>JAPVLV010000004.1:15490000-16090000 GCA_029168935.1 Oxyria digyna | reverse complement strand
CTTCTACAACGCTATGGACAACACTAATAGGATGCTCATTGATGCCTCATCTGGAGGTACTATCATGGATATGCATGTTGATGCGGCTTGGGATAAGATTGAGAGCATTGCCCAACACAATCACTACTATGATGCTCGATCGACTCCAAGCACTAAGAGGACAGCTGGTCTTTATGAGGTTGATAATGAGGTCTCTCAACAAGCTAGGATGGAGGCTATGGCTCATGAGATAAAGCAACTAAAGTTGAGCATGAATAGAGCTAAGCTGAAGAAAGAGGAGAGTCCTGCTCAGGTTGCTTCACAGGTGGTTTGCCAATTCTGTGGGGATGGTGATCACACCATAACAACTTGTCAATTATTTGCTGCACAGGATGAGGCACAAGAGGGAGATGTGAACTATATGAACAACTTCAATCGGGGTCCTAGGAACGATCCATACTCCAACACCTATAACCCCGGTTGGAGGAATCACCCTAACTTCTCCTATGCCAACAACCAAGCTGCTCAGAGACCGCCTCCTGGTTTTCAACAAAGAGCTCCTCAACCCCAAGGCCAAGAGCGTGCCCAAACGTCTGAAGAGTCCAAGTTTGACTTGATCATGAAAGAGCTTCAGAACATCAACAAAGTATTGAAGAACCATGATAGCTTGCATGCTCAGTACGCTTTGAATGCTCCTAGGCCCCAAGGTCAACTTCCCGGTCAAACTGAGGCAAATCCAAAAGGGCAAATCAATGCTGTGTCCTTGAGGAGTGGTAAACAACTCGAAGATCCAAAGGTTGTGGATCTCAAGCAAAAGGGCAAAGCTGCTGAAGAGCCCGAAGAAGTTGTGGTCCAAGAGAAGGAGGCACCTTACGTCCCACCTCCACCATACAAGCCTCCTCTTCCCTTCCCCCAAAGGAAGGCTCAAGCTCAGTTGGATCAACAATATGGCAAGTTTGTAGAGGTGCTGAAAAAACTCTACATCAACATCCCCTTCACCGATGCTCTCAAGCAAATGCCATCTTATGTGAAGTTTTTGAAGGAGATCTTGTCCAACAAAAGGAAACTGGATGATTGCCAATCGGTTTCTTTGAGTCAGGAGTGCAGTGCTCTAATTCAAAACAAGTTGCCTCCCAAGCTTGGAGATCCTGGTAGCTTCAACGTCCCCATGGTGATTGGTGATTGCACCTATGATGCTTTGTGTGATTTGGGGGCTAGTGTGAGCATCATCCCGCTCTCCATTTACAAGGACTTGGACTTGGGAGAGCCGAGACCAGTGAGGATGACTTTGTATATGGCGGACAGGTCCGCGACTCGCCCCATAGGGATTTTGGAGGACATACCCATCCAGATAGGTAAGTTCTTCATTCCTGTGGACTTCATTGTTTTGGATATTGATGCTGACTCTCCTGTCCCTATTATCTTGGGAAGACCCTTCTTAGCTACTGCAGGTACACTAGTTGATGTGAAACAGGGTATTCTTTCCTTTACTATTGGGGATGAGAGAATTGAGTTTAATTTGTCCAAGGCTATTAAGCGACCTTCTTTTGAGGATGATGTATCCAGGATTGATGTGTGTGCTCACGAAGGTCAAAAGTCCGTGATGTCTCTCATGATTGAGGACCCTTCGGAGCGTTACTTGATGGAGAGTGCGACCCAAGCTGAGAATCTGGAGCTACTGGCTGATGTGCTCTTTGATTTGGAGTCCACCGAGGAGATGCCCGAGGCCATTGTTGAAGCCCTTACAAGAGAAGATGTTCCTCCTAAGGAGGAGACCAAAGAGGCACCAAAGGTGGAGTTGAAATCACTTCCATCTAATTTGAGGTATGAGTTCCTTGGACCCGATTCTACTTATCCGGTGATTGTCAATGCTAGCTTAAGTGATTGTGAAATTGAAAAATTGTTGCATGAACTTAGGTTGCATAGAAAAGCCATTGGATATTCTATTGATGACTTGAAAGGAATTAGTCCCTCAATGTGCATGCATAGGATTTTGATGGAAGATGACCATAAACCATCCATTGAGCATCAAAGAAGACTTAATCCTATCATGAAAGAAGTAGTGAAAAAAGAAGTGCTGAAATTGTTAGACGCAGGCATTATTTATCCTATTTCTGATAGTGCATGGGTTAGTCCTGTTCATGTTGTGCCTAAGAAGGGTGGAATGACTGTGGTGAAAAATGACAAGAATGAATTGATCCCTACTAGGACAGTCACTGGGTGGAGAATGTGCATTGACTATAGAAAATTGAACAAGGCCACTAGAAAAGACCATTTTCCACTACCCTTCATAGATCAAATGCTAGAGAGGTTGGCCAAGCATTCACATTTTTGTTATTTGGATGGTTATAGTGGATTCTTTCAAATCCCTATTCATCCGGATGACCAAGAAAAAACCACTTTCACATGCCTCTATGGCACATTTGCCTATAGGAGAATGCCATTTGGTTTGTGTAATGCTCCGGGCACCTCTTCACCCCTTGCATCATAGTAGAATAATTGTGAGTACTCCCTTTTCCTTACGCTTCATTTTCTACATTGGGGACAATGTAGGGTTCCAGCTTGGGGGTGGGGTGTATTTTCAATTTTGCATTGCATATAGTTCGCTTGATTAGTTGCATTTGAATTTTTAGTTGCAATTTTTCCCTGCTCGGTCCTTTGTGAGTTCTCATAACAATACACGCACCATGACTCCTCTTAATATGTTTTGGTTGTTAATATTGCAATTGCATTATGAGCATGATATGATTGATCAAACTTATGACAATGACTTGAGCATGTGGACTTTGACTAAGATGTGTTAGGACTGAAACTCTAGACAAAATGTCCCGGTGAGGTTGTTGGCCTTTCTAGGACTACATTCATAAGTCCTCTTATTTTCTTGTGTGATCTCTCTTTGCTTGCTATCTCTAGAACTTGCTTCTGTACCTATTTGAGACTGCATATAGGACTAAAAATGCATTACATCTTGATCGAGACATTGTTTTTGTTAGCCCTTTTTAATCCTTGGCCACCCTATTATTATTTCCCTCTTTTTGAAGCCACTATGAGCCTATAGCCTATTTTATTTGTAAGCTCCACAAAAGCAATCCTAGCCTATTATATATCCTACCTATCCAGGGGTTTGAACTTCTATTTGCTTTGTGTGGATGTGAGACAAGCTTGGGGGAGTTGTATAAATGTTGGGTGATCATTGAAAATCATTTGTAAGGGTCTATACCATTCAGTTTATAATAATTTACTTCCTTCTTCTTCATTCAAAAAATAAAAATAAAAAAAAAAAAAAAAAAAAAAAAAAAACCAGAAAAAAATCTGGATAAAAAAAAAAGAGAAAAAGAGAGTGGAGGAGAAAAGAAGTGCATAAGAAAAAGAATGGTAAATCATTTATTTGGGGTGTAATATCTGAGCTTATTGTAATATCATATTATGGTTGGTGTTGGTTTGAGAAGTCTATTCCCCTGGATTTAGCACCACATGGCCAAATATATATCCATGCCTATTTAAAATCCCTTGGCCCCATTACAACCCTATTATATGTCTCGTGATTGTGTTTTGCATTGTCCTAGTAGTGGAGATTAGATATTGTTGCAAGCTTATGGTAGATAGCATTCAAAGTAGAGTGTTGAGCGACGTATATAAACCTAAACACATGAGTGTGAGTGACATTAAAATTATCTTGTGAGGTCTAGAGTTGAGGAACTAATTTCATCTTGTCATTGATTGAGAAGCATGCTAGGACGGAAGTTGTCATTTGTTTGGCCTTTCATGGTCATTGTTCATATGTCTTTTGGATAGAAACAGCTATTGCATATTTTGTGTACTCATTGTCGTGCACTTGCTTGGGGACAATCAAGGTTCAAGCTTGGGGGAATTTGATAGCATGCATTTAGACTAGTTTAGGCCACGTCTATTTCTGCCATTTTGATTTGTTTCGTTGATTTTTCCTTTAGTTTTATTTGGTTTTAGTAGTCTAGGAGTGTTCGGAGTCTACTCTTGCGCTCTTCTCATTTCAGGATCTTTTGGAGGCGTTTTTTGGAGAATGGTGGCCTTGATATGAAGATGTTCGAGTAGAGGACACGTTGGAATGGCGCCAACGACAAGTGTGCGGATGATAAGAAGAAGGCAGGACCAAGGCCGAGTAAGGAGAGAGTCCGGGACTGGAGCCAAAGGAGGAAACCGTGCCAAACCCGGCCAAGACCCGGCCAAGTCTCACCCCGTGTCGTGCAAGGCAAGGCAGACTTCAACTGGGAGTAACCCGGTCATGACCCGACCGGGTTTGTGACCGGGTCAGCAAGCGAGTTGTCACCTGAGTGTAACCCGGCCATGACCCGGCCGAGTTTCTGGCCGGGTCGGGCCGCTGTTTCATTTCCGACTCATTTAATCCCCGGGCGTTTTGTCTTCTACTCGGAGAGGGGTATAAAAGCCTTGTTAGAACTGCTATTCCATCATCTTGTAACTGTTTTAGATGTTTCAAAAACTCTCAAGAACCCTAGGGAAAACTTGGAGATTTTACTAGATTTGATTGTTGGAATTTCGTATCTCTTTGGAGAAGACAATTGGTATGTTGTTTCGTTCAATGAAATTGATTTCTCTTTCTCTCATGTCTAGCTAAATCCTCCTTTCTAAGGTTGGGTGAACCCAATGGTGATTTGATAGATTTGATTGGTAGTGTTTGGTTGTATGTATATGTAAATGTGAATTGATTCTATCCTAGGTTGCTTAATAACCTGATTGCTTTGTAATTGGGGTTTCTAATTAGAATTTGAGACCGACCGGAGATAATGATAATTGGAGGTTGATTTAAATGGATCCCTAGGATAGAACTCGTGGGTTAATTGCGTGACCATCGATTTAACCCCTTGTGGCACTTGACTATCGATTAGATCCTTGGATGAGTAGATTCCGCTGAGCACCACAAGTGGATGTTGTTTCCACTTGTCCATTGATCTATGTAGAGCTTAATGGATCTAAATTAGATTGGCTTGCGCGAAAGTGATTGCTAATCTCATTTAGGTACACACACTATTGTCTGACCATGAAGTAGTGTTGACATTAGATAGCGAGTCCTTCAATTTACATTTGCATTGAAATACAATCCAATATTGCTTAAAACCTATTGTATCACCATTGTGGGGAGCCTAACCTTGGAAGCCTTTTTTTCCCTTGATTAATAATCTTGTTTGCTTGATATTTGTTACCATTGAAACCAAACCGAATTACAACCTTTTCTTGTTTACGACTTAATCTATTAGTTGAATTGACAATTGGTACTACATAGTCCCAGAGTTCGACACCTTGGTACTACACCCGAACCCGTACACTTGCGGGGTAGGATTTGGACCTATCAAGTTTTTGGCGCCGTTGCCGGGGACTGTTGTTAGTATTGGTTGTTACACGCAACCGATAGATTAGGTCTCATTTTTGTTTTTGACTTTGCTTCCTTTGTCTTTGGTTTCAGATTTGTTCTCATTCATATGCGAAGAGCCTTGAGCGACGGTGAACTACAACACGATCCCGAACCCGAGCGTGCTTTTCACAGACGAAGAAGAGAGCAAAGAGAAGCAAGGACCCGAGCAATGGATGAGGCTGCACAATTGCAACAGCAACAACGAGAGTTGCTGCAACAACAACAACTACTGAATCAGCAGCAGGAGATGCAACAGTTGTTGAATGCGCCTCCGCCTATGACATTGGGTGACTATGTGTTGCCACGTCACCAAGGGCCCACATCTGGTGTGGTCCGACCTCCAGTTGCTGCAAGGAACTTTGAGCTGAAGCCGTCTTTGATAAATATGGTTCAGCAGAATCAGTTTGGAGGTCTACCATCTGAGAATCCTCACCTACATCTCAACACCTTTCTGGAGCTTATGGACACGGTGAAGATTCATGATGTCTCTAATGACGCGCTTTATTTGCGCGCCTTCTCATTCTCTTTGAGAGACAGGGCTAAGGCTTGGTTCAAGGCTCTACCTCAGGGCACTATCACGACATGGGATGAGTTGGCTAAGGCTTTCCTAACCAAGTACTTCCCCCCGAAGAAGACGGCTGAGATGAGGAATCAGATTAGTTCGTTCCAGATGAAGGATGGGGAGTCTCTCTATGAAGGTTGGGAGAGATTCAAGGAGCTATTGTTGCTATGTCCTCACCATGGGCAAGATAAGTGGGTGTTGCTGCACACCTTCTACAACGCTATGGACAACACTAATAGGATGCTCATTGATGCCTCATCTGGAGGTACTATCATGGATATGCATGTTGATGCGGCTTGGGATAAGATTGAGAGCATTGCCCAACACAATCACTACTATGATGCTCGATCGACTCCAAGCACTAAGAGGACAGCTGGTCTTTATGAGGTTGATAATGAGGTCTCTCAACAAGCTAGGATGGAGGCTATGGCTCATGAGATAAAGCAACTAAAGTTGAGCATGAATAGAGCTAAGCTGAAGAAAGAGGAGAGTCCTGCTCAGGTTGCTTCACAGGTGGTTTGCCAATTCTGTGGGGATGGTGATCACACCATAACAACTTGTCAATTATTTGCTGCACAGGATGAGGCACAAGAGGGAGATGTGAACTATATGAACAACTTCAATCGGGGTCCTAGGAACGATCCATACTCCAACACCTATAACCCCGGTTGGAGGAATCACCCTAACTTCTCCTATGCCAACAACCAAGCTGCTCAGAGACCGCCTCCTGGTTTTCAACAAAGAGCTCCTCAACCCCAAGGCCAAGAGCGTGCCCAAACGTCTGAAGAGTCCAAGTTTGACTTGATCATGAAAGAGCTTCAGAACATCAACAAAGTATTGAAGAACCATGATAGCTTGCATGCTCAGTACGCTTTGAATGCTCCTAGGCCCCAAGGTCAACTTCCCGGTCAAACTGAGGCAAATCCAAAAGGGCAAATCAATGCTGTGTCCTTGAGGAGTGGTAAACAACTCGAAGATCCAAAGGTTGTGGATCTCAAGCAAAAGGGCAAAGCTGCTGAAGAGCCCGAAGAAGTTGTGGTCCAAGAGAAGGAGGCACCTTACGTCCCACCTCCACCATACAAGCCTCCTCTTCCCTTCCCCCAAAGGAAGGCTCAAGCTCAGTTGGATCAACAATATGGCAAGTTTGTAGAGGTGCTGAAAAAACTCTACATCAACATCCCCTTCACCGATGCTCTCAAGCAAATGCCATCTTATGTGAAGTTTTTGAAGGAGATCTTGTCCAACAAAAGGAAACTGGATGATTGCCAATCGGTTTCTTTGAGTCAGGAGTGCAGTGCTCTAATTCAAAACAAGTTGCCTCCCAAGCTTGGAGATCCTGGTAGCTTCAACGTCCCCATGGTGATTGGTGATTGCACCTATGATGCTTTGTGTGATTTGGGGGCTAGTGTGAGCATCATCCCGCTCTCCATTTACAAGGACTTGGACTTGGGAGAGCCGAGACCAGTGAGGATGACTTTGTATATGGCGGACAGGTCCGCGACTCGCCCCATAGGGATTTTGGAGGACATACCCATCCAGATAGGTAAGTTCTTCATTCCTGTGGACTTCATTGTTTTGGATATTGATGCTGACTCTCCTGTCCCTATTATCTTGGGAAGACCCTTCTTAGCTACTGCAGGTACACTAGTTGATGTGAAACAGGGTATTCTTTCCTTTACTATTGGGGATGAGAGAATTGAGTTTAATTTGTCCAAGGCTATTAAGCGACCTTCTTTTGAGGATGATGTATCCAGGATTGATGTGTGTGCTCACGAAGGTCAAAAGTCCGTGATGTCTCTCATGATTGAGGACCCTTCGGAGCGTTACTTGATGGAGAGTGCGACCCAAGCTGAGAATCTGGAGCTACTGGCTGATGTGCTCTTTGATTTGGAGTCCACCGAGGAGATGCCCGAGGCCATTGTTGAAGCCCTTACAAGAGAAGATGTTCCTCCTAAGGAGGAGACCAAAGAGGCACCAAAGGTGGAGTTGAAATCACTTCCATCTAATTTGAGGTATGAGTTCCTTGGACCCGATTCTACTTATCCGGTGATTGTCAATGCTAGCTTAAGTGATTGTGAAATTGAAAAATTGTTGCATGAACTTAGGTTGCATAGAAAAGCCATTGGATATTCTATTGATGACTTGAAAGGAATTAGTCCCTCAATGTGCATGCATAGGATTTTGATGGAAGATGACCATAAACCATCCATTGAGCATCAAAGAAGACTTAATCCTATCATGAAAGAAGTAGTGAAAAAAGAAGTGCTGAAATTGTTAGACGCAGGCATTATTTATCCTATTTCTGATAGTGCATGGGTTAGTCCTGTTCATGTTGTGCCTAAGAAGGGTGGAATGACTGTGGTGAAAAATGACAAGAATGAATTGATCCCTACTAGGACAGTCACTGGGTGGAGAATGTGCATTGACTATAGAAAATTGAACAAGGCCACTAGAAAAGACCATTTTCCACTACCCTTCATAGATCAAATGCTAGAGAGGTTGGCCAAGCATTCACATTTTTGTTATTTGGATGGTTATAGTGGATTCTTTCAAATCCCTATTCATCCGGATGACCAAGAAAAAACCACTTTCACATGCCTCTATGGCACATTTGCCTATAGGAGAATGCCATTTGGTTTGTGTAATGCTCCGGGCACCTCTTCACCCCTTGCATCATAGTAGAATAATTGTGAGTACTCCCTTTTCCTTACGCTTCATTTTCTACATTGGGGACAATGTAGGGTTCCAGCTTGGGGGTGGGGTGTATTTTCAATTTTGCATTGCATATAGTTCGCTTGATTAGTTGCATTTGAATTTTTAGTTGCAATTTTTCCCTGCTCGGTCCTTTGTGAGTTCTCATAACAATACACGCACCATGACTCCTCTTAATATGTTTTGGTTGTTAATATTGCAATTGCATTATGAGCATGATATGATTGATCAAACTTATGACAATGACTTGAGCATGTGGACTTTGACTAAGATGTGTTAGGACTGAAACTCTAGACAAAATGTCCCGGTGAGGTTGTTGGCCTTTCTAGGACTACATTCATAAGTCCTCTTATTTTCTTGTGTGATCTCTCTTTGCTTGCTATCTCTAGAACTTGCTTCTGTACCTATTTGAGACTGCATATAGGACTAAAAATGCATTACATCTTGATCGAGACATTGTTTTTGTTAGCCCTTTTTAATCCTTGGCCACCCTATTATTATTTCCCTCTTTTTGAAGCCACTATGAGCCTATAGCCTATTTTATTTGTAAGCTCCACAAAAGCAATCCTAGCCTATTATATATCCTACCTATCCAGGGGTTTGAACTTCTATTTGCTTTGTGTGGATGTGAGACAAGCTTGGGGGAGTTGTATAAATGTTGGGTGATCATTGAAAATCATTTGTAAGGGTCTATACCATTCAGTTTATAATAATTTACTTCCTTCTTCTTCATTCAAAAAATAAAAAAATAAAAAATAAAAAAAAAAAAAAAAACCAGAAAAAAATCTGGATAAAAAAAAAAGAGAAAAAGAGAGTGGAGGAGAAAAGAAGTGCATAAGAAAAAGAATGGTAAATCATTTATTTGGGGTGTAATATCTGAGCTTATTGTAATATCATATTATGGTTGGTGTTGGTTTGAGAAGTCTATTCCCCTGGATTTAGCACCACATGGCCAAATATATATCCATGCCTATTTAAAATCCCTTGGCCCCATTACAACCCTATTATATGTCTCGTGATTGTGTTTTGCATTGTCCTAGTAGTGGAGATTAGATATTGTTGCAAGCTTATGGTAGATAGCATTCAAAGTAGAGTGTTGAGCGACGTATATAAACCTAAACACATGAGTGTGAGTGACATTAAAATTATCTTGTGAGGTCTAGAGTTGAGGAACTAATTTCATCTTGTCATTGATTGAGAAGCATGCTAGGACGGAAGTTGTCATTTGTTTGGCCTTTCATGGTCATTGTTCATATGTCTTTTGGATAGAAACAGCTATTGCATATTTTGTGTACTCATTGTCGTGCACTTGCTTGGGGACAATCAAGGTTCAAGCTTGGGGGAATTTGATAGCATGCATTTAGACTAGTTTAGGCCACGTCTATTTCTGCCATTTTGATTTGTTTCGTTGATTTTTCCTTTAGTTTTATTTGGTTTTAGTAGTCTAGGAGTGTTCGGAGTCTACTCTTGCGCTCTTCTCATTTCAGGATCTTTTGGAGGCGTTTTTTGGAGAATGGTGGCCTTGATATGAAGATGTTCGAGTAGAGGACACGTTGGAATGGCGCCAACGACAAGTGTGCGGATGATAAGAAGAAGGCAGGACCAAGGCCGAGTAAGGAGAGAGTCCGGGACTGGAGCCAAAGGAGGAAACCGTGCCAAACCCGGCCAAGACCCGGCCAAGTCTCACCCCGTGTCGTGCAAGGCAAGGCAGACTTCAACTGGGAGTAACCCGGTCATGACCCGACCGGGTTTGTGACCGGGTCAGCAAGCGAGTTGTCACCTGAGTGTAACCCGGCCATGACCCGGCCGAGTTTCTGGCCGGGTCGGGCCGCTGTTTCATTTCCGACTCATTTAATCCCCGGGCGTTTTGTCTTCTACTCGGAGAGGGGTATAAAAGCCTTGTTAGAACTGCTATTCCATCATCTTGTAACTGTTTTAGATGTTTCAAAAACTCTCAAGAACCCTAGGGAAAACTTGGAGATTTTACTAGATTTGATTGTTGGAATTTCGTATCTCTTTGGAGAAGACAATTGGTATGTTGTTTCGTTCAATGAAATTGATTTCTCTTTCTCTCATGTCTAGCTAAATCCTCCTTTCTAAGGTTGGGTGAACCCAATGGTGATTTGATAGATTTGATTGGTAGTGTTTGGTTGTATGTATATGTAAATGTGAATTGATTCTATCCTAGGTTGCTTAATAACCTGATTGCTTTGTAATTGGGGTTTCTAATTAGAATTTGAGACCGACCGGAGATAATGATAATTGGAGGTTGATTTAAATGGATCCCTAGGATAGAACTCGTGGGTTAATTGCGTGACCATCGATTTAACCCCTTGTGGCACTTGACTATCGATTAGATCCTTGGATGAGTAGATTCCGCTGAGCACCACAAGTGGATGTTGTTTCCACTTGTCCATTGATCTATGTAGAGCTTAATGGATCTAAATTAGATTGGCTTGCGCGAAAGTGATTGCTAATCTCATTTAGGTACACACACTATTGTCTGACCATGAAGTAGTGTTGACATTAGATAGCGAGTCCTTCAATTTACATTTGCATTGAAATACAATCCAATATTGCTTAAAACCTATTGTATCACCATTGTGGGGAGCCTAACCTTGGAAGCCTTTTTTTCCCTTGATTAATAATCTTGTTTGCTTGATATTTGTTACCATTGAAACCAAACCGAATTACAACCTTTTCTTGTTTACGACTTAATCTATTAGTTGAATTGACAATTGGTACTACATAGTCCCAGAGTTCGACACCTTGGTACTACACCCGAACCCGTACACTTGCGGGGTAGGATTTGGACCTATCACTCGCCAATACAGATCTGTACATTGTCAGGAGGCGAGCTAAATCAGAAAGACAAATCATGGGAAATTCCGAAAACCATAAAAGAGTAAGTTTCAATCATTGGAATAAGCCGGACAATGCAAAATTTTCCACAAAAGAAAGAAAACATGGAAGTAGAGTTTATTACTTCACGTTATCAGTTACATCATGGAATTTTTTATAAGTTCTTGAAGCTAATAGCTTTCTAAACCTTGATTTCCTTGATATGTGTTGGTACCCCACTTATGCTCAGTAGGGATGTAAACGGTATAGATACAAATACTGCTGCAACTCTTGTCTGCAAATGAGAAATAGAAATCTAAGGTAATAAAACTGGAGCAAACCGAAAGGAAAAGGAAGAGCTATCTTCAACAATTATTATAAGTGCATCTTACTTTTTTTTCCTACAAAAAGATTCAGTTCATGCATACGTAATAGCAAATTACTCTAGTAGAAGAAGCCAAACATACTGACAGTGCACTAAATCAAACTTATCCAAAGATCAAGCATTCAAAATGTCTCAAAATATGTAATCTACACAATGGATTTTTCCTGCTGTTTTGCACTTTTGTGGTTTGGAAACTTACAAAAGTGGAAATCAAAATGCATGCCTAAGAACTCAAGATATGTTCATGCACGTGTGTGGCGGTTCAGCTCTAAATCTTAGTTTCATCAAGTAAAGAAAAATATCAGTCTCAACTCTCAACACCTTGAGCTAGTCGATCATTGCAACTTTTTTCAGAAACTAAGGAATATATATTTGTCAATCTTATTCCTTTTTCGTTCGAGAATTATGGCTAGGCTCTTGTGAAATTACAATTTGGAGGGAGGCCATAAAATTAGCTAAAAAATTTAGAATGAGTGCAGGTTGTATGAAAGGGTATTCAAAGCCGAATTACTTACCAGTTAAAGACATTCATGTCCAATAGGATTTTTCATAAGTATTAGAAGAAGAGTACAGTTTACATCTATATACTGTAAAGCCAGCTGTTACAAACCGTTCAATTGTCTTATTCCATAGCCATCAAAGTAAAAAAAGATAATACCCTTGTATAGATAGGAAGTACCTGGTTTTGGGGGTTTCCACCATTAGGATACATCTTTGCTGCTTCAAAGTAGCATTGTGTTGCAGCAGACCAGTTCCTTTGTCGAATGATAGGATTAAGATTCAAGATAGAAGTTTGTTCCTTTGAGCCAGGATCAACTACCTTGTCAACCATTTATAATTTATATTTTTCCTATATGTGTTAATGGAGAGGCATCACCTCAAGAAAGTCATTAAACTCTGCATGCTTCCTATTTCCACCAAGGCCCCCTCCAAGGAAAAAAAACACCGACAACAATATATCTATAGAGGATAGTAATTCATTTATGATATCCAGATTGCAATCATGAGATTTTGAAAAGACATAGTAGAAATTTAAGTGTAGACGAGATAAAACACAATGTGAATTATAAATAGTTTGGAAAGTAATTCATTGTGATGGAGGCAAAATTGACTTGATTTGACTTAATTTAAACTATCGTTGGTAGCTTATTTTACCCAACTCACTTTTGCAAATCAATTTCATATTTGAACACAAATTGTCAATAATCTATAGAATAATTGGCGATAAACGGAAAAGAATCAGCAAATACAGCCTCACCAATTTTAGAGAACGTCGGTTGGCGTTTAAAAACGATCTTTTGGCCAAGTATAGGATTTAAAATTAACAACATACCTCGACAAACAGAAGTATTGGAGTTACTGAAATCGTGATGGAATCCTGAGTTGTAACCAGGTTGTCAAGAAAAATGGGAAGTGCTTGTCCATTAGCAGGAGAAAATGAATAAATAGATAGATAAGAGGTGCATCGAAACTTTTGACCATTACAACAGTGATTACCTCTAAGTATTTGTATTGCATATAAGAAGGATGCATAGTAAATTTTGAGTTCTGACAACTCGTAGAATCTTATTTGTTAGGGGGGAATATCCAGACATCAACACCTTCACTTCTAGGAGATCTTACTAAATAGGGGTTTTTGCAGGAAACCACCCGTTATTTGTCGGAATTTGCAGGTAACCATCCGCTATTGACGTATTTATTTTTAACCACCCAAATTCTATATTTTTCTTACAATTCACCACCCGTAAACAGTTTCCGTTAGATATTTCGTTAAAACATGTGAAATTACACCTTTACCCCTCCATTTTTACAGAAAATAAAAACTTTGAAAGTTATGGGGCAAATTTTGCAATTTTCTAAAAACGGATTGAATCTGCACATACCCTAACTTTGTCAAAAGGACAGGATTATTGGGATCCTTGGCAAGCATGTCCCTCATCAGATCCAAGCAGAGTGTAAATTCTTTCTGATTGAGATGATGCCGAATTAGTGCACTCATCACAAACTCTTCCCTCCTCTTCCACACATTCACCGAAACCTCCAAATTAGGTAAAGGCATCTTAATTTGAATCTGAGATCTCACGAAATTGAGAAGGGTATAGAGGCGATCGAGGGTGTCATTGTGCTTACCGAGGAAAGAAGGGAGCTGTGCGTGGAGCCAGCGGAGAGAGAAGGGAATCATGGATCCGAGTCGGTTGGGGTAGAGATTAGGGTAGGACTCGTAGCGGTAGGAAGAGCTGTGTAGGTCTTGGAGAGAATCGATGTCGTCTAGTGCTTCGGAAAAGCGACGAAGCTTGGTGAGCGAGAGAACATTGAAAGAGAGGTAGAGGAGATGATCATGTGGGTGTCGGAGGAGAGAGAGAGATCGGGCTCGGGCGACTTTGTCGAGGATGGAGCGCCATGAACCACGAAAGGCAAGCTCTTGGAGAGATTGGGTCACTGTGATACTTGATGATGAGTCCTGATGTTGGTTGAATTGGGGAAGAACAATTTGATCTAGGTTTCAATCCGTTTTTAGGAAATTGCAAAAATTGCCCCATAACTTTCAAAGTTTTTATTTTCTGTAAAAATGGAGGGGTAAAAGTGTAATTTCGCATGTTTTAACGGAATATCTAACGGAAACTGTTTACGGGTGGTGAATTGTAAGAAAAGTATAGAATTTGGATGGTTAAAAATAAATACGTCAATAGCGGGTGGTTACCTGCAAATTCCGACAAATAACGGGTGGTTTCCTGCAAAAATCCCTACTAAATATCCATAAATATTACAGTCATTTCTAAAACCAAGCACCAAAAGATCGTGGCCTGAAAGAATATATTATCAGCGGTTGTAGATGGTTAATAAAGAGCAACTCATACATGAAAATATGCAAAATACTTAACTTCTCAAGAATGTAGTACAACTTGACATTAAAGAACAACTCCTATCTCTTTCCTTCAGCCGTGAACTGTAGATGTTTATGCTAGAAAGCCCAACGTACTTTTATTTACACGCAGAAACAAAAATGTAGATCAAATCACTAGAATTCGTTATTTATCATGGTTGGGCAAAGAAAGTTGTAGTAGTAAAACAAACTTCCATGTAATGCAAAATCAGGAAGAACAGGTGCGCAAGCTCATATAAAGCGCCTACAGTCAATAGAAAAGCCTCTAATCAGTATTTCGATGCACTATATTATGATGATATAGCCTAAGTTCGTGAGAAACAACATTGAATTATTCACGATAAAATCCTTAGATTTTAGACTGGAATAAAACATATAATTGTTCACACTTATATACCAAATCCAAAATCCCTTTAAACCTTGAGAGAGGCTTTTTATCAACAAACTTCATTAACCAAAAAACTAAAACGGGGACATAAGTTCATAAAAGATTCAAACAATGAGGTTTGTGCTTATATCTTTATAAGCACAAACCTCATTGTTTATATTATAACTGGAGTATTCAGTTACATTTTTCCTTTGGGTTGATGCTTTGTGAAAGAACCTAACTAAGTGGATTATTGCACTTTGTAAACACCACCTGGGTTAAACAACTTTGATAAATTAAAACCAAGATTGGAACGTAGAGCTCCATAATTGGATAGATGGACATTATTCGTAAATCAATAAAACTTTCTATTGATCATATAGTGATCAAATTCATGTAGAAATTGAAGTCACCGGAAGTCTAATGCTGATTACCTCTTTATTTATATTCTTGCCTCTTGTGATGAACTTGTCACAAAAAAAAGTTGCATCAGATCGTAGAAGGCCTAAACAACTTCATATATAAACTCTTAATAATTCTTAATCATTCAATTGTTTTTAGCATCCTATAATCTTTCACATAGAAGTTGACAATCCATAACATAATTTTGATTATGAGGGTCGTTTCGTTAGATCGAGGCTCAAAATTTGACACGAAATTGAATAGGTAGATGAAATACTTACTTGTACTGTTCATTGAAGATTCATATGTTCTTTCCACTTATATGGGCTCGTCGGATCCTTCCAGAATTTCACCGATAGGGAGCAATGATGATTTGCAATAGAGGGAAAAATTAACAATAGACGATTAAAATATATACTATATGAGCAATATCAGATGACACAGTTATCTCCATGGGCTAGCTGTGGACTTGATGGTGATCCAACTTGCGACATTGATTTTATAATATGACAAAATTAGTAAGGTACCAATAAAATTAAATGAAAATAAAAATATTTACGCTACAATTAGTGCCTACATCTTGAAAAGTATCATGCATCTTCTCGTCGGTTTCAACACCCTTTTGACTGGTTGATGGCTCCACGATGCAAAATCACATGTTTATCACTTTTACCAATTTCTCACCTGATTCAATCAGTTATAATGGTCCCTCAAGTTCTTCACCATTCGATCTCTTAAATTTTTTATAAAATAGAGAATTTTTATAAAACAGAAAATTATTATGGAAGTATGAGTTCAAGGATTGCAAAAAAAAATCAGAAAGCTTCATCAAGTGCTATGATCTCTATCATGTACTTGAATGAGTTGACTATGTTAGATGGCTAAGCATAAGTACTCTAAATCACAACTGATCTGTAACGTCAGCCGTTGGATCTATATCAAACACAACGATCCCCAAATGAACCGTAGAATCAGACAAAAGAAATTCAGTCCCGATTTATTCTGAATTCGAACTTCAATACCCAAAACAAATGTGCGGAAGAAACCATAACATAACAACAAACTGGAAATACATCAACACACTCCAAATACATAGCAAACAAATTCTCTTAACCAAGTCAACCGTGTCTGTAATCTAATGACATCTCATTGACCGTATTAAACTGAGCTTGAATGAAAAGAAATATGGAAAACCAGGAACTCAGAGTTGATAAATAAGATAGATCGGATGACAATCTGACCTAGTGCGTGAGAAGTGGAATGGAAAATGAAAGAATGAGACCGACTTTATAGGCCCCCAAAAAATGGAATAGACCAAATAGGAAATAGAGAAATCAATGTCATCATTAAGGAGGAATTGAATGGCTCATCAATGGGATGATTTGAATGGAAAATTTATGAGCAAAAAAAAATCAATTGCAAAAACGGTTACGGTCATTGACCAAATTAAACTGAGAAAGAGAGAAAACCTTGTGGACGTATTATAAGATCATCAAAGCAATAGTATACCAGTGAGGGATCAACAAACTAATCATTAGAATGAAAACCATAGATGAAGAACCACAAAGATTAAATTAAATAAATGTAACCAAATTAAACTGGACTGAATTCTTCAACTCTTCTCCAAAATTTACCAGGTTCATATATACCTCTTTCTATAGTTATGGATCTAAAAAGTAAGGTACCTGGAGGATTCCAGAGTCACTGCTAGAGCTACTTGAACCACCAGACGCACCTGCATTGATGCCTTCCTTTTCCCTTTCAACAGAAGGTGATGACACTATGATTTTATGATCTGAACAAATAAGAAGGATTGCTTTCATATAAATATATCCATATGCACCAACTAACAAAAACGAATTTCCTGGAAGCAGAATAAGAAGGTTTAACTGGAAGAATAAAAGTGAGTACAAAAACCAATGAGATGAAAATTTTAAGAGCCTAAACATCCAGATTTTTCCGCATGATATTACAGTCATGTGGTTGTGATATTTTACCCATATGAAATATGCTTGACATGCCAATTGCATAAACCAACCCGACACTTGAATGCAAATAACGCGGCAAAACAAAATCTATTGACTTCTGGCCTTTGACAAATAATCATAGTAGGGGATGTTTGTCATTACAATGTATCAGAATCATGTAGTATCATCAAGTAAATTCAACATATTGATGTATTAGACGATAAATAATCATAGAAAAACTTGTAATGTGCGTTTGAGTAATTTCCTCATACATTTTTCTAGCACTGTGAACACGGATGGTTTTAAACCAAATCTGGAGACTCATCTAAATCCAATGTTGTCAACAAAATCTGAGGAAATAGATTCGAAGTCCAGAGCTAAAAGATCTCCATCATCTTCGAAATCTCTTCATCATCCTCAACTCTTAGAAGTAAGTTTATTCTAGCCAAATATTTCTCTAATACAAACTGTCAAGCACATCTCCATATAGAAAATTTAGGATTTCTTTTCTTCTATGTTCCAATATGTTTATCTGACGTGTAACACTTTGTAGTGTTCACTTGCCAGGTTTTGTCCCATGAGTTGGACTGTAACATAGATACTATTAATGCATAATATTTGGAGGGGTGCCAACTAGCATGAGCAAAATATTTACCTTGACACCTAGAGCTATGCATTTCAAGTCTAAATGTAATTATATAAATAAAGGAACAACATATCACCGATATTTGTACAATTCTCTTATTAATCAAACAAACCCATAAATTTCATAGTTTAGATTCAATTTCGGAGGCTAATCCCTTCACTTAAGAATTTGATATCCCTAACTTCATCGGGTAAGTAATAAGCGGTGTTTTACATACCGCAACTATGGATTATTAGCTAGTTTTGTATAGGATTATGTTATTTGTTTCTATGTAATCTGTATCATGGAGCTGTTCGAGAGAAGATTTACATACGAGATTCCAAGAGATGATACAAGCATTGGAAGCATTGAAGCATAAGGAAGAAGCTGCTGAAGACGAAGACGAAGACTTGAAGAAATCAGCAGGTTCTGCCTCAGACAACAAAGCCGCACCCGCGGGTCTCAAGCCACACCCGCGGGTTTCATCCTCAGACAGGGATTCGAGAAAGCTCAAGACGCACCCGCGGGTCTCAAGCCGCACCCGCGGGTTTTACCTTCAACCAAGGTTTTCGAGAAATCTCAAGCCGCGCCCGCGGGTCCAAAACCGTGCCCGCGGCCCTCTGCCATCCTGAGAATCTGAAGAATCCCAGAACCGCGCCCGCGGCTCTCAACCCGCGGGTGCGGTTCCTCGACAGAAGAATCAAATTGATGTCTTTGCCATTTGAAGTAATTTGTGTTTAATTCTGTAACTTTCTATACGTTTTTAGTACCTTAATTCGGTTGTTACATTAGTGGATACTATATAAGTAGTGGATGATCATCCTTGATCATCTAATCTTTGTTTTGCTTAAGTTTTTGGAGAGTATTTCACAAACTTATGAGTTGCTAAGGTTCTTTGTTTCACTTGGCGGTTGAAGCTTTTGGATTCAACAAGTTGTGAGTTTATCCTTTCCCTTTGTCTAACTCTTTGATTGTCTCAACTCTCTTGTTTGTATTGTTCATGAACTAGATTCACTACTTTAGATTGATCACCTAAGTTAGTTGTGTCTTGTTCATATTGCTAGAGTTTGATACTTCTAGTTGAATTATCATACTTGTTGTGTAGCACAATCTATTTGCATGAACTAGTTGTGATTGTTATTAGAGAAGAGAGTTGAGTACATGTCGAGTATCCGACTAGTTGTTCATGATATTGCATGTATCTATCTATTCCTGAATGCATTGCTACTTTGTTATTGAACTTTGATAGTTTCGAGGTTATAATCGAGTAAGGGTTATTAGGACTAGTTGGACTAATAACTATTCAAGAACAGGAATTAGAACGATCACTTGAGAACTTGACATAGGGATAAGAAGGATTCTAAGATCAACTTGTTAATCTAATTGTGGATAATCGCTAAGTGGAACACTTCGCTTAATCTTGTTATAACCAAGTTGACATTCGATACTTCGTATCAAAACCACAACCCCCCCCCCCCCCCCCTTTGGTTACGTTTATTGGTTAGTCATTGTGATAACTTAAGAATTTGATAAACTGATTCTCTTGGGATTCGACCCTTACTTGCGCACTATATTACCCTTACTTGCGCACTATATTACTTAGTTTGCATGTTAGGATTACTTGACTTGGCACGCGACAAATTCGCCTCGTCAAATTTGGCGCCGTTGCCGGGGAATCAAATTTTCTTATTTTTAAGTTCTTATTTTTATTAACTTTAGTGTGGACTAGTGAATGGTCAACACCCGTTCTACTAAAGGAATTGACGGTTCTTCTTTTCGTTTATCAAAAAAAAAAAAAAAAAAAAAAAAGGAATTGACGGTTCTACTTCTACCATTCTCTCTTCGACTTTCATCTTCTACCCTTCTCCATCTCAGATTTCATTTTCTACCCCATCTACGTACCCCATTTCCCATCCCCACCAATAAAACCCTAACTCCCACTTCCACCATTCTCTACCTCCCACCACATAAAATCCTCCCACCTCCCACTTCTCTTTCCCAACACCAAAACCACCACACCTTCCCTCTCCTCCACACCACACCTCCGGCCACCGCGACCACCGTCGGGATCTGACCCTCCCGCGGCCCGAAAACCGTGCCCGCGGCTCCCTTCTCGCCAGAGGCAATGGGGCGCTGGGGCGAAGGCTCATCATCTGCAGCTCCTGCTGACATACCTTGGGAGCAGCGTCTTTTCGAGCGGATTGAGTTTGTCTACCAGTCGGTTCAGACGGTGAACCAAAATGTTGAGAGGCTGCAGCAGTCGGTGGATGACTTACGGCTCGACATGTATGCTCGTTGGCCCGACTATCCAAACCGGGATGACCCGGATCAGTGAGCTTCTTTCTCTCTTCCT
Organism: Oxyria digyna; assembly: GCA_029168935.1. Lineage (NCBI taxonomy): Eukaryota > Viridiplantae > Streptophyta > Magnoliopsida > Caryophyllales > Polygonaceae > Oxyria > Oxyria digyna. Next base: position 16,069,516 of record JAPVLV010000004.1, on the reverse strand, counting down.
CATTATTTTTCTATGTCTTACACACTGAGGGCATTGTGCACTTCAAGTATGGGGGAGGGAGATTAGTTCATTGCTTATCCTAGAGTAGTTTCATTTCCTTGTTATTTCCCTTCGGTTTTTTATTTTGTTTGTACTTTGCATGGAATTAAAAACAGAAAAAGCCACAAAAATACGAAAAAAGGCAAATGAAAATCCTGTGATGGAAAAATCCATGCAATAAGCGGGTAGTTCGGCTTGCATTAGGCTTGGCAAAAAAGGACTTGAGGGCGGTAAGGAATGGTGAGATTGAAAATGAAATGAGTGTCTAGGTGAAAACCTTTCGAGGCGTCTAGGCAAAATGAGTGAAATGAGTGTCTTAGGACAAATTTTTTTGCATGTTAACCACTATGGAAGACCAAAATTGATAGATTTCTTTCTCATCATATTGATTGTAGACTAAATGTGTTAGTGATTTGTAGTTTCTTTCTTTTTCATACTTCCTGAGATCTTTGAGTGATTATTGTAAAAGAGTAAGTTTCTTTTAGCTTACTCGGGGACGAGCAAGGTCTAAGTATGGGGGAGTTTGATAAGCGGTGTTTTACATACCGCAACTATGGATTATTAGCTAGTTTTGTATAGGATTATGTTATTTGTTTCTATGTAATCTGTATCATGGAGTTGTTCGAGAGAAGATTTACATACGAGATTCCAAGAGATGATACAAGCATTGGAAGCATTGAAGCATAAGGAAGAAGCTGTTGAAGACGAAGACGAAGACGAAGACTTGAAGAAATCAGCAGGTTCTGCCTCAGACAACAAAGCCGCACCCGCGGGTTTCATCCTCAGACAGGGATTCGAGAAAGCTCAAGCCGCACCCGCGGGTCTCAAGCCGCACCCGCGGGTTTTACCTTCAGCCAAGGTTTTCGAGAAATCTCAAGCCGCGCCCGCGGGTCCAAAACCGCGCCCGCGGCCCTCTGCCATCCTGAGAATCTGAAGAATCCCAGAACCGCGCCCGCGGCTCTCAACCCGCGGGTGCGGTTCCTCGACAGAAGAATCAAATTGATGTCTTTGCCATTTGAAGTAATTTGTGTTTAATTCTGTAACTTTCTATACGTTTTTAGTACCTTAATTCGGCTGTTACATTAGTGGATACTATATAAGTAGTGGATGATCATCCTTGATCATCTAATCTTTGTTTTGCTTAAGTTTTTGGAGAGTATTTCACAAACTTATGAGTTGCTAAGGTTCTTTGTTTCACTTGGCGTTTGAAGCTTTTGGATTCAACAAGTTGTGAGTTTATCCTTTCCCTTTGTCTACTCTTTGATTGTCTCAACTCTCTTGTTTGTATTGTCGATGAACTAGTTCATGCAAATAGATTCATGCAAATAGATTGTGCTACACAACAAGTATGATAATTCAACTAGAAGTATCAAACTCTAGCAATATGAACAAGACACAACTAACTTAGGTGATCAATCTAAAGTAGTAAATCTAGTTCATCGACAATACAAACAAGAGAGTTGAGACAATCAAAGAGTAGACAAAGGGAAAGGATAAACTCACAATTTTTTGCATGTTAACCACTATGGAAGACCAAAATTGATAGATTTCTTTCTCATCATATTGATTGTAGACTAAATGTGTTAGTGATTTGTAGTTTCTTTCTTTTTCATACTTCCTGAGATCTTTGAGTGATTATTGTAAAAAAGTAAGTTTCTTTTAGCTTACTCGGGGACGAGCAAGGTCTAAGTATGGGGGAGTTTGATAAGCGGTGTTTTACATACCGCAACTATGGATTATTAGCTAGTTTTGTATAGGATTATGTTATTTGTTTCTATGTAATCTGTATCATGGAGCTGTTCGAAGGAAGATTTACATACGAGATTCCAAGAGATGATACAAGCATTGGAAGCATTGCATAAGGAAGAAGTTGCTGAAGACGAAGACGAAGACTTGAAGAAATCAGCAGGTTCTGCCTCAGACAACAAAGCCGCACCCGCGGGTCTCAAGCCGCACCCGCGGGTTTTACCTTCAGCCAAGGTTTTCGAGAAATCTCAAGCCGCGCCCGCGGGTCCAAAACCGCGCCCGCGGCCCTCTGCCATCCTGAGAATCTGAAGAATCCCAGAACCGCGCCCGCGGCTCTCAACCCGCGGGTGCGGTTCCTCGACAGAAGAATCAAATTGATGTCTTTGCCATTTGAAGTAATTTGTGTTTAATTCTGTAACTTTCTATACGTTTTTAGTACCTTAATTCGGCTGTTACATTAGTGGATACTATATAAGTAGTGGATGATCATCCTTGATCATCTAATCTTTGTTTTGCTTAAGTTTTTGGAGAGTATTTCACAAACTTATGAGTTGCTAAGGTTCTTTGTTTCACTTGGCGGTTGAAGCTTTTGGATTCAACAAGTTGTGAGTTTATCCTTTCCCTTTGTCTAACTCTTTGATTGTCTCAACTCTCTTGTTTGTATTGTTCATGAACTAGATTCACTACTTTAGATTGATCACCTAAGTTAGTTGTGTCTTGTTCATATTGCTAGAGTTTGATACTTCTAGTTGAATTATCATACTTGTTGTGTAGCACAATCTATTTGCATGAACTAGTTGTGATTGTTATTAGAGAAGAGAGTTGAGTACATGTCGAGTATCCGACTAGTTGTTCATGATATTGCATGTATCTATCTATTCCTGAATGCATTGCTACTTTGTTATTGAACTTTGATAGTTTCGAGGTTATAATCGAGTAAGGGTTATTAGGACTAGTTGGACTAATAACTATTCAAGAACAGGAATTAGAACGATCACTTGAGAACTTGACATAGGGATAAAAAAGATTCTAAGATCAACTTGTTAATCTAATTGTGGATAATCGCTAAGTGGAACACTTCGCTTAATCTTGTTATAACCAAGTTGACATTCGATACTTCGTATCAAAACCACAAAAACCCCCCCTTTGGTTACGTTTATTGGTTAGTCATTGTGATAACTTAAGAATTTGATAAACTGATTCTCTTGGGATTCGACCCTTACTTGCGCACTATATTACTTAGTTTGCATGTTAGGATTACTTGACTTGGCACACGACAAATTCGCCTCGTCAGTAAGGCATGCCATGATGGTTATAGAGAAAAACATATGATAATTCCTGCATTATAAAGTACAAATGTTCAAGACTGACTTGAATTAAAGCCCACTCATTTGTCAAGTTATCTCCAATTTTCGTTAGGATTCTGCAATAATGTTCAGCGTCAAGCTTAAAGATAGTTTACATGATCAAAAAGGAAAAACAGGCTAATTACCTTCACTATAAAATCCAAAACTATAGAGGCATTCTTTGCATACCCATGAATCATAATGGATGTCGCTGTGAGGAATTTCATCGAACAGCTTATCTGCATTGACAATATCTCCCAGCTTGAAGTAGTCGTTCAAAAGCTTAGAAGACGCATCTCCTCCTTTCTTAAAAACCCGCATCTCCTCCTCCTTAAAGATCTTAAGAGATAAAATAGTTTCTATGGAGGGATAAAGGGTGAAACTTACAAAGTATGAAGAAAGACGGGGAAGGAGGAAAGCCGGGAGGAGGAGCGAAGCTTGAGGAGAGGAATCCGGCCATAGGTTAGTAGTAGATCGAACTACAACAGAGATTTTGGAGGATTAGGGTAACGATTAAGAATAATGGGATGGGATATTAGGAGTTAATAGAAGTTAATAAGCACTAGAATTGGAGGCGGTGAGAAGGAAGAAGTGGAGAAAAACGGCTTCAAGAAACTTGATTTCGGAGGAGGTCTCCGCATGGAATTGCCGGCAGTAGAGACCTGGAGGGATGAATTGGACACTATTGAATCGCGTAGGGAAGAATGACAAAGACCGAAACTCTCAGAGGTGATACAAAACACATCGGAAATATGAATAGGGCAGCGGTGATGGAGGGCGTATTTATGCAGAAAGAATTACGAAGCAAAAACAGAAACGGAAGGATATAAATGGTTGGGGATATGAAAGGGGAAAACGCAAGAGGAAGGAACTCATAAAACATTGAACGACCGGAGTAATGACAAGAAAGGCAGTCCAGGAAACTTGAGGAGGGCAGAAGAAATTGTCAAACAGAAGTAATTGGGGGAGAAGAAGCGGCTGAAGAACAGACTGAACTTATGAGCCCGTTACCATCATCAAGCCCGAAATTGAACGTTTGGGCTCGGTACAAATCACCATTACTTTTGCAAAGTCATGAATTATTATATAGATATAGATAAAGAATAATCAAAATTTGGGGAAAATCTATTAATCTATAAGATATATCCCTAAAAAAAAGTTAATTTATGTATTTTAAATTTTTGTGAGTAGGATATCCAATATCAATTTCATAACCATACTTATCTAATAACCATGCCCATAACCATACTTATCTAATAACCATGCCCATAACCACTTCATCTTCCGTTGACATCCACATATAATCCTACCCTCCGAACAACTGAGTTCTTCATCGTTCTTCATATACTAGTTCATTGATCACTGAAATGAGTCTGCTCACTGCCAATCATTGGGAAAGGATCTGCGGTACGTAGTTCTTGATCCATTTGAAGATATTATTTTGTTGGGTTTGCTTCTCTTCCCTCCAATTCCCTAGTTCTTCAATTGAAACGCAGTGTACAACCTCTATTTGCCCAATTCAAGATGAAATGGGATCATATACCTTGTGGCTTCACTAACTATTCGAAAGCAGTTGCTTTTAAACAGGTGGGAATTATTTCGGGCTAAGAGATAAAGCGAGTGCCTCTATTTGCCCACGAAGTGTGAGATTATGATGCCACCCAATTTCAGATCTTGCTTATTTCTTCATTGTTGATGATAATTGTCTTTATAATATGCGCTTTTCAACAGCACTTGCGACGCAATATAAAGGCCTTTGCTGCCAGGAAATCTTCTAAGAAATTGAGTAAATCTAAAGGAGAGCAGAAAGATGTGGTTTTAGAAACCAGCAAAGGAAGCTCATTAGATAATAACACCAATGACAGTCCTTCAAAGATTGAAATCTATGGAGATGATGATTCCTTATCCAAAGCAAGTATCCCTTCAAGAAGCTCAGTTCTTCAGGCCTGCACTGTCACTTCTGGGTTTATTGCTGCTCTTGGATTAGGTATTAGACAGGTTGGTTTGCTTTCAAGTCCCTTCATTCCTGGATTTTGTTTTAAAAAAGTTCAATGACTATTTAGTCAATCATGTCCTTGATTTTCTTGGGTCAGTCTTAATGTTTTCATAAACCTGATTTACTTTGTTTCTTTTCAAGAGTACCTGTTGAGTTTGACCCATTTTAGTTCAGCATTGACTTCTTCTTATCAATAAGTCAGTCAGCCAATGATTGTTGCAACCATGGATGGCTTTGGTTATAAATAGACTTTCTATTCTGTTTTGTAACTAATTCGATTGATTGATTCTCTCTTCTGTTACAGAGAGTTCTCTCTTCTCACATAACTTTCTAGGGTTCGTGATTTGTAATCAAACACGTTTCATGATTTATTCCATAGCTTGATCGATTGATCAAGAGTTCTTAATACTGTTCTGAGATTCTATAGTACCTTACCTCATATAATAATTTCATAAAGGGAATTTGCTAATGCTTTTTCTGGCTTTATAATTCTATTATGCACGCAGTGAACCTTTCTTCCTTGACTATGTCACGACATGCATGCAGGTGTCTCATGCTACATCAGCTGCAGGATTACCAATCCCTGATTGCAATGCTGAAGTATCATGTATGACAGTGACAGATATTGCCTTTTGTGTCATTAACTACAGTAATATCAAACTTTTGATTGATTAAATGTGTTTCTTTACACGCAGTTGATTTCAGTATCTGGCATCTAGAGTTGATTGCTGGATTAGTTTTTATAATATCGTCTTCCAGGTATCTCTTACTAAAAGGATGGCCAGATTTCGCAGAATCTAGTGAACGAGCCAACAAACAGGTACTTCATCTGCTCAAAAGTTTCTTATGTCCTTGTGAAATACGGAGTAGGATACCTATCTTTACTAATTTGACAGCATTTGAATCTTTCCTTCCTTTTTTCCCCAGGTTCTCACATCACTGGATACATTCGATTATGTGCTTGTAGCATTTCTTCCCGGGATCAGTGAGGTTAGAGTAAAAAGGAACATAAAAATGCAAAAAAAGCTTTCCCCCCCTGAATTACGGGGAAAAACCCCGCACCCAAAAAATTATAACTCGCACCCACTCTTTGGGCGCAATAAGGATGCGCCCAAACCTTTTAAAAAAAACTCAGTTCAGTTTTGGGACCGGATTTTTGAGCATTTTAAAGGCAAAACAAAAATGGATACATCCAGGTGCGTCCAGAACCGACCCGGTTTGTTTGGGCGCGTTAAGGATGCGTCCAAAACGGGTGCGCCCAAAACGGGTGCGGGATATAAAAAAAGTGTGTGCGGGGTTAAACACCCCTAAATTATCCAGAAATCAGAATGACATGCTTGGATGGTGCTTATGTTTGTACAGGAGCTCCTATTTCGTGGTGCGCTGCTACCTCTCTTTGGGCTTAATTGGAAGAGTGCCTTGCTCTCAGCTGCGATCTTTGGCATTCTGCACTTGGGCAATGGTCGAAACTACTCTTTTTCTGCCTGGTATTCACCTTAATACTATTTTTTTCACATGCTAATGTATACAGAGCTTAGGCCCTAAACTTTCCTTCTTCCTCGGTTTGCAGGGCAACATTTGTTGGGCTGGTTTATGGCTATTCGACAATTTTGTCTTCAAGTATGGTTGTCCCAATAGCATCTCATGCATTAAATAATCTTGTTGGAGCAATTTTGTGGCGCTACACATCAAAGAAATCATCAGAATAAGCATAGTGCAAGGTTTTAGTATCTAGGCTTTGCTGACTTTAACATCTTCATACAAAGTGAAAGTCACCAATCTTTGCAATATTCAATGTACTTGTTACATGCTCTTGTTTGAAGAGAATGAAGGTTTAACTTGATAATAGGTGGTATAAAAAATATGTTAGTTGGGCAAACATGAGATTAGGCTGTATCCAGGCAACTGATTATAACGACTGATTTGAGGCCAGCCATGCCATACGACGTGCAGCGTACTTGTGTCAAATTCGTTGGTTGAATGCGCTGGTTTTCTGCTCATCCAACTTCACCTACTTCTTTTACTCCCCAACCTAAATTCATTAACTATATCATGTTTGGTTGCGTCTCAGCTCTCCGCTTCTTCCATTTATTTAGGGGGTTTTCCGTTTATTTATCGCTTATCCGTCTTCCTTCCAACCCCTTGAATTCATCGAACCCATTCCCACGCACCACTCTACATCTACTATATAAATCCTCTCAGGACTTGAGATCTTTCTCCATAATCAGATCTTCCTCCTCACAAATCAGCAGCACAAGAAGTAGGCTAGGCTAGTATGTCATTCCAGTGCTGCATCCTTGATCGCCTCAAGAGTCAACCCATATGGTTCAACATCGTCTTCGCAGTCGGACTCTTAGCAGCTCTCCGGACCCTTGTGGGTATTCTCAAATGGGTCTACGTCTCCTTCCTCCGACCCGGAAAAAACCTCAAGAAATACGGGTCATGGGCCGTCGTCACCGGCCCAACTGACGGAATCGGTAAGGGTTTCGCCTTCCAGTTAGCTCGCAAGGGCATCAATCTCATCCTCGTCGCTCGCAATCCGGATAAGCTCCGGGACGTTTCCGACTCAATTCGAGCCAAATACGACTCCATTCAGATCAAGACTGTGATAGTTGACTTCACCGGCGATTTGGATGCTGGGGTTCAGAGGATTAAGGACACCATTGAAGGTTTGGAGGTTGGGATTCTCATCAACAATGTTGGGGTTTCTTATCCGTACGCTAGATTCTTTCACGAGGTGGATGAGGAACTGCTCAGGAACTTGATCAAGGTCAATGTTGAGGGGACTACTAAAGTCACACACGCTGTTTTGCCTGTCATGCTCAAGAGGAAGAAGGGCGCCATTGTCAATATTGGATCTGGTGCTGCTACTGTCATTCCCTCTGATCCTCTCTATGCTGTCTATGCTGCCACTAAAGCGTCAGTCTCTTTCCTCCTTTCATCCATTTGCTTTTCAATTTTTGTTTCTGTTTACTGTCATTTGAAACTGGGAATGTTGAATTGTTGTTGTTTTTTAGGTATATTGATCAGTTCTCTAGGAGTCTCTATGTTGAGTACAAGAAGATGGGAATTGATGTTCAGTGTCAGGTAAGAATCAACAAAAACTATTCTTCAAAATGCTCAATTCAATTTCGTATTTCTGTTGGTTTAGCTGCTTATTTTGTTTGTTTTGGTTTGCATATCTTAAGTTGATTGCTTGTTTTGTTTGGTATGATTAAAAGATTTGGCCATCCATTATGCATGATTTTCTTGGAGAAAATTTAAGTTTAATGTACTTCCTTGAATGTGGAATTGCAATTTTGCATATTTAATGTTAATAATTAGCATCCTCTATGTGACTAGAAAATTTAGTGTCAAATAAAATCTTTGAAAGCTGAGATCTCATTGAAGGAACATGTGCACATCAGTCAGAAATCTCATTTTGAGTATAAAAATTGCTGCAAGTCTTGAGGTGTTGCACGGAGTTTTTGTGGTATTATCAACCGGCTAAAATGGTGTGTTCTTTGCTATTACTCTTTTAGTGTCTGTTTTAGTGGAGATGTCAATTGCTGAAATAATGTACAATTTCTTTTTTAAAGCTCTTCAAATACTTGCTATTTGGTCCTTTTCTTCTTCATAGTTTAGGTTATAAATATTTCAAGAATTTGTGGTTTTCTTTGAAATTGGATCTGGCAATAATAAAGAATAACTGATCTCTTCTGGCATTTGGGTTTGTTTGAACTAAATATTGCCATTGTTGCTCTGGTATTATGGTTGTTCTTATTGATGAGCAAAGTAGAGGTTGCTTGCATACCGGAACAAGATAGAGGTTAAGAAACGTCTCCATCAGTTCATTGCTTTACTTCTGTGTGTTAGTAGGTAAAATTTGGTGGAAATCTCATGAAAATGATATTTTTGGGACTCTTCACATTTTTACCTACTTCACTACCTGCGTGTGTAATACTAGCATATCCAAAACATGTATCTACCATGGTATATATGAGTTTGGTTTGTTGTGCAATTCAATCCCGTGCTAGAACATACCCATCAGTTTGTGCATTGGAGGAGGATGCATGTTTGATATCTGAAAACAAACTAGTGTCGTAGAAACTTGAGCAGCAGAAATGTGTATTTTGTAGCAGTAATGGTGTAAAGTACTAAAGTTGTAATTAAAAACATCTCTTGGAACGATGAGTGACAACTGACGGTGAGTTGGGTAAATGACCAATGTGTACGTTTTTATTAGGAAAGTAACCCCTTAGAAACTAACTCGCTACCCCAAGGGAAAAGGAGAAACCTAAGGGGTTAGTTTTCTCTAATAAAAACTAATAAAAACTACTTGAGACTAGTTTTCTTAATTAAAAACGTTAAAGGGGTCAATGAGACCAAAATTCTCGAAAAAAAACGACAAGACAAGGTTTTCTTGCTGCTCATTGCTGTGATGATAATATTTTGCAGGTTCCTTTATACGTGGCGACGAAAATGGCGTCAATAAAAAGGTCTTCATTCATGGTTCCATCAAGTGAAGGGTATGCAAAGGCGGGTATTCAGTACATAGGATACGAGCCGTGCTGCACTCCTTACTGGCCACATTCGTTGCTGTGGGGCATAGCTCGTTGCATCCCTGAGAGTGCTATAGACGCTTGGCGCCTTGGATTCTGCATGCGCATTCGAAAGAGAGGTCAGCTCAAGGATTCCAGGAAGCAGGAATAAACCTTCTTTTTCTTTTGCTCCATCATTTCACCACTTGGATCTTCTCTGTTTGATGTCATGTTATGGAAGGTTGCTTAATTTAAACATATGTTGTACTAATTAGTCATGTACGTGTTGTTATTTTAAGGACCCAATTTGTTAAGTTTTCATCTTTTATTTGTTACCCTAGCATATAGTTTTATTTTAATATATGCCTCTCAAACAGATTGACAAAGGAGCTATGTTACCCTGAAACGGGAAACGAAAACATTTCGAGAACGGAAAACGACAATATCAAATTTATGAAAATAGGAAACGACGGGGAAACGAATAAATATATTATATATTATTTTAAATAAAATAAAAATTAGAGTAAATATATTATGGGTGAAAATTATAATGAACATTTATGAACACTTGATGTTCATCAAAAATTGGTGAACATTTAAGTAGAATGTGATGAATATTCAGTTGGAAAACTTTTAAGTATAATGTGATGAACATTTATGAACACTTGATGTTCATCAAAATTTGGTGAACATTTAAGTATAATGTGATGAACATTCAGTAGAGTATATACAAATGAACATTTATGAACATCGTGATGAACATTTATGAACACTTGATGTTCATCAAAGATGATCCGGCGGTGGTCGAAGGTGGTACGGCGGCGGTCCGGTGGTGGTACGGCGGCGGTCCGGCGGCGCTCCGACGGTGGGGACAAGGGGGGGACAAGGGGTGTCAGGTGTCATCATATGGGCTCTTGGATCTCTCTTGATCCAAGGCTCCACATTCATTTTCATTTATCATTTTAACAAGTATTATTACATGACTTTTTTTCATATATTATATAGAAAGATAAAGTGAGATTTTTTTGAACTAAAATGTTATAACCACATAAATACTTGATGTTCTTATTCATTTTCAATATATGGACAAGGTGGATTAAATAAGTTCGAAGATAAAAGAATACGAGAAATTGACATATTAGAGTTTTGACTAAATCATAGTTGGACAATTTTGTACCTCTAATATTAAAAAACATGTAAAAACAACTGAGAAACGTATAAAAACAAGTAGGAAACACTGAAATTTTCAATTTTATGATCAACGGAAACGTTGACAATTGATAATGCCTAGGAAACGTTTCGAGGTTCATGAGAAGTACGTTTCCGAGTTCTCTAAGATTTACGACACAAAAAACGCCTACTCTGAAGTTTTCGGATATCCTAACAGAGTATAAAAAGCTATACACAAATTTTGAAGGTGGGTGTTGTTGGTCTGAATGAATCAAAGATAATATTTTACGGTTAAGATTTGATCTCATATATTCATTCGTGTATTCACCTACCTTTGGAGGTCACTGTCTTCACCTAGACACAAACCCTACCGATTGAGCTTTCATGTCAACAGCAATATCAAATGAATATCATGAAGTATCTGAATATATACATAAGACCTACCCAGCAACGAAATACAAGTAACTTAACTATCTGTCAGTATTATTTAGAAAGTTTAAAGTTACCATACATATACTGAAAGTGGGTTTGCCGCCTTAATTATAATATTGCACACCTGGCCTAGCCAACCCAATAACGTATTAATGGGTTTGCCGTTTGCCACTTCCTGGCAGCTGGCTTCCCACTCATTGTTATGTTTCTTCAAGCAATCATTCCTATATACTCCGTATATATAGATTTTCCCTCGATCAATAAATACTCGACACCAAACAAGTTTCATGAGATTATATGTGGAAGTTGCGCACCTTTGACTCCGAGGTAATGAACTAGTAACAAAGTGATCACTCGGGCCTTTGGATCTCTTAGCTTCTACGTACTTGTTCTCCACCAACCTTAATTAATTTTGAAAAACTGACAAATTATAAATTCCTCAGTTATTCAAAGCTGAAAAGTTGATGTATTTACAATCCGTCGGGTCAGTCAGAGCTAAACGTCGCGCGAAACTCAGTTCCGCGCAAATCTTAGGTCCACCAGAAAAGCGAGTTGGTTATTCGACCGATCAATCTGTCAAATCGAGTGTATTTAGTATCGCCCTTAATTTATGCTAGTAGTGAACACGTAGTGCTCATAACTCCATATGATCCCAAGGAGTAGGTGAAAGCGTAAAATGTCAAACAAATATAGATATATAATATTCCTTGCACTTAACTGCAAAGATTGTAGATACTTGATATATATATATATGGAATGAAGCTCGGGTGATTGAAGGAGCTTAACATATATGCATTGAATTCTCTCAACTTATAAGGATGGGGGATGAGGTGAAAATCAAAGGGACGTACATGGTTAAAGGTGTGGGTTCGTCATGGAGGGGAACCATGAAGCTAGGGGAGTGGGACCAATTAGCCAGCATGGTGTATGTTCCGACCCTCTACTTATACAGCCCGCCGCAAACAGGCGAATGGACGACGTCGAAGATGGTGGAAACCCTCAAGGAATCGTTGGGCCAAGCCCTGTTCGACTTCTACCCGTTTGCGGGCCGGATCCACCGTGGGCCCGGTGGGACAACTGAGCTCGTGTGCGAGAATCAAGGGGCGGAGGTGATCGAGGCAGAGTCCAGTAGCAAGCTCGGGATTAGTGTCAGTAGCTCCTCCAGGGGCCTGATCCCTGTTATAGACACGGGGAATCGGCCCGTGGAGGAGCTGCCTTTGTTGTGTGTGCAGCTCACGCGGTTTCGGTGTGGGGGGGTCTCCATTGGGCTGGTCGCCAACCATGGAGTCTGTGACGGCATGGCTGCCTTTCACTTTGTCACCGAATGGGCCGGGATTGCCCGTGGTCGCCCCTTGCACACTCCCCCGATCCATGACCGGACCCTGCTTAGAGCCGGAGAGCCTCCAAAAGGACTCGGTTTCCCTGACCAAGGGGTTTCTCGTGAAAACATATTTTGTGGTGTGAATTACAAACACATCTTAATTGTGAACATTATTATCTTATATGTAAATTATGAACTTTACAATCTTATATGTGGACCTTAATTAAGAACAGTTAAGGTCCACATGTAAGGTTATGTTGGATGTGTGTGTGACGGGTCTGCATTTTAGAAGGGTATGTGGGAAGAGGTTGATGGTTCAACTCCCACTACCAACGTCCCACGTGGGCCTAGGCAAGGAGTGCCTAGATAATGGAGGGGTTGGGGTGTATGACCTGCACGCTTGTGAGTACACAGCCACAAGTTAACTGTGAACCTTATATGTGAATTTGTACTACAGGTTCACATATAAGGCAGTAGTAATGTTCACCATTCGCATTTCGATCTGAATCCTTTCTCTTCCCTAACCCACCTCCTATGAATATGAATACAGCCCCTCCGGATCCGGAGCCCACGTCTATGATCACGCTTCCCTTGTCAAAGCCTCAGATGGACAAACTCAAGAGCCTGGCCAACGAATCCAACACCTCCAGGGGTTTCACCCGCTACGAAGTGCTGACTGCGCACACATGGAGGTGCGTCTGCAACGCAAATGGAGACGAGGGGGAGGAGCCAAAAGCGGTAGCCATAACGCTGGATGCACGCTCACGCGTGAGCCCAACATTACCGAGAGAGTACTTTGGGAACGCGGTGGTGATGGTGGCAGCCAGGAGCAAAGCAGGAGAGTTGATTCACCATCCCCTAGGATACGCATGCGGAAGGATAAGGGAGACCATAGAGAAGGTGAAAGACTGGTATGTGCAGACTGACATCGACCATCTCAAGAGAGTCGGACCCATGGAGGCCTGGCACCTCGGAGTAAGAAACTCGGTTGACTTGTCCTTAGCTGGGATGCCAGAGGTGGGGGTTATAAGCTGGCTCACCCTCCCTCTGGACGCCATCGACTTTGGTTGGGGGAACTACCTCCATATTAGCCCTGGCCCAACCGTGTTCCCGGGGATGACTAACCTATTGCCCGGGAAGGCAGGGGATGGATCGGTTGAGGTTGTCATTTGTTTGCAAACACACCATGTTGCCAAATTCAAAGCCGTCTTCTATCACACTCTCGTCTAAGTTTGCAACATCCATCTGCATGGAACAATTAAGTTTGTCATTTCTTTTAAATCATGCCAACCAATAATTCTGTTATAGCGTTTTCCATGTATGTTGGGTACTCTTAAATATACTCATCTATTTCGTTTGGAAAATGAACGATAAAACAATGTATGATTCTAGTTTTGGTTTTTATAATGCGATATTTTAATCTATATCTTAAGACATAGGTTAAAAAGCTTAAAAGGGAAATACTTGTTAAATGAGGAAGAGACCCTAAAAATCTATTTTTACAATCAATTAGAATTTAGAATCTTTTTCTTAAATAAGCTTTTTTTTTAAAAACTAATTCTTGACATATGCTTTTATGAAATTTAATTTCCAATATAAGTACAAAATTTCAGTTTAGAAACCTACATATTTTTTTAATAGCATCTCTTTTATGTAACATTTTTAAAAAAAAAAACAAATATATATATATATATATATATTGGTTTGTATTTTATATTTTTTTATTTTATATATTTGCGTATGAGAGACGTTGTTACATAAGAATAGCATGTAAAATAGCATGTAAAACAGCTTCTCTTCTACATAAAAAAAAATATGTAGAAAGAAATAACTTTTCTTCTACATAAAAAAAAATTATGTGTCTAGTATAAGAGACGTTGTTACAAACTTTTTTTCAAAAAAAACATCTCTCATACTTAACTTTTTTTTAAAAAAAACGTACAAGACACGTTGTTACATGATACAAAGTCCCTCATACGTGTATTTTTTTTTTTTAAATATATTAAATGTAAGACTATCCACGATGGGGGTTGCATAACTTATTTTAATAATTGGTTGCATAGCAAAAAGCACTTTTTGCTATGCAACTCATGCTTGGGTTGCATGATATGCAACCGAAATTTTATGCATATGTTGGGAATTAAGTTTGATAATATTCTATGTCGGAAATTATTTTCAAAAAAATGCTTATTTCGGAAAAAGATTCTAAAATTGTCTTATAGTGCACATAAATGTGTAAATCTCGGATTATAACACTACATGGCACAATGACAAAGAACAATAGTGATTTTTTTTTGTGAAGACAAGAACTGGGATTTCATCTGTTGCCAGATGACAATCCCTGACCATCAGAAGTGATGATCCTAAAGAACTCCGAGTACCTTGAAAAAATACTTGATTGTAAAAGAACTGGTCTCATTGTTCTGATGTACTCATCAGAGATCTTGATTACATGCTAGTACAATTTTGAGGAAATGTGTAGTAACATCTGATTTAGTAAGGAAGTCAGCTGCTTTATTAGCTTCCCTAAAACAATGGAAAAACTTAATATTATGACGATATCTAATTATGTTATGAATATCATCAATATTCTTATTTTCCAGGGAATCTTCCAAATATTTTTAATAGAATTAATAATTGTAAGATTGTCTCCTTCTATGATCATATTATTATCTCTATACCTCGTTGTGAATGTGACAGCATAAAGTGCGGCTAAGGATTCTGTTATTAATGGTGACATTGTGTTAACTTTTTTATTAAAAACATCAACTATGGTATCACTATGATCTCAAACTATACATCTATATATGTGTCATCTTTTGATTTGAATGATCCATCAAAATTTATATTAATCCAATTATACGGTGACTTTTTCCATTTCTGGGTAACTTGTTTAGTTCTATTTCGGAGTCTTCATTTTTGGGTCTTTAGTCTTTAATGAATTTGCTTTTCACAAAGAATCTGGATCATGTGAGAATTTTTATTGTACAAATATGTCAGCGATATGCATTTTCTTTAGTAATGACATGCACTCGCGGGGTGTGTGCATGTATTTTTCACATATTATCAATGACATGCAAATCTGTCAATAGTGCATGTCGATGGCTTAAATGTGCATGTCATTACTGAAGAAAATACATGTCAATTGCTTAAATGTGCATTCATTCGCATATTCGCACAGTAATAATTATTCTCAGCTCAATCTTTTCCTTTCACAAATTTTATTGATCTCGAACAATAGTGATTATGCAGCCTTTGGCCTCTAATATAATCAACACTTTCCCGAAAAATATAGGAGGATATGAGATGTTTTTGTAAAGTTTAGTCCACAATGAAGAATTTGTAAGAGTAGGAAGTCATTCATAAAATTTTACCAGGCCTTATTTTACCAGGCCTAAAATCCATAGACTTGTTCCTACTTCCTCTCTCTGTATCATATCATCACTCCCCCCATTGAACACCCTATAAAACTACTCTCTCTTTCTCTGCAATCCTCCACTATTATATCTCGTCCTTTGTTAATTTCCACCGCTTGACTCTCCGATCATCCAACCGCCTTCCAAAAATCCATCAATTTTGGCCTGATCAGTTTCTTCATCTTTCAAAGGATCAACCTTTTGAATCTGGGTTATGTTGAATTTTAGTTGACGGATGCAATTGAGTCTCATCAGTTCTGGCTTTTGGGTTTTCTAATCCGATGTACTTTTCTTTTCCAAATCCCATATTTTCCCCTTTTCAGTCTCCTGCTTCTCTGCTTCTCTGATGATCATGATTTGGGGGAAGTTATGGCATGTTACTTTTGGTGATGCTGTTATTTGGAAACCAGAATGGAACAATTTCCTTAATGCTTCTACTCTGTATAATCAATCGGATCCTGTTGATTGAAAAAAGAAAAATCAGAACTTGCAAAAGAGTTGAATTTCAGTTTTCTCAAAAGTTTGCTAACCCTGATGATTAATTTAGAAACCACCGAAATTTATTTTGCTGTGCGTTGTATTTGTTGGAAATGGTTTGATTGATCAGACAGACCTGTTGATAATTGAGATTGTGCTAGTAGGAATTCTAAAATAACATTGCTGTCAAATTTACCAAGGAAGACCATGGTCTTTACAAATACTGTTTTCCTTATTATAGGTTTGTAAGATGCAATGTGATGCAATGTGATGCCACTCTAGACGAAATCATTGGATCAAGCTCTCCCTTGTCACACTAGGGATCATTACTGATTGCTGGTATGTTGAGTCTAATAAGCAGGAACTGGTTAAGGAATTAGTGTCAATATAGGGATTTGTATCATCCTTGTTTCACATGTAACTTAAGTCTAACATTTAGCAGATACCCGAGCTAGCTTTGAGTACTAGGAAATCTTGGCAGAAACTGGTTAAGCAATTAGTGTCAATAGAGGGATTTTGATCATCCTTGTTTCACATGTAACTTAAGTCTAACATTTAACAGATACCCGAGCTAGCTTTGAGTACTAGGAAATCTTAGCAGAGTCCATCCATGGACACCACGACAAGTGGAAGCCCGATAATGCAGTGCTGTAGCATAGCAGAACAGCCTCTTGCTGCTGCACTTTCCCCTTCATCACTTCAAACATTTCAACGTCAGGTTCGGCATTGCTTTGGGGACTCAACCCCTGGTGAATTTCCTCTAGCAGCCAGTCCTTCCATTGTCCTGCATGTTCTTACTGCTTGTGATTTGGATCCCCAAGATCTTGCAAATTTAGAGGTCTAAACCATTTTATATTAGTGCAAGGTTATTTAGAAATGTCTATATTGATGATCAATATGATGAATCAATCACGGTCTTATCTGCAGGCAACATGTTCCTTCTTTAAACATCCTGCAAATTTCGCTCCAGATATAAGCTTGTCGATTGCTGAACTTGCTGCATTGGATTTATGCCGTAAGAGAGCCGTATTTAGACCCATGTCTAGTGATGAAGGGAAGGATTTGAAGAGAAGGTGTGGTGGATCATGGAAGCTTGTCCTAAGGTATCTGATTGCTGGGGAAGTGGGGTCCAGGAGGGAGAAATCTCAGGCTATAGCTGGACCAGGACACAGCGTTCTTGTAACTTCCAATGGGCAAGTCTACTCATTTGGGTGTAATAACTCGGGACAACTTGGACACGGCTCTACTGAGAAAGCAGAAGCACTCAAGGATGAATTTTGTCCTCGCCTCATAAGGTTCATGATCTGGTCTCTCTGCTTTCACAAATGTGAGATATCATCTTGGTACTAGGGAAGTTTACATAGAAATGCGTGTTTGTGGTGCAGATCCTTGCAAGGAGTTAGGATCATCCAGGCAGCAGTAGGGGCTGGTAGGACGATGCTTGTTAGTGATACGGGCCGAGTATATTACTTGGGGAAGGAGGCTTTTGCTGAATCCGAGTATGTTGCTCCACCTGATGTGACCCCGAGAATGGTTGAGGCTTTGAAGGACACGTTCGTAGTTCAAGTGGCTATGGGAAGCTTATTTACTGCCGTGCTGGCTAGGGAAGGTCGCGTTTTCACATTCTGTTGGGGAAGCGATGAGAAACTCGGGCACCAAACTGACATTAATGATGTGCAGCCTCATCTATTACTTGGAGGGGATTTAGAGGATAAACCGGTGGTGCAGATTGCTGCAGGCTACTGCTTCCTTCTTCTCCTTGTTTGTGAGCCCAGTGGCATGTGAGTTTCTTCTCCATTCTTACCTAGTCTCAACTTTCAAGTTAAGATAGGGATAAGAACCACTTTTAGGCTAGGATTAGCCAAGAAGAAACCACTGGATTACCAGGTAAGTAGGGAAAACTTTGATTTATGTCTGGATGCTTACAAAGGGAAAAAGACTCTGCTTAAATAGGAAAACATTATTGAATTGAAATAGAGATAGGAACTTAACAGACTTCTTATTCATAACTCTTACTCCCTCCGTCCCTTAATGTTCTTCTCATCCCAAATTTTTACACTATTCACAATTTAACACAATTTGGTCATGAGGGATCTTGTTTGGAGGGAGTATTAATTAGCAGATAATTAAGCTAACCCTATGACTTCTTGACTTTCTGCCTCCTGGTGTATGTTGTACACTTCTGATTAGCCCAAGGATTAGTAGGGTCCGTATGAGATAGACTTGAAGTGATATTTGTTTTTGTTTGGGACAGGTCAGTGTACTCAGTTGGGTGTGGATTGGGAGGAAAGCTGGGGCACGGTTCAGCAAATAGCGAAAAGAGGCCACGTTTGATACAAGAGTTTAGAACTCTAGATATGCAGCCTTGTGTAATCTCAGCTGGTGATTGGCACTCAGCGGTAGTGGGGAAAGACGGGAGGGTATGCACTTGGGGTTGGGGAGTTTATGGATGTTTGGGACATGGAGATGAAGAGTACGCCTCGGTTCCTAAGGTGGTTGAAGCCCTAACTGGAATCAAAGCAGTTCATGTTGCAACTGGTGACTACACCACCTTTGTGGTCTCTGACGACGGAAACGTCTACTCGTTTGGGTGTGGAGATTCCTCCAGTTTGGGACACAACATTGATCAACAGGTCATTTTTGCTTCACCATTCAGCTTAGTTGGTTGGTTGTTTAAAATGTTACCAATTTTGGTTTTTTGGATGCTTTTGTTGAATGTATATGAGGAGAACAGGGAGATGGAAACTCGAGCGTTTTAAAACCCGAGCTTGTGGGGTTGCTGGCGCAAGTAAACGAGCCGGTGGTGCACGTCAGTACGACGAACTCAGCACTGTGGAGCGCACACACATTTGCATTGACAGAATCAGGGAAGCTCTATGCATTTGGAGCAGGTGAAAATGGGCAGCTGGGTGTCAAGCTTCATGAACAACAGCTTGAAAGGTGGCAGCCGGAGCTCGTCGATATCGACCTTAGGTGATCAATCTCGTCAATTTTATTATCTTTCTCATTATTAGCTGCCTGCTTAAGAATCATCAATGGTTTTCATTTGCATCTATTTGCCTATATCTTGTACATAAACAAGGGGAGGGAAGGGAAGGGGTTCCTTTGCATGATCAATCAAGCCTTTTATCTATTTCAGAAAACAAGTGTAATTCTATTGTTTAGCTATATATAAACATCATATTTGATCAACACCAACAATCAAACGAACCCACGCTGGGGTTAAGATGCACGCTCAAAGGAATATGACACACATGACGCTCAACATAGCCTAGAAAACAAGAAGACGCTCAAAACTTGTTCTTTTAGCCATATGCTATGTTACTCGAGACTTTTTATTATATCAATGTACCAATGGAAAACTCACGTGCACAATTTATCACATTGACGTGCACATTCATTTGTAAATACATGCACACATATAAAAATACATGCATGAATGTGCATATGTGAATATTGAAGAATGTGCATGTATTTTGTATATTCGTTGGTCAGGAATTGAGAAAATCAGAAAGCAAACATATTAGCTAGTCACAATTGTATATGAAACATTCATTCACAACAAACAATTACATTCTTTGTACAAATTAAATGGAGAGATAGTTCCTTTGCCTGTCAACTCAATATGTACCCAAAGAAACTAAAATGAAAAAAAACAAGTGAGAAAGATTGGTCCAATGCCAAAAGCAGCAAGCGAAGGCGATCGTCTGGACGTCGATGCAGAGCTTCCTTGAGGTGCAGGTGGGCCGAATCCTCGGCCCACGGTGTTGGAAAACGCACCAGCGGGAACGGGCCCACCAACCGGAGCCTCCACCGCGTCGCTGGCGGAAGCCGGTGCGACTGCGGTGCTCTCGCTCCCTTCATTACCAATTGAGCTGTCTGCGCCGTTGTCTAGTGCCGACACATCTGAGTCTGCTGCACCTACAAAAAACAACCCAAATAGAACCACAACACCAAACAATGCAAGCTTTCTTCCCATCTCTTTTCCTCCAACAGAATTGTATGTGCAAATCAGGGATTAATGTTTGCACTGAGGTGGCCACACAATTTGGAGGAGAATTTCAATATATCAGGGCCATTGCAATGTGGTATGAAAATTTTAGCTAAATGTACCTATTTTGAGATAGCAGCTTAATGTAGCTATTTTGAGATAGCAAGATGTACAAATTTTTAGGAAGATCACAGGATCTTTAGAAAATTTGTTGGCCAATAAATACTTCATCCATTCTAAAAAGAATGTCATTCTAGCTAGTGTTTGGTATTTCATAATATTTGTCATTTTAGCATCTTTTGCATCTATTTTATATATATACCCTTTTAGGTTTTAGCAAATCTTAAAAAATTGAGATATTTTTGTTAGTAATAGCTTCTTCTTTTTTTGAGCACGTTTGTAATAGCTTTGAAAATATAACAAAATGTAATATTAAATAGGGATATATTTGTACATTCGTTACTCTCCTTGATATGTGTGTAGTAGACTAAAATGATATTCTTTTCAGAGGAAGTAATAATTTGTGCTACGAATCTGGATCAGGTGAGAATGATTATTATTGTGCGAATTGCGAATGAATGCACATTTAGGCGATTGACATGCACTTTCTTCAGTAATGACATGCACATTTAGGTCATTGACATGCACTCGGTCAAATTTGCATGTCATTGATAATTTGTCATTGACATGCATTTTCGGGGTGTGCATGTACTTTTCACATATTATCAATGACATGCAAATCTGACCGAGTGCATATCAAAGGCCTAAATGTGCATGTCATTACTGAAGAAAATGCATATCAATCGCCTAAATGTTCATCCATTCGCAATTCGCACAATAATAATTATTCTCAGCTGAATCTTTTCCTTTGTGCTACCGTCCATTAGTATTCCAAGAGGAATATGATTTATGATGCTAATTATTTCCTTTGGCTATAAGAATGCATTCATAAATACCCATGTAACCATGTTAACTAGAGTTGTTTCTTGGGGCTTAAAAGAATCGACATAAATGAACAGCAAAACAATCATAACTTCATAATCTTTTTCTCAGAGACCAATTACATGATACAGATTATTGTCAAACTTCTAAAAAGCTATAAAATAAATGCCAAAATTTGCAAATTCCTCTCTATGTTATCTCTAGAAAATCATTTTGACTTCTAAGATTGTAATATTCTCACCTCCAATCACCTATATTGATCCCTAACAACAAGGATTACAAAAAAAAAAAGGCTGTTTACTACAGAACTTCAAGGGCTTGATATGCACCAATATGACATCCTATATGGCTAACCTACAAATACATTCGGAACCGAGTGGCTTGATCATGGAAACCGGCCAAGATTTGGATGTTGCAATGAATATAGCTTTTGCTCAAACAGTGGTTCCACAACATCTTCGGACTAGAACATCCCTTTGAAAACAGGATTTGTTCGGCATATGCTTGCTCCATGTTCTTCATACTCTTCCTTCGTATGACAAGCCTGCAAAAAGAAGATCCTATATACTTAGTGTACATTTCCTAAGAGAATATATAGTTCATCATATGTAGCTTCAATTAACACGGGGAACAGAGGAGAAAGCACACTCATCCATGTTAATGAAGGATAGAAACACGTACAATAAAAAGAATATCAAAATATCTTGGTATTCAGTTTTCAGGAAAAGTGACATACTGCATAGTATTCAGGAGTTGAAGCAAGAACAGAGCCTCCAAACCATACAGCATAACTCTGAATAGGATGGCTGACAACATTCACTTCCACTGGTTGTGTCTGCCCACAAAAAAGTAAATCAGTAGCCTATATAAGATAAGAAAATGGACAATAGAGAAGAAGACTTTTAGATACTTACTTTGACATCTCCACCAACTCGAGCTTCATATGCTAGTAACCGGGCGTCAACAATCTTCTTCAGATCCCGTTGTAATCTTCTACTGAAGTCCTTGATCATCGTTGAACCTCCAGACAGTACAATATTCTGATGTACAACTTTCTCAATTAAAAAAATAGTCAACCAACTAAAGGGACAATATGGGCTCACACTGGAGGACCCTGTACCAAGACATTTTCGACTTCCAAGATTTATTTGGAAAAACCACTTCAGGGAGATTTAAGTTCTGACAGCAACATAACAAAGGGCTATATATAACAATAGCTCTTTTTGAGAGAATGTATGATAATAAAATAATAACTTTGAGCTTAGAATCACTTTAGAGTTGGACATTAATATCAGCAGGCAAAACGAAATATATTTCGACATTATGCATTTCCAGTTAGCAGTTTCTTGCTTTAGGATATATTTTCCAGTTGTAGTCTTGTATCTAATAATGTTCATGCATAGCAGCTCATTCTTAAGCCTATCCAGAATTTACCTTATATAAAGCTCTTCTAGTATCTATCGGTGCAGATTGAATACATTCATCAATTACAGCTGGTAAAGAAGTAGTAATATCAGTGCGGTAAATCTCTGGGTTGAAGAAAACCTGCAAACAGAGAAAATAAGACTATGATTTTACATTCAGGGAGTAGATAACAGTACAGAAGCTATTTGAAGTGCTAATACATGGCAAACAATTGCAAGTATAAATAGTAGGTACCAAATAAAGATGGATAATACATATAAGCAAAAACCCTGAATTTTATTACTTATTGCAACATAACTGAAATTCCATTGTATAATTGGCACGTAATACAACTATAAATAGCAGCACTAATGAATAAATAGTGTGGAGCATAATATCATAGCAAACCTCTGGGCCAAGAAACCGTTCATAACCAATATCACATGTATATGGTGCTCCAGTCTTTGGTTTTGTTCCTTTCCAGTGCTTAATGTACTTCTTTGGGTCTTTATCATGCTTATTGAACTCCTGCATATACAAGAAGTTATCAAATAGATTCATTGACATGTTAAACAGGTAGAATCTGTTACTTCTTACTCCCATAAAAATGCAAATTGTACTATTACATGCTTATAGCGCTCCTTATATTGTTCAGTGAAACAAAGTTGGGGTGAACTGATAAAGTACCTTGACAATGTCAGAACAGGTGTAGCAATACATTTCCTTTACTTTCCTTGCAACATCAAAGGAATCATCAGGAGGCACATTCTCTCCCCTTTCCTACATAAAAAGTAACATTGAAAACAAGTCATTATTACAAAAGATGCCTGAAAGATCATTTGCCAATTAAGTAAGGAGTTCAGGAAATATGGGAAGCGTGAACTATCATTTTCCTTAACTTCATAAATATATATCAGTTCATTTCCAACTGTAGCCATAGGAAAGGAATATATGTCTAAGACTATAAACACAATATAAACTCGTCAAACTATATCAAGCATGACCCGTCATATATAGAAGAATAGAGCACATATCCAGGAAGTAAACCACCATACTTTCATCAACTGTTGGACAAAGAGTGTAATGTCATTCCCAGATATAGGAATCGACTTTATACTGCTCCCAATGACATAACCCTCTGCGACAGGTACAACAAAGGTTCCTCCATCTCCAATGTCAACTACAACACCTGTCATTTCACACTGATAAAACACATATCCAGGAAGAGTGAGCAAATAGCATATAAGGATAAAGCAGTATTCCGTAAAATAGCATAATCAATCTATATACAAGTTAAAGAAAATGGGATGTAGAATTGTTTTTTAGAACTTTCAAAATAAATGGTAAGGTGAAGAAGTGGCACATTGCTCATACATTTCTGTTCATTTGTGGTCTAAGTTGTCCGTTTAATGTAATTTCTATATAGCACTGGAACCACTATCTGAATACTCAAATCCAAAATAGAGAAACAATTGAGGTTTAACAAATCAAAAGAAGCGGACCTTAGATGTTGTGTATCCAGCAGCTAGAGCAAGCACAGGCTGCACTGCAATATATAGTCCTGGAACATTGAAGGTCTCAAACATGATTTCTCCAGTATATTCACGACTCTCAGGTGGGGTAAGGGGACTCTCAGTCAGCAAAAAGTAATGATCCTCCGGGTCACACCTCAAGTAATTAAAAATAGACTGTTGCCAAAACCTCTCCATAGCATCCCAATCATCAACCTGGCCATTCTTAATGGGATAATGCAAATTATAGGAGCTACTAGATCTTGATCTCGTCACTGCCTCTTCCCCTATTGAGAAATCCAAATCAGCCAATACGCCAGCATTATACTGGGCTAACCAATTACTCTTACTGGAACTCCTCTTTTGATTCAGAAAAGAATCATTTACTGCCACCACGGATGGAATTATAAAGCATGGCTCCACATTCCCAGCAAATCCCATTTTAGTATAGCTGCAAATTGAAATTGGTATAAATTATCATTTGGGCAATGCGTCAATCAATTGCAATCTCAATATCGGAGACGAGTAGAACCCTAGAAACGGGGAAGAGATGAAAATACCCGGTGCCATTATCAATGACGACGGCAGGACGAGATGAGAGCGGGTCCATCGGAGAGAGATGGAAATCAGCAACGACGACAATGGAATTGGATCTGCAGGCAAGATCCGAGTGCCGATTGACGGTAAGCGATCGTATTCCAAGTCAGAGAATTGTTTCTTCCGGCAAAAGAAGACAATGACGATGATGATATTGGATGCTACGAAAACGACTTGACTTGTTGAGGTGGGAGAAAACGGCAGCTCAACGCACCCCGGAAAAACAAAACAATCAACAAATTCACAGCCACACCAATTTAAAAACCATCCATTTCAACACTGTGTGTGAGTGGCGGCGACACCAGATTGATCATCATTTGACAGAGATAAGCAAACTTTTTTAACAAGAAAGAGGAATTCTTCCTCCTAATTCCTTTCTTTTCTTAGCAACCAAACAACTCTCTCTCTCTCAGTTGGGGTTATTTGTGGGATTTTGTTTTTTGATGGGTGATCTTTCCAAATTGGAGAGGACGACGGTCACGACTGTAGAAATAGAATAGACTCGTTCTTATGTGTTATGGACCGTCACTGAAATTTTAGTTATGGGCCTAGGCCCAAATTAATTCAATGACAGTCAAGCTAATTAGAGATTTGGAAAATGAAGTATTTGTGCCCAATGCCCTATTGAACACTGTAATTTTAACAACTACACCCCCTAACTAAACATTAATAAAACACCCCAATATAAATATACACCCTCCAGACCTAGATCTGCAATTCTCGCTTGTCTTCCTCCCTGTTCCTCTCTCGCTCAAACTCTCCATAGTTCGTTGTAGTCTCCGGGAGCGTTCTTCCTCCCTGTTCGTCCTAATTTCAACAACTTAGCTCGACGACGAGATCGGGAGCCAGATTTGTGCCAGACCAAATCAAGATCGAAGTCGCTCCTAGATCCAAGCCAGATTTGTGCCAGATTTGTCGAAATCAAAATCAAAGTGGCTTCGTTGCAGCAGCAACAATAGGCTTAGGCTAAGCCAGATCTGTCTCCCCGCGCCCTTCGGCTTCGCTACTGGTGCTTTCGTCTTCGTTGTTGCCTTAGCCTTCGGCTTCACTACAGACTTTGATTTCGACTTCGGCGCAACTTTCTGGAAGTCTAATCCTCCGAATTTTCCAGTTCTGATGGTGAGGATGAAGGACATTCAAGGGATGCCGAGAACTACTGGAAGTCTAATCCTCCGAATTTTCTAGTTCGTCTTCTCCGTCGTCTCTTTATCTGTCATGGCTACCACAAGCGATTTCTCCACCGCCACTGCTTTCATGTTAGATTCTTCTCTCTCACTTATTCATCTGATTGGAAAATGTTTTTGCTGTCAACATTCCAGTTCGTCTTCTCCGGGAACTACTGGATGATTTTTTATGTTTCTGATTGGAAAATCTGAATAGCGTGATTGTTGATGTTGAGATGAACTATTTTTGTTGTTTCATGTAAAGTTTTTGCTCACGGGTTGTTATATATGTATGACAGTTGGATGATTTTTTATGTTTCTAATTGGAAAGTTTGTATAGCATGATTGTTGATGTTGAGATGAACTGTTTTTGTTGTGAACAGATATCTGGTTGTTGTTGTTGGCATATAAAGTTTTAGATGTAGTTTTGTTGAAGTTTTAGATGTTTTTGCTGTCAATAGATATCTGGTTGCTGCTGTATAGCATGATTGTTGATGTATGACAGTGAATCTTGAAGTTGACTGCAATGCTCTCAGATTGCAGATGATCTGAGAAGTTTTAGATGTAGTTTTGTTGACTTCAATTTTTCATATTTTTTGTAGCACAACTTATTTAATTGATTTGCAATGAACCTGCAAAGCTTGAATAGTGAACCTGCCTTGACAAATTAATGAACTTGTGCAGGACTGTGTATTCAATTGGTCTTGTTTCACTGCAGTTCTTGTTATAAAAAATAGAAGTTGTTTGCTGAATTTGAATTAATTGCAGCTTAAACTGATCAACTGATCAACTGCAAGGCGCTGTAACGTGTTGACATCAGCTTCAACCGGTTTCAAGGCGAGTTACCGTGTGAGAATGCCTCATGCTGAACTGCACATTCCTCGCGCTGTAACGTGTTGACACCTTCTTTTTAGTATGTGTTGACAAATTTTTAGTGTGTTTATAGTTTTTAAAAGGTGTTGACAATGTAATTTAGTGGTGTTGACAAGCTTTGTAAAGTGTTGATAATTTTGTAATATAACTAGTGTTGTATGTTGTTGACCGTTTATTAGTCGTGTAAACAATTTATTTAGTTGGGTTGACAACTTATTTAGTCGTGTTGACAACTTATTTAGTTGTGTTGACAACTTTTTAATCGTGTTGACAACTTATTTAGTCGTGTTGACAACTTTTTATTCTTGTTGACAACTTATTATTCTTGTTGACAGCTCTATTAAAATATTTGTTGACAGCTCTGTTATAAATTTTGTTAACAACTCTGTAAAAAATTTGTTGACAACTCTGTTAAAAAATTGTTGACAACTTTGTTAAAAAAATTGTTGACAGCTCTGTAAAAAAAAATTGTTGACAACTCTGGTAAAAAATTTGTTGACAGCAAATAGGGTACTTTCTTATAACTTAAAAAAGTGATGCAAAAACTTAAAAAACATAACAGTTTTAGGGTATTTACCCAAAAACCGGTTTGGAAAATACTAGGCCCAATAACACTTTCAGTACAAATGTTATAGTTTTTTAACCCTAATCAGTGAAACCGTCCTCAATTATTTTATGAAACTGTTCATGTGTTAAAGGGTCAATTAACATATTATTATTTTTTCATGGTTAGAAAATACAACTTAAATTGCAAAAATGGTTAATTATCCTTTCATGGTTAGAAAATATAACTTAAATTGCAAAAATGGTTAGTTATCCAGACGAGGGTAGATATTAGAAAGACAATAATCATTCATGTAAACCCATATTTTCATTAGCATATACTCCACTAATTGATCATACATATATCATAATGGTATTGACTGACTGACCCAATGCCTAATAATATTTCATATGATCAATCCCTATATAAATCTGAAATCAAATGCAAGCTAGGATGGAACTGGTAAAAAGTAGATTGTTTGTTGTAGTTTATTTTCTATAGAAATAGAACTAATTGATTGATGTTATGTAGTTGTGTGTCTAAAAGATCATCCTTCTTGGAAGCTTTTTGGCAGTAGTGGTGACATTAGAATGCTTGACTGGGTAAGAAGCATCCATGGCTATCCCACACTTGCCCTGTGCATCACTAAGGCCTCTCTCCATCTTAATATAGCCGCCTTCTCCCCAACGAGTTCCCCATGAGTTCTTGACGATCCAATACTTAGTTCCGTCGGGGTTATTTCCATAACCAACCACTGTGACGGCGTGGTTCAACTCCTTGCCACAATCTCCAGTGAAGACTCCCTCGGAATAAAACTGAAGATCAGAGCCTGAAGCGTCAATTCCAACAGCCACAGGCTGGTTTCCAACCGCTTTCTTCAAAGCCTCCTCGTCGTTTTCAGGAACAGATTCATACCCGTCGATGATCACCGAGTGAGACTTCTCCTTGTTATTTATGTTACATGATTGTTTCTTGGCCAGATATGGGTAGAATGTCTCTGTAGTCAGTCCACCGTTTCTCTTGACGAAATCGTAAGCGTGTTCGATCAACCCTCCGTTGCACCCTTCGTCGGTTGAATCACAATCTACCAGCTCCTGCTCTGAAAGCGACACCAATTGCTTTGTTTTGATCTGGTTTATCCCTTCTATTGTCGCTACAGTTGCGAATGCCCAACAGCTACCTGCACATTATTAATCAAACAACATTAGTCACTGTTAAATAAATAACTCAACCAAAAGCTTAAGCTAAGATTAGTTTCATACTCTGTCACGCCCCTCATTCCATTTTGAATGGAGGGGTGAAGACATTTGTGTCACTAGCTCTGATATCATATCAAAGAACCAACTCAACTAAAAGTTAATAGTTGAAGTCTCAAGATTAGTTTCATACTCATCAGTAACTACCAATCATCAGACTAAGCTAGCTAAGCTAGTAAAACTTACCACAACTTCCTTGGTTCTTGACAGAAGTAACAGCTCCGAGGCTCCTCCAATCAACAGAGTCAGGCAAATCTGAGGTCTTAGCGTGCATGAAGTTGGTAGTTGGACGGGGTTTAGACATCCTCATCTCCCTGTATCTGAACCCATACAACTCCTTAAACTCAGGGTTGGCCATGTCAGCATATTCATTCAGCTTCAGCTTGTATGGCTTGTTCATCTTGTTAACCCTGTGAATATGTCGCACGTTGTCCTTGAAGAAGTTGAACCTCCTGTGTTTCTCCTCGTGTTGTCGTGACACCGAGTGGTAGCTTTGCCACCTCTCGTACAGATCCCACATGGTCTCCTCCGTCACCAAGTCCTCGTCATGGATGTCGATGCTGAGGCAGAAGCCGAGGAATAGGCCTAGGTAAAGGACTACTACTAGTGCTAACAAGAGGGATTTAGTGGCCATTTGGATGATGGAATGAGAATTGTTTGTTTGGTGATGAAGTTTAGCATTTCTCGAGTCTAGATTTATAGGCTTGAAATTATGGGCAAAAGGATATTTGCGTACGTAGGTAATATTGGTTCGAGGATTTTGTTAGAGCCGTTTTTTGAAACTTGAAGTATTAATGCAACAATTGTATATGTATGTATATATGGTTACTGCATTCTCAAATAGATGTACGTATTTGTATGTAAGTTGTAAGAAGAATAGCTGCGCAAGAAACCACTTGTGAATTGTGATGCAATCCGAGCTACTCTACGGTTGCCACAGAAACTAATTAGGGGATTCTTATTTGACACACCAAAAATTGTTATTTAAAACATGGATAGATTCGTCACGGATTAAATAGAGGCTAGGTTGTTCACAGAGCAAAAAAATTTAGAAACATTCATAATCTTAAAAAAAAAATCAATACGAGTCTGTGCATATAAAATTCGTCCAAAACGGACATCGTTTACCCTTCCAAAAGCACTAAAAATAAAACAGTCGCTTCCGTTAAGTGCGTAATATTTAAACATAATACATAATGTACTTTATAAGTAATAAATTCGTAATTTTGTTTTTACGAACTTAACACATACGACTATTTTGTTTTGGGGGCTTTTAGAAGGCAAACGATGTTCGTTTTGGACGTATTTTATATGCACAAACTCATATTGAAATTACCTACAACATTATGGAAAAAAAAGTGGAAAAAAATTGGTCTGTGACGAACCATTTTTTTTAAAAAAATATTGTTCCGTGACGAACCTTGCACTTTGGTCTGTGCCAAATGAGAAGTGAAAGAGATTCGTGACGATGTGCCAAATGAGAAGTGAAAGAGATTCGTGACGAAGGGCATGCTATATTCATTAGTGACGAATCTTGGGGTGTGATAAATAAAATTTTAGAGTGTGTTAAATAGAAACTTTGACTAATTACTCGGAAAAAACGCTTAAAGAAGTCTAATGTTAGTTTTGATGATGATTTTGTAGATCGATTGGACTTGAGTGAATTAAAATCGTCTGTTTTGATACAAGGATGTTATACAAGAGTAACAAGGTTTATGTAAAAATAGAACTTTATTTTGAGTTATTTGTTGTTCATTTGCTTGAGCTTAAAATCCAGTGCTCTTATCAGGTAGGTGATACCGAATTCTTGAAGATAGCTAACTAAATTTCAGCATATCAAGTGAGAGATGATGACATGATAATTAAGAAGGCCAATTTGTTAGCTAAAGTTGTATGGGCCTCAGCCTGCTTACAGCTGGTTCAAGAATAGCATATTAAAATTCCCAAGTTCCAATACTGTATCTTCTTTTATAAGGTGTGATCATCAAATGCATATCCTTCAAAACGAAGGAATCAAGCAACAAAAAATCAACAGAAACAGAAGACCCAGAACAGAACACAAGCAATACATACTAACATGAGTACATGACTGCTCCATGAACCATTTATGCTTGAACAAAAATATGAACAAAAACAACAATCTTGTGCATAAGATGATGCCAGAAAATCACTCAGCTTAATTAGCCTCCATCAGCATTTGAGATCACTGATCCCTTCTCAAAATTATCACTTGATAATCCTAGCTAATAAACATGAGATGAATGAACCAATTGAGATCACTCATCTCATTAAATATAATAAAGCAGCAATGCATACATAGTTAGTCACATCACTGAATTACAAATTTGAATTTTATTTTGGAAATCCAGTTCTTATCTTATACGGAGTAAGTTTTTACACTATCAGTGATCGTATTGGTTAAAATTTACAACCAACAACCAACAACCAGCCTAATTGGAGCAGAAATTGAAAGGGGAAAAAATCAACAAATTGAGTTGGGCCTTGATAAATTAGGCCCAATGGTATTTGGACCACTAAATGGAACATTTCCAGTTTAAGTTGTTTTTTTTTGCATTATATATAGATCGAGCTAGCTAAAGTAGACTTAATACAGTACTCCGTATATGATTATATGTGCAGATAGCGTTCTTGACAACCGAAAAGTGTACGCCGTTACATGATGGATCATATATTATATGGATCCAGCCTAGATAAACATAGGGGCTTACTATTTGGCATACCTTAAAAGTTTAATTAACACACTCATACATTCGTCACGAAGGTATTTGGTCAGACATTCGTCACGAAGGTATTGGGAACATTCGTCACGAATGTATACAGGACTTACGTGACGAATCTTTTTTTTTTAAAAAAAAAAAATTCAGAATCTTGTAGAGAATTTCAATACGAGTCCGTGCATATAAAATACGTCCAAAACGGACATCGTTTGCCCTTCCAAAAGCCTCCAAAACAAAATAGTCGCATGCGTTAAGTCCGTAAAACCAAAAACTTATATAAATTTAGTATTTGTATAATATAATTATTAATTATAGTTAAAATCATGCAATTAAATTTATATACTATAATTGCATATTATCATTTAATATCACTAGTTTATTACTTATAAAGTATAATTATGCATTATGTTTAAATATTACAAACTTAACAAAAACGACTGTTTTGTTTTTAGGCCTTTTGGAAGGGCAAACGATGTCCGTTTTGGACGTATTTTATATGCACGGACTCGTATTGAAGTTCTCTACAAGATTCTGATTTTTAAAAAAAAAATAAGATTCGTCACATAAGTCCCCAATACCTTCGTGACGGATGTCCCCAATACCTTCGTGACGGATGTCCCCAATACCTTTGTGACGAATGTCTGGCCATATACCTTCGTGACGTATGTCTGACCAAATACCTTCGTGACGAATGTATGGGTGTGTTAAATAAACTTTTAGGGTTTGTCAAATAAAGACTTTGTAAACATATTGTATACGACGTACATACCGGTAGGGATCCTCTAGTCCAAAATGGTAGTCCATTTCATGGTCCATTCAATTTGATTGGTTCAAATGATATTAAAAAATGTTATATGACTATTTAGTTGTAAAAAAATAAAAGAAAAATACTTATTTGAACCAATCAAAATGAATGGACCATAAAATGGACTACCATGAAATGTACGTATAGAAGTAATAGAACAGGATACTGATAATGTACGTGATAGGACTAGCAAAGGACGACTACGTAGGACTCTCGGTCTACTTTCCATCAAACTAATGTTTTATTTGTTCATCGTAAATTTTGTAAAAAAACAATGCTTTTAATAGGCCCTTGCTGAATACAGCCCGGGCGTTTTCAAAATAACGCCCGGACCCTCGCGTTACGCGAGGGAGCGTCTCCTCGCAGAACGCGAGGGTGCGTCACCTCGCAGAACGTGAGGGTGTTTTTCCCCTATAAAAGGGGAAAAACCCTACTCGACCCATTTTTTACATCACACAATTTTCTACCGCCGCTCTCGCGTTTTCTCTCGGTTCAAACTTCTTCTTCTTCTTCCTCTTTTCACTTCAAATCTCCATATAAGGTATGTTTCTTATACTCTTATGATTTATAATGTTGTTTCTAGATGAATATATGTTGTTAGAATAGGAAATTTCATATTATATGATATTTTGATATTGAATGTTGATTTAGAAATGGTTGTATAATAGATGAAAGATGATGATTTTGAATTATGGTTGATGAGTGGATGTTGATTTTGAATTATGGTTCATGAATGGTTGTATATTGAATGTTGTTGATTTTAGAAATGGTTTTTTGATTAGGATTGTTGATGTTTATTTGGTAATTTTCTTACATTTATAGATATTTTAGCTAAAATATTGAATTTTCGCCGGAAACTGTTGCCGGGAACTCATGGTAGTGCAAATTCACGCAGAACGCTACACTCCTCGCAGAACGCGAGTGTCATGCTTTCCTCATCTGCAGATACATATTTATATACTGATTTTACTTTATATTTTTTTTACTTTATATACTGTTATATTTATATACTGATTTGACTTTATATTTTTTTAGGTAATGGATCGTCCCGGACGTTCAACCCGTCGAAGAAATTGGAACGCTGTGAGAGAAAATCCACCGGTTGAAAATGCAAAAGGGAAAAGGAAAGCAAAGAATACAACACCGGTAGAGCTCTTCCCCGAGGGGCTCCCTGACGTTGATTATCGCCCCATAGAGCGGTACAGTGGTGTCCATAGTTATGCCGGGGAAGACTGTTCTGTGCCTAGTGGGATAGAACGAGCAGATACATATCAAGGGTATCGAAATGATGATTGGGACCTTTATTCTCAAGAGTCAGTTTCATGTGCACAACCGTCAACTCAATGTGCACCACAATCAACTCCATATGAACAATCGGGTAGCATTATTGGTGGTTGGGACAATTTCATTCCTCAGTATGCTGTAGTGGAATATGGACAAGGGTGGGGTGGACAAAGTTGGGTCGGTGGACAATGTTGGGGAGGTGGATTTGGTGAGGTGGATTTGGTGAGGGAAGTGTTCCTGAAGACATGGGTCAAGGAAGTACACAAGCTTGTTCTTCTTCTTACAATCCTGAACCAGAACCGATGGAACAAGAGAACCAGGATGAAGTTGTTGGGGAAGAACATGAAGAAGAAGGTGATGATGATGATGAAGAAGAAGAAGAAGAAGAAGAAGAAGAAGAAGAAGAAGTGGTCCAGAAACAAAAAAGAAAGAGGAAGTCCAAGAAGGAAGAGCGAAAGTATGATCCTGAGCTCACTCATGACACACCTGGAGGTCCAGAAGATCCCGAGTTGCTTAAGGGATTTGAAGCACATGTTGCGTTCCACATCCAGAAAGGGGAGGTAATTTAATTATTTATTTATTTTCTGCATTTTCAATCCATTGCACAAATTCTGCAGAATTATCAGTTTCTGCAGAATTATCAGTTTCTGCAGAATATATGCATTTTCTCGCAGAACGCGAGGAGTGACAACTCGCCAAATTTCTTGAAAATTTGGTTTGCAGCGTCTAATTTTTGTATTTTTCTGCAGTTCAAAGGTCCGATGAAGCCACAACAACGGACAAAGCAGAGCAGTGATTGGCCATTGGACAACAATGACTGGTCAGAGATTCCCGGTGCAGTTGGACTGTCAGATCTACCTGACATGATGTACGAAGAAATAGACTTTCCTTTGATTGAAGCGTTCATCGAACGATGGCAACCGGAGACAAATTCATTCCACCTCCCTTGTGGTGAGATCACTATTGGCCTTCTTGATGTACATATGATTTTAGGCCTACCTATAGAAGGGAAAGCAATGACGACATGTAAGAAACTGGGTGCCAAGTTTAGTCATGATGAGATTCTAAAATACTATGGTAGGAAGGGGGCGGAAATTTTTGGAATAGATCCTCATACTTTAGATTCTGGGAGGGTGAAAGCTGAATGGTTTAAAAGGCATTGTGAAAACCTAGGTCCAGAGCGAAAGGGTTTAGGTTGGGTGTTGTATACTGCTTCCTCGCTCTTATTTCCGGACAAGTCACAAAACTTGATTCGACTTAGATATGGGCCTTTTTTGGAAACCTATGCCCATGCTACGGGCATATCGTGGGGTTCAGCTGCTTTGGCCCATCTGTATAGGCAGCTGGGGATATGCACACGACAGGGTTGTGCCCAGATGTCTTTCTGTTACACCTTGTTGCAGGTATTATACTTTCTAAGCGTTTAATTTACATACTTATATATATTTTCATATTTAACGTACTTTGTATTTCTTAGGCATGGATCTACAACTACTTCCCACACTTTCGACCTACTGAACGTCCTCGGTGGAGAGCGGAGCAACCATGGGCATACCGGTGGATGCCTAAGAATGTAAAGCCGAAGAAGGGGCAAGTCGGAAGGGACTATAGGGGAGCGCTCGATATTCTTATGTCGGAGATGGTAAGTTTCTGCATTGTCAACAGTTTCTGCATTTTTGAGTACGCAGCAGTCATTTTTCTCCTTCTGCATTTTCTCGTACTGTAAGTTTTTGCTGTCATTTTTTTAGGTATGTTGGAACCCGTATGGATCACAAGACTTCACCGATCCTGAGCTTGCTCCCGCTCTATTTCACGGGGTGCTATCCTGCTGTGACATCACCGAACCACACATGCCTGATAGGTGTCCGAGACAATTTGGGAGAGTGCAACGTATTCCTAGGCCAGTCATCGAACATCTCAAAGCTCATAGGTTGAAAAACATTAGGTGTTATAGTGTTTTTTATGACGCCAACCAATGGCTTTGGGAGTCAAGAGATGTTCACTCTTTGTCTCTCGATGATATGGGGCCAATTGCCTTTGCACCACATGAATGCTCCCATGATTACATGGATTGGTACATCAAGAGGACCCATAGGTATATCCGTCCTGCAATCCCTGAGATGATTACTGAGAGACAGGTAATATTAATTGTTTTGGTTTATCTTGCGTTTCTAGTCTTTGTTTGTCTCTAATATTAACATAGAATGAATATTTACTTGCGTATAGGTGATTGGCCGGGTGTACAATGACATGGACCGGTATCGGTTTGGCACTCCAGAGGAATTTTCTTCATATCACGCTCAAATGCTACTATGTATGTCAAATCTCGCTCCCTTCCGACCACGAGAAGACGAGTAGCCTTGGATAATTTTGGATAATTTTGGATAATTTTGTGTTTTGGATAATTTTGTTGCTTGGATAATTTTGTTGCTTGGATAATTTTGTTGCTTGGATAATTTTGTTGCTTGGATAATTTTGTTGGATTATGTTTAGGGATATGTTGGTTCTGCTTCAATTCTGTTCGGTTTTTGCATAATCTCGCAGAACGCGAGGTGTACACCACTCGCAGAACGCGAGGTTCCTCCACTCGCAGAACACGAGGTGTAGCCTATAGGAAACAGGGTGCTCCCAGTTGAGATGCACGGTCTGTGGCACGTTAGGTGTCACTCGCGGAACGCGAGGAATGACATTTTCATGAAAATGTCAATGACATGAGTTCCTGTTTAAGAATTTAAAAAACCATCTCCAGTTCAACATTACATTACAAATTCAGCGAATAAAACATAACTTCAACATTAAATTTCAAAGGCGGCACATCGATGTGACACAAGATCGTACAAAGAAAAAGCATCTCTTTCAGCGTTTCGCCACCAAGGAGTAAACACATGAGGTAATGGGCAGTTTTCTTCAAGACGCAACTACAAGAAAACAACAACGTTAGGAAGTTTCATATTAGATAGTAATTCATAAGTAGATCCAAAAACTTACCGGAACAAAATGTCTCTCACTCTGAATATAGAATAAGCAGAACGTCGGAAGTGTGTCCCCATCTTCTAACCAAGTAGGACGTTGTAGAGGAAGGTAAGTGTAGTTAGCATTTTTTCCCACCGTTACGAACACTATGTTGAATGTGGATGCCACAAGGCATCCCATTTCCGGGGTAGCTAGCCAGTGATCTTCTGGAGCCCTTCCTATTCCTTCCCATGTAAGTTGGTGTAAAGCGCTCTCCAAAGTTGCTTGTTGTGGAGGTCCAATCCAAGTTCCTTGAACTAGGTGTCAAATCTCTTTGACCTTAGCTATCATCAAATCTCTTACTTCCCTCCATAAGTTTTGGTTGTCATGCAATTCATGAGATATTGCTCTAAATCCACAATTTCCATCTCCATTTACCTCAAACCAACCATTCACATGGGTGCACATTGACGCGGGTATGTGAGACTTGTACTTGCCAATCACCTTAATCTTTGGTTTCTTGAATGTTTCAGAATTAGAAGCATTTCTTTGCTTCTTTGGGGGTGTTTCTTCCAAATCTCTAGCATCCATCTCAACATTAGTGTGCTCCCATGCAGACGGTCTTCTTTGCGTTGACCTAGGTTGTTTGTTAGGAGCTCCGACTGGACGACCTCCGGTGTGCTTTGAAATAGCCGGCTCTTTTAGAGGAGTATTTACTTTCCCAATGTCTAAAACAGTTTGTGCACACTTTTCTTGATCATGGGGGCATAATTTCGGAAACGTTTCCTCATAGAAAGTCTGAAAAAGACGCCTTGCCACCTTACTCTTAACTTCCAGTATGCCGGGAACATCAACTTCTTCCAAACTCAAAGTACTCCAGAAAGGGTGCAACTCTGATACTCTTAGTGGTCTTTGCTTCTTCCAATGTCTTACAATCTGATGAACACACATCAACCCATCTCTAATCTTGATCCCGCAGCTACAAAACATATTAAAGTGCGCACCTAATCTCTCCCCCTTCGTGTATTCCTTAAGCAAAAATTCTATGCATTTGTAAGAGACTTTGAACTTCAAGACTTTAAACAAGTCGGCCCCTTCAACAACTGTGAAGCTCTTATTCAAACTCTCGGTGAAAGACACAGTAATCTCCTTAAGTTGGTTCTCCGCCATTGTTTTGTATTCTTTGAACATTGTGTCTAGCCTAGCATTTCCACTTGACAAGTATGACTTAAGACATGAATGTGCTCCTTCAACTCTAAAATGTTCGAAAAACAATAAAATGCAAATACAAATCAGAACCTGTGGATCCTTCTGTAATGTGCAACTCCTCGCGTTCTGCGCGGTCTGTACACCTCGCGTTCTGCGAGTTAATACATTACTCGCGTTCTACGAGTAGTGTACACCTCGCGTTCTGCGAGGAGTCAATTACAGAAGCTCTTTTTATCATATGTAGAAGGTAGACAGAAATTACAGAACATACCTGTTTGTCGTGTTATTCCCGAGAGTTAAGACATTATCCGTCCATGCTGAAACAAGTCTTTCTTTGTAACGGTTTAGCCAATTCATTCTCACGTACTTCAATACGGTTGGATAAGCTCGCCATTCGTCCTCAAGTTTCTTCAAAGTACTCTTGTAATCTTCTTCAGTGGTTTGTTCGAACACGTTATAATAATCATTTGAAATATGAACCCCCAATGCTTGTGTGCCCATAGCTATCTTCGCTCTCGCCTCTATGTTCTTCCTTACATGTCGCCTACATAAGAGAAACTTTGCATTTGGCCATAACTTGTCTGTTGCATTCATAAGAGCCATCTCACGGTCAGTGACGAAGCAAGTAGGCGATGCTCCTATTCTCAAATACATCGTCTGCAGCTGCTGCAACGCCCAGAAATAACTATCCTCGCTCTCAGCCTCTAACCATACCCCGCACACAACAAAATTCTTCCATGTAGAAGTCAAACCGACTATCTCCAGGAAGGGAACATTGTACCTTAAACCAAAATACAGTAAGATAAATACAACATAAAAACAGAATGATAAATACTTACCTGTTCGTGCTATAAGTCGAGTCCATCAAAAGGACATATGGAAACGCCTTTAAGAGTTTCATTGATTCGGGGCTAGCAAAGAACAAGTCGCCTATTATCGAAGGATTCGTTGCACTTGGCCTATACTCCATGAAGTAGTTGCTCTCTTTGCATTGGTGTAAGAATTCTTGAACCACGGTTCTACCTTCCATTTCCTCTTCCCTTATATGTCTTACCAAATTGTACACTTGGTTCTTCTTTGTGCAACTTCCGGGATCCTTGTTTATCTCAGTGTAAATCTGATTTGGAGAACAATGT
The DNA here is from genome assembly GCA_029168935.1 of Oxyria digyna. Lineage (NCBI taxonomy): Eukaryota > Viridiplantae > Streptophyta > Magnoliopsida > Caryophyllales > Polygonaceae > Oxyria > Oxyria digyna. The sequence goes on along the minus strand of JAPVLV010000004.1, from coordinate 16,030,648 downwards.
GAAAGTACCATCTCACGAACCTTTTTCTTTTGATCCGGGGTTGGCCTCCCGGCAAATGCATTCCCGACCAAACTATCTCCAATAGGATGGTTGTGCAAACCACAAACAACCACTAATCTCCAATTCTCTTCAACCCGGTTCTCCATGAGCTTCAACTGAAATTTACACCCCGTTTTCTTGCTCTTTGTGTTTGATCTAACACCGACACCTTTAGGCCTATGGCTTCCCCTTTCTCACAAATGATTTGAACCTTACCACTTTGCCCCGGTTTAGATGGTACACTCCTTCCAATAGAGATCATAAACTTGTGTTGCTTTGCAACATTCAAAGCCCACAAATGACCAATCTCCTTAGAGGCAAACACTTGCTCCGTAGTGAAATATTCCGAATAATCCCTAGAAACAACCTCTTCCTCACATACGGGACTATCAAACTTTGGTGCAGTGCGTAAAGAGGGAAGAAAACACATCTCCTCTCCTATGTTTGTTGGTGGGTTAGCAAATTGTGAATCAAACGCATCATAGCTTGATGGCACCTCATATGTACATGGCAATTCATAAGTAGATGGCACAGGCAATTCATATGTAGATGGCACATGTTGTTCATATAAAGATGGTTGATGATAATATCCAAAGTGGTCAATCCCTAAATCAAATGACAGTGGCGAACATGGCCTTGTATTCCAGGAGGGGTAGTTGTAGTCATTCAACTGGATTGCATTCAATCCAGTGAACAAAGAACAATTCACCTATACACAATGCTTCTGTTAATACTCTGTAATGTGCAACTTCTCGCATTCTGCGAGAAAGGCACATCTCGTGTGACGCGAGGGGCTTCCTCTCGCAGAACGCGAGAAGTTGCTATTTCCTGAAACTAGTCATTCAACGGGATAATTTAACATAACATGAGTTCCTACATTAAAAACCCTTAAAACCCTAAAAACATGAACACATCTAAGTTTTTGACATTATATGCAAAAGTCATCTCTTCAACACTTACTACTACTAGATTTAACATGAAATACAACATAATAAGTTCATTTTAGCTCTTAATGGTGCAAAACAAATTAAAATTCAAAAATTAAGTAAGAACATTACCTCATTTGCATGGTAACTTGATGAACCACCATCTTCATTCCCTCCTTTGTTGAATTCCTCTTCATCTTCCATTATTTTAGGTGTTTTTAGAGTGTTTTGAAGTTTGAAGGTTTTGAAAATGGGTTTTAATGGAGGGTGAAAGAGGTGAAAGATGATAAAAAGAGGTGTTAGGGTAGGGTTAATAGGTGTTACGGATTACTTAAAATAAGGGGGTAGTTATTATAGTTAGGTGGGGACAAGACATGTAGTAATGGCGCACAACAACGTCCATCTGACATGTTAATCTCGCGTTCTGCGAGGGACGTGACACTCGCGTTCTGCGAGGACACGTACACTCGCGGAACGCGAGATTAGCATGCATGGAATTAACCTAATTTATTGCTAATCTCGCGTAACGCGAGTGTACGTGTCCTCGCAGAACGCGAGTAACCCGGCGTTGTTTGAATAAAGCACCGGGCTGTATATAAGAATCGTGTTTTAATACTGAACATCTATCTATCTATATATAAAAATTGATGGGTTTGATGAAGAAATGGTAATTTGTACCTAATAAATGCTACTCCCTCCATCCCTAAATTTCAGTCACATTTCTTTTTCGGGTGTCCTCTAATTTGAGTCACATTTTTACTTCTATCAATTAATTTATTCTCATAATACTCTTATTCAATTTACTTTATTCACACTCAACAATACTTTTTAGGGGTAAAGTTGTCTTTACATTGTAATAAGTTTTCTATTGGTTGAATTTTATGGTTTTTTGTGCCATTATTTACACTTTTACCTTGATTAGACTTGTTTTAATATTTGTGCAAAGTACCAAATGTGACTCAAATTTAGGGACGGAAGGAGTAATATTTTAAATTTTTATCCTATTTGTCTCTTCTCTTAAATATTAATTTCATCACCAACTAAGAACACATCATTTTCGTTTTCTTCTTCTACCACAATCTCTAAACTCATTCCCGTCTTTATTCCGTTCGTCAATCCCTTCGTTTCATCCCGGTGCCCCCTCCTTCCCCGGTTAAAAATTAATCTGAATGCTAATATTTTAAATATTTACCCTAATTATCTCTTCTCTTAATGCTAATTTCATCACCAACTAAGAGCATATCCTCTTCGTCTCTTTCATCTACCACAATCTCCAAACTCATTCTGATCTCTACCCCGTTTGTCAATCCCTTCGTTTCATCTCGACGCCCCCTTCCTCTCCGGTTAAAAATCAATCTGGGTTAATTAGATATTTTTAATCTATATATCATCCTTTGAAAGTAATGTCAATTGGAATAATGAATGTTTAAACCTAATTTTCCTCTCTCTCTTTCTATCTCTCATCTATATCTCATATAAACTATTAGTCATTGAGAAAGTTATGACAACTGATACTTATTCAATGCATGAACTAATTTTTTCTCATAAATTCCTTCTCATCTCATTCATGAATTTTAATAAAAAAACTTCCATCGTCTCTTAATTGCAACCAATACAATTAATATCTACATTTCTTCATATTCTTCAACTCCATAATATCAAATTTAGTTAATGAATGCACTAAATTAATAGATTTTTAACACACAAAAATTGTTAATATTTATTAATAAAAATTAGTGTAACAAAATATATCTATATCGAACTTGTGAGAATGTGAGGTGATAAGTTATAATTTATCCATATTCATAATTGTTGTTTCGTATACATGCCATATTTTTATTAAAATAAAAGAAAAGAAAAAAATTTAAATTAAAGAAAAAAGGTCGCTCATCGTCATCCTTCGTCCGAATATCTCTGTTTTATCTTCATCTCTATTGTCGTCTGCTGCCTATCTACACCCTAAACCGCCTATTTACAACATTATACCGTATACGAAAAACCGTAATTGCCCCGCGCGTAGCGCGGGTGTCCGAATCTAGTCTATATATAAAACTTGATGGGTTTGAAGAAGTAAAAACAACATGTACCTAATAAATGCTACTCTAATATTTTAAATCTTTTTTTTTACCAAAAAAAATATACTTTAAATCTTTATCCTAATTACCTATTTTCTTAAATGTTAATTCCATCATCAACTAAGAACACACCATCTTCGTCTCCTTCCTCTATCACAATATCTAAATTCATTCTCATCTCTATCAGGTTCATCAATTCTTTCGTTTCATTCTGACGCCTCATCCTTCCCCGATTAAAAATGAATCTGGATTAATTAGATATTTTTAATCTATATATTGACAACACCTAAGATGTTGTTTAAAAAGTTACTTGACTGTTCGGTATTTTTTAGTGAATTTGTAATAATAATAGTAGTAAAATTACGAAAAACAATATAATAAGTTATTTAAATTTTTATTGATAAGAGTAATAGATTAATATTGGATTAAAAACTAAATTAAGTTTGTCAAGCTCCATCAATCTAGGAGTGTAACATTAACAAATTAAACTGCTTTAATCTACATTAAGCTTGTTAAACAAGATAAATTTTTTTGACCACATTTAATAATTAGAAGTAATAAAGAATTAAGCTCCCTAAAGTGCGTAAACAGCTACACTACACTACACTACACTACACTACACTACACGTGAATTGGAGGGTCTAAAATAAGCGGCCACTTGCAAATTTGCAGTTTGAACGCATATATATTAGAATTGACATGCATAGAGGGTTTAGTGTAGTCTTTGAAAGCAGCTCCATGTTATGAAGAATGTGTGGCATTGTGTGTACCCATCCTCAACGATCCACACCGACGATCGAGCTATGACGTCACCCCCCGCGAGGCTGGAAACCAGCGTCTCTCTGGAGACCCTCCCGTCAGTGCGGTCGCTCGAGACCCACCTCGTCGAACTCGTCCTCAATCCACATCCAATCCACGTGATGAGCAGTAGATCACGTGGATTGGATGTGATGAGCACTAGTAGTGATCACCCCACCATCTCTGTCCTCGCCCTCTCCTCCCCCCTCCTCTACGCGGCCTCCACCCACCTCGTCCACGTCCACGACTCCGCCACCCTCACCCACCTCCACTCCTTCAACTCCGACAACCCCTCCTCCGGCTCCGTCAAGTCGATCTCCTTCTCGAAAACCCGCGTCTTCACCGCGCATCAAGACTCCAAGATCCGCGTTTGGGCCAAAACCAAGTCCCACCACCGTCTCGTCGCCGTCCTCCCCACGCTCTTGGACCGACTAGTACGGGTCCCGCTCCACAACGACGCCGTGTCGTGTGTTCGGTATAGCCCGGACACCGACCTCTTGTACTCCGTCTCGTGGGACAAGACGCTTAAGATATGGGATAAGTCCCTTAGGTGCCACCAGTCCCTCCCCGCCCACCAAGACGCCGTCAACGCCCTCCTCGTCTCCCCCGACGGTGTCGTCTACACGGGCTCCGCCGACTCTCGGATCCGGGTCTGGGCCATCCGACCCGGACAAAACAAACACACCCTCATCGCCACCCTACAGCGACACAAATCCGCGGTCAACGCGCTCGCACTCAGCTCCGACGCCTCCCTACTATTCTCGGGGGCGTCTGACCGATCTATCCTGGTATGGGAAAGAGAGGACACTGCCAACTACATGCTCCTCGCGGGAGCCCTACGCGGTCACACCAACGCCATTTTATGCCTCGTAACCGTCTCTCATTTCCTATTCAGCGGCTCCGCGGATCGAACCATCAGGATCTGGAGCCCTGCGCCTCACTATCAATGCTTCACTGTTTTGGAAGGACACTTAAAACCGGTTAAGTCATTGCTCGCTACCTCCAACTCCAACTCCCATCATCAACAAGATACTCAACATACTACTACTACTAGTATGGTTACGGTTTTTAGTGCTAGCTTAGATGGCCACATTAGGCTTTGGAAACTAAATCTTTGATCAATTTTTTTCCTCATACTACATATTTCTTCATTGTTTTGGATTTTGCCGCTAATCCTTAATTAGTGTATACATTTTTTTCAATGAGGATACCATCCAACTTAGTAGTCCGGGAAAAAAGAACAAGTATTCACACAAAAAAATTGATAATTTCTAAAATGATAAGTGTGTACTAATATCAAGATTGGCTAGAAAATATGTAGCCTTATTGACTTCTCGGAAGAATTAGACAATTTTTAAGAACTTGATAATATTCTGAATTTCTTGAATATTTTTAATTTTCCACAAAATTTTCCATTTTTTTTTTTATAAAGTTAATTCGTGTATACATTAATTCCATTTTCAAATCACTACTTCTACTACATTAGTATTTAACTTCTTGCTACGTGTATACGGGAAACTTCAACAAAATTCCATAGCTCATTTAAATGAAGACTACATGACAGTGTAGTTGGCTTAGATCAGTTCACTAGTAAATCAGTTATCAAAACAGTTTACTAATTTATTTAAAACTCGGTTTAAAAGTTATTTTTAAAAATAAATATTATTTTTAAAAACCGGTTTAGAAGTATACCTTTTTTTCTAGATATGGGACGTCATCATTTTCAAACTCAAAATTTAAAAGTCGTTATAGCGACGTCATAGTCCAACTACACGTCAGAGCATCCACGATGGAGAAACCCAAATTGAGTTTCTTAACTTAATTTTTAGCTTTTTCTTCTTTTTTTCATGGATTTCTTAATAGAGAAACCACTCTAGAATCAAGGTGGGTTTCTAGTGCAATTTTCTGCCATTTTTATTTATTTTCTTTTATTTTTCAAGTTTTAGAAACCCATAAAACCTCCATTGTGGATGTCTGATGTGACCTTGTCTGCGAAGAGTCACAGCGTTTTGATGGAGGATCGAATTGAACCTGTAGTGGGGCGTTCTTCCTTGTAATTATCGAACTAAAGATGCGGAATTTGGTGGTGATTGTGATTGTGGGATTGATGAAGACGAAGCGGAATGCAATCTTAAGGAGCAAGCTCGACAGAAGATCACCTGAATGGAGTTGATGTTGAATCAAGGAGCAAACTCTACAAGATTCAAGATGACGTCTGTTTCAGAGAGAAGGAGTTTTACTTCAACTAATTCTGAATAATAATTAACGTAACCCTAAAAGGAGTACATAAGGTTGTTTATATATGAGAGCTTTAGGAAAAGCTCTCATACTAGAAATATAAAGATTGGGCCGGCCCTCTCTATGCAAAGAAGAGAGCCCAACCAAAATAGAATGCAATAATATAAAATAGTTGTAAATGTAAGGAAATATAATAAGTCTATGAAAAATATAATAAACTAGAAATAATGATAACTAGATGATAGAAATCAATATAACTAGTCTATATACCAACTGTAGAGAGACAAACAATAGATGTTGCCTCTGAAGTGATATGGCCTTGACCTGCTACGAGTCTGGTCACTAATGATTGAGTTGTTACTTGAATAGCCTTCGCCCTGGAGCGCGTAATAGGACCAGTATGTCTGACACTCATAGCCTCTTCCTCCTCTATAGCTGTCATGGGAGACAAGGTCACATCACCCTCCCCCACTTGAGTGTGAAGCGTCCCCGCTTCACCCTCGTCAAACTCTGGCTCCACGTACGGTGACAAGTCAGCTACATTGAATGTCGAGTGGACGTCGTACTGGCCTGGAAGCGCTAGCTGATAGGCGTTGTCTCCAAACGCCTTGACAACTCTGAAAGGTCCGTCTCCCCGTTGATCGAGCTTTGACTTGCGGGCAGAAGGAAAGCGCTCTTTCCGCAAGTGCAACCAAACCAAGCCGCCAGGGGCGAAGACAATCTTGCGTCTTCCTTTGTTCTTTTGGGTCGCGTATTGAGCTGCTCTTCGCTCCAACTGGATGTGTGTTCTTGTGTGCAGCTCCTTAATGTGATCGACCATCCGGTCAGCTGTGACGTTTTCTGCATCCTTTAAAGGGTATGGTACTAGATCCAACGGCGTCAGCGGGTTACGGCCATAGACGACCTCAAACGGTGTTAGCTGCGTTGCAGAGTGCCTGGACCTGTTATAAGAAAACTCCACAGTAGACAGTAAGTCCTCCCACCTGCGTGGGTTACTCTTCAGCACCGTCTGAAGAAGGGCGCCTAGAGTACGGTTGGTCACCTCTGTCTGACCATCCGTCTGAGGGTGATAGCTCGTGGAGAATAGTAGTCGAGTATCGAGCTTCCCCCAAAGGGTTCTCCAAAAATGACCTACAAACTTGGTATCTCTATCGCTGACTATAGTTTAGGGATACCATGCAATCGCACAACATGGTCAAAGAACAAGTTAGCAACATCAGTAGCGTTGCTAGTGTTCTTACATGCAATGAAGTGAGCCATCTTAGAGAACCTGTCCACAACAAAAAAATATAGAGTCCCTTCCACGCCGAGACATCGGCAACCCATTGACAAAATCCATGGAAAGATCTTCCCAAGGAGCCGCGGGAATTGGCAGAGGAGTGTAGAGACCATGTGGACTAGACCGAGACTTGGCCTTATGACATGTCACACAACTCTGACAGTACTTCGTAACACTGTTGGCCATATTAGGCCAAAAAAGTGTTCTCGGAGTGCAGCCAGCGTCTTGGACACGCCAAAGTGGCCTCGACTATGTGCTTCCTGCAACAACAAATCTCTGACAGACGACGAAGGAATGCATAGCTTTCCTGCCCTGTACAGAAACCCGTCATCGAGGAAGTACGTAGCATGCTCATGACCTGAGTTCTTACATTGCTCAAATATGTCAGAAAAGAAAGGATAAGTAGTATATAAATCCTTGAGCAATGTGAACCCGAATAATTGAGATTGGAGTTGGGTAATGAGAACGTACCTGCGAGAAAGGGCGTCGGCTACCACATTCTCCTTACCTTTCTTATGAACAATGAGGTACGGAAACGTCTCCATGAACTCGACCCAACGTGTGTGGCGTCGATTAAGAGTTGTCTGGCTGCGCAAATAACTCAAAGCTGCATGGTCGGAATGGATCACGAACTCAGCTGACCACAAGTAATGTTGCCATGTCCTCAGAACCCGAATCAGCGCGTACAACTCCTTGTCGTACGCCGGGTAGTTCAGTTGTGCACCTGTCAGCTTCTCTGAAAAATAGGCAATCGGTCTCTTCTCCTGCAACAAGACGCCTCCGATGCCGAAATCAGAAGCGTCACATTCCACCACAAATCGACGGGTGAAGTCAGGAAGCTGCAGAAGCAGTGCGTTACAGAGGGCGTCCTTGAGTGCAGCAAAGGCCGCATCATGCCGAGGAAGCCATGTGATCGACGTTGCCTTTTTGGTCAATTCATGTAGAGGTGCGACTATGCTGCTGAAATCACGAACAAATCGTCGATAAAATCCAGCAAGACCTAAGAAAGAGAACGTACCTGAGTAGGAGTGGTTGGCTTAGGCCACTCCTGACTGGCGCGGATCTTCTCTGCGTCCACCCGCAAACCGTCTTTGGAGACGATGTAACCTAGAAAGTTCGTAGAGGAAGAGCAAAACACACACTTGCCAAAGTTGGCGTATAATTTCTCTACTCTCAAACTTTCTAGAACAGTTCTAAGATGCTCAGCATGCACATCTAAAGTCCTAGAATATATGAGAATATCATCAAAATATACAACTACGAACTTACCTAGATACGACCGCAAGACATGGTTCATCAACCTCTAAAGTCCGAAGGGCATCACTAACCACTCGTACAGACCATACTTAGTCTTGAAAGCCGTCTTCCACTCGTCTCCTTCCTTCATGCGGATCTGATGGTAGCCGCTCTTCAGATCAACTTTGCTGAAGAACTGTGCACCATGAAGCTCGTCAAGCATGTCGTCAAGGCGAGGAATGGGATGTCTATACTTGATGGTTATCTGGTTGATGGCGCGACAGTCCACACACATCCTCCATGTACCATCTTTCTTGGGCACAAGAATGACAGGCACCGCGCAGGGGCTCATGGATTCGCGAACGTATCCCTTCTCAAGCAAGTCTTGCACCTGCTTCTGCAACTCCTTTGTTTCCTCTGGAGAAGATCTGTAGGCTGCACGATTGATAAGCGGTATTTTACATAGCGCTACTATAGGTTATTAACTCATTTTGTATAGGATTATGCTAGATGTTATGATGTATTTTGTAATCATGGAGTTTTGGAGAGTTGAGTTACACATGAGATTACAGAAGATGATGCGGAGCATTGAAGCATAAGAAGAGGAGTCGAAGCTGAAGAAGACCACAGGTAGCATTGGAAGCAGCTGAAGACGAAGCCAAGGAAGCCACAGAAGCCAAATCCGCGACCGCGGGTCACAAACCGCGATCGCGGAAATCCGCCAGAGAAGACTTTCTTCATTTTCCCGATTTAGTATGTTGTGTTAAGTTTTGTAACGTTTTTATAACGTTTTTACCTTCAATTTGTCAGTTGAATTCTGCAGAGATTAATAGGTTTTAGGTGTTGATGATCCTCTATCATCTTACACATTCCATTTCCAAGTTTTGAGAGTTTTTCTCAAGAACTTCATGAGTTGCTAAATCCATTGGTGTTGCTTGACATTTGAAGCTTTCAGATTGATTAAGTTGTAAGATTTCTTTCCTTTGTTCTACTCTTATGATTGTCTCTATTCTCTTGTGTGTATTGTTATTGAATAGATTTGCTCATTTAGATTGACCATCTAAGTAGTTTCATCTCATTCATATTGCTATTGTTTGGTTATTTCTAGTTGAAATACCATACTTGTTTGTAGCACACACAATTTGCATGAACTAGTTGTGAATGTCAATTGTGAAGAGAATTGAGTACATGTCGAGTATCTGACTAGTTGTCTATGATATTGCATGTATCTATCCATTCCTGAACTTAAAGCTGCTTTATTGTTGAATCTTGATAGTTTCAAGGTTATAGTTGAGTAAGGGTTATTAGGACTAGTTGGACTAATAACTACATTAGAACAGGGATTAGAACGATCATATGAGTAATTCGACATAGGATTAAAAGGAGTTTATGATCAACTTGTTAATCTGTTAGTGGATAATTGTCAAGTGAAACACCTTCCATTGATATATTTACAATCCAAATCAACCTTCGTTACTTTTCCAAACATACCAACCCCTCCCCCCCCCCTTGGTTACTTACACTCGTTAATCATTATTATAACTTTAAGAATCGATAACCTGATTCCCTTGGGATTCGACCCTTGCTTGCCTACTATACTTGTTAGTGAGCTTGTTAGGATTACTTGACTTGGCATACGACAAATTTGCCTCGTCAACGATTTGGAAGAGAAGCCCCTGGAATCAAGTCGATCTGGTGTTCAATGCCTCTCAATGGTGGTAAACCGTCAGGAAGTTCGTCCGGCATCACGTCCTTGTATTCCTGCAAAACAGACAATATGCAGGGAGGTAGTGCGGACTCTGTAATAGGCAATGGACAAGGTCTAGAAATGAGTAGGAAACAAGGAGACTTGCCTTTGATGACACTCGAAACCGTCCGATGGCGCGCCAAAAGAATTCATTGTTCGCAAGAGCCTTTGATTGTTGAGTTACTTGTAGGTCGCACAGAAGCGTCTTTTGGAATGCCACGACCATATGCAGACTTAGCTTGCTGATCTGGAGTCTTTTGATGACCCGAAGTGATAGGCGCAGGGAGTTGTAAGGAACTCGACGGAGAGGCTGCAGGGGACGTTGCAGAGTGAATTCCTGCGTCCTTTGCAGCCTGACTTGCTTTGTTCCTTTGTCTCTCTGCATGATCCTACAAAATCTCATGAGGGGTCATAGGCATAAGCGTCACGCGCTTCCCATGGTAATTGAACATGTAACTGTTCAAATACCCATCATGGAAGACGCGACGATCAAAGAGCCAAGGGCGTCCCAACAGTATATGGGTGGCATCCATGGGGGTAACATCACACATCACAGTATCTGAATAAGGACCAATTGAAAAAGATACAAGACACTGTCGTGATACAGAGTTACCTGAACCGTCGGAGATCCATTGTAGACCGTAGGGTTGCGGATGTGGTTGTGTAGGGAGGTTGAAATCCCGAACCACCCGCTCATTGATGATATTGCAACATGATCCACCATCTATAATCACGCTCAAAGACGCAGTTTTCATGCGGCAACGTGCGTGAAAGAGATTTTCTCTTTGCTCTTGGGGACCTCCATTCTTGACGCTAAGAACGCGTCGGGTGACTAAGGCATACTTGTTCTCCTCGAACTCGTGATCAACTGGCCTTATCACCTCATCTTCTAACTCTGTAGACTCCTCCGGGATGTCATCACCATCTGGATCGTCGGAGAAGCTCTCGTAACCTGCCGTTTGGGAGGAGTAGAGGACACGTTTCGGATTCGGACAGTCCCTCTTGTAGTGTCCCCTACCACCACATTTGTAGCACTCTAGATCACTAATATGATCAGCACGTCCTTTATCAACTGATGGTGGTTGCGAACGGCGCGCAAATGATGGAGGGTTGGGTGCCGAACGTTGCGTCTGGCTAGTTGACACTACACCTGTACGGTCATGTCGAGACAACGAAGCAAAAGAGTTAGTACATAAAGAATTGACAGGGGTATGAGAATACCTTGAAGGAGTAGATGACGAAGACTACCAGGGCTGTTGTCTACGTCGATGCGCTTGGATATAGAACTTTTGCGCAGTATGGACGACGTTGTAGAGGTCCCTGATTGGCAGAACATCGACTTGATCTCTGTATGGCTGTGACAAGCCGGTTATAAAACGTGTCCGAAGAGTAGAAGGAGAAACACTTACCCCTGCCTTGAAGTACATATCTTCAAGGCGAGCAAAGAACTCCTGGGGCGAATCTCGACCTTGAGTTGCAAGCGCAATTGCCGTCTTCATATCCTCTCGGTATGTCATCGGGACGTACTTGCGTGTCATAATTGTCACTAATTGTTGCCACTCTGTAACAGCTGGCCACCCCATACGCGCCTGTTGTTGAACCAGTCGGTTCCACCAAGTGCGCGCTGCACCCTGGAAGTGCAAGGTGACTATCTCTACCTTCTCATGTTCCTCATAGTGACAATGTTGAAGCACGTGGCTGGTACTCTGCAACCATTCAATAAACACAGACGGGTCATAAGTACCAAGGAAGGGTTTGATTTTTACCTTGATGTCTCGTCGGGCCTGTGGAGCAGGAGGTTGTAGACGCTGCTGGGCCGGAGGTACATAGGCAACATAGAAATTGTGTTGCCCTCGTTGTTGTTGTGGAGGACCGACAAATTGTTGTTGTTGTTGATGTCTAGGCCGGTGTCTGTGGCCCTGGGGAACTGCATTGTGGTATGCAACCTGATTTTGAGGCAGTCGTGGAGGAGGAACCCAACCTGTCGGGTGATATTGTAATTCTGGAGGGTCCTCTAAGGGCGGATGAAATCCATCTGTATTCATGTAGGCCCCCTCCCCCTCATCCTCTAAGTCAAACTCCTTGAACTCGTCATCTGTATCTGACCCAGCAGGAGTACGAATACTCTGATAGTTAGCATAATCATTAATATTAAAGGAGCTAGAAGTTACCTCTCTTTGACGATGTGTAGAAGTGTGATGTTCCAGACGTCGGCCACTTGTAGGGTCATGCACATGATGTTGGGACCGTCCCCAACGTTTGTGCCTGTTGCTGAATGCATTGGCATCGCCGCCAACATACTCTGCAGGGGAGTGTTCCCCATCAGAATCGTCAGCATCGTCGTTCTCCTCAAGAATAGGCGCATGCGCAGGAGTTTTCGTCCTTTGCCGACGCTTAGGAACGACGTTACTTTCTTTCTGGGACCCCAAGCGTATCGTCTTGCCTGGATTCGTTGACTGATCCACATGCATGAGGGTCTTACCCTTGGCTTGCACCTTGTCTTAGGCACTCTGATCGTCTGGACTTAGCTTTAGGGGATCGGAGCCCCTTGTAGTCGATTGTTGTTGAACCAATTGTGCCAGCATATCTTGTATGGCAGAAATGGATGCCTTCGTCTCGGCCATTGCTGCGTTCGTCTCAGCTTGTTGTTGTTGCAACTTCTCCATCTCTGTCCTCGTATCATGTCCTTCTACAGATCCAGTCATGACCCTGTATAGACAACAGCAAACCCAAACAGAACAAGAGAAACAACAAAAACAACAGAAGTACGAGCAACAGTCGAACCGACTCCAAGATAATCACAACAAAAATATAGGTCGTAGAGTTTCCGTAAGGGCGGGAATGGATGATAGGTAAGTCACACAATAATTAACAAAATGCAGCAATAATGTAGCCAACCAATTGTCAAAAATAGAGTGCAAGAATATATGTGAAAGTAAGCACTACAATGACTAAATGCAACCTAGAAATGGTGATATTAAGGAGACGGTAAATGAATCAATCAACGGTAGGGATACAATTACCTTATTTTGGATGTGCGCACCCTACGTCTCTCAATGCCAAATTTTTTTTAAGGCTTTTTTCACTCAAAATTCAACGCACTAATACCTTAAAAAAGAACACCTACAGCTGCGTCGTTAGGAAAAACGGATTGCCAAAATTTAATTCGGCTTTGTCCTAGGCGTCCCAACTAATCAGCTGTCAACTATTGGTGAGCGGATAACTCACGGCAAACCAAATAGACAGATGTGCAAAATTAAAGCGCGTGAAAATTACAAAGATAATAGAACCCAAACCTTATAACCCGGACCTGAGAAACGGAATAAATATGTGTGCTCTGGAGCTTATAACCCGGACTGAGATGGAACGGAGTAATTATACTGCGGAACTTTATAACTCGAGACTTATACCCCGGACCTGAAGCGGAACGGAATAATTCTTCTTGCTGGAGAGGCTTTTTGTCCCGGGTCTGAGAAGAACCGTAGTAATTCCTTATAAAAAAATTTTGCTGAATCTGAGTGCTAGGGTTCTGACGCCGCCGCCAAAAAAAAAAAATTTGCTGAACTTTCGTGGCTGCTGTATGCTTCACTCAACAACTTCCAACACGCAATCAAGCATGTAATTTCCTCTCTACATTGATTCAAGAGTGAATAGAATGGAGATTGAAGAAGATGTAGACTTTTTGACACAATTTAGTCAAAGTTTATGCAAACTTAAACCTTTATGCAAGCTAGTCTAGAATCAACAACAAAATTATCAACTAAACTTTGCAATTAGAGTGTGAAGGGACAAGGATTGAACAAGAAAACAGTTTTTTTTTTGTAGATCTAGAATGGCTGAAGAGCAACAACCCTAGGCTACGTTTTTGAAGAAATAATGAAAGGGATTTTTTTTTTTGGCTCCTAACGAAGAACAAGTTCCAAGTTAGGGTTTTATGGATTAAATTGGATGCAAAAATAATATAGTTGTGATTATCAAGGAAGCGAAACGACTTATAGATTCGTAGGCTCTGATAACAGTTGATGTGACCTTGTCTGCGAAGAGTCACAGCGTCTTGATGGAGGATCGAATTGAACCTGTAGTGGGGCGTTCTTCCTTGTAATTATCGAACTAAAGATGCGGAATTTGGTGGTGATTGTGATTGTGGGATTGATGAAGACGAAGCGGAATGCAATCTTAAGGAGCAAGCTCGACAGAAGATCACCTGAATGGAGTTGATGTTGAATCAAAGAGCAAGCTCTACAAGATTCAAGATGACGTCTGTTTCAGAGAGAAGGAGTTTTACTTCAACTAATTCTGAATAATAATTAACGTAACCCTAAAAGGAGTACATAAGGTTGTTTATATATGAGAGCTTTAGGAAAAGCTCTCATACTAGAAATATAAAGATTGGGCCGGCCCTCTCTATGCAAAGAAGAGAGCCCAACCAAAATAGAATGCAATAATATAAAATAGTTGTAAATGTAAGGAAATATAATAAGTCTATGGAAAATATAATAAACTAGAAATAATGATAACTAGATGATAGAAATCAATATAACTAGTCTATATACCAACTGTAGAGAGACAAACAATGGATGTTGCCTCTGAAGTGATATGGCCTTGACCTGCTACGAGTCTGGTCACTAATGATTGAGTTGCTGCTTGAATAGCCTTCGCCTTGGAGCGCGTAATAGGACCAGTATGTCTGACACTCATAGCCTCTTCCTCCTCTATAGCTGTCATGGGAGACAAGGTCACATCAATGCCCTCGTGTAGTTGGCTTCTAGTCAGACTTCACGTTGTGTAGTTGACCTACACTTAACCATTTTAGTCGTTATAGTCCAACTACGCGACGTGAAGTTGACTTCTGGTCCGGCCCATCGGGTTCGTTACATGATCCAGACCATATCGGCTCAATTCGGTTTGATTTATTTTTTAGTTTAAATTTTTTATTTTTTATTTTTTATTTCAAATCAGTTTCCATCTAAGTGTCATGTAGTTAGGGTGAAGTGGAATTTTTCCAAAAAATTTCCAACTGCGCACGTCTTGAGAAAAACAAATTTAAAATGATTTTTATCCTTCATGATCCGTAAAAGATAGGGATGTACGATCGGTCCGGTCCGGAATTTTTTAAACTCTTGGACCGGGGATCGGACCGGATCGACGGATCGGAATTTTTTAAACTATTGGACCAGGGAACGGACCAGACCGGACCGGAAAATTCATGAACCATACCGGATCGGAACCCGAAATTTCTGAAATATGTGGACCGGGGACCAGACCAGATCCGGTCCAGTCTTGGACCGGTCCGGAGACCGGGTCTTTTTTGTGCCTCCCTAGTAAAAGAGATCGGAAAAGTTCTATCCTCCTTTATTTTTATTGATTAAATGGTTTGGAAAAATAAAAGACCCACCGAGAGAATGATTAAAGAGCTATCTCAATGAAAGCAATAGAGTGAGGAAGGTGCACGTAAATTGATCGATCTTTTCAAAGCAACCCGTAGCATTATGTCAAACCAATTACATCGGGATTTGATTAATCTTTGTTCTTATTTGTTTGTCTCTCTTCAAACTCGAATCTTGAGTTTGTGCTTAAACTTGAAAACGAAATACGGAGTAAAATATACGGACTAGGCTCCATTTTAACAAAAAAATCGTACAGGCTTTTAAGCAGAAGACGTACGAGAAGATATGATTGATTATTATACGGAGTAAGGAATAAGGATAGATCATTAACACTCAGATCTGTATGGTTTTGACGAAACTCACGTGAACATGCATGTGTTTGTGAGCCTACCTAGCTAATTGGTTGTTATCTTAAGGATGTGTTTATTATTATTAGGTTAAATTAGAGGGTCTAAGTACGTACGACAAATATATACTTTATTCATTATTATATAGAATCAGTTGTTAATTAATTAGCAAAGTAAACGTCAAACCAATTATATGAGCTAGCTACTAGCTAGGTGTAATTAGATTATTCAAATGTCTGTATGCACATATTGGATAGCTAGAAGTCAATTTCGCTTCCATTTCCTACAAAGATCAATATATATTTAGCGGTAGCTTATCATAAAAAATAATATGAAAATAGAGGTAATCTATGTTTATTAATGTATTACAAAGATCAACATGATTAATATAATTAATTCAATTTCCCATTCCGGAAAATGGCCACTTAGTCACCTATATATCACAATCCAAGCTATCCTTTGCTCAATGGACAAATTATGATAAGTGTTTTGTTTTAATGTATACCTCTACGTAACGTACGTACCAACTCTTTTATTTACACATTTACATTTGATACAAGATAATATATTAATTTGATCCTCAACGAGAATCCAAACACACTCATAATCGCAAATATGAATAGAAACAAGAGTGACGCCACTCATTATGTGCAAGAAATAACAATATTGAAGTGGTAGCTAGATGTTAGAAGTGATAGATTTTTTTTCCATTAACTTTGAATAGTATATGAAATTAATGACTAAATCATGTTATTATTTCTCGAAACCAATAAATTCATCTTCTTTTTCAGTTACAATATAGGGACGGAGGGAGTATATGGAAGTGATCATGTTAGGATATGACATTGAGAAATAGTTTATTGTTTGTTGAGAATCGAATGTGACATTCTTGCGGTGATGTATGATTCGCAAGCAAGTAGGACTTGGCCCATACTTCGTCTGTCTTCTATTTCAATTCTTTTGTTTATTTTGGATTTTGGATTGGATGGTCATCTCATCTCACATTTGGTAGGGAGGTCCCAAGATGCAATATGCAACCTCATCTCTTTTTTCAACTTGCCAATTTGCCTTGCCTTTCCACACACATTTATGTTCCATACTTGTTTTGTAATCAAATTCAACACAGGAAACATTATACCCTTATTTCTGGTTGTTAATGGCCTTGCAATTCTTATGAACTAAAAAAGCATATCTCCATTCCTCTGAAAACATATTTTACGGTGTAAAATGCAAACTCACCTTAACTGTGAGCGCTACTATTTCATATTTGAATATTACTATTTTATATGTGAACTGTGAACATTACTATCTTATACGTGAATTGTGAACATTATTATCTTATATGCGAACCTTAACTATGAACAATTAAGGTTCACATATAAGCTTAACCGTGAACTTTATATGTGAATTAGTACTTTATGTTCACATATAAGGTAGTATCTTCACGGTTTGTATTTCACACCGTAAGAATTATTTTCATCGGATCCTCCGTCGTAGTGTGGTAATCAAATGGCTCTTTGTATCTCAGAAAATTAGGCACATTTCAAATCAATCAAACAAAAACTGGTCCTTTATTGACCGAGGTATAGTATGTAAGGGCATCTCCAATGGCTTGTTAAATTTAACAAGCCAACTAGGATTATAGCAAGTTGAAATGACACATTATAGCAAATGCTATTTTAGCAAACAAGTGTAACACCAACAACACTTGTTATAATTTTGCCATTTTCAAGTGTAACACCAATTTCCCACTCTTTCAATTTTCAATTTATTAAAGAAATATCATTTAATTTAGTGGACTACACACACTTGGTTTGCTATTTGGATTGTCAAATTTAACAATCAAGATGGAGAAATAAAACATCTCTAAAAGAATATTCTTATTATTTATCATTATAGCTTGTTGTTAGTGTTTGATTTTGCTATAAATTTGTCATCTCCATTTATAGCAAGTCATTAGAGATGTCATAACATCAATTGGTTAGAGCAGAAAGATAGTAGTGTGAAAAGTTGAGCAGGGGAAGGGCCTAGTAATCTTATCTCTAACTTAATATACTTGTTCATCACATCGAAAGCTCCCAAAAACTTTTAGTGGGAAACAGGTAAGAAATCCTTTCTTGCTTTTGCTTTG
This sequence comes from Oxyria digyna, assembly GCA_029168935.1. NCBI lineage: Eukaryota > Viridiplantae > Streptophyta > Magnoliopsida > Caryophyllales > Polygonaceae > Oxyria > Oxyria digyna. The sequence continues at coordinate 16,012,445 of JAPVLV010000004.1, read as the reverse complement.
CCATCAACTTGCACGCCACCCTCCTCAACAAATTCTTACAGTGTCCGCAACCATAGACGAGTTTGGAGTCTGGTGGCGGCCACGTCTCTTAGGAATGGCTTTATCGAGTCCCCGAAAATGACCCGACACTCGTTTTCTTAAAGCTTTGTACTTGGTCCCTAAACTGGGCTTCTGCCTGTAAGAAGACAAAGATGTACCAGCTTTACAAAAGATAAGATATTGAGTACAGCTACTGTGAGCAATGATTAGCACAGCAAAAAAGTACCAAGATATTATCCTGCAGCATTCCTGCACTTAATTCTCTCTTCTCATTCGTTCAGTGTATGATCTTAGGAATGACTGCTTTAGTTCCTGCACACAATAAACATACTTCTGAGTTTAAGTTATGACCTAGTATTATTAACTCTCAGATGGGTTTTGTCCTACATATATCAGAAAGCAATGGTTCTTGCTTTGTCTTTTATTATTTTGGTATAATGAATTTGAGATCATATATTCCCTTGTAGGTGCATTCTGTAATTTTAAGAGCTCTGTATTGTGAAAACTGAACTGGTTTTATTCAACGTTACTAAGGCTCAATATATAGCCATTAGTCTGTTACAAAATATCCTGCAGAATCCTAACAACTTGACCTACTTAATAATAGCTACTACGGAGTACTAACAGGAACACATAAATAATTCTACTATCCTAGCCAATAGGATTTATTCAGGACAGCAGAAACAGCTCCTCAAGACTCGGACAACTTCAACAGCTACAATCTCTTCACATTCTAAAAAATCGGATAGATATACACCATCACTTAAAAAGTCTACCAAGTTGTCTTTCCTGTATACAAAAACCCAGATAAGATTAGCATAAAAATCCAGATAAGGGTCCAAGCCTGGTCCCATATAAAACCATGTTCTAGCTATACCAACAGCAATTTGTGAAAGACTGCTAACAAATGTCAACAGAACAATCTGTGAACAATTTATTATAACCCAAACATTTTTCTTATATTGTGTCTTCGTGTTGATGAGATTTTACGTTTCCTTATTGTACACACAACACCAGGACTAATACCTTTATCATCTTGTCAGCTTGTTAAGAGGGTGCTTAAGTCAACAAAATGCACCATCTAATTGTTCTTTTCTGGATATATTCTTCTTCTTAGATTGAATATTTGCCTATCTTGTTTGAATATAAAAAAAGGTGGCTAGATAACCTCACTGTCTTTGAGCTAACCAGAATCACAAATTCAGAAGTTGCAAAAATGCTTGCAGTTCAAAAGACAGCTAAAGCCAATTCTGGAGAAGTCTACGAGTGATGGAGTGAGACGGGAACCCAGAAAAGAAGCCTCATAAGATTGAATGGTAGTGAGGGCTAGATCAAAAGACAGCTAAAGCCAATTCACCTCCCTGACAAGCTAATATGTTCTTTTTTTAAAACGTCAAACTAATAACATACCCATACCAATCCTATATCTATATAGTTCAGTTTCTGCTGCTATAGGATCTATGTCCAGATAACTCTTCCTAGATTAAATTATCAATTCAAGAAACTTCAACTATAGGATCAACATATATATCACATGAAGCTTGCAAATACGATGAGAAAGCACTTTCCTCATCAAAAGAGCATCTGATTGTCAGCAGAAATGAAGGTAATAAATATATAAAACATTCTCCTCTATTTTCTCTACTTATTATCATGGAAAGAAACATGTTCAAACATTGAGATGTTTCAGAAGGTGATTGAAAAGACGAGTTCATACCCACTTTGGAATTTTAACGGCGACTAACGCGGATTTCTTCATCGAAGCGTTGGGTTCTATTGGTGTTTTCTGATTGATAGCATGAGAACTACTGATGGTAAAGTTATGGCGGGTTACATGAGTGTGAACAATGACAGGTTTTGGTAAACATTTTCGAGGCTATGTGTATTCAGGGAGATTAAATATGGTTTTGTAAATTGGGAACCACAAATTGTTTTTGATTTTCTATATAAGAAGCTACATTGCCAAAAATCCAGAAAAATCCACCAAAAGAAGGATATATTGCATCTATTTAGAGGTGATGTTCAGCAAACTAGCAAAGCAATGTTAGCTACTTTGATCATAGAATACCTTGTTATATGCAACCAGTCTTCTTTGGGAGGATGAAACTGTTCAGATTCTTCTGACTAATATTACAAGTTGGTGAATAAAAGAGGGAGATAACTCATTGACAATCAGCTTTGTGGCTTTTTCTGAGCAAGCAGTTCACAAAGGGATTAAAGAATCCATTGATGTAACTGATCTTCCACATTGTAACACTGGGATGAGGTTGAAAATAGGCTTTTGATCAATCTTCAATTGATGATTCATTTCAGCAAATTCACAGAATGTGTTGGTGAAGGTCGATGACAGTTTGTCTATTGCTACCGGAACAGTGGTCTGGAAATAGATCCTCAAACACTGAGTATATTCAGTTCTAGGAAATTGATTATACCTTTTGACCTTAACTTGATAAGAAACTGAATTATATTATATCCTATAGCAGCAGAAACTGAATACTGGATATAGGAAATTGATAAGAAAGGTCCACTAATAGGATTAACATATATATTACTAGAATTAAACTTTTGACCTAGTCCTAGAACAGAGCATACATAAATAGTATTAGAAGCATAAAAGTTCAGAATTTGTTTACCTCAACTGTTCTTAGAGCTTAATCAGCTTATACACTACAGTTTTAAATTAATGCATTTGGAAATTACTTATTTCGCAACATCTTGTAAATAAAACCGTGAAACCGGATAAAGTATCCTATATACAGATGGATGCTTCATCTCAGATTACAGTTCCAAACAGCTTGATGTTTTACCTTTCTGGCCTGATTAATTTAGTAGACAACATCCTAGTCATACCACTTGTATTCATAGTCTTTCGTTTTCGTTTTAATTTGTATTTGCTGCAAGCCAGTAGTCATACCATGCATTTGTTAGTATTTACTGATGTTAAGTTCAGTTTGTTGATGTCCGAGTCTTAAGGGCATTTTGCCAATTAGTTTAATAAGCATTATCATAGTGGATAGTTATTTCAATTAGTGGGCTACTATTTAGTCGGTAAGTTAAGGGGGTTGTTTTGATACTCTGTAACCGGCTGAAGGCTATATATTGCCTTAGCCATTCATTCAATGAATTAAGCAAGTTTTCACAGTTTACAAATCTCTGTTTTAACATTTGGTATCAGAGAGATTTCTGGGATTTTGAGGGAGAAGCAGCAGCTTTCTGGAGAGGATGGGTGAAGACAAAACCCTAACCAAAATTCCCCATTTTGATGGTCATTACGATCATTTCGAGCGAGATGGTGGAAAATTTGCTACGAGCAAAGGGAAGATGGAGCCTAATTGAAAACGGCTATGCAGAACCCAAGGACATGGCTCTTCTGACAGACGCGCAGCGAGCGCAATTGGAGGAGGTCCAGATGCAGGATCATCAGGTGAAACACTATCTCTTTCAAGCACTAGATAGAGAAGTGTCTGAGCAAATCTTAGATCGAAGCACATCTAAGATAGTGTGGGACTCATTGAAGAGGAAGTATGGTGGAAGCGAGAAGGTGAAAAAGTCCTTGCGGAATTCCCTGAGAAGAGATTTTGAGGTATTGGAGATGAAGAAAACAGAAAACATTACTGAGTACTTTGCAAGAGTTATGGTGGTCTCCAACAAACTCCGAAGCAATGGAGAAGATATGCCCGACTCCAAAATTGTGGAGAAGATACTGCGAACCCTAACTGAGAGGTTCACTTATGGCGTAGTATCTATTGAAGAGTCTAGAGATACTGATGAGATTTCTATTGATGAGTTGCAAAGCACTTTGGTGATGCACGAACAAAAATTCACTCGAAGCATCAAAGAAGAAGAAGATCAGGCCTTGAAAGTGGAGGACAGATCAAGCTCTTCCAGAGGTCGTGGGAGAGGACCGGCTCGAGGGCGGGGTCGAGGCAGAGGCAGTTACAATTACGGTAAAGCTTCTGTTGAATGTTATAAGTGTCATAATCTAGGACACTTTCAATATGAATGCCCTCAAGCCAGCAAAGAAACAAACTATGCTGAACTTGAAGATGAAGATGAGTACTTGTTGAGGACTTATGTCGAATCTCACAAGATGAAGAGCAGGGCAGTTTGGTTCATCGATTCTGGTTGCTCAAATCACATGTGTAACAACAAAGAGATGTTTTCCAGTCTGGACGAGACTTTTTCACACTCAGTCAAGCTTGGGAACAATGACATGCTTGATGTCGTTGGGAAAGGAGTTGTGAAGATGGCCTTAAGAGGGAGTAAGTATGTGTTAGGAGACGTGTACTATGTACCAAAACTGAAGAATAATTTGTTGAGTGTCGGTCAGTTCCAAGAGAAGGGAGTGGACGTGTTGTTTCAAGGTGGTGTGTGCAAAGTGCATCATCCTAAAGCAGGGCTGATCGTTGAATCAGTTATGAGGGCCAATCGACTATATGTCATCCTGTCAGAACCAGCAAATTATTCAAAGAACTCAGAAGAAGAAAATTGTCTTCTAACTCCTACTGCAGATTTATCAAGATTATGGCATGAGAGGTATGGCCATCTGAGTTTCAAAGGATTACAGACATTAATGAACAGAAACATGGTGCAGATCTTCCCAAGTTCTCAGCTTTGACAGACACTTGTGTGGATTGTTTGAGAGGAAAGCAAACCAGACTGCACATCCCAAAACAGAGCACTTGGCGAGCCAACAGCCCTCTAGAACTGATCCATTCAGACATTTGCGGTCCCATTACACCAATCTCAAACAGTGGTAAGCGCTACTTTCTCAGTTTTATTGATGATTTTAGTCGAAAAGCATGGGTCTATCTGTTGAGTGCGAAATCTGAGGCTTTAGACTGTTTCAAAGTATTCAAGAAATTAGTTGAAAAAGATGCAGGTGTGGAGATTAAATGCTTACGCACAGACAGGGGAGGAGAGTATACTTCTGCGGCGTTCAATGAATTTTGTGCTGAACATGGAATACGAGGCAATTGACAAATGCCTACACACCTCAGCAAAATGGCGTCGCCGAGAGAAAGAATCGAACCGTAATGCATATGGTCAGATGCTGTCAGCAAAGAAGATTCCCAAAACTTTCTGGCCAGAAGCAGTGAATTGGACATTCCACATTCTCAATAGAAGTCCAACCGGCGTAGATGTTCGCTATCATTTCTTGAGGAATTTGTCAAATGAAGGAACCATCTCCTTGGTGCATTGTGCCAGTACAGATCAGATTGCAGATATTATGACCAAGCCGCTGAAGGTTGATGCATTCAAGAAGCTCCGAGCTGGATTAGGGATGAAGGACATCACTGAAATAAGCTAAATCTTGACAGCATTTAGCTTAAGGGAGAGTTTGTTAGTATTTACTGATGTTAAGTTCAGTTTGCTGATGTCCGAGTCTTAAGGGCATTTTGCCAATGAGTTTAATAAGCACTATTATAGTGGATATTTATTTCAATTAGTGGGATACTATTTAGTCGGTAAGGTTGTTTTGATACTCTGTAACCGCCTGAAGGCAATATATTGCCTTAGCCATTCATTCAATGAATTAAGCAAGTTTTCACAGTTTACAAATCTCTGTTTTAACAGCATTCCGTAAAGTTTTACATGGGTCTTGATCATTCAAGGTTGGGTCCATGAAGGAACAGGCATTCAGTCTAGTGAAATTTGACATAATGAATTGAATGCCGCGAGGGGTCATATGATAAAAATCACATGGTTGACACTTGCATTATGCAGAAAATGCTCTACGGTTGGAGTTGGATATAAGAAGGTATTCTATATTTCTATGATCAAAGTAGCTAACATTGCTTTGCTAGTTTGCTGAACATCACCTAATTAGTATTGTGCAAATTGTTGCATACTTGTAAGTCTAAAATTAATATATATGCTCTATGAGGCAATTATTGTCTGATAGGAGCAGGCTAATAAATCTGTAAACATAACTGATACGCTACACTTTGTATGGCGTAACTAGGGGTTATTACATTAGTTTAGGAGTGTTATCACAAGTATTTGGAGCTATTGTTATGTTCTGAGATATTTATTAAGAAGTGAAGAAATGAAGATCAGAATCGAAGAAGATTGAAGACTTGAAGAATGAAGAAGCTTCTGCGACGCCAACCGCGATCGCCACTACCATCCAGGCGATCGCCATCATTCAACAGAAGCCATTCGAGGAGAAATCAGCGACCACGATCGCGGGTGATATGGTGGCGATCGCGGTGGAGCAACAGAGAGGAGCCGAGAAGATAAATAGATCCGCGACCGCGGATTACAATCCGCGATCACGGGTATTGTGCTGAATTCTACTTCGTTGGAGTGGGATGTGCAATACATGGGCCAGGATTGAAGATTGGGTCGTGGATTCTAAGCAGCAGCTGGGCAAATATTTGGACGAATTGTGTTTGTTTTATTTCCTTATTTCTTTACTTCTTTTTCCTTATTTTCCTTTTAATTAGTTTTAGGATTTATCTTTTACCATATTATTTTAGGGTTAGACTCTTTATATACCTTAGCAGCCTTGTTTGGCTATCAACATCTTTTATCATCATCTTTTCCATCAGACAATTTAGTTTTGCAACCATGAGCAGGAACTAATCTCCATTGTTTTGCTTAACGGTTGAAACCTTCAGTTATTAAGTTGTGAGATTTCTAAACCCTTGTTCTTTTCCTATGGGTTTGTATTAATTCTCTTGTTCTTCATCTATTGATTTCTATTAAGTTTTGCTAGCTTGATCACCTGGTTTGATTGATAGTTTTTTATTGCTAGACTAGGAATATACGGTGGAATTCCTTGTCATTGTAGCACTCATATCTACATGATCTGGTAGTTGATTGCTTTTATGAAAGAGAATTGATTGCATGTTAATACTTGACGGTTGTAAGTTATTGCATGCATCCTTATGATTCTTGTGCCCTTTGCTGCTATTTCATCTAATCTTGAGAGGTTTCCCTGATTGCTGAATAGTAAGTATTATCAGGACCGGTTGGTCTGCTGATATATTAAAGATTGGAATAGGAACATTCCCTAGGATTGAATAGAACTTGAGATAAATCTATGATCAACTTGATTGACTGTTGTGTGGATACTTGCTAGGTGAAACCGCTTCGCATAATATTCCCACCCAAACTTCCTCTGTTTGTTACTGGTTACTTGTGTGTTCTTGCAATCAACCCCCCCCCCCCCTTTGGTTACTTGTTACTAGTTGATATTTCACTTGACTACATTGATTTGGTGTTTTGATTCTCTTGGGTTCGACCTCTACTTACTTGCTATACTCTAGTTAGTGTTTAGGGTTTTCTTTGATTTGGCACTACGACTTTAGCCTCATCAAATTTGGCGCCGTTGCCGGGGAATTGAAATTTTTCTGATTCTGTGTTAATTTTGAAATTATCAATTGTTTGGTGTGAACCTTTATGGTTCAGACCCATGCTACTGATTCATCTCTTGTTTCCTTTGACCCAGAGATTGAAAGGACGTTCCTTCGGAACCAAAGAGCAGCTCTTAACCAAGAGAACGAGATGGGTGATCGACATGGACCGCCATTGCCTACTATGAGGCAACTCACTGCCCCAGACTTAAACCAACAACCCTTGGCAGTGAGGTTTCCTGAGATTGAAGAAGGTGTGAATTTTGAATTAAAAGTTGGTTTAATTCATGAGCTACCACACTTCCATGGCTTAGCATGAGAAGATCCCAACAAACACTTGGCTCAATTCCATGCCATATGTTCTAGTATGAAGCCAAGAGGTGTTACTGAGGAGCAGTTCTGAAAGACGCTGCGAATGATTGGCTTTATTATCAAGCTCCAGGGAGTATTGATACATGGGCTAAGATGAAAAAGGTCTTTTTAGAGAAATATTTTCCAGCTACAAAACTGAGCAGCTTGAAGAAGGAGATCACGAATCTTCAACAACACTCAACTGAGAGTCTCTATGAATATTATGAGAGATTCAAGAAGCTTTGCTCAAGCTGCCCATTCCATAGTTATACTGACCAAGATATCCTTATGTACTTATTTAGTGGCCTGATTGATGAGGATCGTCGTATGGTGAATGCATCCTGTGGAGGTAACTTTTTAAGATTGACTATACCTCAAGCTACTGAAATGTTTGAGGAGCTAGCTGAGAGTTCAAGGCAGTTTGGCAGTAGACAAGGACCCCACTCAGTCAAAGCAATTAATTCAGATCAATTACAGACTGACATGAATGAGCTGAAAGATATGATGAAGTCTTTTATGCTGAAAAGTGATTCTCTTCATGATCCCAATGCTGAGGTAAACGCTGTTGGTGGATGGCAACCAAGGCCAAGGTATGATTCTCATAATATTAATTATCAGCAACCTAGACCTCAAAATTCTATGACTGTTGAAGATATGATCAAGTCCTTAGCTCAGACTGTGATGCAACAAAATGCTAAAACGGAATCGAGTATCCAAAATCTTGAAAATCAGTTAGGACAGATTGCTCAAGCAGTGAGTAAATTAGAGGCCAGGGAACCGGTAAGAAACCCGAGAGAGAACGTCAGTGCAGTGTTCTTGAGGAGCGGAAAAACTTATGACGACTGTTCTGTGCCAAAACCGCGATCGCCAGATCTGAGTAGCGATCGCCATGAGATTACAGAGAGCAAAACAGGATCTGCACCCCGACCACGATCGCCATGCCACTCCAGAGGCTGATGGTGAATTCGTCACAAATCCGCGACCGCGGATGATGATCCGCGATCGCGGGTCTCCTGCAGAACCCCAATTTGTGCGACCGCGATCGCCAGTTGTTAATGGCGATCGCCGGGAGCCCCCTGAATACATTGACGATTATGTTCGCCCGAATTTTCCACCTCTATTCTCTCAGAAGCCTGTTGCTCCCTTTCCTGAGGCGTTGAAGGATACTCGAAGACTGGAGAACGACAACGAAATCTTCGAAACCTTTAGTAGGTGTGAGGTAAACATTCCTTTGCTCAAACTTGTTAAGAGTATTCCTAGATTTGCTAAGTTTTTGAAAAAAGTTTGCACTATCAAGAGAAATCAAAAACTGAAAGGAAAGAAGAAAGTTGAAATAAGTGAACAAGTTTCTGCTGTGTTTCAAAAACGCATGCCTAAGAAATGTGGTGATCCAGACATATTTAGCATTCCATGTGTGATTGGTGAAACTAAATTTGACAAAGCCATGCTAGATTTAGGTGCATCAATCAATGTTTTGCCTTACTCTTTGTATGAATCACTAGGCTTAGGACCTTTGCATAAAACAGGAACTGTTATTCAACTTGCTGATAGGTCTACTGTATACCCAAAAGGGGTTGTTGAGGATGTTCTTGTTATGGTTGGTGATCTGATTTTTCCTGTTGATTTCTTTGTGTTGGATATGGAGCATGCTAATAATGTCACACCTATACTGTTAGGTAGACCTGTCATGAAAACAGCACAAACGAAAATTGATGTTAATAGTGGGACTCTCTCTATGGAGTTTGATGGGGATAAGGTAGAATATAATATATATGATATAGATCTCATTGATAAGAATTCTCTATGTGCTATTGATGTGATTAAGCCTACTTGTAAGGATGAATTGCAACCTGTTTTAGAGAATATCTTAGAGCCCCCAAAAGTAGATATTGTTTTGTCTACTAATATGCAGGAGTGTCAGGGTAAGCAAGGGCTTAAAGGTAAGCTCTCTTCACATCCTTTGGGCAATCGCCCTTCATTACTGACCTCGCCAGACGAGATACCATTGATGTCTAGTGTGCAGACACTTGACACACTAGTAGAAAAAACACCTGTTGCAGCCCCCCTGTTGAGGCGGTCACCTTAAAAACCGACGCAAAAAGTCTTATTCTACTATCTGTTGAGGCGGTCAGTCGTTTAGTTCGTTGCAACAGGTACTTTAGAGGCGGGCAAATATCCGTTCGCCTCAAATAATATTTGTGTTTTTGACTTGTTGAGGCGGTCAGTAAGGCGCCCGCCTCAACAGAGCCCAAAAATTAGAGGCGGGCAGTAAGGCGCCCGCCTCAAATGATGCGACGAATATATTAGAGGCGGGCAGTCATGCGCCCGCCTCAACTAATGCTTAAAAAAAAATTAGAGGCGGGCGCTGCTTCGACTGTAACTTGACTGCGCCTCCTCCTCGAGAAAAACCCATCTGCACAACCCAAATCTCATTCATCCTCTCCTCTTTCATCCTCTCCTCTTCTCCGACCTCTCCTCTCATCCTCTCCTCTTCAACACTTCAACACTTCAACACTCCGACCTCTCCTCTCATCCTCTCCTCTTCAGATCTGGACAACCCATGCCACTCCCTCTTTCTCTCTGGTGCGCAATTGCCTTCGAACCCTCGCTCTTGGGGGTTAAAGTCGGCCTTCGCTAGCGCTTCTGATCGCCGATCTGGTCCACCATGACGGCGGCTAACGCTCCTATTGTCATGAAGGAAGCCTTGACGGTGAGTTCTTCCCTCTCCCTCTATCGCGGATTTGGCGATGAAATGTTTGTGAACCCATGTCGCTCGCCGCCAGATCTGGACAACACCTTCGTCGCCGCCAGATCCAGAAGCTCCTCCTCTGCTCCTTCGCCATTCCCTCCAGATCCAGAAGCTCCATGCCGCTCCATCTCCTCCTCCTTCATCCTCTTCTTTATTTGTCGTTTTTTGGTTCGCCGGAAGCTTCAGATCCATAATCAAGTCCGAAGAAGAAGACGACTGAAGAAGAAGAGGCGGCTGAGGCATGTTAGGGTTCGTCAGGTTAGGGTTAGGGTTTAGTTAGGGTTCTGATAAATTTTGTTCATAATCTTCTGATAATCTTGTTCAAATTTGTTCCCAAAAATTAGGTTGTTGAAGATTTGTTTATCAGATCTGGATTTGTTGAAGATTAAGTTTAGTTTTTAGGTTTTGTTATAATCAGATCTGGATTTTTGTACGTTTTTTAGGTTCATCAGATCTGTTCAATTTTTTGTAGTTTTTGTACTGATCATGAGATTGAATAAATTACGATTGAAGTTTTTGCAAATTTGTGGATATTTGTTGAATATATTTGTTGTACTGCAAAGTTTCAATTTGTGGAATATATTTGTTGTACTGCAATGTTTCTGCAAAAAAAAATTTGTTTCGTTCAGAGGCTTTTGAGGCGGGCACCTCTTGTTCGCCTCAACAGACCCCCTCTGTTGAGGCGGTCACCCTTCTGCCCGCCTCAACAGAGGTAGAAAACGTCTGATCTGTTGAGGCGGTCACCCTCCCGACCGCCTCAATAGCTCATGACCTGTTGCAGCCCCCCCTGTTGCAGCCCCCCCTGTTGCAGCGACCCTTGACCGCCTCAACAGGGGGGGTTTTGACCGCCTCAACAGGTGTTTTTTCCACTAGTGACATTGAGCTTAAACAGCCGCCTGATACGGTCAAGGAGGAGAAAGTGAATGAAACCACATTCATTGCTAAAGACAAGGTGGTCAAGGTAAGAGGGACGAGATTCAAGGCGTTCCATGAGTGGTTCAAGAGAGAATTCAGACAAGAGACGGTTTTCACAAAGCCAAATGGCGTTAGTTAAATCTCTTGAGTTTCATGTCGAGCCACGACATAAAATAAGGCGCTACTTGGGAGGCAACCCGATGTTTGAGTTTGTTTTGTTCGGAGTTGTATTACATCAAGTTTGGTTTCATTAGTACTATCATTTTAGATCTACATTCGTTGGAGCTTAGCTTGTTGGTGACCATGTTCTTTACAAGGAGTTGATTTGTTTGGGTCACCTTCTACATTGGAGGTATTCTTTCTTTTGCTTTAGATGAGCTATGCATTATTGGATTACATTTAGTGCTCATCTAGTTTCTCATTCTACCACACTTTGAGTTTTATTGGAGGAAGGTCATCCGACCTTGTATGTGAGTCTTCTGTCTCCTTCCCTGGATTCGTTTTTCTGTCTTTCATTTCATTGAGGACAATGCAATGTTTAAGTATGGGGGAGGAGAATGTATTCACATGTAATTATTTGGGTGTTGGTTGTATCTGCATGAGTTTATTGAATATATATTGTATGAAAAAGCCACAAAAATTGAAAAAAGGCATACAAAATCCTTGGATAGCAAGTTCTATGCAATAAGAAGGTGGCTTGACCGGCATTAGGCTGGGGCAAAAATAAGTCTTGAGTGATGTGAGTTTTGTGAGCCTGGAACAATTATTGAGTGGTTGGGATGAAAACCCGAAAGGGCGCCCAAGCAAGATGAGTGTTATTAAAAAAAAATTGAGTGTTTTAGGATCTTTATCATCTTGGCGTATGGAGACATAAGAAGGAGGCGTATAGGAGGATTCGGGTAGGCCACTTGGAGGAATAAAGTGTAGTTCTGGGTATGTGCTTATTTTATCACATTGTTCTTGATGTTGTTGTTTTGTATGTTTGGAGGAGTTTATTGAGTATGTAATCACTAGGAGATATTCTTGTACTTCCTGAGGCTTTGATTATTTTATTGTATGGGTAGCTTTTCTGTAAGTTACTCGGGACGAGTAAAAGTCTAAGTATGGGGGTATTTGATACGTTACACTTTGTATGGCGTAACTAGGGGTTATTACATTAGTTTAGGAGTGTTATCACAAGTATTTGGAGCTATTGTTATGTTCTGAGATATTTATTAAGAAGTGAAGAAATGAAGATCAGAACCGAAGAAGATTGAAGACTTGAAGAATGAAGAAGCTTCCGCGACGCCAACCGCGATCGCCACTACCATCCAGGCGATCGTCATCATTCAACAGAATCCATTCGAGGAGAAATCAGCGACTGCGATCGCGGGTGATATGGTGGCGATCACGGTGGAGTAGCATAGAGGAGCCGAGAAGATTAATAGATCCGCGGCCGCGGGGTTGTGCTGAATTCTACTTCGTTGGAGTGGGATGTGCAATACATGGGCCAGGATTGAAGATTGGGCCGTGGATTCTAAGCAGCAGTTGGGCAAATATTTGGACGAATTGTGTTTGTTTTATTTCCTTATTTTCCTTTTAATTAGTTTTAGGATTTATCTTTTACCATATTATTTTAGGGTTGGACTCTTTATATACCCTAGCAGCCTTGTTTGGCTATCATTATCTTTTATCATCATCTTTTCCATCAGACAATTTAGTTTTGCAACCATGAGCAGGAACTAATCTCCATTGTTTTGCTTAACGGTTGAAACCTTCAGTTATTAAGTTGTGAGATTTCTAAACCCTTGTTCTTTTCCTATGGGTTTGTATTAATTCTCTTGTTCTTCATCTATTGATTTCTATTAAGTTTTGCTAGCTTGATCACCTGGTTTGATTGATAGTTTTTTATTGCTAGACTAGGAATATACGGTGGAATTCCTTGTCATTGTAGCACTCATATCTACATGATCTGGTAGTTGATTGCTTTTATGAAAGAGAATTGATTGCATGTTAATACTTGACGGTTGTAAGTTATTGCATGCATCCTTATGATTCTTGTGCCCTTTGCTGCTATTTCATCTAATTTTGAGAGGTTTCCCTGATTGCTGAATAGTAAGTATTATCAGGACCGGTTGGTCTGCTGATATATTAAAGATTGGAATAGGAACATTCCCTAGGATTGAATAGAACTTGAGATAAATCTATGATCAACTTGATTGACTGTTGTGTGGATACTTGCTAGGTGAAACCCCTTCGCATAATATTCTCACTCAAACTTCCTCTGTTTGTTACTGGTTACTTGTGTGTTCTTGCAATCAAACCCCTTTGGTTACTTGTTACTAGTTGATATTGTATTTGACTGCATTGATTTGGTGTTTTGATTCCTTTGGGTTCAGTCTCGGGTTCTCGTAGTCCCCGGCCACCACCTTCCAATCGATTCTAGTTCTACAGCTGATATAAGAAGGATTGACCGTCAGATTAACTATGCCAAGTGAGCCTAGTTTATGTTAAATCCAGTAAGACAGAAATCACAATGTAAAACACAACCTGCAAGCATATTCAAATATTATCACAATGTAAAACACAACCTGCAAGCATATTCTTAATCATAAATTCAATGTGAAATTTGGTGTTGAAGAGATCACAGTATGGAACACAGGTTTCATAGCGCATTTATCACAGAGTCATCGAAGCAAGCTTGCAGACCACCTCACATATTAAAATTGATCGAATCCATCTCACATGCTAAAATTGAACTAAGAGAAGTCTGAAAAGGCTGGAGTATGCGTTGCGGAGACGACACAAAAGTTAGATGGGATTGGCAGCACGAAAATTACTGGACCCAATACCTCTTTCTAAACCAGTTTTTGGTTAAGTACCCCAAAACACACATGATTTTTTAGTTTCTGCATCACATTATTAAGTCTTTACTAAATACCCTACTATATAAGCAATTAAGGAAAAAATAAATAAATACAATCTCATACCTCACCTCTCTCCCGAAACTTTTCTCCTCTGCCGACATTCTTCCTCCGCCTTCCTTCTTCCTCCGCCGACCGACTTCTTTCTTCCTCCGCCGGCGCCGCCTAGATTACTCGCCGACTGCCTCCAATCTGCTCACCGGCGTTGATCGCTGCTGGATCGCAAGAATTTTGGGGATAACGCTCTCGCATGCAAAATTCAGAATCTTCTTCTACATCGAATTGTCAAACAAACCGGAGAACAATGAAATTGTACAACAGAATCTGAAACAGGCACCAGCAAATCCATCGAACAAGAAGATTGAAGATAGATTAAAAACAGAATAAGAGATTGAACCTAGATCAAAAAAAGAGGAAGCGCAAAACAAAACCAGCGAATCATCTGCAAATACAATGATAAGCACAGAATCTGAAACAGGCACCAGCAAATCCATCGAACAAGAGGTAAATCATGATAAATTATGATATTGAACTTATTTGATTGATAGATTATGAAAAACATCTTTGGTTGACAAGTTTAGACAATGTAGAATGTTGACAGGATATGACTGTGAATCTGTGAACGACACCACCTGGTTTTTATTGGTTGTTGACAAGATATTATTTATGTTGTTGAAATATTCAGTTTGTTGACATATATAAGTTGTTGACAGGAATATGTTTATTGATTAGACTTTGACAAGTTTTGACAATGTAGAATGTTGACAAGATATTACTGTGAATCTGTAAACGATACAGGCATTTTATTGGTTGTTGACAAGATATTTTTTATATTGTTGAAATATTCAGGATGTTGACATTATATAAGTTGTTGACAGGAATATGTTTATAGATTAGATTTTATTAACACGTAAGTGAACGAAGCGCGCTACGCGCGCCTCGTAAGAATAATAAACTTACGAAGCACGTTGAGAGCGCTTCGTTAAAAAATACAAATATTAAATTTGTACCTAAATAGAATATTGTTGACAGGTAAAACATAAATGTTTTATGTTCATTAGGGAAAATGTTGACAGATAGATTAGAAATACTTATCTAACAAAATTTATTGAATATATATGCAGATAAAAAAGCACATTCTGACAGTCTCCTATGGCAAAGAAATAAAAATAAGAGATGGTGTTATGGTGTCTGATGGGGAAATCATATCAAAAGCATTTTTAGTTGATATGAACATAACTCTGCAAGCAATGAAATCGTTGATTACACAACGGTTCAAACTCGAAACGGAGGGAATGCATCTCCACCTATGCCATCTTAATCCATTCCAGAAGATCAAAGTCAAGTATTCTGTGGAGACAAATGATGATCTTGCATCATTCATGGAAATCAATGGCACATCAGAGGTGGAATGGACTTGTCCACTATATGTATCAGGGGAATACATGAATTATGAACCGAAGATAGCAAGGGAGAATAGATGTAGTAGTATAGTTGCTGTCAACATGAATGAAGACATGTTTCTACCTATGGAATATGAAGTGCCAACACAAGGGAATAGTGAAATTATGGATTGTGAATCTGCAAGCAAGATAATGACAGAAAAAAAAACAGGGGAGGATGAAATGAGTCACAGTGGAACAGATGCAGACTTTGTCCATGTGGGGAAGCTATTTGACACAAAAAAGAAGCTGATTGAAGCTTTGAAAAAATTGGCAATGACTGAGAACTTTGCTTACAAAGTTAAGAAATCAGATCCAAAGCTTCTAACAGTAATGTGCACAGACACAAGCTGCAAATGGAGATTGAGGGCTATTGCATTACAAAACACTACATTCTTTGAGGTGAGAAAGTTTCAAAGAGAACATACATGTTCCTTTGACTTTAGATGTCAACATGAGTGCAAACCAACATACAAAATGATTGGGGAGCAAATAAAAACCAGGTATTGTGTTTACAGGTTTCTGAAAAATCATAAATATCATAAAAAATATTAATTGCTTGAAGATAACCAGAGAACTAATAGTAATGTGATATACATGCAGGTTTGAAGATGTTAAAAATGGACCAATACCAAAGAGCATTTGCAATGATATGAGAAAGGAACACTACATGGATGTTAGCTATTGGAAGGCATGGAAAGCAAGGGAACATGCACAAGATTTAATACGAGGCACACCAGAAGAAAACTATGCACTCTTGCCCATGTACTGCCATATGCTAAAAGAAGTAAATGAAGGATCTTACACATGCCTAGAAGTTGGTGAGCATGACAACTTCAGATTCGTGTTTATATCTATTGGAGCATGCACAAGAGGATTCCAAGTAATGAGAAAGGTATGGCAGTGAGTAAAATAGGAATTAAATGATATATTGTTTAATAGAATGATTTATTGTTGACAAAATAAATTTAAACATATGATAACAGTATAGAAAATGTAAAAACATAATGTCTGATTTTGACATTT
Organism: Oxyria digyna; assembly: GCA_029168935.1. Classification (NCBI taxonomy): domain Eukaryota; kingdom Viridiplantae; phylum Streptophyta; class Magnoliopsida; order Caryophyllales; family Polygonaceae; genus Oxyria; species Oxyria digyna. Next base: position 15,995,659 of record JAPVLV010000004.1, on the reverse strand, counting down.
TGATTGTTGTTAACAACTTACATTATACAGTGTTGACATGAGTAATAATACATTCGTTTTGTGTTGACAGGTGATAATGGTAGATGGGACTCACTTGCATATAAAGCACAAAGGGCATATGCTCATTGCTACAGCTCAGGATGCAAACCAGCAGATCTATCCACTTGCATATGCAGTAGTGGATAGTGAAAACGACATATCGTGGACATTCTTTTTTACACAGCTTCTGAAAGTCATACCATGTACAGACGATTTGGTAATAGTGTCAGATAGACATCTCAGCATTGCCAACGCCATTCAAAGAGTGTACACAACAGCAAACCATGTTGTGTGTAGGAGACATTTGAAGCAAAATCTGAAGACAAGATACAAAGATAAAGGAGTGCACAAACTATTCTCTTTGGCTGCTGATGCATACACGCTAAAGGAATTCCAAGAGAATTATGGGAAAATTTGTGAGATAAATAAGGAGATGGGAGAATACTTGGAAGCAGTAGGATTTAAAAAATGGGCAAGAGCACATTCCAAAGGCAATAGATACAACATAATGACAACAAACAACTCAGAGACAATAAATTCAGTAATACTGGAAGCAAGGTATGATAAATATTATAGATTTGGCATTGTTGAAAAATGATGTTGACACTGTTGAAAAATCAGTTATGCTGGACCCAATTCTACTGTCTATGAATTGTCAAAGATATATTAAAATTGTTGACACAGTTGAAAATTTTGATGTTGACAGGTCTTTCCAAGTTGTTGCTCTACTAGAGTTTCTGAGAGATGTGCTGTCAAGGTGGTTTAATGATAGGCGCTTAGAGGCTGAAAAAAATAATAGTAAGGTGACACCAAATATAGGGAAAATATTGGAGTCCAGGTACCAAATGTCAAAGGCGTATGAGGTGAGAAAGCTAAATCAAGCACAATATCATATTCTTGGTGGAGATTTCTATGGGGTGGTCAATTTGTTAGAAAGGAAATGCACTTGCAAAGTATTTGATGTGGACCACATCCCGTGTGTGCATGCTATAGCTGCAATACAGAAAGCAAAAGCAACTGTGACAGATTTTGTGAGCGACTACTACAAAACTGAAGCTTGGACAGCTGCATATAGAGAAACGATCTACCCGGTGCCAAGAGAAACGGAGAAGAGTGTACCGAAAGATGTAACAGATACAATCTGCATGCCCCCAATTGTGCAGACAGATAAAGGGAGGAGAAAGAAGAAAAGATACCCATCTGAAGGTGAGTTCCCAAACAGAAGCAAGAAGAGAAAAGGAACAAGAAAGCCAGGAAGATGCAGCCTCTGTGGTAATATGGGACACAACAAGACTTCTTGCCAAAAAAACTTTGCTGACAAGATTGGGACAGAGTTATCAGTGTGGACAACATTTTAGGATTTTAATTTTCAATTTTTATCTTTAATTGAAAAAGGGATAATAGTTTTATATCCTGTCAACATTGATGACAGCTTGCCATATTGTGTTTATAGATATTCTTCTACTGTGATAAATAAATGTTGACAACATTGAGATATTCTGATAAATAGTGTTGACAACATTGTGTTTCGAGATTTGATGACAGCTTGCCATATTGTGTTTATAGATATTCTTCTACTGTGATAAATAAATGTTGACAACATTGAGATATTCTGATAAATAGTGTTGACAGCATTGTGTTTGCAGATTTGATGACAGCTTGCCATATTGTGTTTATAGATATTCTTCTACTGTGATAAATAAATGTTGACAACATTGAGATATTCTGATAAATAGTGTTGACAACATTGTGTTTCGAGATTTGATGACAGCTTGCCATATTGTGTTTATAGATATTCTTCTACTGTGATAAATAAATGTTGACAACATTGAGATATTCTGATAAATAGTGTTGACAACATTGTGTTTCGAGATTTGATGACAGCTTGCCATATTGTAAAGATATGAAATTTGTTGACATGCACAAAAAAAAATAGGAACAGGTGAAAAATATTAACAGATTAGATTGTGAAAATGAAAAGTTTATTACAAAAAGGTGAAAAATGTTGACAAAATGTGATGACAAAAAAAGTTGACAGGTTATATATCAAAGATTTAGAATGCTGACAGGTTATTTAGCAGTAAGGTGTGTTAACGAAGCGCGCTACGCGCGCCTCGTAAGAATAATAAACTTACACGCGCTACGCGCTGAGTGCTTTGTTGCACCTGAGTAAAACTGTTGACATATAAAAAAAATAAAATAACCATAATCAATAACTGACTTAAGCAAAAACTGTTGGGGTAAACAAAACCTGCCTTACTAAAAAGTGGAATATAAACTGTTTTACAAAGCTGAAAATCAAAAAGCTACAAAGGTTGACAACAAGAGCCATTAAAGTCTGAACTAAAAACACTGTCAAGCAGACATAGCAACAATCCAAACCACACACATTACATCCGAACATTAACATTGAAATTCAAGCTTTAGGTCTGTCCTTCTCAAGTGGCAATGCTTTGAACTCCCATTTCTCGTTAAACAGGTCAATAATCATCTTCTCCCGATGAGCCCTCATGTGTTCGTCATCCAGATCATCCCAGCTGGTGCCAATGGCCAAATGCTCAATGAACTTAATGCAGTATATACCACAATTGCCACTGTAAATCACCCCAGAACAAAAAGAGAGAAATCAGGAAAACAGAGGAATATAAAGAAAATAAAAAATCTAATGTTGACAAGATACTTACATCATCCCATCCTGAGGAACATCTTTGCGCCTTGACCATGAGAAATCCTTGTCCAAAGAATTAATATGGCCAAACAAGTGGGACTTCTTCATAACAACAGGAAGCATACAGCATAAAGTACTAATTTTACTCCAACAATAAGCATCGCTGCTGATTTGAATGCTGGAATCATACACAGTGACATGCCAGTTTGCTAAGTCAATTTCCAGGGCAACCCAATGCTCATTTTGAAAGTTGAAAGGAGTATACACCCTAGTCACAGATTCGGACCAGCACCTGCCCTCATGTTTTGGGTACATTCCTATAAAGTACTTCTGGAAAAACAGAAGCTCTGCTTCATCATCTTTCGCAATAAGAGCTCTCTTATCCGCATTGAAATGACAGTACCAGATCCAATCCATGATTGCAACTTCCTTGAATTTCTCACTGTTTTCATTGATATGCTTCCGGAAGAAAAATAAAGCCTCAGAGATATGCTACAAAACAAGAGAAAAAAAGAGTAAGGTTAAAAGAGAAATAAAAAATAAAATAAACTGAACAATAACAACACAATATAAATAAAAAAATTCAAACTGACAGTAGAAGAAAATAAATAAAAGCCTCACTGACAACACAAATATGAAGCATGCGTTGACAAAGACAGCAAAAAATCAAAAACTTTTAAATATGTTGTCAGGACATGTAAAAAGTAATTAACTTACACAATCATTTAACCACTTGGCTTGCCCAATAGATTTTGTGCTTTTCAACAATAATTTGTTAAAAAAGTCCTTGGTGAAATCAAAATCATGTTCCTTGCGCTTAATAACCTCTTTCTTACCACTGCAACAAAAACACAAAATTAATAACACATATATTCACAAATAAAAGAAAATAATTTAAATTATAAATATAAAACATACGTCAAATAAAACCATTCGAAGAACTTTCTGCGATCATCATCTCCATAGAATGAGTATGGTGGACAACTAGGCATTGAAATCTTCTTCTTCTTCTCCTCAGTGAAAGGGCTTTGAACAAGAGCACTTGGAGTTGGGAGCCTGGAAGACTTCCTCACTTGTGTTCCAACATCAAGAGCTTTCTTAGGATACTTATTCACTTGCTCCTCTGAGTCAATGAGGTTCTGTGAAGCAGGAAGAGTATCCAAGCTATCTTGAGTGAGACTGATTCCAGAAGATATGAGAACACTGTCCTTCTCTAAAAAATCTGGGTTGCTGCAGAGATATTGATCAATACACCCGCTGTCATCGAGAAATTGACTGGAACCACCAACATCAGCATTGTCAATACCTTGTGGAACTTGGAAGCTGTCAACTTCTGGCACAAGTGTAATTTTGTCAGCATCTTGAACAACTTTCAGGCTGTCATAATCTTTACCCACTGTCAAGCTGTCAACATCTGGACCCAAGACTTTGCTGTCAACACCTGGAGCAAATGCTTTGCTGTCAACATGTTGACCAAATGCTCTGCTGTCAACATCCTTGCCTTTGGGAGGGATGTCAACAATGTCTTCTTGGATGTTGTCAACTTTGATGTTGTCAACTTGAATGTTGTCAACATCCTTGGCATTTGGAGGAGTGTCAGCAATGTCTTCTTTGCCCTCTACAGCACTTCCACCAGCATCAGCTATTGATGGGATTTCATCAACTTCAGCTTCACCCAGGTCCCCTTCCCCTTCTGGAGTTTTTTCTACCTTCTCAGAACATTTAGTTCCATCAATTTCTGAAGAAGTCACAAAGCTGTCAACATTTTCATGTGTGCTGACATCTACAAAATCTTCAGATTCATATTGTGTGCTCTTATCTTGGAACGAGGCCTTGACGTTTCTCTGAATCAAACTAGATAGATCGTGCAGCTTCTTTGCGACATCAACTAACGACAGGCCATGTTCTTTGGTGGAAGATTGAACTTCAGACATGGCATTGCACAAAAATTCAATTTTTCGGCTCAACACATCAAACTGTCCACCCCCAGCTGCAGCAACATTTCCTACTATGTCAACTGAGGGACGAACGGACGCTGTCCTCTCACTGTCAGCAGAATCAAATGCAGGACCAGCTGCATTTGTTTCCATGGGGGCATGACTGGAAGAAGATTGTTGCTTAACTGAAGATTGTTTACCACTCTCAGATGAGGAAGGGAACTGAACAATAGGTGCAGCATCTTGGGCGGCTAGCTCTGGGATGTCAGACCATAGCTTTCTGAGAATGTTGTCAACATGAACTTGGACAGATTCGTACACAACAAGATCCCGCACAGAGTCCTGCTTTGCCTTCTTAAGTTCTGGCTCAGAACCACTAAGTTTAAATATCACTTTGGGGCAGGGGGAAGGAGGAGACTTCCTCTTCCTATTTACAACGTCGAGATTAGCAGCATGTTGATCATCTTCAACCTTATAAGCTGATCTTGTTGCTCTACTGGGATATTTTTTTGAAGCGACAACAGAAACACCAGCGGAATCTTTTATATCTCCAACCTTCTCTGGAGACTTTGATGGTCTTTTACGAGAATTATATGCAGGAGCAGAACAAGCACCAACAGAATCCTCGGGCTTGCCGTGCTGATTGCTCTCTGATTTGTTTAGTCTTGGTGATTTCCTTGGAGATTGTTGAAAAATGACTTTCCGATCTTGTAAGGACAGCCTACGTTTATAAGTTCTGACTTCTAGAGGGGAATCTGAAAACAAAGTATAGAGAACTGTCAAAAACACAAAAAACAAATGTCAACAAAAAAAACCATGGCGAAATAGGAAAAAAGAAGAAGTTGTCAACAGTGTATAAAAATGCAAAACATATCATACCTGGAGTGCTAACAGGTTGATTTCTCTTAGAAACAGCTTTTGCAACCTTTGACAGATTAGAAATTAGATTGCTGACAGCTTGCTTGTCTTTGCAATCACCTTTGCCCATCTCTGCAGCATTTTGAACTGAAGTGCTTACAACTTCCTTCTCTTCGTTAACAGGTTCCTTATCCTTGTTGACATCTTCCTTTTCTTTGGTGACAACCTTCGCCACTTTCTGAACAGGTTCCTTTACTTTCTTGACAACAATTGAAACTTTCTGAACTGGCTTTCTGGCATTCCTTTTGGGAGCAGGTTTCACTGGCTTCGTGGCAACCTTCTTGGCAGTCTTAGCCGGTCGCTCAGATATAACAGTGTTAGAAACAGCTTGCTCTGAATTCTGACGAGCAGTGACAAGAACTTGTTCAGCGAATGCATCAAACAAAGGATCTTCAACCTCGTCAAGAAAATTAAGGTGACAAAATGTAGAGTGTTCCTCATATGGAGATGGTCTGCACAACTAAAAATAATGAAAAACAGCAAAAGAGTTATAACAATGTGCTGTCAACGAAAAGAGTTAAATACAAAAATAAAACAGACAAGAAAAATATAAATGTATAATAAGATAAAGAATAATACCAAAGGATGAGCATCGAAATGATCTGACACAGAATGATACCAAGCGAGTTTGTTATTATTCAATGAGAACCAGCGTTCGCCATATGGAATGGTCTTAAGACAGGCAGTAGCAGCTCCAACAAACTCGCGAAACTGATGAAAATGTTCAAGCACCCAAACCTATAAAAAAAAATTAACGATTAAAAAGGAGAATATGAAAATGTATTTGAGCAACTAACTGAAAAAGAGAAATGAAAAACTAAATACCTGAAAAGCAAGAGGATAGCCATGGAGAGTATACCAAACTCTATCATTAGAAGAACCACCTCCTGTGCGTTTTGCATGGGCTGGAGCATCTTGAAAAGCCCGGAGAGTCTCTAAGTATACTTCCCTACCCCAGGGATAGTTCAAAAAAGCTTGATAATTGCTAGCAAGCTTTAGAAATTTTAATCTAACAGCAGAGCCTTTCCTCTGAGGCATCAGCACACCTTCAACAATAATAAGGTGTGCTAGAACCATCTTCCGCTCCCCTGACGAGATAGCAAACTCTTCAATTATGTCGTCAAGAGTGATCTTGTTTTTGGTTCCCAGAGTACACTCAAAGACTTGATCTGGGATGACATGACCTTCAAAATCAGTGCACTTCAAACCCGTGATCGCAGCAAAGTCTTGAAGTGAAAAGGACAGCACATTGCCTTGCATGTTAAACCACATTTCATACTTCTTCTGTGTCTTAACTGCACGCATTAAAGCGTAGTGAACTATGACATGCGAGTAGTTGAGCTGCGATGTCATGCTTAAAATAGTTTTGAATATACCAGTAGCAAACAAAAAATTACTGACTTCATCTAACTGACCCTCTATCTGATCCATCACAGCAAATCTGTGGTATGTTGTAACCTTAGGAGCTACAAATAAATCTTGGGAAGCCAAAAACTGAAGCTTAGAAACATCCATGACACCTGTCAACAAAAAATAAGATGTCAACATGAATAAGATGTCAACATGAATAAGATGTCACACAAAAGAATAAGATGTCAACATGAATAAGATGTCAACATGAATAAGATGTCACACAAAGAATAAGATGTCAACATGAATAAGATGTTCAACAAAGAATAAGATGTCAAACACAAAAAGCTGTCAGCATCCATATTCAAAAATGTAATATATGAAAAAGTTGTAAACATGAACAAGTTGACAACAAGAATAAGATGTCAAAGACCAAAAGCTGTCAGCATCCATATTCAAAAGATGTAAATATGAACAAGTTGTCAACAATAAGCTCTAGAGACACATAAAGTTGTCAGCACGCCATATTGAAGATGTCAACATTAACAAGCTGACAACAAATATGATCTCAAGCCAAAATCAGCTGTCAGCATGACATATTAACAACATAAACATGGAAAATTCCAAAAAAATAGAATCTCCAGCCACAAAAACCTGTCAGCATCCCATATTCAAAAACATAGACATAAACAAAGCACTCAGCCAATTACATATACAGACACAACAAGTTGTCAACCATGAAAAAATCAACAACAAAAGCTAAAATACAGTGAAGAAATGCTCTGAATCTGTCAGAAAACTTAAAAACCTAAAAATCAAACAGATAAAGACGCATGCAAATAACAAGTTGTCAACCATGAAAAAATCAACAACAGAAGCTAAAATACAATGAAGTATCAACAAATAAAGTGAAAAAATCATAATAAAACACAACATGACATGTTCAACACACATTTGAACAGTCCAGATGCTCTGAATCTGTCAGAAAACTAAAAAACCTAAAAATCAAACAGATAAAGACGCATGCAAATAAAAACAACCTTCAAAATCTAGGTTTCGAACAAACACGAACTCGATTTTGACTTGAAACAAAGGAACAAAGACGCAATCACAGAAATCTTCCAAAATAGACAACCGAAACAACAAATAGGAAACACAAGAGCGCTAAATACCTGATTTTATATGACGAAGAGACGCAAAATCTGGAAAATGAAGAAGGAATCGAGTGAGGAACTTGAGCAGCGCGAATCTTGAGCGATGACGAAAACGAAGAAGGAATCTGAGTGAGGAATCGAAGGCAGCAGAAGAGGAGGGAGGAGAAAGCTGAACGGTTTCAGTTTTTGATTTTGGGAGTGAAAAATGAGGGGGAGAGGAAGGAGAGAATGAAAGTGCGCGTGATTTGAAAAATGATCTGGGAAAGGTGAAGCGCGTGAAATTGGGGTGGGGAGGGTAGGGGTAGAAATTAAAGACTTAGTTTAGGGGTGTATTTGTTGAGAATATAGTGCCCAATAGGGCATTGGGCACAAATCTTTCCTTTCTAAAATTACTGGCCCACTACCTCTTTCATCACAAATTGTACTTTTTAACCCTAATTTGTAAAGTTTCTGTTTTTTACCTTTTAACAATTAATGATGTGATAATTTTTCGACGATCATTTAATGACAACTTTCTAATAAATATCATTAGTGAAACCGTCGTCAAGCATTGTATAAAAGTGTCATCACGGGTTAAAAAATCGGTTAATACATTGTTAATTTTTTAGGGTAAAAAAAATAACAGAAATCGCAAAAAAAGTTAGTTAGCCTGAGGAGGGGATAGGCACGGGTGTTCTCTAGCTTACAAAGATTGTATAGCTTTATTCTCGCACCATGCGCAAAATTTACACAACGATTTTTATAACTATATATTTATAATTTATAATCACATAGATATAATGTTAATATAAATAAAAGTGTGTATTATATAATTATATTTATTTTAATTGTTTTTTAGATCAATATTATATACATAAAATGAATTTCAATTGATATGTAATCTTTTATATTGATATGCATTTGAATAAGAAAATGATATAAATAGATTTAAGATATTATTCTATATGTATATATTTTAATTGATTTGTGTTTAAATAAGAAGATATCATTAGAATTAAATTAATTATCTTTAAATATATATTTTTTATTTTTTATTTTTTTTAAAAATAACAATAATATATATGACATAACTTAATAATGATATGACATAGTTTATTGATGAGTTTAGTGTTTTGCTTTTTTTAATTATATAAAGATTTGATCATTTTCTATAAAAAAAATGGCCATCTATTTTGTTATAAATGTATTAACATTTTTCTTGAAAATAAAAAGATTTTTTACCTTTAAAAAAGAGGTTTTTGCGTCAAATCACTCCTTATTTGGCCGAATTTGCGCAAAACCACCCCTCATTTAACTTTTTTTGCAAGAAACCACCATTTTGTGTCATTTTTTTAACAATGAACCACCCTTAGCTCAAGTATGTTAGTTGTTTCGTTTAATAGTGTGAAATGTCAATTTGACCCCACTTATTTCAAAAATTGGAGGGCAAAAATAAAATTTGATGGCTGATGATATATTGATTTAAATCTAGCGATATTTTGAAGTTTTACCATTTTTGTTTTTAGTGAGCTAAGTTGGTAAGTTTAACCTAACACATGTTTCTAGCTGCTAGTTGGGCGATGCCGACCTCTTTGTCCGTCCTCGTCAACGTCGTCATCGGCTTCATCGCCTTCTCCTCCGTCTTCAATTCCCGCAACAACGACCATCCTCCCCCGCCGACCGACGAACATCAGCCTCAGAGACTTGTCCGCCGACTGACGAATCCGAGATGTAGCCATTAACTACTCGTGCTCCTTCTTTCCTCTCCCGTGTGTCCTCCTTCAACAACACCTCATACAACCACAAATCCGGTGACGAAGAATCCACCGATGAACCCTATATTCACAGATCTGACAAATCGGAGACTCCCCCGTCTCTGTTAACTCGAATTTCCTACGACAACAACTTCACCTGTCTCTAAGCACTTTGACTGCATAGTTATAATTGGAACTTGAGGAACAACAACTTTCATCAATAATACAACTTACTGAGCCTAGTCCTGATTCCTCACTCTTTTTTTAGGTTGAATTTCTCACTTACTATATAGAGAGCACTAAAAAGGTACTACAAAATCTATCTATACATATACTAAAACAGAACGTTGTTTTGCCACATGTCGCCCTTATATTCAATTCGCCTATGTGTCGACCTCTAAGCTATGCTACATCATCCACCATGTCATCCTCCACATCATCCGACTTTATATTTTAATATATATCTTTGAATTAAATAAGTAAAAAAAATCAAAAAGATATCTTATAGGTTATATCACAAAAATAAATATCAATTTTTATCTTTTATCATATTATATCTTTATCTTTATCTTATATATATCTATATTTTTTATCTATTATTATGTTATCAATCTAACTAAATTGAGTTATTAATGAACTTAAACTATAAAACATAAATCGTAAACTATAAATTATAAACCATAAAGTATAAGCTAAAATCTATAAACTAATTAATAGTATATAATATAAATATATTATTAAAATATTTATTACATACGACTCCGTACATGGTACGGGAACACACGCTAGCTATCTTACCTGAAACACAACCCCGAATGACACCCTTGTCCAACAACTCGCTCAGCCATGGATGCACAAGCGGATGAATTCGTAAACCGGTAAAACTTCAAAACGAGATCCAAGTCAATATCACAATAAAACTTAAGTCAATATATCATTAGCCATCAAATTCCATTTTTGCCCTTAAATTTTTGAAATAAGTGGTGTAAAATTGAGCAACTAACAGACTTGAGCTAAGGGTGATTCAGTGCTAACAGAATAACACAAAAGGGTGATTTTTTACAAAAAGTAAAATAAGAGTTGGTTTGGCGCAAATTCGATTAAATATGGGATCGTTTAGCGCAAAAACCTCTTAAAAAAAGATAGGATTTGTGATGAACTCTTATAGCATATGTGATGAACTTTTATAACAGATGTGATGAACATTTATAGGCGATGTGATGAACAATTTTAAGACATGTGATGAGCATATATAAGCGATGTGATGAACATTTTAAAGTGTTAAGAAATTTCAAAGCTATACATGTTATTCTGTTTTGAACATTTATATGTTGTTTGATGAAGATATGGTTAACAATTGATGAACATTTGTGTAGGTGTTGATGAATCCAATTCTAATGGAGTAGTTTCTATTTCTCCTGGAAATACGAAATACTTTTTACCGTTATGTCAAGATTCTTATAAGCCATATGTAGGTCAAGTTTTTGCATCAACTGATGATGGGATCAAATTTTATAGAAAATATGCACTAGAGTCTCGCTTTAGTGTACATATCATGTCAGAGACTAACAATAAAGATGGAAGCAACATTCCCCTTTGAAAGTATCTTTGTTTCACTAGGCAGAGATATATGAAATTAGATTCAAATATTGCAGATGACTCGACTTCATCCAAAAGGAAGAGGAATTGTACGTGTTGCGAAGTTAGCCCTTTGTTATCTTGGACATGAGGGCTATTCTGTTTAGATTTTTTAGGAGCATCATACACGCTATATGGTTGATGAATCTCAACAAAACTTTGCCATGAGTAACCGGAAATTGACTCCTTTCCATGAGGACTTTATTATGAATTGTATCAAGTCCAATATTGTACAAGCAAGGCATTTAAGATGTTCAATAATTATGTTGGATCATACGCCAATGTCGGTGCCTCTTTGATTGATTTCAAGAATTTTAACCGAGATCTCAATGCGTATATGGTTGGTTGTGATGCTCAAATGATAATTGATAGCCTTTTCGCAAGAAAGAGAGATGTGAGACCTTCTATTTTGAGTACTATGTCAATGAGCGTAATCAATTAACTCGTTTATTCTTAGGTGATCCGATTGCACGCAAGAGTTTTTTTTATTCTTTGGTGATGTAGGGTATGTTGATGCAACATACAAATCAAATAGATAATTTTTTATTTTAAATTTATTACCATCCAATCTGTTTTCCTATATTTATTTTTTTATAACCAGTTTAATGAACATCAGTTTTGATGAACTTTATTAATAAACTAGGTTATTTTCCCACGCTTCGCGCGGGCCAAAGACGTTTTATTTTTGTCGATACTTGTATACTTAAGATATTATTTTCATATATGTACTTTTGGAGTAATTTTTAATAAAAAATAATATCTCTTATACATGTACCAAATCACACAGTCGTTGACGATGCTTGAATTGCTTTTCATCGCCATACAGATTGGAGGCGAAGAGCGAAAAAAAGATGAAAATGGTAGAAATATCAACCAATTAAGCACATAGTTATGATTTTATTAGACATTTAAAGAGTCTCAACTGTCATGTCTTTGGACAATACCAACCAATTTATATATAGAGAGAGATTTAAAAATTAAAAATTATATTTACTTATTATTGAATATTAACAATTTTTTAGTATTAAGAATTATTAATTTAATGCATTCATTAGCTAAATTTGATATCATTGCGTTGAAGAATATAAAGACTTGTAGATATTAATTTTATAGCTTGAAACTAAGAGAAGATGTAGTTTTGGATTAAATATTTATGATGAGAGGAGAAATGTTTTGTTCATGCATTAAATGGGTATGGATTTCATTTACTTTCGGCCAAGACCAACCAACTTTTATATATATATAGATATAGATTTGATGAACATCCTTGATAGTTTTTTTGAACATTCTTAGTAGTTTTAATGAACTTACTTAGTAGTTTTGATGAAAATTGTTAAATTTATTGATGAACTTTCTTACCAATATTGATAAACATTGTTATATGTTGTGATGAACCATCACTTCAGTTTTGAGGACCTTTCTTATAAGTATTGGTGAACATTGTTATATGTTGTGATGAACCAACACCACAGTTTTGATGAACATTGTTAATTGTTTTGATGAACTTTGTTAACATTAATGATGAACATTGGTATATCTTGTGATGAACCAACACTACAGTTTTGATGAACATTATGATTTATTTCTTTTGTTTTTAGGTATAATATGGTGTTTGTTCATTTCACTGGAGTTAACAATTACAAGTGTTCAATCACCGTTGCATTTGGTTTATTGTTGAATGAAGATATTCCATCTTATGTATGGTTGTTTGATCATTTCAAAAAGACAATGGGACATGAACCTTTTGTTATATTGACTGATCAAGATGTTGTTGTCAAGTTTGTTGTTGAATCTGTTTTTAGCTCAAGTGTGCATCGTTTTTTCATGTGGCATATAATGTTCAAAGTGTCGGGTAAGATTAAAGTTGAACCATCTAAAAATCAAGAATTCACGGATAGATTCAATATTATTGTTTGGAGTGATGAACTTACTCCTGTTGATTTTGAGGAGCTTCATAATGGTATTATAAATGATTTCAATATGCAAGATAATGTGTGGCTCAAGACAATGTTTGATCTTGGACAGTTATGAATTCCGGCTTTCTTTTGAAATGTCCATATGGGTAGCCTACTTAGAACAACTTTCATGTCTGAATCTCAAAACTTCTTCTTCTCACATTTTATTGGCTCAACATCATCTCTTGTTGTGTTTATGTTACAATTTGAAAATGCTATTGATACCCAAAGACACAATCATCATAAGCATGACTTTGAATCTTCCACTCGACGTCCTACTCTCCATACACCGACACAATTGGAAGTACAAATTTATGATGCTCAACTCCAGTCCACCACACTCACCGCTGAACCAATGGTTGTTTACAGAACACCTTGAACTCATGAGCCAACCACTTGACTTTGAACTCATCGTTTTATATCTTTATGAAGATACGCCTTCTCTCAACCTTGACTAACTCAGTCATTGCAAAACACCATAACTCCGACCCACCATCCAATTTATTAAATTCAACAAGTTTTTCTATAACGTCACTGCTTTCTCGTATGTATGCTTACAATCCAAATTGTCCTTGTTCATATAGGTAGATTCAAAATCATCTTTCATCATGACCATCAACTCTTTCCCTTGCTCTCCCATCATTTTCATATTTTCAGTGTACAACCTTGAAGATTCCGATTGTCGGTTCCTTTTTTTATGTGCTTGTGCGTTTGTTGAAGTGCCAAAATTTTCCTTGGATTGTGCAGAGGATGGTGTGCCAATAGTTGGTTATGTTGCAGTCTGGCTTGTCAAAGTGAGCAAGAGATTGTTTGCATCTTCTGCAACATCTTTGTCCATCTGTTGCTCAAGAGAAAGGTCATCCTGTAATTGTTGTGATCCTATCTCATCATTAACGCATAATCGGGGCACTGACATCCATAGAATAATAAACCACATTCTTTCCATAGGCCACAAACTCAGAGAAGATATCGTTCCACATATCACTCATCTCTGAAGAGACTTCTTTTGTTTAGAAGTACTATATGAGTCACTAGCTCTTGTAAGATAAACATAGCAATGTAGATGTAATTTTATTAGTTAATGTTACATATTAACATTTCTAGAGAATGAAAAAACAAATATTATAACTTGATATACTTAATAACTTCTTCTTCTCCCACCACTCAAGGTCAACGATAATTTTACCAGTTGCATGATCCCATCCTATACCAGTTTCAAAATTTCTGATCTTGCCCCGATTGGAAGCTAAGAACGCGATCTCCACCATAAAAAATGAGAAGGCGTCTCCCTCTCCGTCACCGACGTCACTCCAAACTCCTTTTATGAGAGATGAATGTGTGAAAAAAAGATGTTGAGAAAGAGGAATTGTCTCAGATGTTGAAGAAGCTGATTCATATTAACCACGTGACCAACACGTGGATGGCACATGATACCCCTTCAAAAAAAATTAGGGGTACTTTGGTCTTTTTTATCAAACTTTTTGCGTTTTTTAGTAGTCAAAAGTACAGTCATCTGAACATACCATTGAACATTTGTGTAACAATAACAACATCATCATAAAAATCAGTAACAGTAACAACATCATCAAAAACACTGCAATAACAAGATCAACACCACCACCACCTAGAGATGTTCACGGTTACAGAACTGTCGATTACGGTTTTAATCATAAACCGGAATCGAAACCGAACTTAGGCGGTTTCATCCGATTTGTCGATTTCGGTTACAGTTACGGTTTTGGTTCCGCTTTTTAACGGTTTTGTTTCGGTTCTGGTTTCAAACCGGGGAAAAACTTCTATGTAAGAAAAAAAAACAAAATAGAATATGAACTTTAAAGTTGACATAACATTAATCGTCTGATCTTTTCAATTATTTAGTATAAAATATAATAATTATTTGTCTTAATATATACTACTATAAAAGTCTATAAGGGAAAATTTGATAAAATAACAAGATTTAATCTAATATCCTTTGTCTACTTAACTATTCGAACTTGAGAAGTCAAAGACCTGCAATTCTATTACTTTTATAAGGAAAAATCACTACCTACTTATTTAGAAGTGACGGTTTTGAACCGGTTTGGAACCGTCGACGCCGATTTCACGATTCTATGAAATCATGAACAAAACTTGAACGATTTTTTACGGTTTCAATTTAAGACGGTTTTAAAACCGCCGGTTTCACGGTTTACTCAAACCATTAAATATCTCTAGCACCAGCATCAACACCGTCTAACCGAAGTGGGCCTATAAGAGGTGGTATAACACAAAAAAAAACTCTAAAAAAAAGGAAAAACAAGTAAAAAATGATAAGTTGGGACTTGGGTGACATTTAAACGACGCGTTTAGAGAAGCAGAGACGGAGCGAGTAATTTGAGGGTTTGGAGGACGCGGCCGCACTCTACTCCTCCAAAAACATAAAATCCAGGGAAACCCTAAAAAATCACCCCCATCCCATTCCCCACTCCTACGATTTTAAAACCTCGCTTTCTGCCGCCGATTTCCGCATCCTTTCCTTCCACCAGGTAATCTTCTCTCTAATCTCCTCCTCCATGTTTACCACACCATAGATTTGAGTTTCTAATCTACATTCCGAAGTCGGCGTATGGAAGCTGCGGCCTTGGAGATGCATTCAGGTGTGGCTCATGTTCGTACAAAGGTCTGCCGCCATTCAAGCTCGGAGAGAAGGTCACCTTGTCCTCTGATTTCCTTGCAGCCGATCTCTAGAAGACCAACACACCCAGAGATAAAACAAATCTACAACTTATAATCTATTAGGTACAAAATTTGGTTTGATCTGATGTTTTCTGTGGGAAGTTAGCAATACAGATTCGGTGGCCTGAATAACAGGAGGAGTTTTGGTCACCTAATCTGTATTGCTTCTTCCAAAACTCCTCCTGTTCTCCAAATCTGTAAAGATTTATAATTTATTTCATTTTCTTTGATCGCTTACCAAGGCGTTGCGTCCGCCGTAGGTGGTTCCCCAACCACATTCCTCCGCCGGACGTGTCAACGGGAGCGTACATTTCCCTCGCGATTCCCCTTTGAATTTATCTATTTTCTACGGCTTATCATTTGTCGTAGTTGTTCCACTTCAAATCGCGTATATATTTTTACAGATTTGTCAATTTCCATCATTATCTATTTGCTGTTGCTTCTTCTGGTGAACTCTCTAATTAATTGTTGAGAAGTTCTTGTTTTCGAAGCATAAATAAATCTGAGACCAGTTTTTAACAGCACGGCGGTTAATCTTTCCTCCTTCGTGTTACCTGTCTACTGGTACATTCTTTGATGGAAATTGATAGCTTAAATGTTTTCCTGAAATCGTCCGCAATGTAGGATCACAAGTCCGGAACTATATTCTGTAGTAACGGGGATTCAAAGAATAGAATGATTTGATCAGAGAGATTCATTTGTGACATCACCAAATTTCTCTGATTGAACCATGAAGAGCTGCTAATTTTTACAGATTTGTCAATTTCCATCATTATCGATTTGCTGTTGCTTCTTCTGGTGAACTCTCTAATTAATTGTTGAGAAGTTCTTGTTTTCGAAGCATAAATAAATTTGAAACCAGTTTTTAACAGCACGGCGGTTAATCTTTCCTCCTCCGTGTTACCTGTCTACTGGTACATTCTTTGATGGAAATTGACAGCTTAAATGTTTTCCTGAAATCGTCCGCAATGTAGGATCACAAGTCCGGAACTATATTCTGTTTGAATGGGGATTCAAAGATTAGAATGATTTGATCAGAGAGATTCATTTGTGACATCACCAAATTTCTCTGATTGAACTATAAAGAGCTGCTAATTTTTACAGATTTGTCAATTTCCATCATTATCGATTTGCTGTTGCTTCTTCTGGTGAACTCTCTAATTAATTGTTGAGAAGTTCTTGTTTTCGAAGCATAAATAAATTTGAAACCAGTTTTTAACAGCACGGCGGTTAATCTTTCCTCCTCCGTGTTACCTGTCTACTGGTACATTCTTTAATGGAAATTGACAGCTTAAATGTTTTCTTGAAATCGTCCGCAATGTAGGATCACAAGTCCGGAACTATATTCTGTTTGAATGGGGATTCAAAGATTAGAATGATTTGATCAGAGAGATTCATTTGTGACATCACCAAATTTCTTTGATTGAACTATAAAGAGCTGCTAATTTGCTGAAAATAACTGCTAATTGACAGAATAATACATTACTGACTAATACATTCCCCAAGGAAATCTAAGCGCATATAACATGAATAAATTTTAGACAATCGAGCGAAGTGCTGGTGTAAACAATAATGATAGCCACATTAAAATTTGCTTGAACTTACAATCAATTCTTATGCAAAACAATGATCCTTAAAAATTCATGCATTCTTCCTTCCCTGTTGTTGAAGAGTATTTGGTGGCTCTTGTGTACATGATAGACTGATAGCCACATTTTTTATGATGCCTGCACAGATAAAAACTTCATCCACTCTACATAAACTAATATCCTTTCTGATTCACTTATGGTCAATAATTGAGATAAAAACTTCATCCACTCTACATAAACTAATATCCTTTCTGATTCACTTATGGTCAATAATTGTGTTTGGTTCATCTTTAGATCCAACAAGGATAAAAAACGTACTAGATGAGAAATGCTGCAGTATTGTCCTCTTGTGTGTTACCTGTCTACTGGTACATTCAATTGAAATCGATAAATCCATATTTGATTGTTTTTTGTTGATACCTCGTCTCTAATGTATGAAGTCTAGAACTTATTTTCATTTCTTGTTGATACCTCGTCTCTAATGTATAAAGTCTGGAATTCTTGTTATATGCTGTCATTATTTTAGTGATGTACCCTACTGTAATGATTAGTGTGCAGTATGTTCATCCTTTCTGCTGATAAACGATTTGTATTGTGTGGAGGAAACATATTTCTCTTATATCTGATTTAATTCATTTATGCTGCAGCGCAAAGGTTGCAAAAAAAAGGTGTCCAACAATTCTCTAATTGTTCTCAATCTTCTTATGTGGGTTACCATTAAATGATTGTTGTAGCTGCTACAGTGGCCAAGTTGGTTCATCTTTAGATCCAAGAGGCTAAAAAACATGGCTTGTGTTATGTTTGCAGACCGACACTTTGAGATCATGTGTTTAAAAAAGCTGCAATTCGAAGTGTCTTCAGTCTTCACTGGAGTAACTTGGCATTATTGCAACTGGACGATGGTCAATAGTTATGTACTCAGCTACCCATTGGAACTTGGATGTGACTATTTAGTACTACCTCCTTTGAGATCATGTGTTTAAAAAACTCATTTGGGTCAAGCTACTACCATACATAATGACTGTACAATGGCCTCTTCTTCACACTAATTGTTTGGTTAAACCTATCTACTTCACGCCTACTTTCCTTGACTTCCAAAACATCTTATTTTCCAACTAAGAAAGTGATGTCCTATCTGAATGATTTTTGTTATAATCTTGATAAAATACAGCTTGTTCAACAAAAGTAACTCTATTGTTGCCATCTCTTGTAGATTGTAATGCATTTGATAAATGATTTGAATTTAACCACGTCTGTTATATTTGCCTTTGTAGGCTAGTACGGAACATGAATTTTTTTAATGAAAAATGTAATTAGGGGATTCACCTTTAAGAATAAACCGTCTTGGAGCACTCTCGATGAGATCACAAAGATATAAGAAATTATTGCAAAAAAAAAAACAATGGTAGCACGTAGTGATGATTAAACCTCAGCACACCGAGATGGAGAGAGAATGGACACAGAACGAACACGGGTTGTGACATCGGAAAGCAGAAAACACCGGTATGGAACATTAAGTTTGTCACTTACTGATGATTCCGTGTTTTATAGATTAAAATAAAGAGAAGATAAAAGAACAAGTTTTGTAGATTAAAATAAAGAGAAGCTAAAAGAACTAGAATTGGTAAACGCGTTGTTATTTAATACTCTCTCCGTCCCTTAAAGATTGTCTCATTTTGTACTATGCACAAGAATTAAGGAAGTTCTGTAAAAGCAACAGGAAGAATTAAGTCTAATCAAGTTAAAAGTGTGAATAATGGCACATAAAATTCAACCAATAGAAAACTTATTACAATATAAAGACAACTTTGCCTCTACAAATGTTGTTGGATATGAATAAAATAAATTGAATAAGGGTATTATGGTAAATATTAATAGATAAAAATGGAAATATGAATCACTCTAGGAGACGCCCAAAAAGAAAACGAGACAAACATTTAGGAACGGATGGAGTATAATAGATGATGTTGTTTGATTTGTTATCTCTCTTTGAATCTCTTTACATTAGAATCATCTACAAATCGAGTTTTTCTCATTCGACCCCTTGTTTGAAAGGGTGAGGCTCCGAGGCGTGCAAATGATGGTTCCATTTCGTACGAGTATATTAATTATTCCACAAATTTCACCAAGAAAATCCACAAATGGGAAAAGAAAAAAAATACACTATGCATGACAACGTGACATTTTGACCAAACCAAGGAGTTGGTTTAATGAAGAAGACTCAGTCAGCGATTTCCATCTGCAACGTCACTTTCTCTCTTATCACGGTCTAAACTTTGAATTGTTTTTTTTTCCTCTTTCCATATTTTTCTCTTCATCTTTTATTCAATTCGTTAGATACTGCTGGTAATGCATGATTTTTAACGACCCGTTGCCGGCGACTATTCTTCCCCTCCTGAATAGGTAAGCAATTCTCGTTCAAAAATGTCGTCTGCACTGCTCTGATAAATTAAACCCTAAATTCCTTTATAATTATCAAGTACATGTCTACTTGTTTTTTAGTTGAATCCCCCACGATTTCTGCATCTGGGTTATACTGGGTCGTCGTTTCCATGTTGATTTTTCCATCCCCCATAAATAAGGTTCAGCTGGTAATTTCTGGTTGGGTTCATTCATAACGGGGAGGAAAATAGGGTTTCAATTTTGGAAATTTATCCCAACGCCCAGAAATTCCCTTTCCTGGATGAATCCCTTGATGGGTTTGTTCAACTTGTCCTAATTTTATTGGTTTACTGTTTTGTGAGATGTTGGACAATCAGGATCCAGAAAAACCATCCGGGCTTGTCCGGAAAAGCTTTTTCCGGTCAGTTTCATGGACTGACCGGTCACCCAGAAAACCAAATCCCACAAGATCCCAATTCAATAACAAAGCAAGATCCTTGTTGCCTCCTCTTCAACCCCTTTCAGTCACCAGAAGGAATGTAGAAGAGTGGCCTAAAGCAGGCTCAGATGATCTGGGTGTATGGCCTCAGCCTCCAAATACTCCTGGTGGGAGTTCTAGACCTTCCATCACTCCCATGGAGTTTGAATTCGAGAAGGATAAGCTCGCCTTCTTTGAAAAGGAGTGCTCCAGGATCACTGATCATGTGTACTTGGGAAGTGACGCGGTGGCCAAGAACCGCGAGGTTCTTAGGAAAAACGGGATCACTCACGTTCTCAACTGTGTAGGGTTTGTATGTCCCGAGTACTTTAAGGGTGATATCGCTTACAAGACGCTTTGGTTGCATGATAGGCCAACAGAGGATATCACCAGCATTCTGTATGACGTCTTTGATTACATTGAAGACGTTAGGGTGCAAGGCGGGAGGGTTCTTGTTCATTGTTGCCAAGGAGTGTCACGCTCAACCGCCCTTGTCATTGCATATCTTATGTGGAGAGAAGGTAGGAGCTTTGAGGATGCTTTCCAACATGTGAAATCAGCAAGAGGTGTGGCGAACCCCAACATGGGTTTTGCTTGTCAGCTTCTCCAATGCCAGAAAAGGGTTCATGCTGTGCCAGCCAGTCCAAATTCCGTGCTTAGGATGTACCGAATGGCCCCACACTCTTCATATGACTCTCTTCACCTTGTCCCTAAAATGGTCCTTGACCCTGATGTGAAGGGTCTCGACTCACGTGGGTCTTTCGTTGTTCATGTTCCTTTGGCCATATATATCTGGTTGGGGAAGTATTGCAACTCGGTGATGGCTGATAGTGCACGAGCAGCTGCCCTTCAGGTGATCAAATACGAAAGGGCACAGGGTACTTTGCTCACTGTACTAGAGGGTGAGGAGCCTGCAGAATTCTGGGCAGCTTTTTGTGGTGGTGAATCCTTAAGAAGGAATGATCACTTGTTGAAAACTAAGGAGGAAGGAGAACCAGTTCCTGGGAGTGCTAACAGGAAAGTTGAGGAGTATGATCAGGATTTTGAGATCTTTTTTAAGGCCCTCAATGGTGGTGTAGTTCCTCCATTTCCCATATCTAGATCTGGAGCTGAAACAGAAACTTGTCTGCCTGCCCGTGAGAATGGATGGTGCAGGTTGAGGAGGAAGTTTGCATGCGGTATTATGAAAGATTTTCTCTTGTCATCTAAGTTGATTGCTGGTGGTGATGCTTCTCCAAGCATCTTTCCTGATTCAAGAGGCTTCAAGAAAATAGCTGAGCACAGTAGCCATCTTTCCAAGTCACCGTCCTCTCCATCAACTCCTTGTGGTTCCCCTGATTCCTTTTGTTGTTTTCCTGAAAGCAGTCCCAAGTTCAGCTACAAATCTCCATCACTGTCTCCTTCTACTTCAGACTATTCCAGCAGCTCCTTTACCTTTTCACCGTCATCTTCAAACTGGTCAGACTCGTCAAACCAGTCTCGTCAGCCTTCACCTTCAGGCCTTTCTGATCAGTTGCATGCTAAGAGGCTGTCTTTAGCTGGCAATGATTGTCTGCATCCATTTAAATCAGAGCTGGATTCTTCAGAAGCTTTGTTTTCTTTTAACAGCCATTTCAAGCTTTCAAAACTCTCCCCTTGTATTGCTGAACGCAGGGGCAGTAATCCACCGTCACTGATGCTACCTTCGGTCAGTGGACCTCCTCTATCAAAAACCTTGCTAAGATCATGCTCTTTTTCGCTGCCTGATTTGGACGAAGACTCAATCATCATAGAGAAAGATTCTGATCGCGATGAAGTTATGTTGGATGTAAATGCTTCTAGTCTTGATAATCAAGAAGTAAGTGGGCTAGAAGTTGAACAACCCCAGATTCCAGAACGAAACAAACCAGCTCTATACCTGAAGGAGATGTCTTTGCCACCAAGTACTACTGTACAGGTAATCCCCTTGTCCCCTCAAATATCCAAATTTATGTGTTAATATCATTTCCATTTGCATCAGAAAGTGAACAAGTAAGAAAATGATGACAGGAGCTAGGAAATGTATGTTTCAGTTAAAAATTGGCCTTTTCTGCCTGACAAAAATGGCATATATTATCAATCAGACGGAACTAATAAAGCTCTCGTGTTTTCTAGTTAAAGTAGAGAAGCTCATCAGTTTATGCTAACAGTAACAGTAGCCCATCTTTCCATTGTGGCTTTTCTTAGTAATTGGTGAACTGAACTTGCAATGGTTGTTATTATCTGCAGACCTTGAATGCGGTTTTGATTAGTTTTCTAAATTTTGGTTTGAATAAAAAACAGATTGTCAGACAAGGAGAAGAAACAGATGATTTTGTAGACTGTCTCAAGCAAACGTTTCACTCGCCACCATGTACAGCTGACTGAAGTTGGGAATAGGGCACTCTGGAAGTGCATAATAAGTTTATCTTCCAAGGCCAAACAAGTTAAAGATGGTATTTTAATTGCTGAGAGGTCTTGCCTGATGCAAAT
This sequence comes from Oxyria digyna, assembly GCA_029168935.1. Lineage (NCBI taxonomy): Eukaryota > Viridiplantae > Streptophyta > Magnoliopsida > Caryophyllales > Polygonaceae > Oxyria > Oxyria digyna. The sequence goes on along the minus strand of JAPVLV010000004.1, from coordinate 15,972,613 downwards.
GAATCTTGGTTATGGCTCATCCATGGAAGTATGCATACAACAAAACCTACTATAGATAATGTAGACTATATTAGCTCCCTGTAATCTCAAGTACACTTTCGATCTCAAATCAAATATAAAGAGATGTGCCAAGAGTATGACACTTATCAATCTTTCCTAAACATTGGTTTCAAAACATCCCCTCAGGGAGTAACATAGCAATTAAAAACAGTAGGCTGCCTATTCATCACGGTATGGATTAAACCAGTAACAAAAAGGTCTGTTCCTTGTACATCATCTACCACCTCTCACTTGTGCTCTTAACCAAGCAATTGGAGATCCTAAAAATCCAGGTTCTGGTTTTAAAATGCTACATCTGCACTGAGATCTTCTACTTGCTGTAAATGCTTCTGGAAAATTTGCAATAAATAACACCACAAAAAACTGGTATCAACTACTGTAGAAGAAGATTTATGGCTTGTAGGCATGAATCATTTAGGCAAACTGAACATGTCATTCAGATTAGCATGATACCCAAAACAAATATCACGGTACCTGTTTGTTTTCATTAAGACGCTGAGCTCGTAGCCACTTTCGCCTTGCCTTCTTACGGCTGGTACTTCTGGCCTAAAATAAGGTTTCAAGATGAAGGAACACTCAGCAATCAATCTCTACATCGTCTAGAAGCTTCAATAGGTTAAAAATTTTCTTAAAGCGGAGGTTATACAATTTTAACATGGCTTTTGCAGCACATATTTTTAGTTATGCATACATTTACAGATTCTACATACCACAGAAACCTTTTCAGTTCCATCTGTCAAACAAGATGGAGTTTTCGTACCTCCCTGATTCTTGTTAAGGCAGTTGAGTCTGCACAAGAGCCACAATAATGATTTAAATGACACTCTCCATCTCCAGTTGGGTAAATGAGAGGGAAACATACTTGGAGTTTGTCTCCTGACGGATACATCTCCATTTGGCATACCATCATTGTTTGCTACAATTTCTGGTTCCATAACATCTTCCTTTACTCCACATTCTGTTATAGTCCTAGGCAATTTCGATTTCGACCTTACTCTTTTGACGCTGTCAATAATGCGCAGCTCAATCAATGAGCACACGAAGAAAGAAAAAAAGAATTTTGGACTTAAAAGGGTACATTTAGGATTGAAGAGACGTACCATACTAGGTCTTTATCCTTCAAAATCGATGTAAACTCAAAATGTGGTAGAACAAATCCGTCCATCTGCAAAGAAAAGATACTCATAAAGATGGGAACTTTCATTTACATCCAGGGATTTTGACCAGAAAAGCAATGGAAGTGGGAACTTACAGAGAGGAGGAGGCCATGAGGGCAGGTGGCGGAGAGGTGGAAGGTGTGGAGGAGGTAAGAAAGGAGGTCGGAGATGGTACGAAGAGTGGAAGGTTCAACAACAATCCAGCATCGGTCTAAACCATTTAGCCTCTGAGATCTGCTAAGAATACTCTCATCTTCGAACTTCAATCGCACTCGTACCGACGCCATCTCTGGAGACTCCAAAGTGTCATGTAGCTAAGAAATCTCTCTTTTAAGAGTGGACTGGCTCTTTATTTTTCATTTTCTATTTGGGTTGAAAATCACCGTAAAGTATCTTATATCGCTCAAAATTTATATAGCTCCAAATTTATTATATCGCGTTTCTTAACTCATATATGTAATGAAACTTCGTCATGAGAAAATTAAACCAATAACAAAACATGGATGTTATATACAACCCGGTTACTTTACCAAACACCGCCCGGACACTCGCGTTTTGCGAGATCACGTACCCTCGCGAAACGCGAGATTAGCAAAAATTAACATAATTTTTTAACTGCTAATCCCGCGTTCCGCGAGGGTACGTGACCTCGCAGAACGCGAGTGTCTTGACCTCGCGTAACGTGAGTGGTTCAGGTCAGATAGACGTTGTTGTGCATCATTAATAGATGTCTTGTCCCCACCTAACTATAATAATTACCCTCTTATTTTAAGTAAACCGTAACACCTATTAACCCTACCCTAACACCTATTTTTATCATCTTTCACCTCTTTCACCCTCCATTAAAACTCATTTTCAAAACCTTCAAACTTCAAAACACTCTAAAAACACCAAAAACAATGGAAGATGAAGAATAATTCAAAAAAGGAAGGAATGAAGATGGTGGTTCATCAAGTTACCATGTAAATGAGGTAATTCTTACTTAATTTTTGAATTTTAATTTGTTTTTGCACCATTAAGAGCTAAAATGAAGTTATTATGTTGTATTTCATGTTAAATGTAGTAGTAGTAAGTGTTGAAGAGATGGAGTGAACATCTCTCGCCTCCCAAAGTCATTGGTTGACGTCATAGAAAACACTGTAACTCCTAATGCTGGGTAGCCTATGAGCTTTTAGCGGTTCCATCACTGGCCTAGGAATACGCTACAGTCGCCCAAATTGCCTCGGACACCGATCCGGCATGTGTGGTTCGGTGACGTCGACACACGATAGCACCCCATGAAATAGAGCGGGAGCGAGCGCAGGATTAGAGAAGTCTACATGCCCATACGGGTTCCAACATATCTAAAAACAAACAGGAAATGCATAAATTGAAAGAAACTGCTAACAAAAGAACACAGTTTCTGTAGGCCATTTTCCTGCAGAAAATGGGCGTTTTCTCGCGTTCTGCGAGATGTGCTACCTCGCGTTCTGCGAGGTGTGCCACCTCGTGTTCTGCGAGAAAATGCCCATTTTCTACTGAAGTGGCCCTTTCTGCAGAAGCTGTTGAATATGCACCAATGCAGAAACTTAACACAACCTAATGCAGATGAATAAAAAAAGAGTTAGATAATTACCATCTCGGGTAACATAATATCGAGCGCACCTCTATAGTCCCTTCCGACTTGCCCCTTCTTCAGCTTTAAATTATGAGGCATCCAACGGTAAACCCATGGCATAGCTTCCGTCCACCGAGGTCGTTCATCAGGTCGAAACTTTGGGAAATAATTGTAGATCCATGCCTAGGAAATATAAATTACGTTAAATATGAAAACATAAATTAGTTGAACTAAATTAAATGCTTAGAAAGCAAGTACCTGCAACAAAGTGTAGCAAAAAGACATCTGGGCACAGTTCTGGCGTGTGCATACCCCCAGCTGCCTATACAGATGTGCCAAAGCAGCCGAGCCCCACGAGACTTTCGAAGCTATGTCAAAGGATTCCACAAAGGGCCTGTATCTAAGCCGGATCAAGTTCTGTGACTTGTCGGGAAATAAGATCGAGGCAACAGTATACAACACCCAACCTAATCCCTTTCGTTCTTCAGAAAGGGTTTGATAATGACTCCTAAAATCCTTGGCTTTCACCCTCCCAGAATCGCACGTGGTATAATCTATCTCAAAAATTTGCGCCCCCACTTGGCATAGTATATTTTTATTTCTTCATGACCCAACTTGGCACCCAATTTCTTTTTTGGTGCCATAGCTTTCCCATCTATGGGGAGGCCTAATATCTTATACACATCAAGAAGGCCAATAGTGATCTCACCACAAGGGAGGTGGAATGAATTTGTCTTCGGTTGCCATCGTTCAATGAACGCTTCAATCAACGGGAAGTCGATTTCGTCGTACATCATTCCGGGGAGATTTGACAATCCAAGTGCACCGGGAATCTCACACCAATCATTGTCGTCTAATGGCCAATCACTGTTCTGTTTTGTCCTTTGTTGTGGCTTCATCGGACCTTTGTTCTGCAGGAAAAAATACATATTAGATTCTGCAGAAAAAATTAGCAAAAAATACAGTTTCTGCAGAGAAGGAAGAAAATGCAGAAAATATGCATTTTCTCGCATTCTGCGAGGGAGCCGCGAGGGGTGCCATCTCGCGTTCTGCGAGAAAATGCGCAGTTTCTGCAGAAACTGTGCAAACTGAATTATACTGTTGAATAAAAAAAATGACTTACAATCCCTTTTTGGATGTGGTAAGCCACATGTGCTTCAAATCTCTTAAGCAACTCGAGATCTTCTGGACCTCCAGCTACGCTTTTAGTGAGCTCAGGATCATATTTTGGCTCGTTCTTCTTTGACTTCCTCTTTCTTTTTGTTTTCACTTCCTCTTCTTCTTCTTCTTCCTGTTCTTCCTCTTCCTCTTCTTGATCCCCAATAACTTCATCCTCATTTTCTTCTTCCATCGGTTCTGGTTGCTGATTGTAAGAAGAAGAAGAACAAGCTTGTCCACTTCCCTCGACATTTCCATGACCCATGTCTGGATGAACACTTTCCTCACCATATCCACCGCCCCAACTTTGTCCACCCCACCCCTGTCCATAGTCCACTATTGCACCATGTGGAATGAAATTGTCCCAGCTACCCTCAACTTGTCCACAAGAATAACTATCTTGAGAAAAAATGTCCCAACCACCTGCAGGGTAACGCCCCTGGTATGAATGTTGTGGACCTGACGCACTAGGCAGAGAATCCAGATATGCGTCGGGGAGTCCATCAGGGTACAACTCCGGTAAGTTTGTAGGGTTCAGCTCAACGTCGGGGATTCCCTCTGGGAACAGCTCAACGAGTGTTGTCTTCTTTGTTTTCCTCTTTCCTTTTGCTTTTTCAACCGGTGGTTCTTCCCTCACAATATTCCGGTTTTTCCGGCGAGTTGAACGGCCAAGACGTTCCATTACCTAAAACAATACAAAATAAAATCAATAAATAAACGAATGCAGAAAAAACACAGAATAAAAATGTGCAGAATGCACATGTTCTGCAGAAGGGGGAATTGCCATAACTGGCAATTCCTCGCGTTCTGCGAGGTGTGACGTCACGCGTGACGCGTGACTTCACACTTTCTTCTCCGGTCATCTCATTCATTCCGGCCAGTTTCCGGCGACATTTCAACACAAATTCAACATAAATTCAATATTTTAACTAAAAAACCTATCAATTTAAGTAAATTACCAAATAAACATCAAAACCCTAAATAAAATGTAAATCATAATAAAAAACCCTAACCCTAATGAATTTCAACATATTCAACATAAAAAAAAACATCCACTCATCAACCATAATACAAAATCATCATCTTTCATCCATTCCAAACAACCTAATACTATATACAACCATTTTTAAATCAACATTCAATGTCAAAACATCATATAATATGCAATTTCATATACTAACAACTTATAGTCATCTAGAATCAACATTAGAAAGCATAAGGGAAGAAGAAACATACCTTAATTGAAGATTTGTGTTGAAAAGAAGAAGATGAAGTAGTTTGTTTGAGAGGAAGTAAAAACGCGGCGGTATATGGTAAAAATGAGCAGAAGTAGGGTTTTTCTCCCTTTTATAGGGATGAAGCCCTCGCGTTCTGCGAGAGAGACACTCTCACGTTACGCGAGATGTCGCTCCCTCGCGTTACGCGAGGGACCGGACGTTATTTAGTAAAACGTCCGGGCTGTATTTAGTAAGGGCCTAACAAAAGCTTAGAGTAATTATTGAATTATACATATGTAATATAATTAAATATTTATAATCTAAGAAAATTATAATTTAGTTCAAACAGATTATAATGTCTCATGTCAATATGTAAGAAATACTCACTTAAATTGATTAGGACAACCTTAGTTGAGTTATAGTTTTATTAGATTTTATGATATACATGAAATATCCAACTGAAGTGTATCCTATTTACTCGAAAATAGTTGTATCGAAGAAGTTAATGGATTAATAAAATATCTATATTTTATAAATTTTCTTCAATTATAATCTGTTATATATGGAAATTATGAGATACAATTTCCATGTTCTCAAAAAAACATTGTTAATGCCCTTAAAAAACATAAACGGTCCGTATTTATTAAAACTATGTTAATATGAATATAAGTAAACTATGTTAATATGAATATAAGTTAAACTACCGTTTATATAATTACAATTTATATACACCTGTGCATGGCACGGGGATTACGTTAGTCAGTCATTAATCAAATATTAAAGGAAAATATTCACGTGCGAATCATTATTAACGTGCGAATATGCAAATGAAAAAATTCGCATGCACATTTAATTCATTGACATGCACATTTAAGTCAGCGACATGCACATTTGACAGATTTGCATGTCACTGATAATATATGAAAAGTACATGCACAAACCTGCGTGTGCATGTCATCACTGAAAAACGTGCATGCGAATGAGATATTCGTACAATATTCATTCGCACCTTATCCGAATTCTTATCGAAAATCAGTTATAATATACCCCGTTATCCAAAAGTCACCCATTCCAAACTTCCGTCTGAAACTCCGTCAACGCGTCACATGCATGAGTTTTTCCATTCCTTTACTATTTTCTTTCTCCATTTTTAATTCTAAAATAAAATAAATCCAAAAAAATAAAAATTTGAATGAATTATTATCCCCAGAATTTATACCGTACATCACCCACCTCCACCCCTCCAGAATTACCCAGCAACACCACCGGCCTCCAAGTCCATCGGTGAGCATATTAATCTTGATATACCCAAACACAATCAATCCATAAATGGTAAAAGGAACAATTTATGATTTTGTTGAATTATTAAATTCCAAAGAGTTCAAAAATAAAAATATTAGTTTTTCACAAAAATTAGAATGGATTAATACACAGAAATATCAATATTTTAGTAAAAATAATAATTTATGATTTTATTGAGTTATTAAACCCGGGGGAGTTCAAAAATAAAAATACTTGTTTTTTCCCCAAAATCAGAACGGGTTAGTACACATAAATCTCAATATTTTGGTGAAAACAATAATTTATGATTTTATTAAGTTATTAAATCCGGAGGAGTTCAAAAATAAAAATACTTAATTTTTACACCAAAATCAAAAGGAGTTAGTATACAAAAATCTCAATATTTTGGTGAAAACAACAAATTTTTTATTCTTATTTTTCACCAAAATCCAAAGAAATTAATACCGAAATGTCAATATTTTGGTAAAAACAAAAATTTATGATTTTCTTTAGTTATTAACCCAAAATAATCGTTTTCCCCAAAATCAATCGGGTTAGTACACCAATTTCCTAAACTTGAACCAGATACAATAAACTCAAACATTCAAACAAATCAACCATAAACTCACAGATTCAAACACTCAACCATAAACTCAAACAATCAAGAACAACAACAATAAAGCTAATCAACGCTCGTTCTCAATAATTTTTTATTATAAGGATACTTGACTTAATTAGGCACTTGTACAACCAAATCCACATCGTAAAAAACTTTCAAAATCTATGGAAAAATCCTTCATTCAATTCAAGGGTTAACCCCTCTAAAAACAACAATCAACAGGAACAATATCAACAAGAACAACACCAACGAGAACAAATCAACAAATCCTTAAAGATAAACTTAAATCTCTAAGACCTCATTTTGTCATTGATCTGACTTTTCATAGTGAGAACGACCTGACAATCAGCCTTATGGATCTGTCCAAAATTCAGATCTGATATTCGGTCGATCTAAACCTAGAACCATAGCAAATCTAAACTCGGTGCCACCTTTTTCAGATCAATCTGTCTTCAACAGATTTTTCGGTCTGCGGTCATAACAATCTCTTATTTCTGTCTCCGACCACATCGGACTAAAGAAAATCTAGATCTGGTGCCGCGAATCAAGATTCGGCTTTCTTCGCCAGATCTGTCGGTCTCCAGTCTTCAATAACCTCTTAGATCTCCCTCCGACCTCATCTGGTCTTGCTCTTCTGTTCACCGCCATTGTTGAAGAGCTTTGAACAACTGGGGGCTTGTTGGGGAAGCCTCATTTTTCCTCGCCTTTTCGTACAAGCCACCCAACAAAAATAAACAAAAATCAAAGCAAATAATTGCTTTTTTATTCACTCTGGAAAACGTAAGTTTGCTTTATTTTGATAGGCCATCATATTTATCCTATCTGTATGCGAATTTGCGCACTTAACATATCCTAGCCGAGTAATTAAAGCGCGCCTAACTTAAGCGATCAGGGGCAAAATCGTCAAGTTTGAAAAATATACCAAAAATTTGCACGAGCCGCACTAATAGAAAATGATTTTGAAACAAAAAGATAAATATAATGGCGAAAATATTAAAAAATTCAAAGATTTGCACGCCTAATATAGGAGTGTTATTTGCACGCCTAATATAGGAGTGCTACCGCACAAGGTTTTTTTTAATTTTTTAATTTTTTTAATTAAACCGCACATGTTTTATTATTTTTTTATTACAGATTTTTTTTAAAACTTAGTCTTATTATGTATATAAAGTCACAATATGGTCTTGATCACAAAAAACGAGGCTCGAAGCTATTTGTAAACGTTAAAAGCCTTAAAAGGCCTTAAATAGGCTTAAGGTCCAATTTGGCAAAACGAGGCCCAAACGGTGTCGGAATGGAATGAAACTTGGTTTCAATGCCTATTAGAGATATTTGACCATGTGGGTAATTCTCAATCAAAACTTATTCATTTTCAAGTAACACCTCATTTGTAAACATCAAACTAGTCACCACTCTTTTAACTTATCGTAATATGTATGGTTAACAACATCGATGTATTATTATGTTTGATTTGTTTTTACAACTTAGTCTTATTATGTATATAAAGACACAATAAGGTCTCGCTCACATAAAACGATGCTCGAAACTTTTTGTAAACGTTAAAAAGCTTTAAAAGGCCTTAAATGGGCTTAAGGCCCAATTTGGCAAACGACACCCAAACGGTGTCGGAATGGAATGAAACTTGGTTTCAATGCCTCTTAGAGATATTTGACCATGTAGCTAACTTCCAATCACAACTTCTAACTTTTCAAATAGCACATTCTTTGTAAAAACCAAACTAGTGATAACTCTCTAACTTGTCGCAATATGTATGGTATACATCATCGATGTTGATTATTGTTGAAAACATTATACAACTTAGTCTTATTAGACATATTAAGTACCAATAAGGTCTTTCTCACACAAAACGAGGCTCAAAACTATGCGTAAACGTTAAAAGGCCTTAAATGGGCTTAAGGCCCAATTTGGCAAAACGACGCCCAAACGGTGTCGGAATGGAATGAAACTTGGTTTCACTGCCTATTAGAGATATTTGACCACGTGGGTAATTCTCAATCAAAACTTATTCATTTTCAAGTAACACCTCCTTTATAAACATCAAACTAGTAACCACTCTTTTAACTTGTCGCAATATGTGTGGTTAACAACATCGATGTATTATTATGTTTGAATTTTTTTTACAACTTAGGCTTATTATGTATATAAAGACACAATGAGGTCTCGCTCACATAAAACGATGCCCAAACGATGTCGGAATGGATTGAAACTTGGTTTTTACAAAGGAGGTGCTATTTGAAAAGTTAGAAGTTGTGATTGAAAGTTACCTACATGGTCAAATATCTCTAATAGGCATTGAAACCAAGTTGCATTCCATTCCGACACCGTTTGGGCGTCGTTTTGCCAAATTGGGCCTTAAGCTCATTTAAGGCCTTTTAGCGTTTACGAATAGTTTCGAGCCTAGCTCGTTTTATGTGAGCGAGACCTTATTGTGACTTTATATGCCTAATAAGACTAGGTTGGATCCATTCCAACACCGTTTTGTGTGAGCGAGACTTTATTATGTAACTTGAGACCTCAAAGAATTTGCACAGTGTCTTACGTCTAGAGCAATGAGGTAGTAATAATAAAAAATGTATATGTGCGATAATATTTACCGCACATATAAATTTAATTTTATTTAAAAATCTATAATAAAAAAACAATAAAACATGTGCGGTTTAATTAAAAAAAATTAAAAATTAAAAAATTAAAAAATTAAAAAATTAAAAAAATTAAAAAAAAAACTTGTGCGGTAGCACTCCTATATTAGGCGTGCAAATAACACTCCTATATTAGGCGTGCAAATCTTTGAATTTTTTAATATTTTCGCCATTATATTTATCTTTTTGTTTCAAAACCATTTTCTATTAGCGCGGCTAATATAGGCGTGCAAATTTTTGGTATATTTTCCAAACTTGACGATTTTGCCCCTGATCGCTTAAGTTAGGCGCGCTATAATTGCTCGACTATGTTAGACGCGCAAATTCGCGTCCAGATAGGAGAAATATGGCGTCCACATAAAGCACAAAAAAACAAAGAATGAAACTTTTTGTATCTTTACGATACTAAACCAATGTTTTGCTAAAATACTAGCTTTAAACAATTGTTAATTTGATTATTTCATCTTAAACACCCTAATATCGTTTTGTTTTTTATGTATAATCAAATTTCCAAAATATGATGTATTATCACCACTGCTTAACCGTTCGATCAAGCTTCGGATTTTATTTATCCAAGGTGCTAGCTACATCATTTTAATTGTTTGTCACATACTCGTTATTCAAGTATGGATTTGTGTACTACATTGCAATTGTGGAGCTGACTCTGGGTGGAGATTGAGTTGTTTCGGTTTTGGTCATGGTTGTATTGAGGCCCATGAAAGATGTCATGGTAGTCGCAACTCCTGAAGATCCCTCATTTTAGGTGGGGGAAACGTCATGGTGGTCCATTCAACACTTCCCCGGGATTGTTCCTGATTGACCCGTTTGTCGATGGAGTCTCCTTTGTTTGTGCTCGCTAAGCCATCTTCCTCATTTATTTATGTTTCTTATTGCTTTGTTGTATTTTCCTTATTTGCTTGTAATTTGTGTCTGTCTGACGGTTTATCCGTCGTCGGGTTTTTTCTCGACCTCTCAACCTACTAGACTTGTTTGGTACGTTGAAATGCTTTCCTTATCAAAATAAGAAAAAGAAAAAAGAAGGGGTTAGTACACAGAAAAATCAATATTTTGGTGAAAATAACACTTTATGATTTTATTGAGTTATTAAACCCGAGGGAGTTCAAAAATAAAAATACTTGTTTTTCACAATTTCAGAAGGGGTTAGTACACAAAAATCTTAATATTATGGTGAAAACAACCATTTTTTATTTTATTGAGTTATTAACCGCAATGGAGGTCATAAATAAGAATACTTGTTTTTCACCAAAATCAGAAAGAGTTAGTACACAGAAATGTCAATATTTTTGGAAAAAACAAAAATTTATGATTTTCTTTAATTATTAACCCCTATGGAGTTCAAAAATAAAAAAATACTCGTTTTTTCCCAAAATCAGAAGAGGATAAGTATACAGAAATATCAATATTTTGCTGAAAACAACACTTTATGATTTTTTCACCAAAATCAGAAGGGGGTTAGTATACAAAAATATCAATATTAAACGCGAGGAAGTTCAAAAATAAAAATACTTGTTTTTTCACAAAAAATCAGAAGGGGTTAGTACAAAGAAATGTCAATATTTAGGTGAAAACATTAATTTATGATTTTTTTGAGTTATTAAACCCCGGGGGAATTCATAAATAAAAAATAGTTGTTTTTTTACAAAAATCAGAAGGGGTTAATACACAGAAATAACAATATTTTGGTGAAAACAACACTTTATGATTTTATTGAGTTATTAACCCAGGGGGGTTCAAAAATAAAAGTACTTGTTTTTCTCAAAAATCAGAAAGGGTTAGAACACAGAAATATCAATATTTTGGTGAAAACAACAATTTATGATTTTATTGAGTTATTAAACGCGAGTAAGTTCAAAAATAAAAATACTTGTTTTTTCACAAAAATCAAAAGAGGTTAGTACACAAAAATCTCAATATTTTGGTGAATACAACAATTTTTTATTTTATTGAATTACTAACCTCAATGGAGGTCATAAATAAAATACTTGTTTTTCACATAAATTAGAAGGGGTTAGTACACAAAAATTTCAATAATTTGGTAAAAACAAAAATTTATTATTTTCTTTAGTTACTCCCTCCGTTAAAAATTACTTGTCCCTGTAGCAATTTAGGGAGAATTTATTGATCAAAATTTTAGACAAATATACCCTTCATAGTTTAAGTAATGACATAGAGAACAAAACAAATAATAGTGAGGAAATAAAGGAAAGAATCAATAACAATAGGGTAAATTTGAAAAAAAGGGTGTAAAATTATGTTAAAAGACAAGTAATTTTTAACAAATGATTTGGACTCAAGGGACAAGTAATTTTTAACGAAGGGAGTATTAACCCCCAGGGAGTTCAAAAATAAAATACTCGTTTTTTCCCGAAATTAGAAGGGGTTAGTACACAGAAATATCAATATTTTGGTGAAAACAACACTTTATGATTTTATTGAGTTAATAAACCCGAGGGATTTAAAAAATAAAAAATACTTGTTTTCCAAAAAATTAGAAGGAGTACACAGTAATCTCAATATTTTTGTGAAAACAATAATTTATGATTTTATCGAGTTATTAAACGCGAGGAAATTCAAAAATAAAAATACTTGTTTTTTCACCAAAATCAGAAGGGGTTAGTACACATAAATCTCAATATTTTGGTGAAAACATTAATTTATGCTTTTTTGAGTTATTAAACCCGAGGGGAATTCATAAATAAAAATACTCGTTTTTTCCCAAAATTAGAAGGGGTTAGTACACACAATATTTTAGTGAAAACAACACTTTATGATTTTATTGAGTTATTAAACCCGAGGGAGTTCAAAAATAAAAAATACTTGTTTTCCCAAAAATTAGAAGGAGTTAGTACACAGTAATCTCAATATTTTTGTGAAAACAACAATTTATGATTTTATTGAGTTATTAAACGCGAGGAAGTTCAAAAATAAAAATACTTGTTTTTTCACCAAAATCAGAAGGGGTTAGTACACAGAAATCTCAATATTTTGGTGAAAACATTAGTTTATGATTTTTTGAGTTATTAAACCCGGGGGGGGGGGATTCAAAAATAAAATACTCGTTTTTCCCAAAATTAGAAGGGGTTAGTACACAGAAATATCAATATTTTGGTGAAAACAACACTTTATGATTTTTTGAGTTATTAAACCCGGGGGGAATTCATAAATAAAAATACTCGTTTTTTCCCAAAATTAGAAGGGGTTAGTAGACAGAAATATCAATATTTTGGTGAAAACAACACTTTATGATTTTTATTGAGTTAATAAACCCGAGGGAGTTCAAAAATAAAAAATACTTGATTGCCCAAAAATTAGAAGGAGTTAGTACACAGTAATCTCAATATTTTTGTGAATACAATAATTTATAATTTTATTGAGTTATTAAACGCGAGGAAGTTCAAAAATGAAAATACTCATTTTTCCCAAAATTAGAAGGGGGTTAGTACACAGAAATATCAATATTTTGGTGAAAACAACACTTTATGATTTTTATTGAGTTAATAAACCCGAGGGAGTTCAAAAATAAAAAATACTTGATTTCCCAAAAATTAGAAGGAGTTAGTACACAGTAATCTCAATATTTTTGTGAATACAATAATTTATGATTTTATTGAGTTATTAAACGCGAGGAAGTTCAAAAATGAAAATACTCGTTTTTCCCAAAATTAGAAGGGGGTTAGTACACAGAAATATCAATATTTTGGTGAAAACAACACTTTATGATTTTATTGAGTTTTTAAACCCGAGGGAATTCAAAAATAAAAAATACTTGTTTTCCCAAAAATTAGAAGGAGTTAGTATACAGTAATCTCAATATTTTTGTGAAAACAACAATTTATGATTTTATTGAGTTATTAAACGCGAGGAAGTTCAAAAATAAAAATACTTGTTTTTTCACCAAAATCAGAAGGGGTTAGTACACAGAAATATCAATATTTTTGTGAAAACAACACTTTATGAATTTATTGACTTAATAAACCCGAGGGAGTTCATAAATAAAAATACTCGTTTTTTCCCAAAATTAGAAGGGGTTAGTACACAGATATATCAATATTTTTGTGAAAACAACACTTTATGAATTTATTGACTTAATAAACCCGAGGGAGTTCAAAAATAAAAATACTTGTTTTTTCCCAAAATTAGAAGGGGTTAGTACACAGATATATCAATATTTTTGTGAAAACAAAACTTTATGAATTTATTGACTTAATAAACCCGAGGGAGTTCAAAAATAAAAATACTTGTTTTTTCACCAAAATCGGAAGGGGTTAGTACACAGAAATATCAATATTTTGGTGAAAACATTAATTTATGATTGTATTGAGTTATTACACCCGAAGCAGTTCAAAAATAAAAATACTTGTTTTTTCACCAAAATAAGAAGGGGTTAGTACACAGAAATATCAATATTTTGGTGAAAACAATACTTTATGAATTTATTGACTTAATAAACTCGTGGGAGTTCAAAAATAAAAATACTTGTTTTTTCACTAAAATAAGAAGGGGTTAGTACACAGAAATATCAATATTTTGGTGAAAACAACACTTTATGATTTTTTGAGTTATTAAACCCGGGGGGAATTCAAAAATAAAATACTCGTTTTTTCCCAAAATTAGAAGGGGTGAGTACACAGAAATATCAATATTTTGGTGAAACAACAGTTTATGATTTTATTGAATTAATAAACCCGAGGGAGTTCAAAAATAAAAAAATACTTGTTTTCCCAAAAATTAGAAGGGTTTAGTACACAAAAATCTCAATATTTTGGTGAAAACAACACTTTATGATTTTAATTAGTTATTAAACCCGAGGGAGTTCAAAAATAAAAATACTTGTTTTTTCACCAAAATTAGAAAGGGTTAGTACACAGAAATATCAATATTTTGGTGAAAACAACACTTTATGATTTGTTGAGTTATTAAACCCGGGGGGAATTCATAAATAAAAATACTCGTTTTTCCCAAAATTAGAAGGGGTTAGTAGAGAGAAATATCAATATTTTGGTGAAAACAACACTTTATGATTTTATTGAGTTATTAAACCCGAGGGAGTTCAAAAATAAAAAATACTTGTTTTCCCAAAAATTAGAAGGAGTTAGTAGTACACAGTAATCTCAATATGCTTGTGAAAACAACAATTTATGATTTTATTGAGTTATTAAACGCGAGTAAGTTCAAAAATAAAAATACTTGTTTTTTCACAAAAATCAAAAGAGGTTAGTACACAAAAATCTCAATATTTTGGTGAATACAACAATTTTTGATTTTATTGAATTACTAACCTCAATAGAGGTCATAAATAAAATACTTGTTTTTCACATAAATTAGAAGGGGTTAGTACACAAAAATTTCAATAATTTGGTAAAAACAAAAATTTATTATTTTCTTTAGTTACTCCCTCCGTTAAAAATTACTTGTCCCTGGAGCAATTTAGAGAGAATTTATTGATCAAAATTTTAGACAAATATACCCTTCATAGTTTAAGTAATGACATAGAGAACAAAATAAATAATAGTGAGGAAATAAAGGAAAGAATCAATAACAATAGGGTAAATTTGAAAAAAAGGTGTAAAATTATGTTAAAAGACAAGTAATTTTTAACAAATGATTTGGACTCAAGGGACAAATAATTTTTAACGGAGGGAGTATTAACCCCCAGGGAGTTCAAAAATAAAATACTCGTTTTTTCCCGAAATTAGAAGGGGTTAGTACACAGAAATATCAATATTTTGGTGAAAACAACACTTTATGATTTTATTGAGTTAATAAACCCGAGGGATTTCAAAAATAAAAAATACTTGTTTTCCAAAAAATTAGAAGGAGTACACAGTAATCTCAATATTTTTGTGAAAACAATAATTTATGATTTTATCGAGTTATTAAACGCGAGGAAATTCAAAAAAAAAATACTTGTTTTTTCACCAAAATCAGAAGGGGTTAGTACACATAAATCTCAATATTATGGTGAAAACATTAATTTATTCTTTTTTGAGTTATTAAACCCGAGGGGAATTCATAAATAAAAATACTCGTTTTTTCCCAAAATTAGAAGGGGTTAGTACACACAATATTTTGGTGAAAACAACACTTTATGATTTTATTGAGTTATTAAACCGAGGGAGTTCAAAAATAAAAAATACTTGTTTTCCCAAAAATTAGAAGTAGTTAGTACACAGTAATCTCAATATTTTTGTGAAAACAACAATTTATGATTTTATTGAGTTATTAAACGCGAGGAAGTTCAAAAATAAAAATACTTGTTTTTTCACCAAAATCAGAAGGGGTTAGTACACAGAAATCTCAATATTTTGGTGAAAACATTAGTTTATGATTTTTTGAGTTATTAAACCCGGGGGGAATTGAAAAATAAAATACTCGTTTTCCCAAAATTAGAAGGGGTTAGTACACAGAAATATCAATATTTTGGTGAAAACAACACTTTATGATTTTTTGAGTTATTAAACTCGGGGGGAATTCATAAATAAAAATACTCGTTTTTTCCCAAAATTAGAAGGGGTTAGTAGACAGAAATATCAATATTTTGGTGAAAACAACACTTTATGATTTTTATTTAGTTAATAAACCCGAGGGAGTTCAAAAATAAAAAATACTTGATTTCCCAAAAATTAGAAGGAGTTAGTACACAGTAATCTCAATATTTTTGTGAAAACAACAATTTATGATTTTATTGAGTTATTAAACGCGAGGAAGTTCAAAAATGAAAATACTCGTTTTTCCCAAAATTAGAAGGGGGTTAGTACACAGAAATATCAATATTTTGGTGAAAACAACACTTTATGATTTTATTGAGTTAATAAACCCGAGGGATTTCAAAAATAAAAAATACTTGTTTTCCAAAAAATTAGAAGGAGTACACAGTAATCTCAATATTTTTGTGAAAACAATAATTTATGATTTTATCGAGTTATTAAACGCGAGGAAATTCAAAAATAAAAATACTTGTTTTTTCACCAAAATCAGAAGGGGTTAGTACACATAAATCTCAATATTATGGTGAAAACATTAATTTAAGATTTTTTGAGTTATTAAACCCGGGGAAGAATTCATAAATAAAAATACTCGTTTTTCCCAAAATTAGAAGGGGGTTAGTACACAGAAATATCAATATTTTGGTGAAAACAACACTTTATGATTTTTTGAGTTATTAAACCCGGGGGGAATTCATAAATTAAAATACTCGTTTTTTCCCAAAATTAGAAGGGGTTAGTAGACAGAAATATCAATATTTTGGTGAAAACAACACTTTATGATTTTTATTGAGTTAATAAACCCGAGGGAGTTCAAAAATAAAAAATACTTGATTTCCCAAAAATTAGAAGGAGTTAGTACACAGTAATCTCAATATTTTTGTGAATACAATAATTTATGATTTTATTGAGTTATTAAACGCGAGGAAGTTCAAAAATGAAAATACTCGTTTTTCCCAAAATTAGAAGGGGGTTAGTACACAGAAATATCAATATTTTGGTGAAAACAACACTTTATGATTTTATTGAGTTAATAAACCCGAGGGATTTCAAAAATAAAAAATACTTGTTTTCCAAACCCGAGGGAAATTCATAAATAAAAATACTCGTTTTTTCCCAAAATTAGAAGGGGTTAGTACACACAATATTTTGGTGAAAACAACACTTTATGATTTTATTGAGTTATTAAACCCGAGGGAGTTCAAAAATAAAAAATACTTGTTTTCCCAAAAATTAGAAGTAGTTAGTACACAGTAATCTCAATATTTTTGTGAAAACAGCAATTTATGATTTTATTGAGTTATTAAACGCAAGGAAGTTCAAAATAAAAATACTTGTTTTTTCACCAAAATCAGAAGGGGTTAGTACACAGAAATCTCAATATTTTGGTGAAAACATTAGTTTATGATTTTTTGAGTTATTAAACCCGGGGGGAATTGAAAAATAAAATACTCGTTTTTCCCAAAATTAGAAGGGGTTAGTACACAGAAATATCAATATTTTGGTGAAAACAACACTTTATGATTTTTTGAGTTATTAAACCCGGGGGGAATTCATAAATAAAAATACTCGTTTTTTCCCAAAATTAGAAGGGGTTAGTAGACAGAAATATCAATATTTTGGTGAAAACAACACTTTATGATTTTTATTGAGTTAATAAACCCGAGGGAGTTCAAAAATAAAAAATACTTGATTTCCCAAAAATTAGAAGGAGTTAGTACACAGTAATCTCAATATTTTTGTGAATACAATAATTTATGATTTTATTGAGTTATTAAACGCGAGGAAGTTCAAAAATGAAAATACTCGTTTTTCCCAAAATTAGAAGGGGGTTAGTACACAGAAATATCAATATTTTGGTGAAAACAACACTTTATGATTTTATTGAGTTAATAAACCCGAGGGATTTCAAAAATAAAAAATACTTGTTTTCCAAAAAATTAGAAGGAGTACACAGTAATCTCAATATTTTTGTGAAAACAATAATTTATGATTTTATCGAGTTATTAAACGCGAGGAAATTCAAAAATAAAAATACTTGTTTTTTCACCAAAATCAGAAGGGGTTAGTACACATAAATCTCAATATTATGGTGAAAACATTAATTTATTCTTTTTTAAGTTATTAAACCCGAGGGGAATTCATAAATAAAAATACTCGTTTTTTCCCAAAATTAGAAGGGGTTAGTACACACAATATTTTGGTGAAAACAACAGTTTATGATTTTATTGAGTTATTAAACCGAGGGAGTTCAAAAATAAAAAATACTTGTTTTCCCAAAAATTAGAAGTAGTTAGTACACAGTAATCTCAACATTTTTGTGAAAACAACAATTTATGATTTTATTGAGTTATTAAACGCGAGGAAGTTCAAAAATAAAAATACTTGTTTTTTCACCAAAACAAGAAGGGGTTAGTACACAGAAATCTCAATATTTTGGTGAAAACATTAGTTTATGATTTTTTGAGTTATTAAACCCGGGGGGAATTGAAAAATAAACTACTCGTTTTTCCCAAAATTAGAAGGGGTTAGTACACAGAAATATCAATATTTTGGTGAAAACAACACTTTATGATTTTTTGAGTTATTAAACCCGGGGGGAATTCATAAATAACAATACTCGTTTTTTCCCAAAATTAGAAGGGGTTAGTAGACAGAAATATCAATATTTTGGTGAAAACAACACTTTATGATTTTTATTTAGTTAATAAACCCGAGGGAGTTCAAAAATAAAAAATACTTGATTTCCCAAAAATTAGAAGGAGTTAGTACACAGTAATCTCAATATTTTTGTGAATACAATAATTTATGATTTTTTGAGTTATTAAACCCGGGGGGAATTCATAAATAAAAATACTTGTTTTTTCCCAAAATTAGAAGGGGTTAGTACACAGAAATATCAATATATTGGTGAAAATATTAATTTAGGATTTTTTGAGTTATTAAACCCGGGGAAGAATTCAGAAATAAAAATACTCGTTTTTTCCCAAAATTAGAAGGGGTTAGTACACAAAAATATCAATATTTTGGTGAAAACATTAATTTAGGATTTTTTGAGTTATTAAACCCGGGGGGAATTCATAAATAAAAATACTTGTTTTTTCCGAAAATTAGAAGGGGTTACTACACAGAAATATCAATATTTTTGTGAAAACAACACTTTATGAATTTATTGACTTAATAAACCCGAGGCAGTTCAAAAATAAGAATACTTGTTTTTTCACCAAAATCGGAAGGGGTTAGTATACAGAAATACCAATATTTTGGTGAAAACAACACTTTATGATTTTATTGAGTTAATAAACCCGAGGGAGTTCATAAATAAAAATACTCGTTTTTTCCCAAAATTAGAAGAGGCTAGTACACAGAAATATCAATAGTTTTGTGAAAACAACACTTTTTGATTTTATTGAGTTAATAAACCCGAGGAAGTTAAAAAATAAAAATATTTGTTTTTTCACCAAAATTAGAAGGAGTTAGTACACAGAAATCACAATATTTTGGTGAAAACATTAATTTAAGATTTTTTGAGTTATTAAACCCGGGGAAGAATTCAAAAATAAAAATACTCGTTTTTCCCAAAATTAGAAGGGGGTTAGTACACAGAAATATCAATATATTGGTGAAAACATTAATTTAGGATTTTTTGAGTTATTAAACCCGGGGGGAATTCATAAATAAAAATACTTGTTTTTTCCCAAAATTAGAAGGGGTTAGTACACAGAAATATCAATATATTGGTGAAAACATTAATTTAGGATTTTTTGAGTTATTAAACCCGGGGAAGAATTCATAAATAAAAATACTCGTTTTTTCCCAAAATTAGAAGGGGGTTAGTACACAGAAATATCAATATTTTGGTGAAAACATTAATTTAGGATTTTTTGAGTTATTAAACCCGGGGGAATTCATAAATAAAAATACTTGTTTTTTCCCAAAATTAGAAGGGGTTAGTACACAGAAATATCAATATTTTTGTGAAAACAACACTTTATGAATTTATTGACTTAATAAACCCGAGGCAGTTCAAAAATTAAAATACTTGTTTTTTCACCAAAATTAGAAGGGGTTAGTACACAGAAATATCAATATTTTGGTGAAAACAACACTTTATGATTTTTTGAGTTATTAAACCCGGGGGGAATTCATAAATAAAAATACTCGTTTTTTCCCAAAATTAGAAGGGGTTAGTACACAGAAATATCAATATTTTGGTGAAAACAACACTTTATGATTTTTTGAGTTATTAAACCCGGGGGGAATTCATAAATAACAATACTCGTTTTTTCCCAAAATTAGAAGGGGTTAGTAGACAGAAATATCAATATTTTGGTGAAAACAACACTTTATGATTTTTATTTAGTTAATAAACCCGAGGGAGTTCAAAAATAAAAAATACTTGATTTCCCAAAAATTAGAAGGAGTTAGTACACAGTAATCTCAATATTTTTGTGAATACAATAATTTATGATTTTTTGAGTTATTAAACCCGGGGGGAATTCATAAATAAAAATACTTGTTTTTTCCCAAAATTAGAAGGGGTTAGTACACAGAAATATCAATATATTGGTGAAAATATTAATTTAGGATTTTTTGAGTTATTAAACCCGGGGAAGAATTCAGAAATAAAAATACTCGTTTTTTCCCAAAATTAGAAGGGGTTAGTACACAAAAATATCAATATTTTGGTGAAAACATTAATTTAGGATTTTTTGAGTTATTAAACCCGGGGGGAATTCATAAATAAAAATACTTGTTTTTTCCGAAAATTAGAAGGGGTTACTACACAGAAATATCAATATTTTTGTGAAAACAACACTTTATGAATTTATTGACTTAATAAACCCGAGGCAGTTCAAAAATAAGAATACTTGTTTTTTCACCAAAATCGGAAGGGGTTAGTATACAGAAATACCAATATTTTGGTGAAAACAACACTTTATGATTTTATTGAGTTAATAAACCCGAGGGAGTTCATAAATAAAAATACTCGTTTTTTCCCAAAATTAGAAGAGGCTAGTACACAGAAATATCAATAGTTTTGTGAAAACAACACTTTTTGATTTTATTGAGTTAATAAACCCGAGGAAGTTAAAAAATAAAAATATTTGTTTTTTCACCAAAATTAGAAGGAGTTAGTACACAGAAATCACAATATTTTGGTGAAAACATTAATTTAAGATTTTTTGAGTTATTAAACCCGGGGAAGAATTCAAAAATAAAAATACTCGTTTTTCCCAAAATTAGAAGGGGGTTAGTACACAGAAATATCAATATATTGGTGAAAACATTAATTTAGGATTTTTTGAGTTATTAAACCCGGGGGGAATTCATAAATAAAAATACTTGTTTTTTCCCAAAATTAGAAGGGGTTAGTACACAGAAATATCAATATATTGGTGAAAACATTAATTTAGGATTTTTTGAGTTATTAAACCCGGGGAAGAATTCATAAATAAAAATACTCGTTTTTTCCCAAAATTAGAAGGGGGTTAGTACACAGAAATATCAATATTTTGGTGAAAACATTAATTTAGGATTTTTTGAGTTATTAAACCCGGGGGAATTCATAAATAAAAATACTTGTTTTTTCCCAAAATTAGAAGGGGGTTAGTACACAGAAATATCAATATTTTGGTGAAAACAACACTTTATGATTTTTTGAGTTATTAAACCCGGGGGGAATTCATAAATTAAAATACTCGTTTTTTCCCAAAATTAGAAGGGGTTAGTAGACAGAAATATCAATATTTTGGTGAAAACAACACTTTATGATTTTTATTGAGTTAATAAACCCGAGGGAGTTCAAAAATAAAAAATACTTGATTTCCCAAAAATTAGAAGGAGTTAGTACACAGTAATCTCAATATTTTTGTGAATACAATAATTTATGATTTTATTGAGTTATTAAACGCGAGGAAGTTCAAAAATGAAAATACTCGTTTTTCCCAAAATTAGAAGGGGGTTAGTACACAGAAATATCAATATTTTGGTGAAAACAACACTTTATGATTTTATTGAGTTAATAAACCCGAGGGATTTCAAAAATAAAAAATACTTGTTTTCCAAACCCGAGGGAAATTCATAAATAAAAATACTCGTTTTTTCCCAAAATTAGAAGGGGTTAGTACACACAATATTTTGGTGAAAACAACACTTTATGATTTTATTGAGTTATTAAACCCGAGGGAGTTCAAAAATAAAAAATACTTGTTTTCCCAAAAATTAGAAGTAGTTAGTACACAGTAATCTCAATATTTTTGTGAAAACAGCAATTTATGATTTTATTGAGTTATTAAACGCAAGGAAGTTCAAAATAAAAATACTTGTTTTTTCACCAAAATCAGAAGGGGTTAGTACACAGAAATCTCAATATTTTGGTGAAAACATTAGTTTATGATTTTTTGAGTTATTAAACCCGGGGGGAATTGAAAAATAAAATACTCGTTTTTCCCAAAATTAGAAGGGGTTAGTACACAGAAATATCAATATTTTGGTGAAAACAACACTTTATGATTTTTTGAGTTATTAAACCCGGGGGGAATTCATAAATAAAAATACTCGTTTTTTCCCAAAATTAGAAGGGGTTAGTAGACAGAAATATCAATATTTTGGTGAAAACAACACTTTATGATTTTTATTGAGTTAATAAACCCGAGGGAGTTCAAAAATAAAAAATACTTGATTTCCCAAAAATTAGAAGGAGTTAGTACACAGTAATCTCAATATTTTTGTGAATACAATAATTTATGATTTTATTGAGTTATTAAACGCGAGGAAGTTCAAAAATGAAAATACTCGTTTTTCCCAAAATTAGAAGGGGGTTAGTACACAGAAATATCAATATTTTGGTGAAAACAACACTTTATGATTTTATTGAGTTAATAAACCCGAGGGATTTCAAAAATAAAAAATACTTGTTTTCCAAAAAATTAGAAGGAGTACACAGTAATCTCAATATTTTTGTGAAAACAATAATTTATGATTTTATCGAGTTATTAAACGCGAGGAAATTCAAAAATAAAAATACTTGTTTTTTCACCAAAATCAGAAGGGGTTAGTACACATAAATCTCAATATTATGGTGAAAACATTAATTTATTCTTTTTTAAGTTATTAAACCCGAGGGGAATTCATAAATAAAAATACTCGTTTTTTCCCAAAATTAGAAGGGGTTAGTACACACAATATTTTGGTGAAAACAACAGTTTATGATTTTATTGAGTTATTAAACCGAGGGAGTTCAAAAATAAAAAATACTTGTTTTCCCAAAAATTAGAAGTAGTTAGTACACAGTAATCTCAACATTTTTGTGAAAACAACAATTTATGATTTTATTGAGTTATTAAACGCGAGGAAGTTCAAAAATAAAAATACTTGTTTTTTCACCAAAACAAGAAGGGGTTAGTACACAGAAATCTCAATATTTTGGTGAAAACATTAGTTTATGATTTTTTGAGTTATTAAACCCGGGGGGAATTGAAAAATAAAATACTCGTTTTTCCCAAAATTAGAAGGGGTTAGTACACAGAAATATCAATATTTTGGTGAAAACAACACTTTATGATTTTTTGAGTTATTAAACCCGGGGGGAATTCATAAATAACAATACTCGTTTTTTCCCAAAATTAGAAGGGGTTAGTAGACAGAAATATCAATATTTTGGTGAAAACAACACTTTATGATTTTTATTTAGTTAATAAACCCGAGGGAGTTCAAAAATAAAAAATACTTGATTTCCCAAAAATTAGAAGGAGTTAGTACACAGTAATCTCAATATTTTTGTGAATACAATAATTTATGATTTTTTGAGTTATTAAACCCGGGGGGAATTCATAAATAAAAATACTTGTTTTTTCCCAAAATTAGAAGGGGTTAGTACACAGAAATATCAATATATTGGTGAAAATATTAATTTAGGATTTTTTGAGTTATTAAACCCGGGGAAGAATTCAGAAATAAAAATACTCGTTTTTTCCCAAAATTAGAAGGGGTTAGTACACAAAAATATCAATATTTTGGTGAAAACATTAATTTAGGATTTTTTGAGTTATTAAACCCGGGGGGAATTCATAAATAAAAATACTTGTTTTTTCCGAAAATTAGAAGGGGTTACTACACAGAAATATCAATATTTTTGTGAAAACAACACTTTATGAATTTATTGACTTAATAAACCCGAGGCAGTTCAAAAATAAGAATACTTGTTTTTTCACCAAAATCGGAAGGGGTTAGTATACAGAAATACCAATATTTTGGTGAAAACAACACTTTATGATTTTATTGAGTTAATAAACCCGAGGGAGTTCATAAATAAAAATACTCGTTTTTTCCCAAAATTAGAAGAGGCTAGTACACAGAAATATCAATAGTTTTGTGAAAACAACACTTTTTGATTTTATTGAGTTAATAAACCCGAGGAAGTTAAAAAATAAAAATATTTGTTTTTTCACCAAAATTAGAAGGAGTTAGTACACAGAAATCACAATATTTTGGTGAAAACATTAATTTAAGATTTTTTGAGTTATTAAACCCGGGGAAGAATTCAAAAATAAAAATACTCGTTTTTCCCAAAATTAGAAGGGGGTTAGTACACAGAAATATCAATATATTGGTGAAAACATTAATTTAGGATTTTTTGAGTTATTAAACCCGGGGGGAATTCATAAATAAAAATACTTGTTTTTTCCCAAAATTAGAAGGGGTTAGTACACAGAAATATCAATATATTGGTGAAAACATTAATTTAGGATTTTTTGAGTTATTAAACCCGGGGAAGAATTCATAAATAAAAATACTCGTTTTTTCCCAAAATTAGAAGGGGGTTAGTACACAGAAATATCAATATTTTGGTGAAAACATTAATTTAGGATTTTTTGAGTTATTAAACCCGGGGGAATTCATAAATAAAAATACTTGTTTTTTCCCAAAATTAGAAGGGGTTAGTACACAGAAATATCAATATTTTTGTGAAAACAACACTTTATGAATTTATTGACTTAATAAACCCGAGGCAGTTCAAAAATTAAAATACTTGTTTTTTCACCAAAATTAGAAGGGGTTAGTACACAAAAATATCAATATTTTTGTGAAAACAACACTTTTTGATTTTATTGAGTTAATAAACCCGAGGGAGTTAAAAAATAAAAATATTTGTTTTTTCACCAAAATTAGAAGGAGTTAGTACACAGAAATCACAATATTTTGGTGAAAACATTAATTTATGATTTTTTGAGTTATTAAACCCGGGGAAGAATTCATAAATAAAAATACTCGTTTTTTCCCAAAATTAGAAGGGGGTTAGTACACAGAAATATCAATATTTTTGTGAAAACAACACTTTATGATTTTATTGAGTTAGTAAACCCGAGGGAGTTCATAAATAAAAATACTCCTTTTTCCCAAAATTAGAAGGGGGTTAGTACACAGAAATATCAATATATTGGTGAAAACATTAATTTAGGATTTTTTGAGTTATTAAACCCGGGGAAGAATTCAGAAATAAAAATACTCGTTTTTTCCAAAAATTAGAAGGGGTTAGTACACAAAAATATCAATATTTTGGTGAAAACATTAATTTAGGATTTTTTGAGTTATTAAACCCGGGGGGAATTCATAAATAAAAATACTTGTTTTTTCCGAAAATTAGAAGGGGTTAGTACACAGAAATATCAATATTTTTGTGAAAACAACACTTTATGAATTTATTGACTTAATAAACCCGAGGCAGTTCTAAAATAAGAATACTTGTTTTTTCACCAAAATCGGAAGGGGTTAGTACACAAAAATATCAATATTTTGGTGAAAACAACACTTTATGATTTTATTGAGTTAGTAAACCCGAGGGAGTTCATAAATAAAAATACTCGTTTTTTCCCAAAATTAGAAGGGGGTTAGTACACAGAAATATCAATATATTGGTGAAAACATTAATTTAGGATTTTTTGACTTATTAAACCCGGGGAAGAATTCATAAATAAAAATACTCGTTTTTTCCCAAAATTAGAAGGGGTTAGTACACAGAAATATCAATATATTGGTGAAAACATTAATTTAGGATTTTTTGAGTTATTAAACCCGGGGAAGAATTCATAAATAAAAATACTCGTTTTTTCCCAAAGTTAGAAGGGGTTAGTACACAGAAATATCAATATTTTGGTGAAAACATTAATTTAGGATTTTTTGAGTTATTAAACCCGGGGGGAATTCATAAATAAAAATACTTGTTTTTTCCGAAAATTAGAAGGGGTTAGTACACAGAAATATCAATATTTTTGTGAAAACAACACTTTATGAATTAATTGACTTAATAAACCCGAGGCAGTTCAAAAATAAGAATACTTGTTTTTTCACCAAAATCGGAAGGGGTTAGTACACAGAAATATCAATATTTTGGTGAAAACAACACTTTATGATTTTATTGAGTTAGTAAACCCGAGGGAGTTCATAAATAAAAATACTCGTTTTTTCCCAAAATTAGAAGGGGGTTAGTACACAAAAATATCAATATTTTGGTGAAAACATTAATTTAGGATTTTTTGAGTTATTAAACCCGGGGGGAATTCATAAATAAAAAAACTCGTTTTTTCCCAAAATTAGAAGGGGTTAGTACACAGAAATATCAATATTTTGGTGAAAACAACACTTTATGATTTTATTGAGTTAGTAAACCCGAGGGAGTTCATAAATAAAAATACTCCTTTTTCCCAAAATTAGAAGGGGGTTAGTACACAGAAATATCAATATATTGGTGAAAACATTAATTTAGGATTTTTTGAGTTATTAAACCCGGGGAAGAATTCATAAATAAAAATACTCGTTTTTTCCCAAAATTAGAAGGGGTTAGTACACAGATATATCAATATTTTTGTGAAAATAACACTTTATGAATTTATTGACTTAATAAATCCGAGGCGGTTCAAAAATAAAAATAATTGTTTTTTCACCAAAATCGGAAGGGGTTAGTACACAGAAATATCAATATTTTGGTGAAAACATTAATTTAGGATTTTTTGAGTTATTAAATCCGGGGGGAATTCATAAATAAAAATACTCGTTTTTTCCCAAAATTAGAAGGGGTTAGTACACAAAAATATCAATATTTTGGTGAAAACATTAATTTAGGATTTTTTGAGTTATTAAACCCGGGGGGAATTCATAAATAAAAATACTTGTTTTTTCCGAAAATTAGAAGGGATTAGTACACAGAAATATCAATATTTTGGTGAAAACATTAATTTAGGATTTTTTGAGTTATTAAACCCGGGGGGAATTCATAAATAAAAATACTCCTTTTTCCCAAAATTAGAAGGGGGTTAGTACATAGAAATATCAATATATTGGTGAAAACATTAATTTAGGATTTTTTGAGTTATTAAACCCGGGGAAGAATTCATAAATAAAAATACTCGTTTTTTCCAAAAATTAGAAGGGGGTTAGTACACTGAAATATCAATATTTTGGTGAAAAAATTTGTAATACCACCTTAGTTTCTGTTTCAGAAATTTTATTTTGATAAACATAATATGTATTTATAGATTATTTTGATAAAAGACGCAAGTATGTTTTATTTTCGCGATTCTTGAAATCTTATCGTCTCGCAAAACGTACATGATTTATGTACGACATCGAAATTATTTTCGCAAGGATTAGTCCGATTTTATATTTTTATATTTTTATAAAGTTAATATCCACATGGATTAATATATTTATACACTATGATTTAAGCATTGTTATTATTTCTTACAAGAAGACAAAGCAAATAAATTATTATTATGTTAAATAAATCATTTCTTACATACCTAGGTGCTAGATATTTTCCTAGCCTTTTTTCTTGACTCCTCTTCCTTATCTTCCTCTCGTCCTTATTCTCTTCCTCTTGTCCAGCCACCTCCTTCACTCCTCCTCCATATTCTAGCTCATTTCTTCATCAAAACACAAGTTTTCAAGGGGTTCATATCAAAATGAAGTGGTTATCTCAACTAAGGTAAGAATTTCTCTCTTTGGCTCTCCCTTGTCATGGTAAAATCTTCCTAGCTAATTCATGTGGCTGCCATGTTATGTTGATGTTGGATTTGAGTTTCTTATGTCAAAAGCATGCTATTGGTAAGGCAAGGAAGACATATTTGTATAAGAAAGCTCAAGGAAAGCTTGGTTTAGGTTTTCCCCAAAATTTCAAGTATTGTTCATGTGTATGTCAAGTCTGAATTTGTATGTCAATCATGAGTTATTAGAGGTGGTTTGATGATTATAGAAGCATGGATGGATTGGATTTGAGGTTTGGAGGTAAAACTAGTGAAGTTAGGGCTGAATTGTTCACTGCTGGAAATATCGTTCTCGTTCTGTAATTATGAAAAATTAAGGGACAGAGTCAGTAAATAGAGGACTTTCATACGAGCGTCTGGAATTTTGCGGAATTCAATTCCGAGTTGTATAATGAAAGTTATGGCCAAAATCGTTTTGTATGCAGATTCGGGAATCTCCCCAAGTTGAGTTAAGTTAAGGTCACGTCTGAGGTGATAGCTCATAAGCTTCTTTACGTACGGGACTTGTCGAGGCAAGTTATTTGCGATTACTTACGGGATTGGTATAAATTTAGGCTATTGGACTATGCATGAAACCGTAAATGCATTACATATGCATGATGTTTGTTCCTTGACTTTGTATCTTGATATGCATTTGTATATGAAGTGATATTGGTAATTTGGTATTCTTCCATGATAGAATTAGTATTATTTATGTGTAGACATCGTGGATATGTTTGTTTATGAAATACTCGTTTTATTGATTTCTTTGAGAAGTGACAACACTTGTGGATATGATTTGTGCGGGTAAGGATTGTTCCGACCCCCGCTTAGCATGTAAATGGTTTTTAAAATCATTCCTTGATCGCTTCCCGGTGTTCGGGTGGATCATGGAAGGTGCTTTACTTGTGTCGTGGTAGGGGGGGGGGGGGTTCGTCTAGCTAACGATACCGCGTCCCTCCGGCAGGTAAAGGTTTTTACCCATAGTTTTGGGTTAGAAGGTACCTTCGTGGCCAAGACAGGCTTGGTCATGTTTCCAAAAGCGTTTTCGTAAAAGTTCCTTCTTTTGGTTTACTATGTGATGTTGTATGTATAGTCTCTTACATACTTGTTTGCTTTGTAATGTACTTTGTGGTATCTGCTCATTCTAATCCCTTTATTTATGCTATTCTACGTAATTAATTCACTTATATACTCGTTTTTTCCCAAAATTAGAAGGGGGTTAGTACACAGAAATATCAATATTTTTGTGAAAACAACACTTTTTGATTTTATTGAGTTAATAAACCCGAGGGAGTTAAAAAATAAAAATATTTGTTTTTTCACCAAAATTAGAAGGAGTTAGTACACAGAAATCACAATATTTTGGTGAAAACATTAATTTATGATTTTTTGAGTTATTAAACCCGGGGAAGAATTCATAAATAAAAATACTCGTTTTTTCCCAAAATTAGAAGGGGTTAGTACACAGAAATCTCAATATTTTTGTGAAAATAACACTTTTTGATTTTATTGAGTTAATAAACCCGAGGGAGTTCATAAATAAAAATACTCGTTTTTTCCCAAAATTAGAAGGGGTTAGTACACAGATATATCAATATTTTTGTGAAAACAACACTTTATGAATTTATTGACTTAATAAACCCGAGGGAGTTCATAAATAAAAATACTCGTTTTTCCCAAAATTAGAAGGGGGTTAGTACACAGAAATATCAATATTTTGGTGAAAACATTAATTTAGGATTTTTTGAGTTATTAAACCCGAGGGGAATTCATAAATAAAAATACTCGTTTTTTCCCAAATTTAGAAGGGGTTAGTACACAGAAATATCAATATTTTTGTGAAAACAACACTTTATGATTTTATTGAGTTAGTAAACCCGAGGGAGTTCATAAATAAAAATACTCCTTTTTCCCAAAATTAGAAGGGGTTAGTACACAGATATATCAATATTTTTGTGAAAACAACACTTTATGATTTTATTGAGTTAGTAAACCCGAGGGAGTTCATAAATAAAAATACTCCTTTTTCCCAAAATTAGAAGGGGGTTAGTACACAGAAATATCAATATTTTAGTGAAAACATTAATTTAGGATTTTTTGAGTTATTAAACCCGGGGGGAATTCATAAATAAAAATACTCGTTTTTTCCCAAATTTAGAAGGGGTTAGTACACAGAAATATCAATATTGGGGCATTACAACAACACTTTATGATTTTATTGAGTTAGTAAACCCGAGGGAGTTCATAAATAAAAATACTCCTTTTTCCCAAAATTAGAAGGGGTTAGTACACAAAAATATCAATATTTTGGTGAAAACATTAATTTAGGATTTTTTGAGTTATTAAACCCGGGGGGAATTCATAAATAAAAATACTTGTTTTTTCCCAAAATTAGAAGGGGTTAGTACACAGAAATATCAATATTTTTGTGAAAACAACACTTTATGAATTTATTGACTTAATAAACCCGAGGGAGTTCATAAATAAAAATACTCGTTTTTTCCCAAAATTAGAAGGGGGTTAGTACACAGAAATATCAATATTTTGGTGAAAACATTAATTTAGTATTTTTTGAGTTATTAAACCCGGGGGGAATTCATAAATCAAAATACTCGTTTTTTCCCAAATTTAGAAGGGGTTAGTACACAGAAATATCAATATTTTGGTGAAAACAACACTTTATGATTTTATTGAGTTAGTAAACCCGAGGGAGTTCATAAATAAAAATACCCGTTTTTTCCCAAAATTAGAAGGGGGTTAGTACACAGAAATATCAATATTTGGTGAAAACATTAATTTAGGATTTTTTGAGTTATTAAACCCGGGGAAGAATTCATAAATAAAAATACTCGTTTTTTCCCAAAATTAGAAGGGGTTAGTACACAAAAATATCAATATTTTGGTGAAAACATTAATTTAGGATTTTTTGAGTTATTAAACCCGGGGGAATTCATAAATAAAAATACTTGTTTTTTCCGAAAATTAGAAGGGGTTAGTACACAGAAATATCAATATTTTTGTGAAAACAACACTTTATGTATTTATTGACTTAATAAACCCGAGGCAGTTCAAAAATAAGAATACTTGTTTTTCACCAAAATCGGAAGGGGTTAGTACACAGAAATATCAATATTTTGGTGAAAACAACACTTTATGATTTTATTGACTTAATAAACCCGAGGGAGTTAAAAAATAAAAATACTTGTTTTTTCACCAAAATTAGAAGGAGTTAGTACACAGAAATCACAATATTTTGGTGAAAACATTAATTTATGATTTTTTGAGTTATTAAACCCGGGGAAGAATTCATAAATAAAAATACTCGTTTTTTCCCAAAATTAGAAGGGGTTAGTACACAGAAATATCAATATTTTGGTGAAAACATTAATTTAGGATTTTTTGAGTTATTAAACCCGGGGGGAATTCATAAATAAAAATACTCGTTTTTTCCCAAAATTAGAAGGCGTTAGTACACAGATATATCAATATTTTTGTGAAAATAACACTTTATGAATTTATTGACTTAATAAACCCGAGGCGGTTCAAAAATAAAAATACTTGTTTTTTCACCAAAATCGGAAGGGGTTAGTACACAGAAATATCAATATTTTGGTGAAAACATTAATTTAGGATTTTTTGAGTTATTAAACCCGGGGGGAATTCATAAATAAAAATACTCGTTTTTTCCCAAAATTAGAAGGGGTTAGTACACAGATATATCAATATTTTGGTGAAAACAACACTTTATGATTTTATTGAGTTAGTAAACCCGAGGGAGTTCATAAATAAAAATACTCCTTTTTCCCAAAATTAGAAGGGGTTAGTACACAGAAATATCAATATTTTGGTGAAAACAACACTTTATGATTTATTGAGTTAGTAAACCCGAGGGAGTTCATAAATAAAAATACTTGTTTTTTCCCAAAATTAGAAGGGGGTTAGTACACAGAAATATCAATATATTGGTGAAAACATTAATTTAGGATTTTTTGAGTTATTAAACCCGGGGAAGAATTCATAAATAAAAATACTCGTTTTTTCCCAAAATTAGAAGGGGTTAGTACACAGAAATATCAATATTTTTGTGAAAACAACACTTTATGAATTTATTGACTTAATAAACCCGAGGGAGTTCATAAATAAAAATACTCGTTTTTTCCCAAAATTAGAAGGGGGTTAGTACACAGAAATATCAATATTTTGGTGAAAACATTAATTTAGGATTTTTTGAGTTATTAAACCCGGGGGGAATTCATAAATAAAAATACTCGTTTTTTCCATAATTTAGAAGGGGTTAGTACACAGAAATATCAATATTTTTGTGAAAACAACACTTTATGAATTTATTGACTTAATAAACCCGAGGCAGTTCAAAAATAAGAATACTTGTTTTTTCACCAAAATCGGAAGAGGTTAGTACACAGAAATATCAATATTTTGGTGAAAACAACACTTTATGATTTTATTGAGTTAGTAAACCCGAGGGAGTTCATAAATAAAAATACTCGTTTTTTCCCAAAATTAGAAGGGGGTTAGTACACAGAAATATCAATATATTGGTTAAAACATTAATTTTGGATTTTTTGAGTTATTAAACCCGGGGAAGAATTCATAAATAAAAATACTCGTTTTTTCCCAAAATTAGAAGGGGTTAGTACACAGAAATATCAATATATTGGTGAAAACATTAATTTATGATTTTTTGAGTTATTAAACCCGGGGAAGAATTCATAAATAAAAATACTCGTTTTTTCCCAAAATTAGAAGGGGTTAGTACACAGAAATATCAATATATTGGTGAAAACATTAATTTAGGATTTTTTGAGTTATTAAACCCGGGGAAGAATTCATAAATAAAAATACTCGTTTTTTCCCAAAATTAGAAGGGGTTAGTACACAGAAATATCAATATTTTTGTGAAAACAACACTTTATGAATTTATTGACTTAATAAACCCGAGGGAGTTCATAAATAAAAATACTCGTTTTTTCCCAAAATTAGAAGGGGGTTAGTACACAGAAATATCAATATTTTGGTGAAAACATTAATTTAGGATTTTTTGAGTTATTAAACCCGAGGGGAATTCATAAATAAAAATACTCGTTTTTTCCCAAATTTAGAAGGGGTTAGTACACAGAAATATCAATATTTTGGTGAAAACAACACTTTATGATTTTATTGAGTTAGTAAACCCGAGGGAGTTCATAAATAAAAATACTCGTTTTTTCCCAAAATTAGAAGGGGGTTAGTACACAGAAATATCAATATATTGGTTAAAACATTAATTTTGGATTTTTTGAGTTATTAAACCCGGGGAAGAATTCATAAATAAAAATACTCGTTTTTTCCCAAAATTAGAAGGGGTTAGTACACAGAAATATCAATATATTGGTGAAAACATTAATTTATGATTTTTTGAGTTATTAAACCCGGGGAAGAATTCATAAATAAAAATACTCGTTTTTTCCCAAAATTAGAAGGGGTTAGTACACAGAAATATCAATATATTGGTGAAAACATTAATTTAGGATTTTTTGAGTTATTAAACCCGGGGAAGAATTCATAAATAAAAATACTCGTTTTTTCCCAAAATTAGAAGGGGTTAGTACACAGAAATATCAATATTTTTGTTAAAACAACACTTTATGAATTTATTGACTTAATAAACCCGAGGGAGTTCATAAATAAAAATACTCGTTTTTTCCCAAAATTAGAAGGGGGTTAGTACACAGAAATATCAATATTTTGGTGAAAACATTAATTTAGGATTTTTTGAGTTATTAAACCCGAGGGGAATTCATAAATAAAAATACTCGTTTTTTCCCAAATTTAGAAGGGGTTAGTACACAGAAATATCAATATTTTGGTGAAAACAACACTTTATGATTTTATTGAGTTAGTAAACCCGAGGGAGTTCATAAATAAAAATACTCCTTTTTCCCAAAATTAGAAGGGGTTAGTACACAGAAATATCAATATTTTGGTGAAAACAACACTTTATGATTTTATTGAGTTAGTAAACCCGAGGGAGTTCATAAATAAAAATACTTGTTTTTTCCCAAAATTAGAAGGGGGTTAGTACACAGAAATATCAATATATTGGTGAAAACATTAATTTAGGATTTTTTGAGTTATTAAACCCGGGGGGAATTCATAAATAAAAATACTTGTTTTTTCCGAAAATTAGAAGGGGTTAGTACACAGAAATATCAATATTTTTGTGAAAACAACACTTTATGAATTTATTGACTTAATAAACCCGAGGGAGTTCAAAAATAAAAATACTTGTTTTTTCACCAAAATCGGAAGGGGTTAGTACACAGAAATATCAATATTTTGGTGAAAACAACACTTTATGATTTTATTGAGTTAGTAAACCCGAGAGAGTTCATAAATAAAAATACCCGTTTTTTCCCAAAATTAGAAGGGGGTTAGTACACAGAAATATCAATATTTGGTGAAAACATTAATTTAGGATTTTTTGAGTTATTAAACCCGGGGAAGAATTCATAAATAAAAATACTCGTTTTTTCCCAAAATTAGAAGGGGTTAGTACACAAAAATATCAATATTTTGGTGAAAACATTAATTTAGGATTTTTTGAGTTATTAAACCCGGGGGAATTCATAAATAAAAATACTTGTTTTTTCCGAAAATTAGAAGGGGTTAGTACACAGAAATATCAATATTTTTGTGAAAACAACACTTTATGTATTTATTGACTTAATAAACCCGAGGCAGTTCAAAAATAAGAATACTTGTTTTTCACCAAAATCGGAAGGGGTTAGTACACAGAAATATCAATATTTTGGTGAAAACATTAATTTAGGATTTTTTGACTTATTAAACCCGGGGAAGAATTCATAAATAAAAATACTCGTTTTTTCCCAAAATTAGAAGGGGTTAGTACACAGAAATATCAATATATTGGTGAAAACATTAATTTAGGATTTTTTGAGTTATTAAACCCGGGGAAGAATTCATAAATAAAAATACTCGTTTTTTCCCAAAATTAGAAGGGGTTAGTACACAGAAATATCAATATTTTGGTGAAAACATTAATTTAGGATTTTTTGAGTTATTAAACCCGGGGGGAATTCATAAATAAAAATACTTTTTTTTTCCGAAAATTAGAAGGCGTTAGTACACAGATATATCAATATTTTTGTGAAAATAACACTTTATGAATTTATTGACTTAATAAACCCGAGGCGGTTCAAAAATAAAAATACTTGTTTTTTCACCAAAATCGGAAGGGGTTAGTACACAGAAATATCAATATTTTGGTGAAAACATTAATTTAGGATTTTTTGAGTTATTAAACCCGGGGGGAATTCATAAATAAAAATACTCGTTTTTTCCCAAAATTAGAAGGGGTTAGTACACAGATATATCAATATTTTGGTGAAAACAACACTTTATGATTTTATTGAGTTAGTAAACCCGAGGGAGTTCATAAATAAAAATACTCCTTTTTCCCAAAATTAGAAGGGGTTAGTACACAGAAATATCAATATTTTGGTGAAAACAACACTTTATGATTTTATTGAGTTAGTAAACCCGAGGGAGTTCATAAATAAAAATACTTGTTTTTTCCCAAAATTAGAAGGGGGTTAGTACACAGAAATATCAATATATTGGTGAAAACATTAATTTAGGATTTTTTGAGTTATTAAACCCGGGGAAGAATTCATAAATAAAAATACTCGTTTTTTCCCAAAATTAGAAGGGGTTAGTACACAGAAATATCAATATTTTTGTGAAAACAACACTTTATGAATTTATTGACTTAATAAACCCGAGGGAGTTCATAAATAAAAATACTCGTTTTTTCCCAAAATTAGAAGGGGGTTAGTACACAGAAATATCAATATTTTGGTGAAAACATTAATTTAGGATTTTTTGAGTTATTAAACCCGGGGGGAATTCATAAATAAAAATACTCGTTTTTTCCCAAATTTAGAAGGGGTTAGTACACAGAAATATCAATATTTTTGTGAAAACAACACTTTATGAATTTATTGACTTAATAAACCCGAGGCAGTTCAAAAATAAGAATACTTGTTTTTTCACCAAAATCGGAAGAGGTTAGTACACAGAAATATCAATATTTTGGTGAAAACAACACTTTATGATTTTATTGAGTTAATAAACCCGAGGGAGTTAAAAAATAAAAATACTTGTTTTTTCCCCAAAATTAGAAGGAGTTAGTACACAGAAATCACAATATTTTGGTGAAAACATTAATTTATGATTTTTTGAGTTATTAAACCCGGGGAAGAATTCATAAATAAAAATACTCGTTTTTTCCCAAAATTAGAAGGGGTTAGTACACAGAAATATCAATATTTTGGTGAAAACATTAATTTAGGATTTTTTGAGTTATTAAACCCGGGGGGAATTCATAAATAAAAATACTCGTTTTTTCCCAAAATTAGAAGGCGTTAGTACACAGATATATCAATATTTTTGTGAAAATAACACTTTATGAATTTATTGACTTAATAAACCCGAGGCGGTTCAAAAATAAAAATACTTGTTTTTTCACCAAAATCGGAAGGGGTTAGTACACAGAAATATCAATATTTTGGTGAAAACATTAATTTAGGATTTTTTGAGTTATTAAACCCGGGGGGAATTCATAAATAAAAATACTCGTTTTTTCCCAAAATTAGAAGGGGTTAGTACACAGATATATCAATATTTTGGTGAAAACAACACTTTATGATTTTATTGAGTTAGTAAACCCGAGGGAGTTCATAAATAAAAATACTCCTTTTTCCCAAAATTAGAAGGGGTTAGTACACAGAAATATCAATATTTTGGTGAAAACAACACTTTATGATTTTATTGAGTTAGTAAACCCGAGGGAGTTCATAAATAAAAATACTTGTTTTTTCCCAAAATTAGAAGGGGGTTAGTACACAGAAATATCAATATATTGGTGAAAACATTAATTTAGGATTTTTTGAGTTATTAAACCCGGGGAAGAATTCATAAATAAAAATACTCGTTTTTTCCCAAAATTAGAAGGGGTTAGTACACAGAAATATCAATATTTTTGTGAAAACAACACTTTATGAATTTATTGACTTAATAAACCCGAGGGAGTTCATAAATAAAAATACTCGTTTTTTCCCAAAATTAGAAGGGGGTTAGTACACAGAAATATCAATATTTTGGTGAAAACATTAATTTAGGATTTTTTGAGTTATTAAACCCGGGGGGAATTCATAAATAAAAATACTCGTTTTTTCCCAAATTTAGAAGGGGTTAGTACACAGAAATATCAATATTTTTGTGAAAACAACACTTTATGAATTTATTGACTTAATAAACCCGAGGCAGTTCAAAAATAAGAATACTTGTTTTTTCACCAAAATCGGAAGAGGTTAGTACACAGAAATATCAATATTTTGGTGAAAACAACACTTTATGATTTTATTGAGTTAGTAAACCCGAGGGAGTTCATAAATAAAAATACTCGTTTTTTCCCAAAATTAGAAGGGGGTTAGTACACAGAAATATCAATATATTGGTTAAAACATTAATTTTGGATTTTTTGAGTTATTAAACCCGGGGAAGAATTCATAAATAAAAATACTCGTTTTTTCCCAAAATTAGAAGGGGTTAGTACACAGAAATATCAATATATTGGTGAAAACATTAATTTATGATTTTTTGAGTTATTAAACCCGGGGAAGAATTCATAAATAAAAATACTCGTTTTTTCCCAAAATTAGAAGGGGTTAGTACACAGAAATATCAATATATTGGTGAAAACATTAATTTAGGATTTTTTGAGTTATTAAACCCGGGGAAGAATTCATAAATAAAAATACTCGTTTTTTCACAAAATTAGAAGGGGTTAGTACACAGAAATATCAATATTTTTGTGAAAACAACACTTTATGAATTTATTGACTTAATAAACCCGAGGGAGTTCATAAATAAAAATACTCGTTTTTTCCCAAAATTAGAAGGGGGTTAGTACACAGAAATATCAATATTTTGGTGAAAACATTAATTTAGGATTTTTTGAGTTATTAAACCCGAGGGGAATTCATAAATAAAAATACTCGTTTTTTCCCAAATTTAGAAGGGGTTAGTACACAGAAATATCAATATTTTGGTGAAAACAACACTTTATGATTTTATTGAGTTAGTAAACCCGAGGGAGTTCATAAATAAAAATACTCCTTTTTCCCAAAATTAGAAGGGGTTAGTACACAGAAATATCAATATTTTGGTGAAAACAACACTTTATGATTTTATTGAGTTAGTAAACCCGAGGGAGTTCATAAATAAAAATACTTGTTTTTTCCCAAAATTAGAAGGGGGTTAGTACACAGAAATATCAATATATTGGTGAAAACATTAATTTAGGATTTTTTGAGTTATTAAACCCGAGGGGAATTCATAAATAAAAATACTCGTTTTTTCCCAAATTTAGAAGGGGTTAGTACACAGAAATATCAATATTTTGGTGAAAACAACACTTTATGATTTTATTGAGTTAGTAAACCCGAGGGAGTTCATAAATAAAAATACTCCTTTTTCCCAAAATTAGAAGGGGTTAGTACACAGAAATATCAATATTTTGGTGAAAACAACACTTTATGATTTTATTGAGTTAGTAAACCCGAGGGAGTTCATAAATAAAAATACTTGTTTTTTCCCAAAATTAGAAGGGGGTTAGTACACAGAAATATCAATATATTGGTGAAAACATTAATTTAGGATTTTTTGAGTTATTAAACCCGGGGGGAATTCATAAATAAAAATACTTGTTTTTTCCGAAAATTAGAAGGGGTTAGTACACAGAAATATCAATATTTTTGTGAAAACAACACTTTATGAATTTATTGACTTAATAAACCCGAGGGAGTTCAAAAATAAAAATACTTGTTTTTTCACCAAAATCGGAAGGGGTTAGTACACAGAAATATCAATATTTTGGTGAAAACAACACTTTATGATTTTATTGAGTTAGTAAACCCGAGGGAGTTCATAAATAAAAATACCCGTTTTTTCCCAAAATTAGAAGGGGGTTAGTACACAGAAATATCAATATTTGGTGAAAACATTAATTTAGGATTTTTTGAGTTATTAAACCCGGGGAAGAATTCATAAATAAAAATACTCGTTTTTTCCCAAAATTAGAAGGGGTTAGTACACAAAAATATCAATATTTTGGTGAAAACATTAATTTAGGATTTTTTGAGTTATTAAACCCGGGGGAATTCATAAATAAAAATACTTGTTTTTTCCGAAAATTAGAAGGGGTTAGTACACAGAAATATCAATATTTTTGTGAAAACAACACTTTATGTATTTATTGACTTAATAAACCCGAGGCAGTTCAAAAATAAGAATACTTGTTTTTCACCAAAATCGGAAGGGGTTAGTACACAGAAATATCAATATTTTGGTGAAAACAACACTTTATGATTTTATTGAGTTAATAAACCCGAGGGAGTTAAAAAATAAAAATACTTGTTTTTTCACCAAAATTAGAAGGAGTTAGTACACAGAAATCACAATATTTTGGTGAAAACATTAATTTATGATTTTTTGAGTTATTAAACCCGGGGAAGAATTCATAAATAAAAATACTCGTTTTTTCCCAAAATTAGAAGGGGTTAGTACACAGAAATATCAATATTTTGGTGAAAACATTAATTTAGGATTTTTTGAGTTATTAAACCCGGGGGGAATTCATAAATAAAAATACTCGTTTTTTCCCAAAATTAGAAGGGGTTAGTACACAGAAATATCAATATATTGGTGAAAACATTAATTTATGATTTTTTGAGTTATTAAACCCGGGGAAGAATTCATAAATAAAAATACTCGTTTTTTCCCAAAATTAGAAGGGGTTAGTACACAGAAATATCAATATATTGGTGAAAACATTAATTTAGGATTTTTTGAGTTATTAAACCCGGGGAAGAATTCATAAATAAAAATACTCGTTTTTTCACAAAATTAGAAGGGGTTAGTACACAGAAATATCAATATTTTTGTGAAAACAACACTTTATGAATTTATTGACTTAATAAACCCGAGGGAGTTCATAAATAAAAATACTCGTTTTTTCCCAAAATTAGAAGGGGGTTAGTACACAGAAATATCAATATTTTGGTGAAAACATTAATTTAGGATTTTTTGAGTTATTAAACCCGAGGGGAATTCATAAATAAAAATACTCGTTTTTTCCCAAATTTAGAAGGGGTTAGTACACAGAAATATCAATATTTTGGTGAAAACAACACTTTATGATTTTATTGAGTTAGTAAACCCGAGGGAGTTCATAAATAAAAATACTCCTTTTTCCCAAAATTAGAAGGGGTTAGTACACAGAAATATCAATATTTTGGTGAAAACAACACTTTATGATTTTATTGAGTTAGTAAACCCGAGGGAGTTCATAAATAAAAATACTTGTTTTTTCCCAAAATTAGAAGGGGGTTAGTACACAGAAATATCAATATATTGGTGAAAACATTAATTTAGGATTTTTTGAGTTATTAAACCCGAGGGGAATTCATAAATAAAAATACTCGTTTTTTCCCAAATTTAGAAGGGGTTAGTACACAGAAATATCAATATTTTGGTGAAAACAACACTTTATGATTTTATTGAGTTAGTAAACCCGAGGGAGTTCATAAATAAAAATACTCCTTTTTCCCAAAATTAGAAGGGGTTAGTACACAGAAATATCAATATTTTGGTGAAAACAACACTTTATGATTTTATTGAGTTAGTAAACCCGAGGGAGTTCATAAATAAAAATACTTGTTTTTTCCCAAAATTAGAAGGGGGTTAGTACACAGAAATATCAATATATTGGTGAAAACATTAATTTAGGATTTTTTGAGTTATTAAACCCGGGGGGAATTCATAAATAAAAATACTTGTTTTTTCCGAAAATTAGAAGGGGTTAGTACACAGAAATATCAATATTTTTGTGAAAACAACACTTTATGAATTTATTGACTTAATAAACCCGAGGGAGTTCAAAAATAAAAATACTTGTTTTTTCACCAAAATCGGAAGGGGTTAGTACACAGAAATATCAATATTTTGGTGAAAACAACACTTTATGATTTTATTGAGTTAGTAAACCCGAGGGAGTTCATAAATAAAAATACCCGTTTTTTCCCAAAATTAGAAGGGGGTTAGTACACAGAAATATCAATATTTGGTGAAAACATTAATTTAGGATTTTTTGAGTTATTAAACCCGGGGAAGAATTCATAAATAAAAATACTCGTTTTTTCCCAAAATTAGAAGGGGTTAGTACACAAAAATATCAATATTTTGGTGAAAACATTAATTTAGGATTTTTTGAGTTATTAAACCCGGGGGAAATTCATAAATAAAAATACTTGTTTTTTCCGAAAATTAGAAGGGGTTAGTACACAAAAATATCAATATTTTTGTGAAAACAACACTTTATGTATTTATTGACTTAATAAACCCGAGGCAGTTCAAAAATAAGAATACTTGTTTTTTCACCAAAATCGGAAGGGGTTAGTACACAGAAATATCAATATTTTGGTGAAAACAACACTTTATGATTTTATTGAGTTAATAAACCCGAGGGAGTTAAAAAATAAAAATACTTGTTTTTTCACCAAAATTAGAAGGAGTTAGTACACAGAAATCACAATATTTTGGTGAAAACATTAATTTATGATTTTTTGAGTTATTAAACCCGGGGAAGAATTCATAAATAAAAATACTCGTTTTTTCCCAAAATTAGAAGGGGTTAGTACACAGAAATATCAATATTTTGGTGAAAACATTAATTTAGGATTTTTTGAGTTATTAAACCCGGGGGGAATTCATAAAAAAAAATACTCGTTTTTTCCCAAAATTAGAAGGGGTTAGTACACAGATATATCAATATTTTTGTGAAAATAACACTTTATGAATTTATTGACTTAATAAACCCGAGGCGGTTCAAAAATAAAAATACTTGTTTTTTCACCAAAATCGGAAGGGGTTAGTACACAGAAATATCAATATTTTGGTGAAAACAACACTTTATGATTTTATTGAGTTAGTAAACCCGAGGGAGTTCATAAATAAAAATACCCGTTTTTTCCCAAAATTAGAAGGGGGTTAGTACACAGAAATATCAATATTTGGTGAAAACATTAATTTAGGATTTTTTGAGTTATTAAACCCGGGGAAGAATTCATAAATAAAAATACTCGTTTTTTCCCAAAATTAGAAGGGGTTAGTACACAAAAATATCAATATTTTGGTGAAAACATTAATTTAGGATTTTTTGAGTTATTAAACCCGGGGGAAATTCATAAATAAAAATACTTGTTTTTTCCGAAAATTAGAAGGGGTTAGTACACAAAAATATCAATATTTTTGTGAAAACAACACTTTATGTATTTATTGACTTAATAAACCCGAGGCAGTTCAAAAATAAGAATACTTGTTTTTTCACCAAAATCGGAAGGGGTTAGTACACAGAAATATCAATATTTTGGTGAAAACAACACTTTATGATTTTATTGAGTTAATAAACCCGAGGGAGTTAAAAAATAAAAATACTTGTTTTTTCACCAAAATTAGAAGGAGTTAGTACACAGAAATCACAATATTTTGGTGAAAACATTAATTTATGATTTTTTGAGTTATTAAACCCGGGGAAGAATTCATAAATAAAAATACTCGTTTTTTCCCAAAATTAGAAGGGGTTAGTACACAGAAATATCAATATTTTGGTGAAAACATTAATTTAGGATTTTTTGAGTTATTAAACCCGGGGGGAATTCATAAAAAAAAATACTCGTTTTTTCCCAAAATTAGAAGGGGTTAGTACACAGATATATCAATATTTTTGTGAAAACAACACTTTATGATTTTATTGAGTTAGTAAACCCGAGGGAGTTCATAAATAAAAATACTCCTTTTTCCCAAAATTAGAAGGGGTTAGTACACAGAAATATCAATATTTTGGTGAAAACAACACTTTATGATTTTATTGAGTTAGTAAACCCGAGGGAGTTCATAAATAAAAATACTTGTTTTTTCCCAAAATTAGAAGGGGGTTAGTACACAGAAATATCAATATATTGGTGAAAACATTAATTTAGGATTTTTTGAGTTATTAAACCCGGGGGGAATTCATAAATAAAAATACTTGTTTTTTCCGAAAATTAGAAGGGGTTAGTACACAGAAATATCAATATTTTTGTGAAAACAACACTTTATGAATTTATTGACTTAATAAACCCGAGGGAGTTCAAAAATAAAAATA
Source organism: Oxyria digyna (assembly GCA_029168935.1). NCBI lineage: Eukaryota > Viridiplantae > Streptophyta > Magnoliopsida > Caryophyllales > Polygonaceae > Oxyria > Oxyria digyna. The sequence goes on along the minus strand of JAPVLV010000004.1, from coordinate 15,929,046 downwards.
CTTGTTTTTTCACCAAAATCGGAAGGGGTTAGTACACAGAAATATCAATATTTTGGTGAAAACAACACTTTATGATTTTATTGAGTTAGTAAACCCGAGGGAGTTCATAAATAAAAATACCCGTTTTTTCCCAAAATTAGAAGGGGGTTAGTACACAGAAATATCAATATTTGGTGAAAACATTAATTTAGGATTTTTTGAGTTATTAAACCCGGGGAAGAATTCATAAATAAAAATACTCGTTTTTTCCCAAAATTAGAAGGGGTTAGTGCACAAAAATATCAATATTTTGGTGAAAACATTAATTTAGGATTTTTTGAGTTATTAAACCCGGGGGAATTCATAAATAAAAATACTTGTTTTTTCCGAAAATTAGAAGGGGTTAGTACACAGAAATATCAATATTTTTGTGAAAACAACACTTTATGTATTTATTGACTTAATAAACCCGAGGCAGTTCAAAAATAAGAATACTTGTTTTTCACCAAAATCGGAAGGGGTTAGTACACAGAAATATCAATATTTTGGTGAAAACAACACTTTATGATTTTATTGAGTTAATAAACCCGAGGGAGTTAAAAAATAAAAATACTTGTTTTTTCACCAAAATTAGAAGGAGTTAGTACACAGAAATCACAATATTTTGGTGAAAACATTAATTTATGATTTTTTGAGTTATTAAACCCGGGGAAGAATTCATAAATAAAAATACTCGTTTTTTCCCAAAATTAGAAGGGGTTAGTACACAGAAATATCAATATTTTGGTGAAAACATTAATTTAGGATTTTTTGAGTTATTAAACCCGGGGGGAATTCATAAATAAAAATACTCGTTTTTTCCCAAAATTAGAAGGCGTTAGTACACAGATATATCAATATTTTTGTGAAAATAACACTTTATGAATTTATTGACTTAATAAACCCGAGGCGGTTCAAAAATAAAAATACTTGTTTTTTCACCAAAATCGGAAGGGGTTAGTACACAGAAATATCAATATATTGGTGAAAACATTAATTTAGGATTTTTTGAGTTATTAAACCCGGGGGGAATTCATAAATAAAAATACTTGTTTCTTCCGAAAATTAGAAGGGGTTAGTACACAGAAATATCAATATTTTTGTGAAAACAACACTTTATGAATTTATTGACTTAATAAACCCGAGGGAGTTCATAAATAAAAATATTCGTTTTTTCCCAAAATTAGAAGGGGGTTAGTACACAGAAATATCAATATTTTGGTGAAAACATTAATTTAGGATTTTTTGAGTTATTAAACCCGGGGGGAATTCATAAATCAAAATACTTGTTTTTTCCGAAAATTAGAAGGGGTTAGTACACAGAAATATCAATATATTGGTGAAAACATTAATTTAGGATTTTTTGAGTTATTAAACCCGGGGAAGAATTCATAAATCAAAATACTCATTTTTTCCCAAATTTAGAAGGGGTTAGTACACAGAAATATCAATATTTTGGTGAAAACAACACTTTATGATTTTATTGAGTTAGTAAACCCGAGGGAGTTCATAAATAAAAATACTCGTTTTTTCCCAAAATTAGAAGGGGGTTAGTACACAGAAATATCAATATATTGCTGAAAACATTAATTTAGGATTTTTTGAGTTATTAAACCCGAGGGGAATTCATAAATAAAAATACTTGTTTTTTCCGAAAATTAGAAGGGGTTAGTACACAGAAATATCAATATTTTTGTGAAAACAACACTTTATGATTTTATTGAGTTAGTAAACCCGAGGGAGTTCATAAATAAAAATACTCCTTTTTCCCAAAATTAGAAGGGGGTTAGTATAGAGAAATATCAATATTTTGGTGAAAACAACACTTTATGATTTTATTGAGTTAGTAAACCCGAGGGAGTTCATAAATAAAAATACTCGTTTTTTCCCAAAATTAGAAGGGGGTTAGTACACAGAAATATCAATATTTTGGTGAAAACATTAATTTAGGATTTTTTGAGTTATTAAACCCGGGGGGAATTCATAAATCAAAATACTCGTTTTTTCCCAAATTTAGAAGGGGTTAGTACACAGAAATATCAATATTTTGGTGAAAACAACACTTTATGATTTTATTGAGTTAGTAAACCCGAGGGAGTTCATAAATAAAAATATTCGTTTTTTCCCAAAATTAGAAGGGGGTTAGTACACAGAAATATCAATATTTTGGTGAAAACATTAATTTAGGATTTTTTGAGTTATTAAACCCGGGGGGAATTCATAAATCAAAATACTTGTTTTTTCCGAAAATTAGAAGGGGTTAGTACACAGAAATATCAATATATTGGTGAAAACATTAATTTAGGATTTTTTGAGTTATTAAACCCGGGGAAGAATTCATAAATCAAAATACTCATTTTTTCCCAAATTTAGAAGGGGTTAGTACACAGAAATATCAATATTTTGGTGAAAACAACACTTTATGATTTTATTGAGTTAGTAAACCCGAGGGAGTTCATAAATAAAAATACTCCTTTTTCCCAAAATTAGAAGGGGGTTAGTACACAGAAATATCAATATTTTGGTGAAAACAACACTTTATGATTTTATTGAGTTAGTAAACCCGAGGGAGTTCATAAATAAAAATACTCGTTTTTTCCCAAAATTAGAAGGGGGTTAGTACACAGAAATATCAATATATTGGTGAAAACATTAATTTAGGATTTTTTGAGTTATTAAACCCGGGGGGAATTCATAAATAAAAATACTCGTTTTTTCCCAAAATTAGAAGGCGTTAGTACACAGATATATCAATATTTTTGTGAAAATAACACTTTATGAATTTATTGACTTAATAAACCCGAGGCGGTTCAAAAATAAAAATACTTGTTTTTTCACCAAAATCGGAAGGGGTTAGTACACAGAAATATCAATATATTGGTGAAAACATTAATTTAGGATTTTTTGAGTTATTAAACCCGGGGGGAATTCATAAATAAAAATACTTGTTTTTTCCGAAAATTAGAAGGGGTTAGTACACAGAAATATCAATATTTTTGTGAAAACAACACTTTATGAATTTATTGACTTAATAAACCCGAGGGAGTTCATAAATAAAAATATTCGTTTTTTCCCAAAATTAGAAGGGGGTTAGTACACAGAAATATCAATATTTTGGTGAAAACATTAATTTAGGATTTTTTGAGTTATTAAACCCGGGGGGAATTCATAAATCAAAATACTTGTTTTTTCCGAAAATTAGAAGGGGTTAGTACACAGAAATATCAATATATTGGTGAAAACATTAATTTTGGATTTTTTGAGTTATTAAACCCGGGGAAGAATTCATAAATCAAAATACTCATTTTTTCCCAAATTTAGAAGGGGTTAGTACACAGAAATATCAATATTTTGGTGAAAACAACACTTTATGAGTTTATTGAGTTAGTAAACCCGAGGGAGTTCATAAATAAAAATACTCGTTTTTTCCCAAAATTAGAAGGGGGTTAGTACACAGAAATATCAATATTTTGGTGAAAACATTAATTTAGGATTTTTTGAGTTATTAAACCCGGGGGGAATTCATAAATCAAAATACTCGTTTTTTCCCAAATTTAGAAGGGGTTAGTACACAGAAATATCAATATTTTGGTGAAAACAACACTTTATGATTTTATTGAGTTAGTAAACCCGAGGGAGTTCATAAATAAAAATATTCGTTTTTTCCCAAAATTAGAAGGGGGTTAGTACACAGAAATATCAATATTTTGGTGAAAACATTAATTTAGGATTTTTTGAGTTATTAAACCCGGGGGGAATTCATAAATCAAAATACTTGTTTTTTCCGAAAATTAGAAGGGGTTAGTACACAGAAATATCAATATATTGGTGAAAACATTAATTTAGGATTTTTTGAGTTATTAAACCCGGGGAAGAATTCATAAATCAAAATACTCATTTTTTCCCAAATTTAGAAGGGGTTAGTACACAGAAATATCAATATTTTGGTGAAAACAACACTTTATGATTTTATTGAGTTAGTAAACCCGAGGGAGTTCATAAATAAAAATACTCGTTTTTTCCCAAAATTAGAAGGAGGTTAGTACACAGAAATATCAATATATTGGTGAAAACATTAATTTAGGATTTTTTGAGTTATTAAACCCGGGGAAGAATTCATAAATCAAAATACTCATTTTTTCCCAAATTTAGAAGGGGTTAGTACACAGAAATATCAATATTTTGGTGAAAACAACACTTTATGATTTTATTGAGTTAGTAAACCCGAGGGAGTTCATAAATAAAAATACTCGTTTTTTCCCAAAATTAGAAGGGGGTTAGTACACAGAAATATCAATATTTTGGTGAAAACATTAATTTAGGATTTTTTGAGTTATTAAACCCGGGGGGAATTCATAAATCAAAATACTCATTTTTTCCCAAATTTAGAAGGGGTTAGTACACAGAAATATCAATATTTTGGTGAAAACAACACTTTATGATTTTATTGAGTTAGTAAACCCGAGGGAGTTCATAAATAAAAATACTCGTTTTTTCCCAAAATTAGAAGGGGGTTAGTACACAGAAATATCAATATATTATTGAAAACATTAATTTAGGATTTTTTGAGTTATTAAACCCGGGGGGAATTCATAAATAAAAATACTTGTTTTTTCCGAAAATTAGAAGGGGTTAGTACACAGAAATATCAATATTTTTGTGAAAACAACACTTTATGAATTTATTGACTTAATAAACCCGAGGGAGTTCATAAATAAAAATACTCGTTTTTTCCCAAAATTAGAAGGGGGTTAGTACACAGAAATATCAATATTTTGGTGAAAACATTAATTTAGGATTTTTTGAGTTATTAAACCCGGGGGGAATTCATAAATCAAAATACTCGTTTTTTCCCAAATTTAGAAGGGGTTAGTACACAGAAATATCAATATTTTGGTGAAAACAACACTTTATGATTTTATTGAGTTAGTAAACCCGAGGGAGTTCATAAATAAAAATACTCGTTTTTTCCCAAAATTAGAAGGGGGTTAGTACACAGAAATATCAATATATTGCTGAAAACATTAATTTAGGATTTTTTGAGTTATTAAACCCGAGGGGAATTCATAAATAAAAATACTTGTTTTTTCCGAAAATTAGAAGGGGTTAGTACACAGAAATATCAATATTTTTGTGAAAACAACACTTTATGATTTTATTGAGCTAGTAAACCCGAGGGAGTTCATAAATAAAAATACTCCTTTTTCCCAAAATTAGAAGGGGGTTAGTATAGAGAAATATCAATATTTTGGTGAAAACAACACTTTATGATTTTATTGAGTTAGTAAACCCGAGGGAGTTCATAAATAAAAATACTCGTTTTTTCCCAAAATTAGAAAGGGGTTAGTACACAGAAATATCAATATTTTGGTGAAAACATTAATTTAGGATTTTTTGAGTTATTAAACCCGGGGGGAATTCATAAATCAAAATACTCGTTTTTTCCCAAATTTAGAAGGAGTTATTACACAGAAATATCAATATTTTGGTGAAAACAACCCTTTATGATTTTATTGAGTTAGTAAACCCGAGGGAGTTCATAAATAAAAATACTCCTTTTTCCCAAAATTAGAAGGGGGTTAGTACACAGAAATATCAATATTTTCGTGAAAACAACACTTTATGATTTTATTGAGTTAGTAAACCCGAGGGAGTTCATAAATCAAAATACTCCTTTTTCCCAAAATTAGAAGGGGGTTAGTATAGAGAAATATCAATATTTTGGTGAAAACAACACTTTATGATTTTATTGAGTTAGTAAACCCGAGGGAGTTCATAAATAAAAATACTCGTTTTTTCCCAAAATTAGAAGGGGGTTAGTACACAGAAATATCAATATTTTGGTGAAAACATTAATTTAGGATTTTTTGAGTTATTAAACCCGGGGGGAATTCATAAATCAAAATACTCGTTTTTTCCCAAATTTAGAAGGGGTTAGTACACAGAAATATCAATATTGGGGCATTACAACAACACTTTATGATTTTATTGAGTTAGTAAACCCGAGGGAGTTCATAAATAAAAATACTCCTTTTTCCCAAAATTAGAAGGGGTTAGTACACAAAAATATCAATATTTTGGTGAAAACATTAATTTAGGATTTTTTGAGTTATTAAACCCGAGGGGAATTCATAAATAAAAATACTTGTTTTTTCCCAAAATTAGAAGGGGTTAGTACACAGAAATATCAATATTTTTGTGAAAACAACACTTTATGAATTTATTGACTTAATAAACCCGAGGGAGTTCATAAATAAAAATACTCGTTTTTTCCCAAAATTAGAAGGGGGTTAGTACACAGAAATATCAATATTTTGGTGAAAACATTAATTTAGGATTTTTTGAGTTATTAAACCCGGGGAAGAATTCATAAATCAAAATACTCGTTTTTTCCCAAATTTAGAAGGGGTTAGTACACAGAAATATCAATATTTTGGTGAAAACAACACTTTATGATTTTATTGAGTTAGTAAACCCGAGGGAGTTCATAAATAAAAATACTCGTTTTTTCCCAAAATTAGAAGGGGGTTAGTACACAGAAATATCAATATATTGCTGAAAACATTAATTTAGGATTTTTTGAGTTATTAAACCCGAGGGGAATTCATAAATAAAAATACTTGTTTTTTCCGAAAATTAGAAGGGGTTAGTACACAGAAATATCAATATTTTTGTGAAAACAACACTTTATGATTTTATTGAGTTAGTAAACCCGAGGGAGTTCATAAATAAAAATACTCCTTTTTCCCAAAATTAGAAGGGGGTTAGTATAGAGAAATATCAATATTTTGGTGAAAACAACACTTTATGATTTTATTGAGTTAGTAAACCCGAGGGAGTTCATAAATAAAAATACTCGTTTTTTCCCAAAATTAGAAGGGGGTTAGTACACAGAAAAATCAATATTTTGGTGAAAACATTAATTTAGGATTTTTTGAGTTATTAAACCCGGGGGGAATTCATAAATAAAAATACTTGTTTTTTCCGAAAATTAGCAGGGGTTAGTACACAGAAATATCAATATTTTTGTGAAAACAACACTTTATGATTTTATTGAGTTAGTAAACCCGAGGGAGTTCATAAATAAAAATACTCCTTTTTCCCAAAATTAGAAGGGGGTTAGTATAGAGAAATATCAATATTTTGGTGAAAACAACACTTTATGATTTTATTGAGTTAGTAAACCCGAGGGAGTTCATAAATAAAAATACTCGTTTTTCCCAAAATTAGAAGGGGGTTAGTACACAGAAAAATCAATATTTTGGTGAAAACATTAATTTAGGATTTTTTGAGTTATTAAACCCGGGGGGAATTCATAAATCAAAATACTCGTTTTTTCCCAAATTTAGAAGGGGTTATTACACAGAAATATCAATATTTTGGTGAAAACAACACTTTATGATTTTATTGAGTTAGTAAACCCGAGGGAGTTCATAAATAAAAATACTCGTTTTTTCCCAAAATTAGAAGGGGGTTAGTACACAGAAATATCAATATATTGGTGAAAACATTAATTTAGGATTTTTTGAGTTATTAAACCCGGGGGGAATTCATAAATAAAAATACTCGTTTTTTCCCAAAATTAGAAGGCGTTAGGACACAGATATATCAATATTTTTGTGAAAATAACACTTTATGAATTTATTGACTTAATAAACCCGAGGCGGTTCAAAAATAAAAATACTTGTTTTTTCACCAAAATCGGAAGGGGTTACTACACAGAAATATCAATATATTGGTGAAAACATTAATTTAGGATTTTTTGAGTTATTAAACCCGGGGGGAATTCATAAATAAAAATACTTGTTTTTTCCGAAAATTAGAAGGGGTTAGTACACAGAAATATCAATATTTTTGTGAAAACAACACTTTATGAATTTATGGACTTAATAAACCCGAGGGAGTTCATAAATAAAAATACTCCTTTTTCCCAAAATTAGAAGGGGGTTAGTATAGAGAAATATCAATATTTTTGTGAAAACAACACTTTAGGATTTTTTGAGTTATTAAACCTGGGGGGAATTCATAAATCAAAATACTCATTTTTTCCCAAATTTAGAAGGGGTTAGTACACAGAAATATCAATATTTTGGTGAAAACAACACTTTATGATTTTATTGAGTTAGTAAACCCGAGGGAGTTCATAAATAAAAATACTCGTTTTTTCCCAAAATTAGAAGGGGGTTAGTACACAGAAATATCAATATATTGCTGAAAACATTAATTTAGGATTTTTTGAGTTATTAAACCCGAGGGGAATTCATAAATAAAAATACTTGTTTTTTCCGAAAATTAGAAGGGGTTAGTACACAGAAATATCAATATTTTTGTGAAAACAACACTTTATGATTTTATTGAGTTGGTAAACCCGAGGGAGTTCATAAATAAAAATACTCCTTTTTCCCAAAATTAGAAGGGGGTTAGTATAGAGAAATATCAATATTTTGGTGAAAACAACACTTTATGATTTTATTGAGTTAGTAAACCCGAGGGAGTTCATAAATAAAAATACTCGTTTTTTCCCAAAATTAGAAGGGGGTTAGTACACAGAAATATCAATATATTGGTGAAAACATTAATTTAGGATTTTTTGAGTTATTAAACCCGGCGGGAATTCATAAATAAAAATACTTGTTTTTTCCGAAAATTAGAAGGGGTTAGTACACAGAAATATCAATATTTTTGTGAAAACAACACTTTATGAATTTATTGACTTAATAAACCCGAGGGAGTTCAAAAATAAAAATACTTGTTTTTTCACCAAAATCGGAAGGGGTTAGTACACAGAAATATCAATATTTTGGTGAAAACATTAATTTAGGATTTTTTGAGTTATTAAACCCGGGGGGAATTCATAAATAAAAATACTTGTTTTTTCCGAAAATTAGAAGGGGTTAGTACACAGAAATATCAATATTTTTGTGAAAACAATGAATTTATTGACTTAATAAACCCGAGGGAGTTCATAAATAAAAATACTCGTTTTTTCCCAAAATTAGAAGGGGGTTAGTACACAGAAATATCAATATATTGCTGAAAACATTAATTTAGGATTTTTTGAGTTATTAAACCCGAGGGGAATTCATAAATAAAAATACTTGTTTTTTCCGAAAATTAGAAGGGGTTAGTACACAGAAATATCAATATTTTTGTGAAAACAACACTTTATGATTTTATTGAGTTAGTAAACCCGAGGGAGTTCATAAATAAAAATACTCCTTTTTCCCAAAATTAGAAGGGGGTTAGTATAGAGAAATATCAATATTTTGGTGAAAACAACACTTTATGATTTTATTGAGTTAGTAAACCCGAGGGAGTTCATAAATAAAAATACTCCTTTTTCCCAAAATTAGAAGGGGGTTAGTATAGAGAAATATCAATATTTTGGTGAAAACAACACTTTATGATTTTATTGAGTTAGTAAACCCGAGGGAGTTCATAAATAAAAATACTCGTTTTTTCCCAAAATTAGAAGGGGGTTAGTACACAGAAATATCAATATATTGGTGAAAACATTAATTTAGGATTTTTTGAGTTATTAAACCCGGCGGGAATTCATAAATAAAAATACTTGTTTTTTCCGAAAATTAGAAGGGGTTAGTACACAGAAATATCAATATTTTTGTGAAAACAACACTTTATGAATTTATTGACTTAATAAACCCGAGGGAGTTCAAAAATAAAAATACTTGTTTTTTCACCAAAATCGGAAGGGGTTAGTACACAGAAATATCAATATTTTGGTGAAAACATTAATTTAGGATTTTTTGAGTTATTAAACCCGGGGGGAATTCATAAATCAAAATACTCATTTTTTCCCAAATTTAGAAGGGGTTAGTACACAGAAATATCAATATTTTGGTGAAAACAACACTTTATGATTTTATTGAGTTAGTAAACCCGAGGGAGTTCATAAATAAAAATACTCGTTTTTTCCCAAAATTAGAAGGGGGTTAGTACACAGAAATATCAATATATTGCTGAAAACATTAATTTAGGATTTTTTGAGTTATTAAACCCGAGGGGAATTCATAAATAAAAATACTTGTTTTTTCCGAAAATTAGAAGGGGTTAGTACACAGAAATATCAATATTTTTGTGAAAACAACACTTTATGATTTTATTGAGTTAGTAAACCCGAGGGAGTTCATAAATAAAAATACTCCTTTTTCCCAAAATTAGAAGGGGGTTAGTATAGAGAAATATCAATATTTTGGTGAAAACAACACTTTATGATTTTATTGAGTTAGTAAACCCGAGGGAGTTCATAAATAAAAATACTCGTTTTTTCCCAAAATTAGAAGGGGGTTAGTACACAGAAATATCAATATATTGGTGAAAACATTAATTTAGGATTTTTTGAGTTATTAAACCCGGCGGGAATTCATAAATAAAAATACTTGTTTTTTCCGAAAATTAGAAGGGGTTAGTACACAGAAATATCAATATTTTTGTGAAAACAACACTTTATGAATTTATTGACTTAATAAACCCGAGGGAGTTCAAAAATAAAAATACTTGTTTTTTCACCAAAATCGGAAGGGGTTAGTACACAGAAATATCAATATATTGGTGAAAACATTAATTTAGGATTTTTTGAGTTATTAAACCTGGGGGGAATTCATAAATAAAAATACTTGTTTTTTCCGAAAATTAGAAGGGGTTAGTACACAGAAATATCAATATTTTTGTGAAAACAACACTTTATGAATTTATTGACTTAATAAACCCGAGGGAGTTCATAAATAAAAATACTCGTTTTTTCCCAAAATTAGAAGGGGGTTAGTACACAGAAATATCAATATTTTGGTGAAAACATTAATTTAGGATTTTTTGAGTTATTAAACCCGGGGGGAATTCATAAATCAAAATACTCATTTTTTCCCAAATTTAGAAGGGGTTAGTACACAGAAATATCAATATTTTGGTGAAAACAACACTTTATGATTTTATTGAGTTAGTAAACCCGAGGGAGTTCATAAATAAAAATACTCGTTTTTTCCCAAAATTAGAAGGGGGTTAGTACACAGAAATATCAATATATTATTGAAAACATTAATTTAGGATTTTTTGAGTTATTAAACCCGAGGGGAATTCATAAATAAAAATACTTGTTTTTTCCGAAAATTAGAAGGGGTTAGTACACAGAAATATCAATATTTTTGTGAAAACAACACTTTATGATTTTATTGAGTTAGTAAACCCGAGGGAGTTCATAAATAAAAATACTCCTTTTTCCCAAAATTAGAAGGGGGTTAGTATAGAGAAATATCAATATTTTGGTGAAAACAACACTTTATGATTTTATTGAGTTAGTAAACCCGAGGGAGTTCATAAATAAAAATACTCGTTTTTTCCCAAAATTAGAAGGGGGTTAGTACACAGAAATATCAATATATTGGTGAAAACATTAATTTAGGATTTTTTGAGTTATTAAACCCGGCGGGAATTCATAAATAAAAATACTTGTTTTTTCCGAAAATTAGAAGGGGTTAGTACACAGAAATATCAATATTTTTGTGAAAACAACACTTTATGAATTTATTGACTTAATAAACCCGAGGGAGTTCAAAAATAAAAATACTTGTTTTTTCACCAAAATCGGAAGGGGTTAGTACACAGAAATATCAATATATTGGTGAAAACATTAATTTAGGATTTTTTGAGTTATTAAACCCGGGGGGAATTCATAAATAAAAATACTTGTTTTTTCCGAAAATTAGAAGGGGTTAGTACACAGAAATATCAATATTTTTGTGAAAACAACACTTTATGAATTTATTGACTTAATAAACCCGAGGGAGTTCATAAATAAAAATACTCGTTTTTTCCCAAAATTAGAAGGGGGTTAGTACACAGAAATATCAATATTTTGGTGAAAACATTAATTTAGGATTTTTTGAGTTATTAAACCCGGGGGGAATTCATAAATCAAAATACTCGTTTTTTCCCAAATTTAGAAGGGGTTAGTACACAGAAATATCAATATTTTGGTGAAAACAACACTTTATGATTTTATTGAGTTAGTAAACCCGAGGGAGTTCATAAATAAAAATACTCGTTTTTTCCCAAAATTAGAAGGGGGTTAGTACACAGAAATATCAATATATTGCTGAAAACATTAATTTAGGATTTTTTGAGTAATTAAACCCGAGGGGAATTCATAAATAAAAATACTTGTTTTTTCCGAAAATTAGAAGGGGTTAGTACACAGAAATATCAATATTTTTGTGAAAACAACACTTTATGATTTTATTGAGCTAGTAAACCCGAGGGAGTTCATAAATAAAAATACTCCTTTTTCCCAAAATTAGAAGGGGGTTAGTATAGAGAAATATCAATATTTTGGTGAAAACAACACTTTATGATTTTATTGAGTTAGTAAACCCGAGGGAGTTCATAAATAAAAATACTCGTTTTTTCCCAAAATTAGAAGGGGGTTAGTACACAGAAATATCAATATTTTGGTGAAAACATTAATTTAGGATTTTTTGAGTTATTAAACCCGGGGGGAATTCATAAATCAAAATACTCGTTTTTTCCCAAATTTAGAAGGAGTTATTACACAGAAATATCAATATTTTGGTGAAAACAACACTTTATGATTTTATTGAGTTAGTAAACCCGAGGGAGTTCATAAATAAAAATACTCCTTTTTCCCAAAATTAGAAGGGGGTTAGTACACAGAAATATCAATATTTTCGTGAAAACAACACTTTATGATTTTATTGAGTTAGTAAACCCGAGGGAGTTCATAAATAAAAATACTCGTTTTTTCCCAAAATTAGAAGGGGGTTAGTACACAGAAATATCAATATATTGGTGAAAACATTAATTTAGGATTTTTTGAGTTATTAAACCCGGGGAAGAATTCATAAATAAAAATACTCGTTTTTTCCCAAAATTAGAAGGGGTTAGTACACAGAAATATCAATATTTTTGTGAAAACAACACTTTATGAATTTATTGACTTAATAAACCCGAGGGAGTTCATAAATAAAAATACTCGTTTTTTCCCAAAATTAGAAGGGGGTTAGTACACAGAAATATCAATATTTTGGTGAAAACATTAATTTAGGATTTTTTGAGTTATTAAACCCGGGGGGAATTCATAAATAAAAATACTCGTTTTTTCCCAAATTTAGAAGGGGTTAGTACACAGAAATATCAATATTGGGGCGTTACAACAACACTTTATGATTTTATTGAGTTAGTAAACCCGAGGGAGTTCATAAATAAAAATACTCCTTTTTCCCAAAATTAGAAGGGGGTTAGTACACAGAAATATCAATATTTTAGTGAAAACATTAATTTAGGATTTTTTGAGTTATTAAACCCGGGGGGAATTCATAAATAAAAATACTCGTTTTTTCCCAAATTTAGAAGGGGTTAGTACACAGAAATATCAATATTGGGGCATTACAACAACACTTTATGATTTTATTGAGTTAGTAAACCCGAGGGAGTTCATAAATAAAAATACTCCTTTTTCCCAAAATTAGAAGGGGTTAGTACACAAAAATATCAATATTTTGGTGAAAACATTAATTTAGGATTTTTTGAGTTATTAAACCCGAGGGGAATTCATAAATAAAAATACTTGTTTTTTCCCAAAATTAGAAGGGGTTAGTACACAGAAATATCAATATTTTTGTGAAAACAACACTTTATGAATTTATTGACTTAATAAACCCGAGGGAGTTCATAAATAAAAATACTCGTTTTTTCCCAAAATTAGAAGGGGGTTAGTACACAGAAATATCAATATTTTGGTGAAAACATTAATTTAGGATTTTTTGAGTTATTAAACCCGGGGAAGAATTCATAAATCAAAATACTCGTTTTTTCCCAAATTTAGAAGGGGTTAGTACACAGAAATATCAATATTTTGGTGAAAACAACACTTTATGATTTTATTGAGTTAGTAAACCCGAGGGAGTTCATAAATAAAAATACTCGTTTTTTCCCAAAATTAGAAGGGGGTTAGTACACAGAAATATCAATATATTGCTGAAAACATTAATTTAGGATTTTTTGAGTTATTAAACCCGAGGGGAATTCATAAATAAAAATACTTGTTTTTTCCGAAAATTAGAAGGGGTTAGTACACAGAAATATCAATATTTTTGTGAAAACAACACTTTATGATTTTATTGAGTTAGTAAACCCGAGGGAGTTCATAAATAAAAATACTCCTTTTTCCCAAAATTAGAAGGGGGTTAGTATAGAGAAATATCAATATTTTGGTGAAAACAACACTTTATGATTTTATTGAGTTAGTAAACCCGAGGGAGTTCATAAATAAAAATACTCGTTTTTTCCCAAAATTAGAAGGGGGTTAGTACACAGAAAAATCAATATTTTGGTGAAAACATTAATTTAGGATTTTTTGAGTTATTAAACCCGGGGGGAATTCATAAATAAAAATACTTGTTTTTTCCGAAAATTAGAAGGGGTTAGTACACAGAAATATCAATATTTTTGTGAAAACAACACTTTATGATTTTATTGAGTTAGTAAACCCGAGGGAGTTCATAAATAAAAATACTCCTTTTTCCCAAAATTAGAAGGGGGTTAGTATAGAGAAATATCAATATTTTGGTGAAAACAACACTTTATGATTTTATTGAGTTAGTAAACCCGAGGGAGTTCATAAATAAAAATACTCGTTTTTCCCAAAATTAGAAGGGGGTTAGTACACAGAAAAATCAATATTTTGGTGAAAACATTAATTTAGGATTTTTTGAGTTATTAAACCCGGGGGGAATTCATAAATCAAAATACTCGTTTTTTCCCAAATTTAGAAGGGGTTATTACACAGAAATATCAATATTTTGGTGAAAACAACACTTTATGATTTTATTGAGTTAGTAAACCCGAGGGAGTTCATAAATAAAAATACTCGTTTTTTCCCAAAATTAGAAGGGGGTTAGTACACAGAAATATCAATATATTGGTGAAAACATTAATTTAGGATTTTTTGAGTTATTAAACCCGGGGGGAATTCATAAATAAAAATACTCGTTTTTTCCCAAAATTAGAAGGCGTTAGGACACAGATATATCAATATTTTTGTGAAAATAACACTTTATGAATTTATTGACTTAATAAACCCGAGGCGGTTCAAAAATAAAAATACTTGTTTTTTCACCAAAATCGGAAGGGGTTAGTACACAGAAATATCAATATATTGGTGAAAACATTAATTTAGGATTTTTTGAGTTATTAAACCCGGGGGGAATTCATAAATAAAAATACTTGTTTTTTCCGAAAATTAGAAGGGGTTAGTACACAGAAATATCAATATTTTTGTGAAAACAACACTTTATGAATTTATGGACTTAATAAACCCGAGGGAGTTCATAAATAAAAATACTCCTTTTTCCCAAAATTAGAAGGGGGTTAGTATAGAGAAATATCAATATTTTTGTGAAAACAACACTTTAGGATTTTTTGAGTTATTAAACCCGGGGGGAATTCATAAATCAAAATACTCATTTTTTCCCAAATTTAGAAGGGGTTAGTACACAGAAATATCAATATTTTGGTGAAAACAACACTTTATGATTTTATTGAGTTAGTAAACCCGAGGGAGTTCATAAATAAAAATACTCGTTTTTTCCCAAAATTAGAAGGGGGTTAGTACACAGAAATATCAATATATTGCTGAAAACATTAATTTAGGATTTTTTGAGTTATTAAGGCCGAGGGGAATTCATAAATAAAAATACTTGTTTTTTCCGAAAATTAGAAGGGGTTAGTACACAGAAATATCAATATTTTTGTGAAAACAACACTTTATGATTTTATTGAGTTGGTAAACCCGAGGGAGTTCATAAATAAAAATACTCCTTTTTCCCAAAATTAGAAGGGGGTTAGTATAGAGAAATATCAATATTTTGGTGAAAACAACACTTTATGATTTTATTGAGTTAGTAAACCCGAGGGAGTTCATAAATAAAAATACTCGTTTTTTCCCAAAATTAGAAGGGGGTTAGTACACAGAAATATCAATATATTGGTGAAAACATTAATTTAGGATTTTTTGAGTTATTAAACCCGGCGGGAATTCATAAATAAAAATACTTGTTTTTTCCGAAAATTAGAAGGGGTTAGTACATAGAAATATCAATATTTTTGTGAAAACAACACTTTATGAATTTATTGACTTAATAAACCCGAGGGAGTTCAAAAATAAAAATACTTGTTTTTTCACCAAAATCGGAAGGGGTTAGTACACAGAAATATCAATATTTTGGTGAAAACAACACTTTATGATTTTATTGAGTTAGTAAACCCGAGGGAGTTCATAAATAAAAATACTCGTTTTTTCCCAAAATTAGAAGGGGGTTAGTACACAGAAATATCAATATATTGGTGAAAACATTAATTTAGGATTTTTTGAGTTATTAAACCCGGGGGGAATTCATAAATAAAAATACTTGTTTTTTCCGAAAATTAGAAGGGGTTAGTACACAGAAATATCAATATTTTTGTGAAAACAACACTTTATGAATTTATGGACTTAATAAACCCGAGGGAGTTCATAAATAAAAATACTCCTTTTTCCCAAAATTAGAAGGGGGTTAGTATAGAGAAATATCAATATTTTTGTGAAAACAACACTTTAGGATTTTTTGAGTTATTAAACCCGGGGGGAATTCATAAATCAAAATACTCATTTTTTCCCAAATTTAGAAGGGGTTAGTACACAGAAATATCAATATTTTGGTGAAAACAACACTTTATGATTTTATTGAGTTAGTAAACCCGAGGGAGTTCATAAATAAAAATACTCGTTTTTTCCCAAAATTAGAAGGGGGTTAGTACACAGAAATATCAATATATTGCTGAAAACATTAATTTAGGATTTTTTGAGTTATTAAACCCGAGGGGAATTCATAAATAAAAATACTTGTTTTTTCCGAAAATTAGAAGGGGTTAGTACACAGAAATATCAATATTTTTGTGAAAACAACACTTTATGATTTTATTGAGTTGGTAAACCCGAGGGAGTTCATAAATAAAAATACTCCTTTTTCCCAAAATTAGAAGGGGGTTAGTATAGAGAAATATCAATATTTTGGTGAAAACAACACTTTATGATTTTATTGAGTTAGTAAACCCGAGGGAGTTCATAAATAAAAATACTCGTTTTTTCCCAAAATTAGAAGGGGGTTAGTACACAGAAATATCAATATATTGGTGAAAACATTAATTTAGGATTTTTTGAGTTATTAAACCCGGCGGGAATTCATAAATAAAAATACTTGTTTTTTCCGAAAATTAGAAGGGGTTAGTACACAGAAATATCAATATTTTTGTGAAAACAACACTTTATGAATTTATTGACTTAATAAACCCGAGGGAGTTCAAAAATAAAAATACTTGTTTTTTCACCAAAATCGGAAGGGGTTAGTACACAGAAATATCAATATTTTGGTGAAAACAACACTTTATGATTTTATTGAGTTAGTAAACCCGAGGGAGTTCATAAATAAAAATACTCGTTTTTTCCCAAAATTAGAAGGGGGTTAGTACACAGAAATATCAATATATTGGTGAAAACATTAATTTAGGATTTTTTGAGTTATTAAACCCGGGGGGAATTCATAAATAAAAATACTTGTTTTTTCCGAAAATTAGAAGGGGTTAGTACACAGAAATATCAATATTTTTGTGAAAACAACACTTTATGAATTTATTGGAATTTTTTTCTGAAATGGGCTTTTTTTCAAAAAAAATTCCCGACGTAGGCTCGTTTCAAAACAATTTCCCAAAATAGGCACTTATTTCAGCTTCGGAATTTTTTTACGTGTGAGAGACGCTGGTTGAACCAGCGTCTCTCCTCCGAAGCTGAAGCTATTTTTTTTTGATTTTTTTATGTATAAGAGACGCTGGCCGAACCAGCGTCTCTTATACATATTTTTTTTTAATTCCCCGTGTAAGAGACGCTGGTTGAACCAGCGTCTCTTACACGTAAAAAGTTAAAAAAAAACAATTATTTGTATAAGACGCTGGTTGAACCAGCGCCTTATACAGTTTTTTTTTTTTTTAATTCCTCGTGTAAGAGACGCTGGTTGAACCAGCGTCTCTTACACGTAAAAAGTTTTTAAAAAAAACTTTTTTTTAAAAACTTTTTACGTATAAGACGCTGGTTGAACCAGCGCCTTATACATGTTTTGTTAATTTTTTTTTTTTCAAAGTTATATATATATATAGATTATTACACATGACTTACTCGTGTTTGGATGGCTCGTATGGGCTCGTTTGAAATCGGAATCGATCACGACCGATTTCGTTGGGTCCGTATTGATCCCATCTTTCACCAGATATGTCTCTCGCTCGATTCTGATTTCGAACGAGCCCATATGAGCCACCCGAACAAGCGTAAGTCTCGTGCGTACCTTCTACTGTAAATGGATATTTACAATTCGTTCCTCCATATCACGCGATGAGAGACATATCTGGTGAAAGCTTGGATCAATACGGACCCAACGAAACTGGTCGTGGTCAATTCCGATTCCGAACAAGCCCATACGAGCCATCCGAACAAGCGTAAATCTCGTGCATACCTTCTTTCACCAGTTCGGAATCGGAATTGACCACGACCAGTTTCGTTGGGTCCGTATTGATCCCAGCTTTCACCAGATATGTCTCTCATCGCGTGATATGGAGGAACGAATTGTAAATATCCATTTACAGTAGAAGGTACGCACGAGACTTACGCTTGTTCGGATGGCTCGTATGGGCTCGTTTGAAATCGGAATCGATCACGACCGATTTCGTTGGGTCTGTATTGATCCCAGCTTTCACCAGATATGTCTCTCATCGCGTGATATGGAGGAACGAATTGTAAATATCCATTTACAGTAGAAGGTACGCACGAGACTTACGCTTGTTCGGGTGGCTCGTATGGGCTCGTTCGAAATCAGAATCGAGCGAGAGACATATCTGGTAAAAGCTGGGATCAATACGGACCCAACGAAATCGGTCGTGATCGATTCCGATTTCAAACGAGCCCATACGAGCCACCCGAACAAGCGTAAGTCTCGTGCGTACCTTCTACTGTAAATGGATATTTACAATTCGTTCCTCCATATCACGCGATGAGAGACATATCTGGTGAAAGCTGGGATCAATACAGACCCAACGAAATCGGTCGTGATCGATTCCGATTTCAAACGAGCCCATACGAGCCATCCGAACAAGCGTAAGTCTCGTGCATACCTTCTTTCACCAGTTCGGAATCGGAATTGACCACGACCAGTTTCGTTGGGTCCGTATTGATCCCAGCTTTCACCAGATATGTCTCTCATCGCGTGATATGGAGGAACGAATTGTAAATATCCATTTACAGTAGAAGGTACGCACGAGACTTACGCTTGTTCGGGTGGCTCGTATGGGCTCGTTTGAAATCGGAATCGATCACGACCGATTTCGTTGGGTCCGTATTGATCCCAGCTTTTACCAGATATGTCTCTCGCTCGATTCTGATTTCGAACGAGCCCATACGAGCCACCCGAACAAGCGTAAGTCTCGTGCGTACCTTCTACTGTAAATGGATATTTACAATTCGTTCCTCCATATCACGCGATGAGAGACATATCTGGTGAAAGCTGGGATCAATACAGACCCAACGAAATCGGTCGTGATCGATTCCGATTTCAAACGAGCCCATACGAGCCATCCGAACAAGCGTAAGTCTCGTGCGTACCTTCTACTGTAAATGGATATTTACAATTCGTTCCTCCATATCACGCGATGAGAGACATATCTGGTGAAAGCTGGGATCAATACGGACCCAACGAAACTGGTCGTGGTCAATTCCGATTCCGAACTGGTGAAAGAAGGTATGCACGAGATTTACGCTTGTTCGGATGGCTCGTATGGGCTTGTTCGGAATCGGAATTGACCACGACCAGTTTCGTTGGGTCCGTATTGATCCAAGCTTTCACCAGATATGTCTCTCATCGCGTGATATGGAGGAACGAATTGTAAATATCCATTTACAGTAGAAGGTACGCACGAGACTTACGCTTGTTCGGGTGGCTCATATGGGCTCGTTCGAAATCAGAATCGAGCGAGAGACATATCTGGTGAAAGATGGGATCAATACGGACCCAACGAAATCGGTCGTGATCGATTCCGATTTCAAACGAGCCCATACGAGCCATCCAAACACGAGTAAGTCATGTGTAATAATCTATATATATATATAACTTTGAAAAAAAAAAAATTAACAAAACATGTATAAGGCGCTGGTTCAACCAGCGTCTTATACAAAAAAAGTTTTTTTTAAAAACTTTTTACGTGTAAGAGACGCTGGTTCATCCAGCGTCTCTTACACGAGGAATTAAAAAAAAAAAAAACTGTATAAGGCGCTGGTTCAACCAGCGTCTTATACAAATAATTGTTTTTTTTTTAACTTTTTACGTGTAAGAGACGCTGGTTCAACCAGCGTCTCTTACACGGGGAATTAAAAAAAAATATGTATAAGAGACGCTGGTTCGGCCAGCGTCTCTTATACATAAAAAAATCAAAAAAAAAATAGCTTCAGCTTCGGAGGAGAGACGCTGGTTCAACCAGCGTCTCTCACACGTAAAAAAATTCCGAAGCTGAAATAAGTGCCTATTTTGGGAAATTGTTTTGAAACGAGCCTACGTCGGGAATTTTTTTTGAAAAAAAGCCCATTTCAGAAAAAAATTCAATTTATTGACTTAATAAACCCGAGGGAGTTCATAAATAAAAATACTCGTTTTTTCCCAAAATTAGAAGGGGCTTAGTACACAGAAATATCAATATTTTGGTGAAAACATTAATTTAGGATTTTTTGAGTTATTAAACCCGGGGGGAATTCATAAATAAAAATACTTGTTTTTTCCGAAAATTAGAACGGGTTAGTACACAGAAATATCAATATTTTTGTGAAAACAACACTTTATGATTTTATTGAGTTAGTAAACCCGAGGGAGTTCATAAATAAAAATACTCCTTTTTCCCAAAATTAGAAGGGGGTTAGTATAGAGAAATATCAATATTTTGGTGAAAACAACACTTTATGATTTTATTGAGTTAGTAAACCCGAGGGAGTTCATAAATAAAAATACTCGTTTTTTCCCAAAATTAGAAGGGGGTTAGTACACAGAAAAATCAATATTTTGGTGAAAACATTAATTTAGGATTTTTTGAGTTATTAAACCCGGGGGGAATTCATAAATCAAAATACTCGTTTTTTCCCAAATTTAGAAGGGGTTATTACACAGAAATATCAATATTTTGGTGAAAACAACACTTTATGATTTTATTGAGTTAGTAAACCCGAGGGAGTTCATAAATAAAAATACTCGTTTTTTCCCAAAATTAGAAGGGGGTTAGTACACAGAAATATCAATATATTGGTGAAAACATTAATTTAGGATTTTTTGAGTTATTAAACCCGGGGGGAATTCATAAATAAAAATACTTGTTTTTTCCGAAAATTAGAAGGGGTTAGTACACAGAAATATCAATATTTTTGTGAAAACAACACTTTATGAATTTATGGACTTAATAAACCCGAGGGAGTTCATAAATAAAAATACTCCTTTTTCCCAAAATTAGAAGGGGGTTAGTATAGAGAAATATCAATATTTTTGTGAAAACAACACTTTAGGATTTTTTGAGTTATTAAACCCGGGGGGAATTCATAAATCAAAATACTCATTTTTTCCCAAATTTAGAAGGGGTTAGTACACAGAAATATCAATATTTTGGTGAAAACAACACTTTATGATTTTATTGAGTTAGTAAACCCGAGGGAGTTCATAAATAAAAATACTCGTTTTTTCCCAAAATTAGAAGGGGGTTAGTACACAGAAATATCAATATATTGCTGAAAACATTAATTTAGGATTTTTTGAGTTATTAAACCCGAGGGGAATTCATAAATAAAAATACTTGTTTTTTCCGAAAATTAGAAGGGGTTAGTACACAGAAATATCAATATTTTTGTGAAAACAACACTTTATGATTTTATTGAGTTGGTAAACCCGAGGGAGTTCATAAATAAAAATACTCCTTTTTCCCAAAATTAGAAGGGGGTTAGTATAGAGAAATATCAATATTTTGGTGAAAACAACACTTTATGATTTTATTGAGTTAGTAAACCCGAGGGAGTTCATAAATAAAAATACTCGTTTTTTCCCAAAATTAGAAGGGGGTTAGTACACAGAAATATCAATATATTGGTGAAAACATTAATTTAGGATTTTTTGAGTTATTAAACCCGGCGGGAATTCATAAATAAAAATACTTGTTTTTTCCGAAAATTAGAAGGGGTTAGTACACAGAAATATCAATATTTTTGTGAAAACAACACTTTATGAATTTATTGACTTAATAAACCCGAGGGAGTTCAAAAATAAAAATACTTGTTTTTTCACCAAAATCGGAAGGGGTTAGTACACAGAAATATCAATATTTTGGTGAAAACAACACTTTATGATTTTATTGAGTTAGTAAACCCGAGGGAGTTCATAAATAAAAATACTCGTTTTTTCCCAAAATTAGAAGGGGGTTAGTACACAGAAATATCAATATATTGGTGAAAACATTAATTTAGGATTTTTTGAGTTATTAAACCCGGGGGGAATTCATAAATAAAAATACTTGTTTTTTCCGAAAATTAGAAGGGGTTAGTACACAGAAATATCAATATTTTTGTGAAAACAACACTTTATGAATTTATTGACTTAATAAACCCGAGGGAGTTCATAAATAAAAATACTCGTTTTTTCCCAAAATTAGAAGGGGCTTAGTACACAGAAATATCAATATTTTGGTGAAAACATTAATTTAGGATTTTTTGAGTTATTAAACCCGGGGGGAATTCATAAATAAAAATACTTGTTTTTTCCGAAAATTAGAAGGGGTTAGTACACAGAAATATCAATATTTTTGTGAAAACAACACTTTATGATTTTATTGAGTTAGTAAACCCGAGGGAGTTCATAAATAAAAATACTCCTTTTTCCCAAAATTAGAAGGGGGTTAGTATAGAGAAATATCAATATTTTGGTGAAAACAACACTTTATGATTTTATTGAGTTAGTAAACCCGAGGGAGTTCATAAATAAAAATACTCGTTTTTTCCCAAAATTAGAAGGGGGTTAGTACACAGAAAAATCAATATTTTGGTGAAAACATTAATTTAGGATTTTTTGAGTTATTAAACCCGGGGGGAATTCATAAATCAAAATACTCGTTTTTTCCCAAATTTAGAAGGGGTTATTACACAGAAATATCAATATTTTGGTGAAAACAACACTTTATGATTTTATTGAGTTAGTAAACCCGAGGGAGTTCATAAATAAAAATACTCGTTTTTTCCCAAAATTAGAAGGGGGTTAGTACACAGAAATATCAATATATTGGTGAAAACATTAATTTAGGATTTTTTGAGTTATTAAACCCGGGGGGAATTCATAAATAAAAATACTCGTTTTTTCCCAAAATTAGAAGGCGTTAGGACACAGATATATCAATATTTTTGTGAAAATAACACTTTATGAATTTATTGACTTAATAAACCCGAGGCGGTTCAAAAATAAAAATACTTGTTTTTTCACCAAAATCGGAAGGGGTTAGTACACAGAAATATCAATATATTGGTGAAAACATTAATTTAGGATTTTTTGAGTTATTAAACCCGGGGGGAATTCATAAATAAAAATACTTGTTTTTTCCGAAAATTAGAAGGGGTTAGTACACAGAAATATCAATATTTTTGTGAAAACAACACTTTATGAATTTATTGACTTAATAAACCCGAGGGAGTTCATAAATAAAAATACTCCTTTTTCCCAAAATTAGAAGGGGGTTAGTATAGAGAAATATCAATATTTTTGTGAAAACAACACTTTAGGATTTTTTGAGTTATTAAACCCGGGGGGAATTCATAAATCAAAATACTCATTTTTTCCCAAATTTAGAAGGGGTTAGTACACAGAAATATCAATATTTTGGTGAAAACAACACTTTATGATTTTATTGAGTTAGTAAACCCGAGGGAGTTCATAAATAAAAATACTCGTTTTTTCCCAAAATTAGAAGGGGGTTAGTACACAAAAATATCAATATATTGCTGAAAACATTAATTTAGGATTTTTTGAGTTATTAAACCCGAGGGGAATTCATAAATAAAAATACTTGTTTTTTCCGAAAATTAGAAGGGGTTAGTACACAGAAATATCAATATTTTTGTGAAAACAACACTTTATGATTTTATTGAGTTGGTAAACCCGAGGGAGTTCATAAATAAAAATACTCCTTTTTCCCAAAATTAGAAGGGGGTTAGTATAGAGAAATATCAATATTTTGGTGAAAACAACACTTTATGATTTTATTGAGTTAGTAAACCCGAGGGAGTTCATAAATAAAAATACTCGTTTTTTCCCAAAATTAGAAGGGGGTTAGTACACAGAAATATCAATATATTGGTGAAAACATTAATTTAGGATTTTTTGAGTTATTAAACCCGGCGGGAATTCATAAATAAAAATACTTGTTTTTTCCGAAAATTAGAAGGGGTTAGTACACAGAAATATCAATATTTTTGTGAAAACAACACTTTATGAATTTATTGACTTAATAAACCCGAGGGAGTTCAAAAATAAAAATACTTGTTTTTTCACCAAAATCGGAAGGGGTTAGTACACAGAAATATCAATATTTTGGTGAAAACAACACTTTATGATTTTATTGAGTTAGTAAACCCGAGGGAGTTCATAAATAAAAATACTCGTTTTTTCCCAAAATTAGAAGGGGGTTAGTACACAGAAATATCAATATATTGGTGAAAACATTAATTTAGGATTTTTTGAGTTATTAAACCCGGGGGGAATTCATAAATAAAAATACTTGTTTTTTCCGAAAATTAGAAGGGGTTAGTACACAGAAATATCAATATTTTTGTGAAAACAACACTTTATGAATTTATTGACTTAATAAACCCGAGGGAGTTCATAAATAAAAATACTCGTTTTTTCCCAAAATTAGAAGGGGCTTAGTACACAGAAATATCAATATTTTGGTGAAAACATTAATTTAGGATTTTTTGAGTTATTAAACCCGGGGGGAATTCATAAATAAAAATACTTGTTTTTTCCGAAAATTAGAAGGGGTTAGTACACAGAAATATCAATATTTTTGTGAAAACAACACTTTATGATTTTATTGAGTTAGTAAACCCGAGGGAGTTCATAAATAAAAATACTCCTTTTTCCCAAAATTAGAAGGGGGTTAGTATAGAGAAATATCAATATTTTGGTGAAAACAACACTTTATGATTTTATTGAGTTAGTAAACCCGAGGGAGTTCATAAATAAAAATACTCGTTTTTTCCCAAAATTAGAAGGGGGTTAGTACACAGAAATATCAATATATTGGTGAAAACATTAATTTAGGATTTTTTGAGTTATTAAACCCGGGGGGAATTCATAAATAAAAATACTTGTTTTTTCCGAAAATTAGAAGGGGTTAGTACACAGAAATATCAATATTTTTGTGAAAACAACACTTTATGAATTTATTGACTTAATAAACCCGAGGGAGTTCAAAAATAAAAATACTTGTTTTTTCACCAAAATCGGAAGGGGTTAGTACACAGAAATATCAATATTTTGGTGAAAACAACACTTTATGATTTTATTGAGTTAGTAAACCCGAGGGAGTTCATAAATAAAAATACTCGTTTTTTCCCAAAATTAGAAGGGGGTTAGTACACAGAAATATCAATATATTGGTGAAAACATTAATTTAGGATTTTTTGAGTTATTAAACCCGGGGGGAATTCATAAATAAAAATACTCGTTTTTTCCCAAATTTAGAAGGGGTTAGTACACAGAAATATCAATATTGGGGCGTTACAACAACACTTTATGATTTTATTGAGTTAGTAAACCCGAGGGAGTTCATAAATAAAAATACTCCTTTTTCCCAAAATTAGAAGGGGTTAGTACACAAAAATATCAATATTTTGGTGAAAACATTAATTTAGGATTTTTTGAGTTATTAAACCCGGGGGGAATTCATAAATAAAAATACTTGTTTTTTCCGAAAATTAGAAGGGGTTAGTACACAGAAATATCAATATTTTTGTGAAAACAACACTTTATGAATTTATTGACTTAATAAACCCGAGGGAGTTCATAAATAAAAATACTTGTTTTTTCACCAAAATCGGAAGGGGTTAGTACACAGAAATATCAATATTTTGGTGAAAACAACACTTTATGATTTTATTGAGTTAGTAAACCCGAGGGAGTTCATAAATAAAAATACTCGTTTTTTCCCAAAATTAGAAGGGGGTTAGTACACAGAAATATCAATATATTGGTGAAAACATTAATTTAGGATTTTTTGAGTTATTAAACCCGGGGGGAATTCATAAATAAAAATACTTGTTTTTTCCGAAAATTAGAAGGGGTTAGTACACAGAAATATCAATATTTTTGTGAAAACAACACTTTATGAATTTATTGACTTAATAAACCCGAGGGAGTTCATAAATAAAAATACTCGTTTTTTCCCAAAATTAGAAGGGGCTTAGTACACAGAAATATCAATATTTTGGTGAAAACATTAATTTAGGATTTTTTGAGTTATTAAACCCGGGGGGAATTCATAAATAAAAATACTTGTTTTTTCCGAAAATTAGAAGGGGTTAGTACACAGAAATATCAATATTTTTGTGAAAACAACACTTTATGATTTTATTGAGTTAGTAAACCCGAGGGAGTTCATAAATAAAAATACTCCTTTTTCCCAAAATTAGAAGGGGGTTAGTATAGAGAAATATCAATATTTTGGTGAAAACAACACTTTATGATTTTATTGAGTTAGTAAACCCGAGGGAGTTCATAAATAAAAATACTCGTTTTTTCCCAAAATTAGAAGGGGGTTAGTACACAGAAATATCAATATATTGGTGAAAACATTAATTTAGGATTTTTTGAGTTATTAAACCCGGGGGGAATTCATAAATAAAAATACTTGTTTTTTCCGAAAATTAGAAGGGGTTAGTACACAGAAATATCAATATTTTTGTGAAAACAACACTTTATGAATTTATTGACTTAATAAACCCGAGGGAGTTCAAAAATAAAAATACTTGTTTTTTCACCAAAATCGGAAGGGGTTAGTACACAGAAATATCAATATTTTGGTGAAAACAACACTTTATGATTTTATTGAGTTAGTAAACCCGAGGGAGTTCATAAATAAAAATACTCGTTTTTTCCCAAAATTAGAAGGGGGTTAGTACACAGAAATATCAATATATTGGTGAAAACATTAATTTAGGATTTTTTGAGTTATTAAACCCGGGGGGAATTCATAAATAAAAATACTCGTTTTTTCCCAAATTTAGAAGGGGTTAGTACACAGAAATATCAATATTGGGGCGTTACAACAACACTTTATGATTTTATTGAGTTAGTAAACCCGAGGGAGTTCATAAATAAAAATACTCCTTTTTCCCAAAATTAGAAGGGGTTAGTACACAAAAATATCAATATTTTGGTGAAAACATTAATTTAGGATTTTTTGAGTTATTAAACCCGGGGGGAATTCATAAATAAAAATACTTGTTTTTTCCGAAAATTAGAAGGGGTTAGTACACAGAAATATCAATATTTTTGTGAAAACAACACTTTATGAATTTATTGACTTAATAAACCCGAGGGAGTTCATAAATAAAAATACTTGTTTTTTCACCAAAATCGGAAGGGGTTAGTACACAGAAATATCAATATTTTGGTGAAAACAACACTTTATGATTTTATTGAGTTAGTAAACCCGAGGGAGTTCATAAATAAAAATACTCGTTTTTTCCCAAAATTAGAAGGGGGTTAGTACACAGAAATATCAATATATTGGTGAAAACATTAATTTAGGATTTTTTGAGTTATTAAACCCGGGGGGAATTCATAAATAAAAATACTTGTTTTTTCCGAAAATTAGAAGGGGTTAGTACACAGAAATATCAATATTTTTGTGAAAACAACACTTTATGAATTTATTGACTTAATAAACCCGAGGGAGTTCAAAAATAAAAATACTTGTTTTTTCACCAAAATCGGAAGGGGTTAGTACACAGAAATATCAATATTTTGGTGAAAACAACACTTTATGATTTTATTGAGTTAGTAAACCCGAGGGAGTTCATAAATAAAAATACTCGTTTTTTCCCAAAATTAGAAGGGGGTTAGTACACAGAAATATCAATATATTGGTGAAAACATTAATTTAGGATTTTTTGAGTTATTAAACCCGGGGGGAATTCATAAATAAAAATACTCGTTTTTTCCCAAATTTAGAAGGGGTTAGTACACAGAAATATCAATATTGGGGCGTTACAACAACACTTTATGATTTTATTGAGTTAGTAAACCCGAGGGAGTTCATAAATAAAAATACTCCTTTTTCCCAAAATTAGAAGGGGTTAGTACACAAAAATATCAATATTTTGGTGAAAACATTAATTTAGAATTTTTTGAGTTATTAAACCCGGGGGGAATTCATAAATAAAAATACTTGTTTTTTCCGAAAATTAGAAGGGGTTAGTACACAGAAATATCAATATTTTTGTGAAAACAACACTTTATGAATTTATTGACTTAATAAACCCGAGGGAGTTCATAAATAAAAATACTTGTTTTTTCACCAAAATCGGAAGGGGTTAGTACACAGAAATATCAATATTTTGGTGAAAACAACACTTTATGATTTTATTGAGTTAGTAAACCCGAGGGAGTTCATAAATAAAAATACTCGTTTTTTCCCAAAATTAGAAGGGGGTTAGTACACAGAAATATCAATATATTGGTGAAAACATTAATTTAGGATTTTTTGAGTTATTAAACCCGGGGGGAATTCATAAATAAAAATACTCGTTTTTTCCCAAATTTAGAACGGGTTAGTACACAGAAATATCAATATTGGGGCGTTACAACAACACTTTATGATTTTATTGAGTTAGTAAACCCGAGGGAGTTCATAAATAAAAATACTCCTTTTTCCCAAAATTAGAAGGGGTTAGTACACAAAAATATCAATATTTTGGTGAAAACATTAATTTAGGATTTTTTGAGTTATTAAACCCGGGGGGAATTCATAAATAAAAATACTTGTTTTTTCCGAAAATTAGAAGGGGTTAGTACACAGAAATATCAATATTTTTGTGAAAACAACACTTTATGAATTTATTGACTTAATAAACCCGAGGGAGTTCATAAATAAAAATACTCGTTTTTTCCCAAAATTAGAAGGGGGTTAGTACACAGAAATATCAATATTTTGGTGAAAACATTAATTTAGGATTTTTTGAGTTATTAAACCCGGGGAAGAATTCATAAATAAAAATACTCGTTTTTTCCCAAAATTAGAAGGGGTTAGGACACAGATATATCAATATTTTTGTGAAAACAACACTTTATGATTTTATTGAGTTAGTAAACCCAAGGGAGTTCATAAATAAAAATACTCCTTTTTCCCAAAATTAGAAGGGGGTTAGTATAGAGAAATATCAATATTTTGGTGAAAACAACACTTTATGATTTTATTGAGTTAGTAAACCCGAGGGAGTTCATAAATAAAAATACTCGTTTTTTCCCAAAATTAGAAGGGGGTTAGTACACAGAAATATCAATATTTTGGTGAAAACATTAATTTAGGATTTTTTGAGTTATTAAACCCGAGGGGAATTCATAAATAAAAATACTCGTTTTTTCCCAAATTTAGAAGGGGTTAGTACACAGAAATATCAATATTTTTGTGAAAACAACACTTTATGATTTTATTGAGTTATTAAACCCGGGGGGAATTCATAAATAAAAATACTTGTTTTTTCCGAAAATTAGAAGGGGTTAGTACACAGAAATATCAATATTTTTGTGAAAACAACACTTTATGATTTTATTGAGTTAGTAAACCCGAGGGAGTTCATAAATAAAAATACTCGTTTTTTCCCAAAATTAGAAGGGGGTTAGTACACAAAAATATCAATATTTTGGTGAAAACATTAATTTAGGATTTTTTGAGTTATTAAACCCGGGGGGAATTCATAAATAAAAATACTTGTTTTTTCCGAAAATTAGAAGGGGTTAGTACACAGAAATATCAATATTTTTGTGAAAACAACACTTTATTATTTTATTGAGTTAGTAAACCCGAGGGAGTTCATAAATAAAAATACTCCTTTTTCCCAAAATTAGAAGGGGGTTAGTACACAGAAATATCAATATTTTGGTGAAAACAACACTTTATGATTTTATTGAGTTAGTAAACCCGAGGGAGTTCATAAATAAAAATACTCGTTTTTTCCCAAAATTAGAAGGGGGTTAGTACAAAGAAATATCAATATATTGGTGAAAACATTAATTTAGGATTTTTTGAGTTATTAAACCCGGGGGGAATTCATAAATAAAAATACTTGTTTTTTCCGAAAATTAGAAGGGGTTAGTACACAGAAATATCAATATTTTTGTGAAAACAACACTTTATGAATTTATTGACTTAATAAACCCGAGGGAGTTCAAAAATAAAAATACTTGTTTTTTCACCAAAATCGGAAGGGGTTAGTACACAGAAATATCAATATTTTTGTGAAAACAACACTTTATGATTTTATTGAGTTAGTAAACCCGAGGGAGTTCATAAATAAAAATACTCGTTTTTTCCCAAAATTAGAAGGGGTTAGTACACAGATATATCAATATTTTTGTGAAAACAACACTTTATGATTTTATTGAGTTAATAAACCCGAGGGAGTTCAAAAATAAGAATACTTGTTTTTTCCGAAAATTAGAAGGGGTTAGTACACAGAAATATCAATATTTTGGTGAAAACAACACTTTATGATTTTATTGAGTTAATAAACCCGAGGGAGTTAAAAAATAAAAATACTTGTTTTTTCACCAAAATTAGAAGGAGTTAGTACACAGAAATCACAATATTTTGGTGAAAACATTAATTTATGATTTTTTGAGTTATTAAACCCGGGGAAGAATTCATAAATAAAAATACTCGTTTTTTCCCAAAATTAGAAGGGGTTAGTACACAGAAATATCAATATTTTGGTGAAAACATTAATTTAGGATTTTTTGAGTTATTAAACCCGGGGGGAATTCATAAATAAAAATACTCGTTTTTTCCCAAAATTAGAAGGGGTTAGTACACAGATATATCAATATTTTTGTGAAAACAACACTTTATGATTTTATTGAGTTAATAAACCCGAGGGAGTTCATAAATAAAAATACTCGTTTTTTCCCAAAATTAGAAGGGGTTAGTACACAGAAATATCAATATTTTTGTGAAAACAACACTTTATGATTTTATTGAGTTAATAAACCCGAGGGAGTTAAAAAATAAAAATACTTGTTTTTTCACCAAAATTAGAAGGAGTTAGTACACAGAAATCACAATATTTTGGTGAAAACAACACTTTATGATTTTATTGAGTTAATAAACCCAAGGGAGTTCATAAATAAAAATACTCGTTTTTTCCCAAAATTAGAAGGCGGTTAGTACACAGAAATATCAATATTTTGGTGAAAACAACACTTTATGATTTTATTGAGTTAATAAACCCAAGGGAGTTCATAAATAAAAATACTCGTTTTTTCCCAAAATTAGAAGGCGGTTAGTACACAGAAATATCAATATTTTGGTGAAAACAACACTTTATGATTTTATTGAGTTAGTAAACCCGAGGGAGTTCATAAATAAAAATACCCGTTTTTTCCCAAAATTAGAAGGGGGTTAGTACACAGAAATATCAATATATTGGTGAAAACATTAATTTAGGATTTTTTGAGTTATTAAACCCGGGGAAGAATTCATAAATAAAAATACTCGTTTTTTCCCAAAATTAGAAGGGGTTAGTACACAGAAATATCAATATATTGGTGAAAACATTAATTTAGGATTTTTTGAGTTATTAAACCCGGGGAAGAATTCATAAATAAAAATACTCGTTTTTTCCCAAAATTAGAAGGGGTTAGTACACAGAAATATCAATATTTTGGTGAAAACATTAATTTAGGATTTTTTGAGTTATTAAACCCGGGGGGAATTCATAAATAAAAATACTCGTTTTTTCCCAAAATTAGAAGGGGTTAGTACACAGATATATCAATATTTTTGTGAAAACAACACTTTATGATTTTATTGAGTTAATAAACCCGAGGGAGTTCATAAATAAAAATACTCGTTTTTTCCCAAAATTAGAAGGGGTTAGTACACAGAAATATCAATATTTTTCTGAAAACAACACTTTATGATTTTATTGAGTTAATAAACCCGAGGGAGTTAAAAAATAAAAATACTTGTTTTTTCACCAAAATTAGAAGGAGTTAGTACACAGAAATCACAATATTTTGGTGAAAACAACACTTTATGATTTTATTGAGTTAATAAACCCAAGGGAGTTCATAAATAAAAATACTCGTTTTTTCCCAAAATTAGAAGGCGGTTAGTACACAGAAATATCAATATTTTGGTGAAAACAACACTTTATGATTTTATTGAGTTAATAAACCCGAGGGAGTTAAAAAATAAAAATACTTGTTTTTTCACCAAAATTAGAAGGAGTTAGTACACAGAAATCACAATATTTTGGTTAAAACAACACTTTATGATTTTATTGAGTTAATAAACCCGAGGGAGTTAAAAAATAAAAATACTTGTTTTTTCACCAAAATTAGAAGGAGTTAGTACACAGAAATCACAATATTTTGGTGAAAACATTAATTTATGATTTTTTGAGTTATTAAACCCGGGGAAGAATTCATAAATAAAAATACTCATTTTTTCCCAAAATTAGAAGGGGTTAGTACACAGATATATCAATATTTTTGTGAAAACAACACTTTATGATTTTATTGAGTTAATAAACCCGAGGGAGTTAAAAAATAAAAATACTTGTTTTTTCACCAAAATTAGAAGGAGTTAGTACACAGAAATCACAATATTTTGGTTAAAACAACACTTTATGATTTTATTGAGTTAATAAACCCGAGGGAGTTCATAAATAAAAATACTCGTTTTTTCCCAAAATTAGAAGGGGTTAGTACACAGAAATATCAATATTTTGGTGAAAACAACACTTTATGATTTTATTGAGTTAATAAACCCGAGGGAGTTAAAAAATAAAAATACTTGTTTTTTCACCAAAATTAGAAGGAGTTAGTACACAGAAATCACAATATTTTGGTGAAAACATTAATTTATGATTTTTTGAGTTATTAAACCCGGGGAAGAATTCATAAATAAAAATACTCGTTTTTTCCCAAAATTAGAAGGGGTTAGTACACAGAAATATCAATATTTTGGTGAAAACATTAATTTAGGATTTTTTGAGTTATTAAACCCGGGGGGAATTCATAAATAAAAATACTCGTTTTTTCCCAAAATTAGAAGGGGTTAGTACACAGATATATCAATATTTTTGTGAAAACAACACTTTATGAATTTATTGACTTAATAAACCCGAGGGAGTTCAAAAATAAAAATACTTGTTTTTTCACCAAAATCGGAAGGGGTTAGTACACAGAAATATCAATATTTTGGTGAAAACAACACTTTATGATTTTATTGAGTTAGTAAACCCGAGGGAGTTCATAAATAAAAATACCCGTTTTTTCCCAAAATTAGAAGGGGGTTAGTACACAGAAATATCAATATATTGGTGAAAACATTAATTTAGGATTTTTTGAGTTATTAAACCCGGGGAAGAATTCATAAATAAAAATACCCGTTTTTTCCCAAAATTAGAAGGGGGTTAGTACACAGAAATATCAATATATTGGTGAAAACATTAATTTAGGATTTTTTGAGTTATTAAACCCGGGGAAGAATTCATAAATAAAAATACTCGTTTTTTCCCAAAATTAGAAGGGGTTAGTACACAGAAA
Source organism: Oxyria digyna (assembly GCA_029168935.1). Lineage (NCBI taxonomy): Eukaryota > Viridiplantae > Streptophyta > Magnoliopsida > Caryophyllales > Polygonaceae > Oxyria > Oxyria digyna. The sequence goes on along the minus strand of JAPVLV010000004.1, from coordinate 15,895,072 downwards.
TATCAATATATTGGTGAAAACATTAATTTAGGATTTTTTGAGTTATTAAACCCGGGGGGAATTCATAAATAAAAATACTTGTTTTTTCCGAAAATTAGAAGGGGTTAGTACACAGAAATATCAATATTTTTGTGAAAACAACACTTTATGAATTTATTGACTTAATAAACCCGAGGCAGTTCAAAAATAAGAATACTTGTTTTTTCACCAAAATCGGAAGGGGTTAGTACACAGAAATATCAATATTTTGGTGAAAACAACACTTTATGATTTTATTGAGTTAATAAACCCGAGGGAGTTAAAAAATAAAAATACTTGTTTTTTCACCAAAATTAGAAGGAGTTAGTACACAGAAATCACAATATTTTGGTTAAAACAACACTTTATGATTTTATTGAGTTAATAAACCCGAGGGAGTTCATAAATAAAAATACTCGTTTTTTCCCAAAATTAGAAGGGGTTAGTACACAGAAATATCAATATTTTGGTGAAAACAACACTTTATGATTTTATTGAGTTAATAAACCCGAGGGAGTTAAAAAATAAAAATACTTGTTTTTTCACCAAAATTAGAAGGAGTTAGTACACAGAAATCACAATATTTTGGTGAAAACATTAATTTATGATTTTTTGAGTTATTAAACCCGGGGAAGAATTCATAAATAAAAATACTCGTTTTTTCCCAAAATTAGAAGGGGTTAGTACACAGAAATATCAATATTTTGGTGAAAACATTAATTTAGGATTTTTTGAGTTATTAAACCCGGGGGGAATTCATAAATAAAAATACTCGTTTTTTCCCAAAATTAGAAGGGGTTAGTACACAGATATATCAATATTTTTGTGAAAACAACACTTTATGAATTTATTGACTTAATAAACCCGAGGGAGTTCAAAAATAAAAATACTTGTTTTTTCACCAAAATCGGAAGGGGTTAGTACACAGAAATATCAATATTTTGGTGAAAACAACACTTTATGATTTTATTGAGTTAGTAAACCCGAGGGAGTTCATAAATAAAAATACCCGTTTTTTCCCAAAATTAGAAGGGGGTTAGTACACAGAAATATCAATATATTGGTGAAAACATTAATTTAGGATTTTTTGAGTTATTAAACCCGGGGAAGAATTCATAAATAAAAATACCCGTTTTTTCCCAAAATTAGAAGGGGGTTAGTACACAGAAATATCAATATATTGGTGAAAACATTAATTTAGGATTTTTTGAGTTATTAAACCCGGGGAAGAATTCATAAATAAAAATACTCGTTTTTTCCCAAAATTAGAAGGGGTTAGTACACAGAAATATCAATATATTGGTGAAAACATTAATTTAGGATTTTTTGAGTTATTAAACCCGGGGGGAATTCATAAATAAAAATACTTGTTTTTTCCGAAAATTAGAAGGGGTTAGTACACAGAAATATCAATATTTTTGTGAAAACAACACTTTATGAATTTATTGACTTAATAAACCCGAGGCAGTTCAAAAATAAGAATACTTGTTTTTTCACCAAAATCGGAAGGGGTTAGTACACAGAAATATCAATATTTTGGTGAAAACAACACTTTATGATTTTATTGAGTTAATAAACCCGAGGGAGTTAAAAAATAAAAATACTTGTTTTTTCACCAAAATTAGAAGGAGTTAGTACACAGAAATCACAATATTTTGGTTAAAACAACACTTTATGATTTTATTGAGTTAATAAACCCGAGGGAGTTCATAAATAAAAATACTCGTTTTTTCCCAAAATTAGAAGGGGTTAGTACACAGAAATATCAATATTTTGGTGAAAACAACACTTTATGATTTTATTGAGTTAATAAACCCGAGGGAGTTAAAAAATAAAAATACTTGTTTTTTCACCAAAATTAGAAGGAGTTAGTACACAGAAATCACAATATTTTGGTGAAAACATTAATTTATGATTTTTTGAGTTATTAAACCCGGGGAAGAATTCATAAATAAAAATACTCGTTTTTTCCCAAAATTAGAAGGGGTTAGTACACAGAAATATCAATATTTTGGTGAAAACATTAATTTAGGATTTTTTGAGTTATTAAACCCGGGGGGAATTCATAAATAAAAATACTCGTTTTTTCCCAAAATTAGAAGGGGTTAGTACACAGATATATCAATATTTTTGTGAAAACAACACTTTATGAATTTATTGACTTAATAAACCCGAGGGAGTTCAAAAATAAAAATACTTGTTTTTTCACCAAAATCGGAAGGGGTTAGTACACAGAAATATCAATATTTTGGTGAAAACAACACTTTATGATTTTATTGAGTTAGTAAACCCGAGGGAGTTCATAAATAAAAATACCCGTTTTTTCCCAAAATTAGAAGGGGGTTAGTACACAGAAATATCAATATATTGGTGAAAACATTAATTTAGGATTTTTTGAGTTATTAAACCCGGGGAAGAATTCATAAATAAAAATACCCGTTTTTTCCCAAAATTAGAAGGGGGTTAGTACACAGAAATATCAATATATTGGTGAAAACATTAATTTAGGATTTTTTGAGTTATTAAACCCGGGGAAGAATTCATAAATAAAAATACTCGTTTTTTCCCAAAATTAGAAGGGGTTAGTACACAGAAATATCAATATATTGGTGAAAACATTAATTTAGGATTTTTTGAGTTATTAAACCCGGGGGGAATTCATAAATAAAAATACTTGTTTTTTCCGAAAATTAGAAGGGGTTAGTACACAGAAATATCAATATTTTTGTGAAAACAACACTTTATGAATTTATTGACTTAATAAACCCGAGGCAGTTCAAAAATAAGAATACTTGTTTTTTCACCAAAATCGGAAGGGGTTAGTACACAGAAATATCAATATTTTGGTGAAAACAACACTTTATGATTTTATTGAGTTAATAAACCCGAGGGAGTTAAAAAATAAAAATACTTGTTTTTTCACCAAAATTAGAAGGAGTTAGTACACAGAAATCACAATATTTTGGTTAAAACAACACTTTATGATTTTATTGAGTTAATAAACCCGAGGGAGTTCATAAATAAAAATACTCGTTTTTTCCCAAAATTAGAAGGGGTTAGTACACAGAAATATCAATATTTTGGTGAAAACAACACTTTATGATTTTATTGAGTTAATAAACCCGAGGGAGTTAAAAAATAAAAATACTTGTTTTTTCACCAAAATTAGAAGGAGTTAGTACACAGAAATCACAATATTTTGGTGAAAACATTAATTTATGATTTTTTGAGTTATTAAACCCGGGGAAGAATTCATAAATAAAAATACTCGTTTTTTCCCAAAATTAGAAGGGGTTAGTACACAGAAATATCAATATTTTGGTGAAAACATTAATTTAGGATTTTTTGAGTTATTAAACCCGGGGGGAATTCATAAATAAAAATACTCGTTTTTTCCCAAAATTAGAAGGGGTTAGTACACAGATATATCAATATTTTTGTGAAAACAACACTTTATGAATTTATTGACTTAATAAACCCGAGGGAGTTCAAAAATAAAAATACTTGTTTTTTCACCAAAATCGGAAGGGGTTAGTACACAGAAATATCAATATTTTGGTGAAAACAACACTTTATGATTTTATTGAGTTAGTAAACCCGAGGGAGTTCATAAATAAAAATACCCGTTTTTTCCCAAAATTAGAAGGGGGTTAGTACACAGAAATATCAATATATTGGTGAAAACATTAATTTAGGATTTTTTGAGTTATTAAACCCGGGGAAGAATTCATAAATAAAAATACCCGTTTTTTCCCAAAATTAGAAGGGGGTTAGTACACAGAAATATCAATATATTGGTGAAAACATTAATTTAGGATTTTTTGAGTTATTAAACCCGGGGAAGAATTCATAAATAAAAATACTCGTTTTTTCCCAAAATTAGAAGGGGTTAGTACACAGAAATATCAATATATTGGTGAAAACATTAATTTAGGATTTTTTGAGTTATTAAACCCGGGGGGAATTCATAAATAAAAATACTTGTTTTTTCCGAAAATTAGAAGGGGTTAGTACACAGAAATATCAATATTTTTGTGAAAACAACACTTTATGAATTTATTGACTTAATAAACCCGAGGCAGTTCAAAAATAAGAATACTTGTTTTTTCACCAAAATCGGAAGGGGTTAGTACACAGAAATATCAATATTTTGGTGAAAACAACACTTTATGATTTTATTGAGTTAATAAACCCGAGGGAGTTAAAAAATAAAAATACTTGTTTTTTCACCAAAATTAGAAGGAGTTAGTACACAGAAATCACAATATTTTGGTTAAAACAACACTTTATGATTTTATTGAGTTAATAAACCCGAGGGAGTTCATAAATAAAAATACTCGTTTTTTCCCAAAATTAGAAGGGGTTAGTACACAGAAATATCAATATTTTGGTGAAAACAACACTTTATGATTTTATTGAGTTAATAAACCCGAGGGAGTTAAAAAATAAAAATACTTGTTTTTTCACCAAAATTAGAAGGAGTTAGTACACAGAAATCACAATATTTTGGTGAAAACATTAATTTATGATTTTTTGAGTTATTAAACCCGGGGAAGAATTCATAAATAAAAATACTCGTTTTTTCCCAAATTTAGAAGGGGTTAGTACACAGAAATATCAATATTTTGGTGAAAACATTAATTTAGGATTTTTTGAGTTATTAAACCCGGGGGGAATTCATAAATAAAAATACTCGTTTTTTCCCAAAATTAGAAGGGGTTAGTACACAGATATATCAATATTTTTGTGAAAACAACACTTTATGAATTTATTGACTTAATAAACCCGAGGGAGTTCAAAAATAAAAATACTTGTTTTTTCACCAAAATCGGAAGGGGTTAGTACACAGAAATATCAATATTTTGGTGAAAACAACACTTTATGATTTTATTGAGTTAGTAAACCCGAGGGAGTTCATAAATAAAAATACCCGTTTTTTCCCAAAATTAGAAGGGGGTTAGTACACAGAAATATCAATATATTGGTGAAAACATTAATTTAGGATTTTTTGAGTTATTAAACCCGGGGAAGAATTCATAAATAAAAATACCCGTTTTTTCCCAAAATTAGAAGGGGGTTAGTACACAGAAATATCAATATATTGGTGAAAACATTAATTTAGGATTTTTTGAGTTATTAAACCCGGGGAAGAATTCATAAATAAAAATACTCGTTTTTTCCCAAAATTAGAAGGGGTTAGTACACAGAAATATCAATATATTGGTGAAAACATTAATTTAGGATTTTTTGAGTTATTAAACCCGGGGAAGAATTCATAAATAAAAATACTCGTTTTTTCCCGAAATTAGAAGGGGTTAGTACACAAAAATATCAATATTTTGGTGAAAACATTAATTTAGGATTTTTTGAGTTATTAAACCCGGGGGCAGTTCAAAAATAAGAATACTTGTTTTTTCCGAAAATTAGAAGGGGTTAGTACACAGAAATATCAATATATTGGTGAAAACATTAATTTAGGATTTTTTGAGTTATTAAACCCGGGGAAGAATTCATAAATAAAAATACTCGTTTTTTCCCAAAATTAGAAGGGGTTAGTACACAGAAATATCAATATATTGGTGAAAACATTAATTTAGGATTTTTTGAGTTATTAAACCCGGGGAAGAATTCATAAATAAAAATACTCGTTTTTTCCCGAAATTAGAAGGGGTTAGTACACAAAAATATCAATATTTTGGTGAAAACATTAATTTAGGATTTTTTGAGTTATTAAACCCGGGGGCAGTTCAAAAATAAGAATACTTGTTTTTTCCGAAAATTAGAAGGGGTTAGTACACAGAAATATCAATATATTGGTGAAAACATTAATTTAGGATTTTTTGAGTTATTAAACCCGGGGAAGAATTCATAAATAAAAATACTCGTTTTTTCCCAAAATTAGAAGGGGTTAGTACACAGAAATATCAATATATTGGTGAAAACATTAATTTAGGATTTTTTGAGTTATTAAACCCGGGGAAGAATTCATAAATAAAAATACTCGTTTTTTCCCAAAATTAGAAGGGGTTAGTACACAGAAATATCAATATATTGGTGAAAACATTAATTTAGGATTTTTTGAGTTATTAAACCCGGGGAAGAATTCATAAATAAAAATACTCGTTTTTTCCCAAAATTAGAAGGGGTTAGTACACAGAAATATCAATATATTGGTGAAAACATTAATTTAGGATTTTTTGAGTTATTAAACCCGGGGGGAATTCATAAATAAAAATACTTGTTTTTTCCGAAAATTAGAAGGGGTTAGTACACAGAAATATCAATATTTTTGTGAAAACAACACTTTATGAATTTATTGACTTAATAAACCCGAGGCAGTTCAAAAATAAGAATACTTGTTTTTTCACCAAAATCGGAAGGGGTTAGTACACAGAAATATCAATATTTTGGTGAAAACAACACTTTATGATTTTATTGAGTTAATAAACCCGAGGGAGTTAAAAAATAAAAATACTTGTTTTTTCACCAAAATTAGAAGGAGTTAGTACACAGAAATCACAATATTTTGGTTAAAACAACACTTTATGATTTTATTGAGTTAATAAACCCGAGGGAGTTCATAAATAAAAATACTCGTTTTTTCCCAAAATTAGAAGGGGTTAGTACACAGAAATATCAATATTTTGGTGAAAACAACACTTTATGATTTTATTGAGTTAATAAACCCGAGGGAGTTAAAAAATAAAAATACTTGTTTTTTCACCAAAATTAGAAGGAGTTAGTACACAAAAATCACAATATTTTGGTGAAAACATTAATTTATGATTTTTTGAGTTATTAAACCCGGGGAAGAATTCATAAATAAAAATACTCGTTTTTTCCCAAAATTAGAAGGGGTTAGTACACAGAAATATCAATATTTTGGTGAAAACATTAATTTAGGATTTTTTGAGTTATTAAACCCGGGGGGAATTCATAAATAAAAATACTCGTTTTTTCCCAAAATTAGAAGGGGTTAGTACACAGATATATCAATATTTTTGTGAAAACAACACTTTATGAATTTATTGACTTAATAAACCCGAGGGAGTTCAAAAATAAAAATACTTGTTTTTTCACCAAAATCGGAAGGGGTTAGTACACAGAAATATCAATATTTTGGTGAAAACAACACTTTATGATTTTATTGAGTTAGTAAACCCGAGGGAGTTCATAAATAAAAATACCCGTTTTTTCCCAAAATTAGAAGGGGGTTAGTACACAGAAATATCAATATATTGGTGAAAACATTAATTTAGGATTTTTTGAGTTATTAAACCCGGGGAAGAATTCATAAATAAAAATACCCGTTTTTTCCCAAAATTAGAAGGGGGTTAGTACACAGAAATATCAATATATTGGTGAAAACATTAATTTAGGATTTTTTGAGTTATTAAACCCGGGGAAGAATTCATAAATAAAAATACTCGTTTTTTCCCAAAATTAGAAGGGGTTAGTACACAGAAATATCAATATATTGGTGAAAACATTAATTTAGGATTTTTTGAGTTATTAAACCCGGGGAAGAATTCATAAATAAAAATACTCGTTTTTTCCCGAAATTAGAAGGGGTTAGTACACAAAAATATCAATATTTTGGTGAAAACATTAATTTAGGATTTTTTGAGTTATTAAACCCGGGGGCAGTTCAAAAATAAGAATACTTGTTTTTTCCGAAAATTAGAAGGGGTTAGTACACAGAAATATCAATATTTTTGTGAAAACAACACTTTATGATTTTATTGAGTTAATAAACCCGAGGGAGTTAAAAAATAAAAATACTTGTTTTTTCACCAAAATTAGAAGGAGTTAGTACACAGAAATCACAATATTTTGGTGAAAACATTAATTTATGATTTTTTGAGTTATTAAACCCGGGGAAGAATTCATAAATAAAAATACTCGTTTTTTCCCAAAATTAGAAGGGGTTAGTACACAGAAATATCAATATTTTGGTGAAAACATTAATTTAGGATTTTTTGAGTTATTAAACCCGGGGGGAATTCATAAATAAAAATACTCGTTTTTTCCCAAAATTAGAAGGGGTTAGTACACAGATATATCAATATTTTTGTGAAAACAACACTTTATGATTTTATTGAGTTAATAAACCCGAGGGAGTTAAAAAAATAAAAATACTCGTTTTTTCCCAAAATTAGAAGGGGTTAGTACACAGAAATATCAATATTTTTGTGAAAACAACACTTTATGATTTTATTGAGTTAATAAACCCGAGGGAGTTAAAAAATAAAAATACTTGTTTTTTCACCAAAATTAGAAGGAGTTAGTACACAGAAATCACAATATTTTGGTGAAAACAACACTTTATGATTTTATTGAGTTAATAAACCCAAGGGAGTTCATAAATAAAAATACTCGTTTTTTCCCAAAATTAGAAGGCGGTTAGTACACAGAAATATCAATATTTTGGTGAAAACAACACTTTATTATTTTATTGAGTTAGTAAACCCGAGGGAGTTCATAAATAAAAATACCCGTTTTTTCCCAAAATTAGAAGGGGGTTAGTACACAGAAATATCAATATATGGGTGAAAACATTAATTTAGGATTTTTTGAGTTATTAAACCCGGGGAAGAATTCATAAATAAAAATACTCGTTTTTTCCCAAAATTAGAAGGGGTTAGTACACAGAAATATCAATATATTGGTGAAAACATTAATTTAGGATTTTTTGAGTTATTAAACCCGGGGAAGAATTCATAAATAAAAATACTCGTTTTTTCCCAAAATTAGAAGGGGTTAGTACACAGAAATATCAATATTTTTGTGAAAACAACACTTTATGATTTTATTGAGTTAATAAACCCGAGGGAGTTAAAAAATAAAAATACTTGTTTTTTCACCAAAATTAGAAGGAGTTAGTACACAGAAATCACAATATTTTGGTGAAAACATTAATTTATGATTTTTTGAGTTATTAAACCCGGGGAAGAATTCATAAATAAAAATACTCATTTTTTCCCAAAATTAGAAGGGGTTAGTACACAGATATATCAATATTTTTGTGAAAACAACACTTTATGATTTTATTGAGTTAATAAACCCGAGGGAGTTAAAAAATAAAAATACTTGTTTTTTCACCAAAATTAGAAGGAGTTAGTACACAGAAATCACAATATTTTGGTTAAAACAACACTTTATGAATTTTATTGAGTTAATAAACCCGAGGGAGTTCATAAATAAAAATACTCGTTTTTTCCCAAAATTAGAAGGGGTTAGTACACAGAAATATCAATATTTTGGTGAAAACAACACTTTATGATTTTATTGAGTTAATAAACCCGAGGGAGTTAAAAAATAAAAATACTTGTTTTTTCACCAAAATTAGAAGGAGTTAGTACACAGAAATCACAATATTTTGGTGAAAACATTAATTTATGATTTTTTGAGTTATTAAACCCGGGGAAGAATTCATAAATAAAAATACTCGTTTTTTCCCAAAATTAGAAGGGGTTAGTACACAGAAATATCAATATTTTGGTGAAAACATTAATTTAGGATTTTTTGAGTTATTAAACCCGGGGGGAATTCATAAATAAAAATACTCGTTTTTTCCCAAAATTAGAAGGGGTTAGTACACAGATATATCAATATTTTTGTGAAAACAACACTTTATGATTTTATTGAGTTAATAAACCCGAGGGAGTTCATAAATAAAAATACTCGTTTTTTCCCAAAATTAGAAGGGGTTAGTACACAGAAATATCAATATTTTTGTGAAAACAACACTTTATGATTTTATTGAGTTAATAAACCCGAGGGAGTTAAAAAATAAAAATACTTGTTTTTTCACCAAAATTAGAAGGAGTTAGTACACAGAAATCACAATATTTTGGTGAAAACAACACTTTATGATTTTATTGAGTTAATAAACCCAAGGGAGTTCATAAATAAAAATACTCGTTTTTTCCCAAAATTAGAAGGCGGTTAGTACACAGAAATATCAATATTTTGGTGAAAACAACACTTTATGATTTTATTGAGTTAGTAAACCCGAGGGAGTTCATAAATAAAAATACCCGTTTTTTCCCAAAATTAGAAGGGGGTTAGTACACAGAAATATCAATATATTGGTGAAAACATTAATTTAGGATTTTTTGAGTTATTAAACCCGGGGAAGAATTCATAAATAAAAATACTCGTTTTTTCCCAAATTAGAAGGGGTTAGTACACAGAAATATCAATATATTGGTGAAAACATTAATTTAGGATTTTTTGAGTTATTAAACCCGGGGAAGAATTCATAAATAAAAATACTCGTTTTTTCCCAAAATTAGAAGGGGTTAGTACACAGAAATATCAATATTTTGGTGAAAACATTAATTTAGGATTTTTTGAGTTATTAAACCCGGGGGGAATTCATAAATAAAAATACTCGTTTTTTCCCAAAATTAGAAGGGGTTAGTACACAGATATATCAATATTTTTGTGAAAACAACACTTTATGATTTTATTGAGTTAATAAACCCGAGGGAGTTCATAAATAAAAATACTCGTTTTTTCCCAAAATTAGAAGGGGTTAGTACACAGAAATATCAATATTTTTGTGAAAACAACACTTTATGATTTTATTGAGTTAATAAACCCGAGGGAGTTAAAAAATAAAAATACTTGTTTTTTCACCAAAATTAGAAGGAGTTAGTACACAGAAATCACAATATTTTGGTGAAAACAACACTTTATGATTTTATTGAGTTAATAAACCCAAGGGAGTTCATAAATAAAAATACTCGTTTTTTCCCAAAATTAGAAGGCGGTTAGTACACAGAAATATCAATATTTTGGTGAAAACAACACTTTATGATTTTATTGAGTTAGTAAACCCGAGGGAGTTCATAAATAAAAATACTCGTTTTTTCCCAAAATTAGAAGGGGGTTAGTACACAGAAATATCAATATTTTGGTGAAAACAACACTTTATGATTTTATTGAGTTAGTAAACCCGAGGGAGTTAAAAAATAAAAATACTTGTTTTTTCACCAAAATTAGAAGGAGTTAGTACACAGAAATCACAATATTTTGGTGAAAACTGTAACACCCCAAACTAGGGCATTACAGCGCCGTGAATTCCACCCAGAATCCACAAGGCTAAAAGAAAATATAAACGGGTGACCGACAAGCAATGCAAGTATCAATTTAAAAGGTTATATATAAAAAGAGCACGTTTTTAGGGTAATGCGCACATACTAAGGTTTACAAAGAGTGACAAAAGATAACAAGACCAACTAAAACACATGAAAGAGAACAAAGACTCAACGAACTATCTAACAGCGTCGGTGATCACCAATCCCTCCTTGTTGCTCCTGTGTCTGTGCAGCCCTAATACCTTGGTGTCAAAGACAGAGCCAGCCACAACGGGTCAGTCGCTAAATCAATAAAAATACCAAACTAGGCATTCTCAGGTAGAAGCATTAAGGCATAAACACAACAGCAAGACAAGCTTACCAATATATGATATTAAAACGAAGTGTCAACGACTGCTTGATATAATTCAAAATGCAATTAAATGTGTCAGCTAATATATTACAAGTAATAAGAAGATGGTACCACTTCCTCCCCTTCACTCGCAAGCGAAGAGGGGTAAATCCCGCTCCTTGGAATTTACCGATTTGGGAACGCTCATATATATATATATATGTTCCCTACCTTTGGAGCACGCTCAACACATTGGCTCCTACCTTGGGGCACGCTCAACATATTGGCCCCTACCATAGCTTATAATGGGAACGCTCATGCATAATGTTCCCCACCATATAATATATATACATTCATGATCTAGTGACAACATAAAAGAACACATAACCAGGAACCAAACTAATCAGCAACCGAGCAAGTCAAAGAAACTTGCCTGAATCTCTTGCAATTGGAGTTGCCGATTGAAATCCAGAGATATATATATTCAAGCACCTAGAGACACAATAATACACTCTCATAAATGCTAAGGTGCAGATTTTTAACAACACTACATTAATTAATCAACCCGCTCATAACAACTAGAGCAAACGTTTAAAATTAAGACAACATTTCTTTTTTGCTACCTACTTATGGATAGGTGATCACTATGCTTGTAATATTGATTTACTGCAAACTACAAATTTCTAAACATTCCCTTAGAATTCTTTGTTATCTTCACATGCATCAGACAACTCAATTATAAATGATTAAACTAATGAAAACACCTTATATAAATCTTCAACATAAAACGAATTAGCCTAACACTTCTAAGCTTCGATAACATTGACAATCTCAAAGCCTATTTTTACTGTTCACTCCTTATCAATTCAACCATACTACATAAATCTTCATTCAATAAACCCATCATCAGAGAAAGGTACGAATTAGCCTCTATATATAAGTGTTTAATTATAATCCATCATGCTGATAATCTTAGGTTTCAAATCCCAAAATAACCCTCCTCCACTAGTTAAATCTAATGGCCTCCGAGAGAACCACAACTCAAAATAATCAAGTAGAATAAGAACTTACACTAGTAGGAGGGAAATCAAAGTCGGTCGGAGAAGATAAGGGGCACGAGATTAGCCTTGGTTTACTCGGAGTGTTCTAGCTACCACGGTACCACCCTTATCCTAATTAATATAAGTGTATATATATATATATATAGAAGGAGTAGTACAGAATAGATGTCTTCATTGATAAGGAAATTAAGGAGAGGCTTACGTTGAAAGCTTTGTATAAATATTATATAATTAATCAAAACAGGTTATTTTAAAATCATGTGGAACTCTAACATATCTTTATACCGAAAATAAAAGAGTCGCGTACCAAAAATTAACCCGTCTAAATAACCATATATATAGGATATTACATACCTTCCCCCTTAAAAGAAGTTTCGTCCTCGAAATTAGGATGAGAATAGCCCAGGATAACGCTCTCGCATACTTGTTTCTGTCTCCCATGTTGCTTCCTCTACTCCATGGCGAGACCATTTAACTTTTACTAAGGGTATCACTTTTACTAAGGGTATCACTTTTGACCTCAATTGTTTCTGTCTCCCAGGATAACGCTCTCGCATACTTGTTTCTGTCTCCCATGTTGCTTCCTCTACTCCATGGCGAGACCATTTAACTTTTACTAAGGGTATCACTTTTACTAAGGGTATCACTTTTGGTGTAAACATTAATTTAGGATTTTTTGAGTTATTAAACCCGGGGGGAATTCATAAATAAAAATACTTGTTTTTTCCGAAAATTAGAAGGGGTTAGTACACAGAAATATCAATATTTTTGTGAAAACAACACTTTATGAATTTATTGACTTAATAAACCCGAGGCAGTTCAAAAATAAGAATACTTGTTTTTTCACCAAAATCGGAAGGGGTTAGTACACAGAAATATCAATATTTTGGTGAAAACAACACTTTATGATTTTATTGAGTTAATAAACCCGAGAGAGTTAAAAAATAAAAATACTTGTTTTTTCACCAAAATTAGAAGGAGTTAGTACACAGAAATCACAATATTTTGGTGAAAACATTAATTTATGATTTTTTGAGTTATTAAACCCGGGGAAGAATTCATAAATAAAAATACTCATTTTTTCCCAAAATTAGAAGGGGTTAGTACACAGATATATCAATATTTTTATGAAAATAACACTTTATGAATTTATTGACTTAATAAACCCGAGGCGGTTCAAAAATAAAAATACTTGTTTTTTCACCGAAATCGGAAGGGGTTAGTACACAGAAATATCAATATTTTGGTGAAAACATTAATTTAGGATTTTTTGAGTTATTAAACCCGGGGGGAATTCATAAATAAAAATACTTGTTTTTTCCGAAAATTAGAAGGGGTTAGTACACAGAAATATCAATATTTTTGTGAAAACAACACCTTATGAATTTATTGACTTAATAAACCCGAGGCAGTTCAAAAATAAGAATACTTGTTTTTTCACCAAAATCGGAAGGGGTTAGTACACAGAAATATCAATATTTTGGTGAATACAACACTTTATGATTTTATTGAGTTAATAAACCCGAGGGAGTTCATAAATAAAAATACTCGTTTTTTCCCAAAATTAGAAGGGGTTAGTACACAGAAATATCAATATTTTTCTGAAAACAACACTTTATGTATTTATTGACTTAATAAACCCGAGGCAGTTCAAAAATAAGAATACTTGTTTTTTCACCAAAATCGGAAGGGGTTAGTACACAGAAATATCAATATTTTGGTGAAAACAACACTTTATGATTTTATTGAGTTAGTAAACCCGAGGGAGTTCATAAATAAAAATACTCGTTTTTTCCCAAAATTAGAAGGGGGTTAGTACACAGAAATATCAATATATTGGTGAAAACATTAATTTAGGATTTTTTGAGTTATTAAACCCGGGGGGAATTCATAAATAAAAATACTTGTTTTTTCCGAAAATTAGAAGGGGTTAGTACACAGAAATATCAATATTTTTGTGAAAACAACACTTTATGAATTTATTGACTTAATAAACCCGAGGGAGTTCAAAAATAAAAATACTTGTTTTTTCACCAAAATCGGAAGGGGTTAGTACACAGAAATATCAATATTTTGGTGAAAACAACACTTTATGATTTTATTGAGTTAGTAAACCCGAGGGAGTTCATAAATAAAAATACCCGTTTTTTCCCAAAATTAGAAGGGGGTTAGTACACAGAAATATCAATATTTGGTGAAAACATTAATTTAGGATTTTTTGAGTTATTAAACCCGGGGAAGAATTCATAAATAAAAATACTCGTTTTTTCCCAAAATTAGAAGGGGTTAGTACACAAAAATATCAATATTTTGGTGAAAACATTAATTTAGGATTTTTTGAGTTATTAAACCCGGGGGAAATTCATAAATAAAAATACTTGTTTTTTCCGAAAATTAGAAGGGGTTAGTACACAAAAATATCAATATTTTTGTGAAAACAACACTTTATGTATTTATTGACTTAATAAACCCGAGGCAGTTCAAAAATAAGAATACTTGTTTTTTCACCAAAATCGGAAGGGGTTAGTACACAGAAATATCAATATTTTGGTGAAAACAACACTTTATGATTTTATTGAGTTAATAAACCCGAGGGAGTTAAAAAATAAAAATACTTGTTTTTTCACCAAAATTAGAAGGAGTTAGTACACAGAAATCACAATATTTTGGTGAAAACATTAATTTATGATTTTTTGAGTTATTAAACCCGGGGAAGAATTCATAAATAAAAATACTCGTTTTTTCCCAAAATTAGAAGGGGTTAGTACACAGAAATATCAATATTTTGGTGAAAACATTAATTTAGGATTTTTTGAGTTATTAAACCCGGGGGGAATTCATAAATAAAAATACTCGTTTTTTCCCAAAATTAGAAGGGGTTAGTACACAGATATATCAATATTTTTGTGAAAACAACACTTTATGAATTTATTGACTTAATAAACCCGAGGGAGTTCAAAAATAAAAATACTTGTTTTTTCACCAAAATCGGAAGGGGTTAGTACACAGAAATATCAATATTTTGGTGAAAACAACACTTTATGATTTTATTGAGTTAGTAAACCCGAGGGAGTTCATAAATAAAAATACTCGTTTCAGATTCCCAATCTTCCTTCCAGTCTAGTGCACAAGCACGTAACATGTCTTCTAGTGTTTGAATCGTCCTTTCAGATTGACCATCGGTTTGGGGATGGTAAGAAGTGCTAAAATGTAATTTTGTTCCAAGTGCTGCATGAATTGACTTCCAGAACCTTGAGACAAAACGACCATCTCGATCAGACACTATTGTTCTCGGGGAACCATGTAATCTCACAATTTCTCTGATAAAAATTACAGACAACTTCTCAGGTCCCCAAGTCTCTCGAATCCCAAGGAAATGAGCTGACTTTGTCAACCTGTCAACGATCACCCAAATGGCATCCACTCCTTTCCTAGTTCTTGGTAGTCCTGTAACAAAGTCCATGGATATGTCATCCCACTTCCACTCAGGAATTGGTAGTGGTTGTAGCATTCCGGCCGGTCTCTGGTGTTCAATTTTGACTTGTTGACAGGTCAAGCATTTTGAAACAAACTCAACAACACCGTTTCTCATGTTGGGCCACCAATAAAGTTGTTTGAGATCCTTGTACATCTTACTCGTACCAGGGTGTATAGAATAAGGAGTTGTGTGAACCTCTGTCATAATGCTCTTCCTTAAGTTCCCATCTATTGGAACACAAATACGATTTCTAAACCTTAAAATTCCATCTTCATGCACAAGAAACCCTTGCGCTTTGCCTTGCAACACTTCATCTCGGATTCGTACTAGCAATGGGTCCTTAGATTGCCCTTGATGGATAGACTCCAACAATGAAGACTGAACTTCTAACATGTTTAACTGAGCATGTGTTCCTGAGAGAAAAACTTCGATGCCATAACGAATCAAGTCTTGTTGTAAAGCTGGTTGTACCGTTAACCGAGAGAGAATTTCTTCTTGTACTGATTTCCTGCTCAAAGCATCAGCTACCACGTTAGCCTTTCCTGGATGATACAAGATCTCTAGATCATAATCCTTAATCCATTCCAACCATCTTCGTTGCCTCATATTCAACTCCTTCTGTGTGAAGAGATACTTCAAACTCTTATGATCAGTATATATTTGGCAAGTAACCCCATAAAGGTAGTGACGCCAAATCTTTAATGCAAAAACGACCGCTGCAAGCTCTAGATCGTGTGTTGGATAGTTGGTTTCATGAGATTTCAACTGACGAGAAGCATACGCAATGACTCGCCCATGCTGCATTAATACACATCCTAACCCTTGCCTAGAAGCGTCACTGTACACGACAAATCCTTCAATACCTTGAGGTAAAGCCAAAATCGGTGCAGTTGTCAATATCTTCTTAAGCTCCTCAAAACTCAGCATGCAAGAGTCATCCCATTCGAATTTCTTGGA
The DNA here is from genome assembly GCA_029168935.1 of Oxyria digyna. Classification (NCBI taxonomy): domain Eukaryota; kingdom Viridiplantae; phylum Streptophyta; class Magnoliopsida; order Caryophyllales; family Polygonaceae; genus Oxyria; species Oxyria digyna. The sequence goes on along the minus strand of JAPVLV010000004.1, from coordinate 15,878,122 downwards.
CTTGCGTAGTAAATTAGTTAGTGGTTGGGCAATACGAGAAAACCCTTCTACAAATCTTCTGTAGTACCCTGCCAAGCCAAGAAAACTTCTAACTTCCTTGACATTCTTTGGAGGCTTCCATGCAGAGATCGCTTCAATCTTTTGGGGATCAACCTTGACACCTTCTGCTGAAATGACATGGCCGAGAAAAGTAACCTCTGACATCCAAAAATCACACTTTGAAAGCTTAGCATACAATTTGTGCAGTCTGAGTCGACTCAAAACAAATCTTAGATGTTCAACATGCTCTTCTCGACTCCGAGAGTATATCAGAATGTCATCAATAAAGACAACAACAAATCGGTCTAAATAATCTATAAACACCCGGTTCATCAACTCCATGAAGACAGCAGGGGCATTCGTTAGACCAAAAGGCATTACCACAAACTCATAATGTCCATATCTCGTTCGAAAAGCAGTCTTGGGAATATCTTCATCCTTGATTCTCAACTGATGATAACCAGATCTCAAGTCAATCTTAGAGAAAACAGAGGCACCGTGTAGTTGATCTAACAAATCGTCAATCCGTGGAAGAGGATACTTATTTTTCACCGTAATCTTATTTAATTCTCTATAATCGATGCATAGTCGCATAGTACCATCCTTCTTCCTTACAAACAGAACAGGTGCTCCCCAGGGTGACGCACTTGGCCGAATGTATCCTTTTTCTACCAATTCCTCTAACTGCTTCTTCAGCTCAAGCAATTCTGCAGGTGCCATTCTGTAAGGTGCTCTCGATACTGGTGCCGCTCCCGGTTCCAAGTCAATGGTGAAATCGACTTCTCGGCGAGGTGGCAATCCAGGCAACTCGTCAGGAAATACATCCATGTATTCTTGCACGATAGGTAAATCTGATATTTTTGACTTGGATTTCTCTTCACGCAATGCGTAGCACCAATATCCAACACATCCTTGGTTTAGTATCTTTACAACTTTCATTGCATTGATCAACCTCTCATACTCATTCGGCTTGTGGCCCTTGAATAAATGTTTAGTACCATCATTTGAAGTAACTGTAACTGTATTATCTTTCAGATCCATAACCACTTGGTGTCTTGACAACCAATCCATACCAAGAATGATATCTTCATGGTGCAAAGGCACGACAAGCAAATTACATGCCCAATCCCGATCACCTATCTGGATCGGACAATTCCTGAATTCTTGGTTCCCTAGTATCCTACTACCATCAGGCATACCCACAATAAATGGCTCACAATTATGAGTACAACTAAGGCCAAGCCTTTCTAAACATGCATCGGAAATAAACGAATGGGTAGCCCCAGTATCAAAAAGTATGCTAATAGGCTGAGAGCATATCCATAGTGTACCTGTAGTAGTAGGTGTGCCAGGCTCATCATTCCTCCTCATCTCAAACACTCTGTGTGGGGCCGCTCCAGTGCTAGAAGCACTAATCCCGTTACCTCGACCTCCACCTCGAGCTGGTCCTGAATTTTTCTGATGTGACTGTGTCAGTGGATGCTTACCCTGATAACCTCTACCGTCAGGAGCTGGCGATGATGCTTGAGACAGAGCAACAGTTCTCTGGCGACAGTAAATAGCAATATGACCATCTCGATGACATTTAAAGCACTTTGAAGGAGGCTTAGGACACTCGTTCTTCATATGACGTGGACTATTGCAGTTAAAGCAACGTCTACCTCCCGTAACTGACTCAGATTGTTGTTGTGTCTCTTCACGATCATTCCTCAAAGATGGATATGTCTTCCCGGATTGTGTTGGTGTAAAAGTTGACTTCTTGAATGCATTATCACATATTCCTGAAGGCATTGAATGAGTTTTTTGCTTCTTGTTACTCTGATCTAGATCTTTGGTGGAAGGTGTCATCTCGAATGCTAGGGCCCTATCTTGGTACTCCCTTAAAGTGCTGCACTGGAATCCAGAAACGTACTTCTCTACTTCTGGCTTTACCCTTGCCTCGAAATGGTAAATCTTTTCCTCCTCGCTGTGAATCAAATGGGACACATAACACAGTTCTTTCTTGTATTGTCGAATTGCTTGAGCCACTGAAATGTTTCGAGGTTGACAGGCAAAGAAATCTCTGACTCTAGCCCTACGTACTGGTGCAGGACAATATTCTTCTTGCAACATACCCTTGAACTCCTCCCAAAGGACAACCCTCCCTTCTGGTTTAACGACTCTCCACCATTGGGCAACAGTCTCCTTCAATAAATACTGCACCACCTCCACTTTTCTTTGATCAGGGCACCTCATACCCTCAAACAAAATCTCTAGCTCTGCCAACCAATCATCAAGATCACCAGTGCCATCAAAGGTTGGTGGTTTCATCTTCTGCAGCTCAGTCAAATACCTATCAAATCCTGCTTCCACTAGCTCAGGTTGCTGGATGGGCGGTTGGGGTGGAACACCTGGTTGCGGTGGTTGAGCCTGTGGTGGAATATGTTGCGTCTGGTTCAGTACAGCTTGCACTGTTTGAGTCACTATAGTTTGTATCATTGCTTGCATTGCATGAACATCCAAAGTTGGAGAATTAACAATAGGTGGTACACCCTGCGCCACTCCGCCCCCTTGTGCATTAACAGGAGGTGCTACTTGACTTTCAATAGTCTCCTCCGCATGTAGATCAGCTTCTCCACGACCCACAACTCTACGAGGTCGCCCCCTTCCTCGTCGTCCCTCAACTGTACCACCATCACCTCTTCCTGAACCCCCACGCTCCATAACTGCATAAACTATATAGTTAATAATAATAAAATTCTACTATTCTATAAAGGAGCAATTTTCACCTGCACGGACAACAATGGAGATTGGTTGCCGACGCTGATAATACTAAGCTCAAATACAACCTAGGCTCTGATACCAACTTCTGTAACACCCCAAACTAGGGCATTACAGCGCCGTGAATTCCACCCAGAATCCACAAGGCTAAAAGAAAATATAAACGGGTGACCGACAAGCAATGCAAGTATCAATTTAAAAGGTTATATATAAAAAGAGCACGTTTTTAGGGTAATGCGCACATACTAAGGTTTACAAAGAGTGACAAAAGATAACAAGACCAACTAAAACACATGAAAGAGAACAAAGACTCAACGAACTATCTAACAGCGTCGGTGATCACCAATCCCTCCTTGTTGCTCCTGTGTCTGTGCAGCCCTAATACCTTGGTGTCAAAGACAGAGCCAGCCACAACGGGTCAGTCGCTAAATCAATAAAAATACCAAACTAGGCATTCTCAGGTAGAAGCATTAAGGCATAAACACAACAGCAAGACAAGCTTACCAATATATGATATTAAAACGAAGTGTCAACGACTGCTTGATATAATTCAAAATGCAATTAAATGTGTCAGCTAATATATTACAAGTAATAAGAAGATGGTACCACTTCCTCCCCTTCACTCGCAAGCGAAGAGGGGTAAATCCCGCTCCTTGGAATTTACCGATTTGGGAACGCTCATATATATATATATATGTTCCCTACCTTTGGAGCACGCTCAACACATTGGCTCCTACCTTGGGGCACGCTCAACATATTGGCCCCTACCATAGCTTATAATGGGAACGCTCATGCATAATGTTCCCCACCATATAATATATATACATTCATGATCTAGTGACAACATAAAAGAACACATAACCAGGAACCAAACTAATCAGCAACCGAGCAAGTCAAAGAAACTTGCCTGAATCTCTTGCAATTGGAGTTGCCGATTGAAATCCAGAGATATATATATTCAAGCACCTAGAGACACAATAATACACTCTCATAAATGCTAAGGTGCAGATTTTTAACAACACTACATTAATTAATCAACCCGCTCATAACAACTAGAGCAAACGTTTAAAATTAAGACAACATTTCTTTTTTGCTACCTACTTATGGATAGGTGATCACTATGCTTGTAATATTGATTTACTGCAAACTACAAATTTCTAAACATTCCCTTAGAATTCTTTGTTATCTTCACATGCATCAGACAACTCAATTATAAATGATTAAACTAATGAAAACACCTTATATAAATCTTCAACATAAAACGAATTAGCCTAACACTTCTAAGCTTCGATAACATTGACAATCACAAAGCCTATTTTTACTGTTCACTCCTTATCAATTCAACCATACTACATAAATCTTCATTCAATAAACCCATCATCAGAGAAAGGTACGAATTAGCCTCTATATATAAGTGTTTAATTATAATCCATCATGCTGATAATCTTAGGTTTCAAATCCCAAAATAACCCTCCTCCACTAGTTAAATCTAATGGCCTCCGAGAGAACCACAACTCAAAATAATCAAGTAGAATAAGAACTTACACTAGTAGGAGGGAAATCAAAGTCGGTCGGAGAAGATAAGGGGCACGAGATTAGCCTTGGTTTACTCGGAGTGTTCTAGCTACCACGGTACCACCCTTATCCTAATTAATATAAGTGTATATATATATATATATATAGAAGGAGTAGTACAGAATAGATGTCTTCATTGATAAGGAAATTAAGGAGAGACTTACGTTGAAAGCTTTGTATAAATATTATATAATTAATCAAAGCAGGTTATTTTAAAATCATGTGGAACTCTAACATATCTTTATACCGAAAATAAAAGAGTCGCGTACCAAAAATTAACCCGTCTAAATAACCATATATATAGGATATTACATACCTTCCCCCTTAAAAGAAGTTTCGTCCTCGAAATTAGGATGAGAATAGCCCAGGATAACGCTCTCGCATACTTGTTTCTGTCTCCCATGTTGCTTCCTCTACTCCATGGCGAGACCATTTAACTTTTACTAAGGGTATCACTTTTACTAAGGGTATCACTTTTGACCTCAATTGTTTCTGTCTCCCAGGATAACGCTCTCGCATACTTGTTTCTGTCTCCCATGTTGCTTCCTCTACTCCATGGCGAGACCATTTAACTTTTACTAAGGGTATCACTTTTACTAAGGGTATCACTTTTGGTGTAAACATTAATTTAGGATTTTTTGAGTTATTAAACCCGGGGGGAATTCATAAATAAAAATACTTGTTTTTTCCGAAAATTAGAAGGGGTTAGTACACAGAAATATCAATATTTTTGTGAAAACAACACTTTATGAATTTATTGACTTAATAAACCCGAGGCAGTTCAAAAATAAGAATACTTGTTTTTTCACCAAAATCGGAAGGGGTTAGTACACAGAAATATCAATATTTTGGTGAAAACAACACTTTATGATTTTATTGAGTTAATAAACCCGAGAGAGTTAAAAAATAAAAATACTTGTTTTTTCACCAAAATTAGAAGGAGTTAGTACACAGAAATCACAATATTTTGGTGAAAACATTAATTTATGATTTTTTGAGTTATTAAACCCGGGGAAGAATTCATAAATAAAAATACTCATTTTTTCCCAAAATTAGAAGGGGTTAGTACACAGATATATCAATATTTTTATGAAAATAACACTTTATGAATTTATTGACTTAATAAACCCGAGGCGGTTCAAAAATAAAAATACTTGTTTTTTCACCGAAATCGGAAGGGGTTAGTACACAGAAATATCAATATTTTGGTGAAAACATTAATTTAGGATTTTTTGAGTTATTAAACCCGGGGGGAATTCATAAATAAAAATACTTGTTTTTTCCGAAAATTAGAAGGGGTTAGTACACAGAAATATCAATATTTTTGTGAAAACAACACCTTATGAATTTATTGACTTAATAAACCCGAGGCAGTTCAAAAATAAGAATACTTGTTTTTTCACCAAAATCGGAAGGGGTTAGTACACAGAAATATCAATATTTTGGTGAATACAACACTTTATGATTTTATTGAGTTAATAAACCCGAGGGAGTTCATAAATAAAAATACTCGTTTTTTCCCAAAATTAGAAGGGGTTAGTACACAGAAATATCAATATTTTTCTGAAAACAACACTTTATGTATTTATTGACTTAATAAACCCGAGGCAGTTCAAAAATAAGAATACTTGTTTTTTCACCAAAATCGGAAGGGGTTAGTACACAGAAATATCAATATTTTGGTGAAAACAACACTTTATGATTTTATTGAGTTAGTAAACCCGAGGGAGTTCATAAATAAAAATACTCGTTTTTTCCCAAAATTAGAAGGGGGTTAGTACACAGAAATATCAATATATTGGTGAAAACATTAATTTAGGATTTTTTGAGTTATTAAACCCGGGGGGAATTCATAAATAAAAATACTTGTTTTTTCCGAAAATTAGAAGGGGTTAGTACACAGAAATATCAATATTTTTGTGAAAACAACACTTTATGAATTTATTGACTTAATAAACCCGAGGGAGTTCAAAAATAAAAATACTTGTTTTTTCACCAAAATCGGAAGGGGTTAGTACACAGAAATATCAATATTTTGGTGAAAACAACACTTTATGATTTTATTGAGTTAGTAAACCCGAGGGAGTTCATAAATAAAAATACCCGTTTTTTCCCAAAATTAGAAGGGGGTTAGTACACAGAAATATCAATATTTGGTGAAAACATTAATTTAGGATTTTTTGAGTTATTAAACCCGGGGAAGAATTCATAAATAAAAATACTCGTTTTTTCCCAAAATTAGAAGGGGTTAGTACACAAAAATATCAATATTTTGGTGAAAACATTAATTTAGGATTTTTTGAGTTATTAAACCCGGGGGAAATTCATAAATAAAAATACTTGTTTTTTCCAAAAATTAGAAGGGGTTAGTACACAAAAATATCAATATTTTTGTGAAAACAACACTTTATGTATTTATTGACTTAATAAACCCGAGGCAGTTCAAAAATAAGAATACTTGTTTTTTCACCAAAATCGGAAGGGGTTAGTACACAGAAATATCAATATTTTGGTGAAAACAACACTTTATGATTTTATTGAGTTAATAAACCCGAGGGAGTTAAAAAATAAAAATACTTGTTTTTTCACCAAAATTAGAAGGAGTTAGTACACAGAAATCACAATATTTTGGTGAAAACATTAATTTATGATTTTTTGAGTTATTAAACCCGGGGAAGAATTCATAAATAAAAATACTCGTTTTTTCCCAAAATTAGAAGGGGTTAGTACACAGAAATATCAATATTTTGGTGAAAACATTAATTTAGGATTTTTTGAGTTATTAAACCCGGGGGGAATTCATAAATAAAAATACTCGTTTTTTCCCAAAATTAGAAGGGGTTAGTACACAGATATATCAATATTTTTGTGAAAACAACACTTTATGAATTTATTGACTTAATAAACCCGAGGGAGTTCAAAAATAAAAATACTTGTTTTTTCACCAAAATCGGAAGGGGTTAGTACACAGAAATATCAATATTTTGGTGAAAACAACACTTTATGATTTTATTGAGTTAGTAAACCCGAGGGAGTTCATAAATAAAAATACTCGTTTCAGATTCCCAATCTTCCTTCCAGTCTAGTGCACAAGCACGTAACATGTCTTCTAGTGTTTGAATCGTCCTTTCAGATTGACCATCGGTTTGGGGATGGTAAGAAGTGCTAAAATGTAATTTTGTTCCAAGTGCTGCATGAATTGACTTCCAGAACCTTGAGACAAAACGACCATCTCGATCAGACACTATTGTTCTCGGGGAACCATGTAATCTCACAATTTCTCTGATAAAAATTACAGACAACTTCTCAGGTCCCCAAGTCTCTCGAATCCCAAGGAAATGAGCTGACTTTGTCAACCTGTCAACGATCACCCAAATGGCATCCACTCCTTTCCTAGTTCTTGGTAGTCCTGTAACAAAGTCCATGGATATGTCATCCCACTTCCACTCAGGAATTGGTAGTGGTTGTAGCATTCCGGCCGGTCTCTGGTGTTCAATTTTGACTTGTTGACAGGTCAAGCATTTTGAAACAAACTCAACAACACCGTTTCTCATGTTGGGCCACCAATAAAGTTGTTTGAGATCCTTGTACATCTTACTCGTACCAGGGTGTATAGAATAAGGAGTTGTGTGAACCTCTGTCATAATGCTCTTCCTTAAGTTCCCATCTATTGGAACACAAATACGATTTCTAAACCTTAAAATTCCATCTTCATGCACAAGAAACCCTTGCGCTTTGCCTTGCAACACTTCATCTCGGATTCGTACTAGCAATGGGTCCTTAGATTGCCCTTGATGGATAGACTCCAACAATGAAGACTGAACTTCTAACATGTTTAACTGAGCATGTGTTCCTGAGAGAAAAACTTCGATGCCATAACGAATCAAGTCTTGTTGTAAAGCTGGTTGTACCGTTAACCGAGAGAGAATTTCTTCTTGTACTGATTTCCTGCTCAAAGCATCAGCTACCACGTTCGCCTTTCCTGGATGATACAAGATCTCTAGATCATAATCCTTAATCCATTCCAACCATCTTCGTTGCCTCATATTCAACTCCTTCTGTGTGAAGAGATACTTCAAACTCTTATGATCAGTATATATTTGGCAAGTAACCCCATAAAGGTAGTGACGCCAAATCTTTAATGCAAAAACGACCGCTGCAAGCTCTAGATCGTGTGTTGGATAGTTGGTTTCATGAGATTTCAACTGACGAGAAGCATACGCAATGACTCGCCCATGCTGCATTAATACACATCCTAACCCTTGCCTAGAAGCGTCACTGTACACGACAAATCCTTCAATACCTTGAGGTAAAGCCAAAATCGGTGCAGTTGTCAATATCTTCTTAAGCTCCTCAAAACTCAGCATGCAAGAGTCATCCCATTCGAATTTCTTGGACTTGCGTAGTAAATTAGTTAGTGGTTGGGCAATACGAGAAAACCCTTCTACAAATCTTCTGTAGTACCCTGCCAAGCCAAGAAAACTTCTAACTTCCTTGACATTCTTTGGAGGCTTCCATGCAGAGATCGCTTCAATCTTTTGGGGATCAACCTTGACACCTTCTGCTGAAATGACATGGCCGAGAAAAGTAACCTCTGACATCCAAAAATCACACTTTGAAAGCTTAGCATACAATTTGTGCAGTCTGAGTCGACTCAAAACAAATCTTAGATGTTCAACATGCTCTTCTCGACTCCGAGAGTATATCAGAATGTCATCAATAAAGACAACAACAAATCGGTCTAAATAATCTATAAACACCCGGTTCATCAACTCCATGAAGACAGCAGGGGCATTCGTTAGACCAAAAGGCATTACCACAAACTCATAATGTCCATATCTCGTTCGAAAAGCAGTCTTGGGAATATCTTCATCCTTGATTCTCAACTGATGATAACCAGATCTCAAGTCAATCTTAGAGAAAACAGAGGCACCGTGTAGTTGATCTAACAAATCGTCAATCCGTGGAAGAGGATACTTATTTTTCACCGTAATCTTATTTAATTCTCTATAATCGATGCATAGTCGCATAGTACCATCCTTCTTCCTTACAAACAGAACAGGTGCTCCCCAGGGTGACGCACTTGGCCGAATGTATCCTTTTTCTACCAATTCCTCTAACTGCTTCTTCAGCTCAAGCAATTCTGCAGGTGCCATTCTGTAAGGTGCTCTCGATACTGGTGCCGCTCCCGGTTCCAAGTCAATGGTGAAATCGACTTCTCGGCGAGGTGGCAATCCAGGCAACTCGTCAGGAAATACATCCATGTATTCTTGCACGATAGGTAAATCTGATATTTTTGACTTGGATTTCTCTTCACGCAATGCGTAGCACCAATATCCAACACATCCTTGGTTTAGTATCTTTACAACTTTCATTGCATTGATCAACCTCTCATACTCATTCGGCTTGTGGCCCTTGAATAAATGTTTAGTACCATCATTTGAAGTAACTGTAACTGTATTATCTTTCAGATCCATAACCACTTGGTGTCTTGACAACCAATCCATACCAAGAATGATATCTTCATGGTGCAAAGGCACGACAAGCAAATTACATGCCCAATCCCGATCACCTATCTGGATCGGACAATTCCTGAATTCTTGGTTCCCTAGTATCCTACTACCATCAGGCATACCCACAATAAATGGCTCACAATTATGAGTACAACTAAGGCCAAGCCTTTCTAAACATGCATCGGAAATAAACGAATGGGTAGCCCCAGTATCAAAAAGTATGCTAATAGGCTGAGAGCATATCCATAGTGTACCTGTAGTAGTAGGTGTGCCAGGCTCATCATTCCTCCTCATCTCAAACACTCTGTGTGGGGCCGCTCCAGTGCTAGAAGCACTAATCCCGTTACCTCGACCTCCACCTCGAGCTGGTCCTGAATTTTTCTGATGTGACTGTGTCAGTGGATGCTTACCCTGATAACCTCTACCGTCAGGAGCTGGCGATGATGCTTGAGACAGAGCAACAGTTCTCTGGCGACAGTAAATAGCAATATGACCATCTCGATGACATTTAAAGCACTTTGAAGGAGGCTTAGGACACTCGTTCTTCATATGACGTGGACTATTGCAGTTAAAGCAACGTCTACCTCCCGTAACTGACTCAGATTGTTGTTGTGTCTCTTCACGATCATTCCTCAAAGATGGATATGTCTTCCCGGATTGTGTTGGTGTAAAAGTTGACTTCTTGAATGCATTATCACATATTCCTGAAGGCATTGAATGAGTTTTTTGCTTCTTGTTACTCTGATCTAGATCTTTGGTGGAAGGTGTCATCTCGAATGCTAGGGCCCTATCTTGGTACTCCCTTAAAGTGCTGCACTGGAATCCAGAAACGTACTTCTCTACTTCTGGCTTTACCCTTGCCTCGAAATGGTAAATCTTTTCCTCCTCGCTGTGAATCAAATGGGACACATAACACAGTTCTTTCTTGTATTGTCGAATTGCTTGAGCCACTGAAATGTTTCGAGGTTGACAGGCAAAGAAATCTCTGACTCTAGCCCTACGTACTGGTGCAGGACAATATTCTTCTTGCAACATACCCTTGAACTCCTCCCAAAGGACAACCCTCCCTTCTGGTTTAACGACTCTCCACCATTGGGCAACAGTCTCCTTCAATAAATACTGCACCACCTCCACTTTTCTTTGATCAGGGCACCTCATACCCTCAAACAAAATCTCTAGCTCTGCCAACCAATCATCAAGATCACCAGTGCCATCAAAGGTTGGTGGTTTCATCTTCTGCAGCTCAGTCAAATACCTATCAAATCCTGCTTCCACTAGCTCAGGTTGCTGGATGGGCGGTTGGGGTGGAACACCTGGTTGCGGTGGTTGAGCCTGTGGTGGAATATGTTGCGTCTGGTTCAGTACAGCTTGCACTGTTTGAGTCACTATAGTTTGTATCATTGCTTGCATTGCATGAACATCCAAAGTTGGAGAATTAACAATAGGTGGTACACCCTGCGCCACTCCGCCCCCTTGTGCATTAACAGGAGGTGCTACTTGACTTTCAATAGTCTCCTCCGCATGTAGATCAGCTTCTCCACGACCCACAACTCTACGAGGTCGCCCCCTTCCTCGTCGTCCCTCAACTGTACCACCATCACCTCTTCCTGAACCCCCACGCTCCATAACTGCATAAACTATATAGTTAATAATAATAAAATTCTACTATTCTATAAAGGAGCAATTTTCACCTGCACGGACAACAATGGAGATTGGTTGCCGACGCTGATAATACTAAGCTCAAATACAACCTAGGCTCTGATACCAACTTCTGTAACACCCCAAACTAGGGCATTACAGCGCCGTGAATTCCACCCAGAATCCACAAGGCTAAAAGAAAATATAAACGGGTGACCGACAAGCAATGCAAGTATCAATTTAAAAGGTTATATATAAAAAGAGCACGTTTTTAGGGTAATGCGCACATACTAAGGTTTACAAAGAGTGACAAAAGATAACAAGACCAACTAAAACACATGAAAGAGAACAAAGACTCAACGAACTATCTAACAGCGTCGGTGATCACCAATCCCTCCTTGTTGCTCCTGTGTCTGTGCAGCCCTAATACCTTGGTGTCAAAGACAGAGCCAGCCACAACGGGTCAGTCGCTAAATCAATAAAAATACCAAACTAGGCATTCTCAGGTAGAAGCATTAAGGCATAAACACAACAGCAAGACAAGCTTACCAATATATGATATTAAAACGAAGTGTCAACGACTGCTTGATATAATTCAAAATGCAATTAAATGTGTCAGCTAATATATTACAAGTAATAAGAAGATGGTACCACTTCCTCCCCTTCACTCGCAAGCGAAGAGGGGTAAATCCCGCTCCTTGGAATTTACCGATTTGGGAACGCTCATATATATATATATATATGTTCCCTACCTTTGGAGCACGCTCAACACATTGGCTCCTACCTTGGGGCACGCTCAACATATTGGCCCCTACCATAGCTTATAATGGGAACGCTCATGCATAATGTTCCCCACCATATAATATATATACATTCATGATCTAGTGACAACATAAAAGAACACATAACCAGGAACCAAACTAATCAGCAACCGAGCAAGTCAAAGAAACTTGCCTGAATCTCTTGCAATTGGAGTTGCCGATTGAAATCCAGAGATATATATATTCAAGCACCTAGAGACACAATAATACACTCTCATAAATGCTAAGGTGCAGATTTTTAACAACACTACATTAATTAATCAACCCGCTCATAACAACTAGAGCAAACGTTTAAAATTAAGACAACATTTCTTTTTTGCTACCTACTTATGGATAGGTGATCACTATGCTTGTAATATTGATTTACTGCAAACTACAAATTTCTAAACATTCCCTTAGAATTCTTTGTTATCTTCACATGCATCAGACAACTCAATTATAAATGATTAAACTAATGAAAACACCTTATATAAATCTTCAACATAAAACGAATTAGCCTAACACTTCTAAGCTTCGATAACATTGACAATCACAAAGCCTATTTTTACTGTTCACTCCTTATCAATTCAACCATACTACATAAATCTTCATTCAATAAACCCATCATCAGAGAAAGGTACGAATTAGCCTCTATATATAAGTGTTTAATTATAATCCATCATGCTGATAATCTTAGGTTTCAAATCCCAAAATAACCCTCCTCCACTAGTTAAATCTAATGGCCTCCGAGAGAACCACAACTCAAAATAATCAAGTAGAATAAGAACTTACACTAGTAGGAGGGAAATCAAAGTCGGTCGGAGAAGATAAGGGGCACGAGATTAGCCTTGGTTTACTCGGAGTGTTCTAGCTACCACGGTACCACCCTTATCCTAATTAATATAAGTGTATATATATATATATATAGAAGGAGTAGTACAGAATAGATGTCTTCATTGATAAGGAAATTAAGGAGAGACTTACGTTGAAAGCTTTGTATAAATATTATATAATTAATCAAAACAGGTTATTTTAAAATCATGTGGAACTCTAACATATCTTTATACCGAAAATAAAAGAGTCGCGTACCAAAAATTAACCCGTCTAAATAACCATATATATAGGATATTACATACCTTCCCCCTTAAAAGAAGTTTCGTCCTCGAAATTAGGATGAGAATAGCCCAGGATAACGCTCTCGCATACTTGTTTCTGTCTCCCATGTTGCTTCCTCTACTCCATGGCGAGACCATTTAACTTTTACTAAGGGTATCACTTTTACTAAGGGTATCACTTTTGACCTCAATTGTTTCTGTCTCCCAGGATAACGCTCTCGCATACTTGTTTCTGTCTCCCATGTTGCTTCCTCTACTCCATGGCGAGACCATTTAACTTTTACTAAGGGTATCACTTTTACTAAGGGTATCACTTTTGGTGTAAACATTAATTTAGGATTTTTTGAGTTATTAAACCCGGGGGGAATTCATAAATAAAAATACTTGTTTTTTCCGAAAATTAGAAGGGGTTAGTAAACAGAAATATCAATATTTTTGTGAAAACAACACTTTATGAATTTATTGACTTAATAAACCCGAGGGAGTTCAAAAATAAAAATACTTGTTTTTTCACCAAAATCGGAAGGGGTTAGTACACAGAAATATCAATATTTTGGTGAAAACAACACTTTATGATTTTATTGAGTTAGTAAACCCGAGGGAGTTCATAAATAAAAATACCCGTTTTTTCCCAAAATTAGAAGGGGGTTAATACACAGAAATATCAATATTTGGTGAAAACATTAATTTAGGATTTTTTGAGTTATTAAACCCGGGGAAGAATTCATAAATAAAAATACTCGTTTTTTTCCCAAAATTAGAAGGGGTTAGTACACAAAAATATCAATATTTTGGTGAAAACATTAATTTAGGATTTTTTGAGTTATTAAACCCGGGGGGAATTCATAAATAAAAATACTTGTTTTTTCCGAAAATTAGAAGGGGTTAGTACACAAAAATATCAATATTTTTGTGAAAACAACACTTTATGTATTTATTGACTTAATAAACCCGAGGCAGTTCAAAAATAAGAATACTCTTTTTTTCACCAAAATCGGAAGGGGTTAGTACACAGAAATATCAATATTTTGATGAAAACAACACTTTATGATTTTATTGAGTTAATAAACCCGAGGGAGTTAAAAAATAAAAATACTTGTTTTTTCACCAAAATTAGAAGGAGTTAGTACACAGAAATCACAATATTTTGGTGAAAACATTAATTTATGATTTTTTGAGTTATTAAACCCGGGGAAAAATTCATAAATAAAAATACTCGTTTTTTCCCAAAATTAGAAGGGGTTAGTACACAGAAATATCAATATTTTGGTGAAAGCATTAATTTAGGATTTTTTGAGTTATTAAACCCGGGGGGAATTCATAAATAAAAATACTCGTTTTTTCCCAAAATTAGAAGGGGTTAGTACACAGATATATCAATATTTTTGTGAAAACAACACTTTATGAATTTATTGACTTAATAAACCCGAGCGAGTTCAAAAATAAAAATACTTGTTTTTTCACCAAAATCGGAAGGGGTTAGTACACAGAAATATCAATATTTTGGTGAAAACAACACTTTATGATTTTATTGAGTTAGTAAACCCGAGGGAGTTCATAAATAAAAATACTCATTTTTTCCCAAAATTAGAAGCGGGTTAGTACACAGAAATATCAATATATTGGTGAAAACATTAATTTAGGATTTTTTGAGTTATTAAACCCGGGGGGAACTCATAAATAAAAATACATGTTTTTTCGAAAATTAGAAGGGGTTAGTACACAGAAATATCAATATTTTTGTGAAAACAACACTTTATGAATTTATTGACTTAATAAACCCGAGGGAGTTCAAAAATAAAAATACTTGTTTTTTCACCAAAATTAGAAGGAGTTAGTACACAGAAATCACAATATTTTGGTGAAAACAACACTTTATGATTTTATTGAGTTAATAAACCCGAGGGAGTTCATAAATAAAAATACTCGTTTTTTCCCAAAATTAGAAGGGGTTAGTACACAGAAATATCAATATTTTGGTGAAAACAACACTTTATGATTTTATTGAGTTAGTAAACCCGAGGGAGTTCATAAATAAAAATACCCGTTTTTTCCCAAAATTAGAAGGGGGTTAGTACACAGAAATATCAATATATTGGTGAAAACATTAATTTAGGATTTTTTGAGTTATTAAACCCGGGGAAGAATTCATAAATAAAAATACTCGTTTTTTCCCAAAATTAGAAGGGGTTAGTACACAAAAATATCAATATTTTGGTGTAAACATTAATTTAGGATTTTTTGAGTTATTAAACCCGGGGGGAATTCATAAATAAAAATACTTGTTTTTTCCGAAAATTAGAAGGGGTTAGTACACAGAAATATCAATATTTTTGTGAAAACAACACTTTATGAATTTATTGACTTAATAAACCCGAGGCAGTTCAAAAATAAGAATACTTGTTTTTTCACCAAAATCGGAAGGGGTTAGTACACAGAAATATCAATATTTTGGTGAAAACAACACTTTATGATTTTATTGAGTTAATAAACCCGAGAGAGTTAAAAAATAAAAATGCTTGTTTTTTCACCAAAATTAGAAGGAGTTAGTACACAGAAATCACAATATTTTGGTGAAAACATTAATTTATGATTTTTTGAGTTATTAAACCCGGGGAAGAATTCATAAATAAAAATACTCGTTTTTTCCCAAAATTAGAAGGGGTTAGTACACAGATATATCAATATTTTTGTGAAAATAACACTTTATGAATTTATTGACTTAATAAACCCGAGGCGGTTCAAAAATAAGAATACTTGTTTTTTCACCAAAATCGGAAGGGGTTAGTACACAGAAATATCAATATTTTGGTGAAAACAACACTTTATGATTTTATTGAGTTAATAAACCCGAGGGAGTTAAAAAATAAAAATACTTGTTTTTTCACCAAAATTAGAAGGAGTTAGTACACAGAAATCACAATATTTTGGTGAAAACATTAATTTATGATTTTTTGAGTTATTAAACCCGGGGAAGAATTCATAAATAAAAATACTCGTTTTTTCCCAAAATTAGAAGGGGTTAGTACACAGAAATATCAATATTTTGGTGAAAACATTAATTTAGGATTTTTTGAGTTATTAAACCCGGGGGGAATTCATAAAAAAAAATACTCGTTTTTTCCCAAAATTAGAAGGGGTTAGTACACAGATATATCAATATTTTTGTGAAAACAACACTTTATGAATTTATTTTGAAGTCCACGTCCCTATGAGGGGGTAAACCCGGCAAATCCTCCGGAAACACATCTTGGAACTCACAAACAATAGGAATTTTAGACAATTTCGTCTCTTTCTTGTCCTCCTCCAAGGCATAACACAAATAGCCTTGACATCCCTTCCTCAACAACTTTGAGGCCTCCATGGAACTGATAATTAATCCAGATTCACTAGGGTCACATCCCTCAAACACATGAGTCGACCCATTCTTGGAGGTCAACGTGACAGTTCTTTTACGCAGATCCATCACTGCCTCATGACGTACAAGCCAATCCATACCCAAAATCACGTCATAATGTTGAATATTAATTTCTATCAAATCAGCTTCCCACTCCCAAACACCAATGCGAATGGGACAATTTCTAAACTCGCGGTTTCCTAGGAGCTTGCTACCATTTGATAAACCAACCATAAATGACTCGCATTCAAATGCACAAGTAAGACCTAGCCTATTCACACATGACTCAGAGATGAAACAATGAGTAGCTCCAGTATCAAACAATATGCGTACATGTTGAGATTGAATGTAGAGCGTACCTGCCACTACGGACGCATTAGGTTCCTCGACTCTCATCTCGTAAACACGACCCTTTCCCTTTGATCCTCCGGTAGACTGTTGAGATTGAGCTGGATTTGGTCGAGTTTGTTGATGAGAATATGACTGTACCGGACGAGGTTGTTGATTCTGCCTTCGTGGACTAAGTACAGAAGCTTGTGATTGAGAAGGATTCACTCCTTCCCCTCTACAGTAGATAGAAAGGTGGCCCTTCTCGCCACACTTATAGCACTCTTTAGCTTCTTTAGGACAATCTGACTTGTAATGTTGGTCACTACTGCAGTTATGACAACGGTAACCCACGGGTGGTACTCCTCGAGGCCTATGAGAACTCTGAGATCCTGAAACATGACCGGTCTTTGCTGGCACAAGAGGTTTCTTGAAGACATCACCTTTGGTGCTAAAGGAAGTCGGTTGCGTCTTCTGCTTCTTATACCCATGTCTCAATGACCTCTCAACCTCAAGTTTTCTCTCGACTTCTAAGGCCTTATCATAATATTTCCCCAAGGTAGTACATGAGTGCCCGGACATGTAGGTCCTAATCTGCGGAGGTATCCACGACTCAAAATAATAGATCTTGTCTCTCTCATTGTGAACTGCAGATGATGCATAACGGAGGAGCTGATGAAACTTTATACTAGCTTGTGCCACTGGCATCCCTTCAAGAGGCGGATGTGAAAACTCATAAAATTTTTGCTTTTGTAGTGATACCGGATAAAACCTTGTGCGAATCGCTTCCTTGAATTCTCCCCAGCTCATCGTACCCTCTGCAGGCTTTACAGAATCCCACCAATCATCAGCATCCTTAGTGAGATAAAATGAAACATTGGATACCTTCTGATCCTCTGGACACTTCACTCTATCAAGGAACTTCTCCATCTGCTTAAGCCAATGTTCTACCTCCACCGGCTCACCAGATCCATCATATGTAGGGGGTTTCATCTTCTCAAATGCCGCTGCAATAATACTAGCGTCAACCCTTTCAGCCGTTGGTGGCATCACTTGTGGAGGGGCTGGTTGATTTTGTGCTTGTGGTGGTACTGTTGGAGGCCATGCCGCTCGAATAGCTTGTCCAATCATCTGTTGAAGAGCGACATAAAGTTCAGGATTAATGCCAGCAGGTAAAGTTCCGGGTGTTGGAGCATCTGGAGCTACGGGAGGAGCTTCTCGGGGAACCTCTGGAGGAACTTTCCCTCCTTCAACTCTTGGTTCATGACCCATCTGACTTTCGACATCCTCAACTGGAGGCATATCAGCAATATTACCTCTACCGACCCCCTGATGTCCCCCGCGAGATCCACGAGGTCGACCTCTACCTCGAACACCTCTACCCCTACCTAACATCTGCATTGACAGATGCTCATTCAAGCACATATATACATATACATAAAACATACATTACCTTAAGTAGTTAAAGAAGCGAGCGTGGAGATGGCGGTGCGACGCATGATGTTCCTTCTACCCATGCCGACAATAAAAAGGAACTTAAGCTCTGATACCAACTTCTGTAACACCCCAAAATATACAATTAAGGAAATGTTACAGCGTCAGGGATCTCCTATAGAAATCCCCTTCAGGCAATGTAAAAATACTAGATTAAACCTGTTAGTTCTAGAACCCAAATCCAAGACAAGTAAAAATAACTTAAAGCATGTCCACAAGAGTGTTCATATAATACTTCACTCACCTAGGATGACACACACCCACATATATACAACTCATCAAAAGAGTCTAGCACAAGGCATCATTGCTAGTCTAACCAAAAAGATAATACATAGGTAAGTTTGATCAACACTAGTATATCACACTAAAGATCTGAACCCGAAAGGAAAACCCATCCTAAACAGCATCATGTCGCATGACCTCCTCCACGCTCCGGCATTGCTTGTGATCCTGGCCATACACAAACATAACCAGATTTCCCCCATAAAGGGGTTAGTCTGCATCCAGACTAAGCAATAATATAAGCGATTGATCATGTACATGAGCATAAATATAGGAATCATGAATATGCCAATACCGTAAAGAACACTACTTACATATATGATCATGTATTGAAGACCATTATACACAATTATCTATTCATAGTATATTTATGTGAAAATGCAACACTTCAACGTCAATTATCTAATCATACCCAGAACTAGTGTACAGAATACTATATCCTGACGGAAATAATGTCCAACACATCCACTCCAACCAATATTCAAAACGGTTATAAATCCATCATTCAAAACCTATACTCGGGTATACTTTTCGTATCAGGAAAACACAATATAAAAGAACATTTAAAACACATTGAAAGAAAATATGCCCAAGCCTGTCTTGGACACGAAGGTACCTTCTCACCCATATTATGGGTATCAAAACTTTACCAACGGGTCGGAAACGGCCTCACTAGCTAGGTGACCCGGCCTTCCCAATATTGGTAAAGGAACTCCCACGACCCACTCAACCCGGACTCCGGGAAGAGCCCTAATTGAGGGATATATCCCGCAAGAGTAAAACACCATAACCACGTCATAACCTTGATCAAATCAACAAGTTCACATCAATTCCATATAGCCCTTGTCTATATGCAATAACAAGCATACTATGCTTTCATGTTCAAGATTAACCATATCTCAGCATGATATCGTTAATATCCATTTATAAACATGAACCCTTATACCTGAGCTCATAAAACATAAATACTTTCAACATGGAAGCATATCAAACACATATAGGATGCATCTCTAGTATACTAAAGCCAACAATTGAAACCACATATATACGTAATTGCATTCACGACATTTAAGCATAAACCGATAACCTAAATCTATACTATGTACATAAACTTCGCAAATAGCTTGCCTTAGAGTCGTTCCACAGTAAGAGCCCTCGATCACAATCCCCTAATCGTCTTAGTATTGGAACTTAGCGAAGTCGACGTGCAGTGTAGCTCATACCGACACTACATCGCAAATTCGGGCATAACTTATTATTTATAACTCCAAATCAAAATCCGTAAAGTTCCCCATAAACCTAAGGAGATTCCTCACCTTATAAGCTCAGCCAAAAAATCCCAGCAACTGCAGAACGTTCCCAGAATTTACAGAACAGCAGCAAAACGCCCAGATTTTCAATATCAACTTCAACCTTCAAACCCAATGCACCTAATCCTTCCACTGTAATACCACCTTAGTTTCTGTTCCAGAAATTTTATTTTGAAAACATAATATGTATTTATAGATTATTTTGATAAAAGACGCAAGTATGTTTTATTTTCGCGATTCTTGAAATCTTATCGTCTCGCAAAACGTACATGATTTATGTACGACATCGAAATTATTTTCGCAAGGATTAGTCCGATTGTTATATTTTTATAAAGTTAATATCCACATGGATTAATATATTTATACACTATGATTTAAGCATTGTTATTATTTCTTACAAGAAGACAAAGCAAATAAATAATGTTTAAATATAAAATGTTTTTCTACTTTAAATATCAAGTTTACTAGACAATTTCATACTTATCCATTGTGTTGACTTTCACCTTTCTTCAAGCTTAAGGATGGTTATCTCTAAGCCTTTCCCCTCCGTACTCTTGCTCTCCTAACTTCCTAAATCACAAGTTTTCCATCAAGTGGCATCCAAGAACAATAGAATAATTGGATTCAAGGTAAGAGCTTCTCTCTTTTGGCTTCTCCCTTGTCATGGTCAAATCTTCCTAGATAATTCATGTGGTTGCCATGTTATGTTGATGTTGGATTTGAGTTCCTTATGTCAAAAGCATGCTATTGGTAAGGCAAGGAAGACATATTTGTATAAGAAAGCTCAAGGAAAGCTTGGTTTAAGTTTTCCCCAAAATTTCAAGAATTGTTCATGTGTATGTCAAGTCTGAATTTGTATGTAAATCATGAGTTATTAGAGGTGGTTTGATGATTATAGAGGGATGGATGGATTGGATTTGAGGATCATGGAAGGTGCTTTACTTGTGTCGTGGTAGGGGGGGGGTTCGTCTAGCTAACGATACCGTGTCCCTCCGGCAGGTAAAGGTTTTTACCCATAGTTTTGGGTTAGAAGGTACCTTCGTGGCCAAGACAGGCTTGGTCATGTTTTCAAAAGTGTTTTCGTAAAAGTTCCTTCTTTTGGTTTACTATGTGATGTTGTATGTATAGTCTCTTACATACTTGTTTGCTTTGTAATGTACTTTGTGGTATCAGCTTATTCTAATCCCTTTTATTTATGCTATTCTACGTAATTAATTTGCATATATACTTGCTAGTCTGGTTGGAGACTAACCCCATTTCGGTGGGGGAACTGGTTGTGTTTTTGACATGACCAGGTACGCAGGTAGTATCGGAGCGTGGAGGTGAACGTGCGACGTGATGCGAAATTTAGGATGGGTTTAATTTCCGCTGGTTTGTTTTTATGTGTGTGCTA
Source organism: Oxyria digyna (assembly GCA_029168935.1). Lineage (NCBI taxonomy): Eukaryota > Viridiplantae > Streptophyta > Magnoliopsida > Caryophyllales > Polygonaceae > Oxyria > Oxyria digyna. The sequence goes on along the minus strand of JAPVLV010000004.1, from coordinate 15,856,479 downwards.
CTGTTTTGGTTCTTGAGATGTCTTCTGGTGAGACTCTTGTTGGATGGTTGTGCTTGGTTGTACCAAGTTGGTTTTGACGGGTCGTTGTAGCGTCTGTGAACGCCGACCCATGTATATATGTCCTCTCTTTGGAAGTGGTTGTTTGAACCAGGTTTTATCTTGTGATTGAATGTTGTTAGTTTATGTGCTACAGGTTGAATTTCATTTAGTAAGAATGCCTAAGGGAATTTCTGTCGGAAATTCCTGGCGCTGTGACCCCCATTAAGAGTAATTTTTGGGGCGTTACATCCACAACATCAATTGGCATCGAATTAACAATCAATTTCACCCAAAGTCCCACCCTTCAACATGAGCCTCTCAATGGAGAAGTTAGGGTTAAGGAACTTAAGGAAATTTACCTCAAAATTTCTGGGCAAGGAAGGGTGCAAGATGCTTAAACAAGTGGGTTGAAGCTTCTATGATGAGAGTGAAACATAGCCCAAGCTATACAGCGACAATAGAAGCCTTCGAACAGCAGCTGAACTGCAGCGGAACCAGTCCAGAAACGCAGCTGAACCAGTCCAGAAACGCAGCTGAACTGAGGAGAGACAGAGGAGAAGGAGAAGTGATGGTGGCTGGTCCTTTGCAGCGGCTACAACGCCTTGAACGAGCTACGGGAAAGAGATACGGGAAAGAGAGAGAGACAAGGGGTGAAGGAGAGAATGGAGGTTGTAAGAAGTTTCAGATTTGATAAATAAGAGTTAAAGAAAGAAGAAAAAAAATAAGGATAATATGAGATACTTAATGTCTAAGTATTTATTTTATCTTTATTTTACTAGTAGGTTATTATCGGATTATTTAAGTGGTATATATGTAGGTATGGGAGTAGGATATATCATTAAGTACTCGGGAATAATTCTAATACAGAGATTATACGCATAAAAATAAATTTTATTTTAATACGCACCTTTCGGGGTATTTCACAACGGAGGTCATAAATAAAAATACTTTGTTTTTCACCAAAATCGGAAGGGGTTAGTACACAGAAATGTCAATATTTTGGTAAAAATTAAAATTTATGTTTTTCTTTAGTTATTAACCCCCAAGGAGTTCAAAAAACAATTCTCGTTTTTTCACCAAAATAAGAAGGGTTAGTGCATAAAAATCTCAATATTTTGGTGAAAACAACAATTTATGATTTTATTGAGTTATTAAACCCGGAGGAGTTTAAAAATAAAAATATTTGTTTTTCACAAAAATTAGAAGGGGCTAGTACATAGAAATATCAATATTTTGGTGATAATAATTTTTGAGTTTATTGAGTTATTAACCTCAATGAAGGTCATAAATAAAAAATACTTTATTTCACAAAAATCAGAAGGGGTTAGTACACAGAAATTTCCATATTTTGGTGAAAACAATAATTTATGGTTTTATTGAATTATTAAACCCACAGGAGTTCAAAAATAAAAATACTTGTTTTTCACAAAAATTAGAAGGGATTAGTGCATAAAAATCTCAAAATTTTGGTGAAAACATCAATTTATGATTTTATTGAGTAATTAAACCCGAGGAAGTTCAAAAATAAAAATACTTGTTTTGCACGAAAATCAGAAGGGGTTAGTACATAGAAATCTCAATATTTTGGTGAAAACAACAATTTATGATTTTATTGAGTTATTAAAACTGAGGAAGTTCAAAAATAAAAATACTAGTTTTTCACCAAAATTAGAAGGGGTTACTACACAGAAATCTCAATATTTTGGTGAAAACAACACTTTATGATTTTATTGAGTTATTAACCTCGGGGAGTTCATAAATAAAAATACTTATTTTTGAAATTTTTGTGTACTAACCCCTTTAGATTTTGGTTGAAAACAAGGATTTTCATTTTTTAACTATCCGCATGTTAAAAACTTAAGAAAATAATAATCTTAAGTGTTGTTAGGATATGAATAAAATAAATAAAGTACAAATATTATAAAGAAAAATTAATAGATAAAAAAGAAATATTTTAAATATTTTAAAACACCGAAAAAGAAAATATTGTAAACATTAAGCAACAAGAGTAAAAGATAGAATAATATCACGAAATAAAATAGATACTATATTATGCTAGGAAGATATTAAGTGTTTTTTTTCTTAAAAAAGTAACTAAAAAACAGCGGCAAGTCAAGCACTAACCAGTCGTAGTCGCCTTCGTGTTGCTGAACTCCATCAGCAGTTACCGACTTACCGCCATATCTGTCACCTCTTTCACACCTTTTTTTCTCCCCAAATCGGATCCTACCAAAGCTTTCTTCTTCCTTTCTTTTACTAACTCAACACGGAACCTTGTCTCGGCGTTTCCCCAAATATCATAAAATCCAAACCTATTTCTTACTTCCCGATTTTGCTGTCGAGTTCACGATTTCCCTCCGTCTCAGATCTCAATTTCTGCTCCTCGCTTCCCACGATTTCTATCAAAGGTGCTCTATTGCGTGGATATTAAACCCCTGCCTCTTCTGCTAGATTATACTTTCCGCCATTCCTTTCCTCATGCATTTTTTATTGCTTTTCAGTTTTATATTATTATTTCCTGCGGTTAGCAATATAAAATCAAGTATAAAACTTTGCTTTGCGTGATTCATGAGGCAATAATGTCAAATCCATGATTTTCTTCACATCATTCCTCAGAATGTCAAACTGATACTAATATAAACCGCCTTAGCTTTTGCATTTTGTAGCATTTGTCGGTTGGCTGAATCTTTCCAGGTGATGCGTACTGTATAGTAGAAACATGGGAAACAATGGATTATACAGGTATGGAAGCATTTATTTGTTTAGTTGTTATCACGATTTGAGGATTTTACTTGGAGCATTAGCTGAGAAGTGAGAATTGATGCAGTGCAAGCGGGAAAAAGAAACATGGTGTTATGAAACTTGTAGCATTAACGTTTGTTGGAATAGTTTTCGGTTTCTCGGTGGGAGTAACCTTTTCAGCAAGACCATCAAGCATGGTATGTATTATGTATATATATTTGTAGATGGTGGCAATTTTTATTGATCATGGGTCATCCTGAAATGCAGCTAAATAAATTCGTGGAGGTTTTTCCAGATCAAAAGGTGTTGCGTATCGATAGACTAAGCTTAGCACGAGATCAAAATCTGAACAACACACAGAAGGCATGTCTGCTTCCGTATCTGTCATGGCTTGATAGTATTACTATGCTTGTTTGATCTTACATTGTTTATCTTATCCTCAATTGCAATGAAGATTTGGGTTCCATCAAATCCTAAAGGTGCAGAAAGACTACCACCAGGCATTGTTGCAGCTGAATCAGACCTTTATCTTCACAGACTATGGGGTAATCCTAGGGAGGTATGGAACACTATCTTATGTTGTTTCCAGCTTATGTTGTTTCCAGCTTATGTTGAATCATTGTTAGTCTCTAAGCTTAAACCCTTTTCCCAAGTTTAACTTTAATGGGTGATCATAACCTTGTTCTTGCAGGACTTGACTATAAAACCCAAGTACCTTGTATGTTTTACTGTTGGTTATGCTCAAAAGAAAAATGTTGATGCAGCTTTGAAAAAGGTTTTCCTTCCCAATTTTTACATTTTATTTTGATTTATGTTCTTATTCTTCAAGGACTAACTTCGAACTTAATCTTCTCCATGCTATAGTTCTCAGAGGATTTCACTATTGTTCTTTTCCATTATGATGGAAAAACAACTGAATGGAATGATTTTGAGTGGTCAAAGAGAGCTGTCCATATAAGTGTGGAAAGGCAGACAAAATGGTGAGCAACCTCTTCTGCGTCTTTTTGGCTTTCACAAAATTTTGTCTTGCACTAACTTGCTTATATTATCCATCTCTAAGGTGGTATGCCAAAAGGTTCTTGCATCCAGACATTGTTGCATCATATGATTACATTTTCATTTGGGATGAAGACTTAGGAGTTGAGCATTTCAATGCAGAAGAGTATGTCTCTTTTCATCTGTGCATATATTATACAGAGCTAATATACTTTCATATTTCTATTTTACTAAATTCAGTTTTGAGGTTTTCAATCCAGATACATTAAACTAGTTAAGAAGTATGGTCTAGAGATTTCACAACCTGGCTTAGAGCCTAACAGTGGACTGACATGGCAAATGACCAAGAGAAGAGGTGATCGAGAAGCTCACAAGTAAGCACAAATTCAAGTTCACTTAAACATGTCGGATTTACTTCATTCTCACATGTCTCCAACATATTCTATCAGACAAGCAGAGGAGAAACGTGGGTGGTGCACAGACCCAAATAAACCACCATGTGCAGGGTAATTTTCAAGCTTAACAGCATAATACCGATTAAGCTGCTCCTTGTGGAATGAAAAATAAGTGCTGAATATGAATGCAGATTTGTTGAGATTATGGCTCCAGTGTTTTCCCGGGACGCCTGGCGTTGTGTGTGGCATATGATTCAGGTACTATAATTCTAACAATTAATACATTGTATAAAGTAAGATTGCCCTTTAGTTTTATTTGTCTAAACAAAGCTATCTGGCAATTGGAAGTGCAGAATGACCTGGTCCATGGATGGGGTCTCGACTTTGCCCTTGGAAAGTGTGTTGAGGTTTGTGTGAGTTAATGTTTTCCTTTTCCTTTTTTTGGATGTAAAGTAGTTCTTACAAACATCGAATTTGTAACAGCCTGCACATGAGAAAATAGGAGTTATTGACTCACAATGGATCGTTCATCAACGCATTCCTTCACTTGGAAACCAGGTAAATAGAAAGCTCATAAAAAAAATACAGAAACACAATGCATGACCATTTTCTGATAAACTCTGTATCCATTCCATGCAGGGTGAACACAAAGAAGGAGAGTCTCCAAGGAAAGGGGTGAGCTAGCTTATGTTATCCTTGATGCATATAATATTACCATGAGATGTTACTATATCTTAACATTTGTTTGAATGGTGATTTTGCAGGTAAGGGAAAGATGTAAAAGTGAGTGGAAGATGTTTCAAAACCGAGTGGAGAAAGCAGACAAGGAATACTACAAGAGTATTGGAGTTGATCCTATCAAGCCTTGAGAGTATTCTTAGTCTACATTGATTGATAAATATTCATGCATAGTCCATCAGGTATAATATACAGACAGAACACACAATACATATAAGAGTTTAATATACAAGTCATAGCATTTTGTAATGCTGTAATAAAACAGTTTGTAGAATAGATAGTGAAATTCAACACTGTATCCAGGCATCCTTGGGCGCTGAGTTGTGATGTCATATTCATTTATGATCTTCTTCATTGCTCATATTGATGGGGTTTTCAGTGAAAACAACTCTGTGAAATGCAAACTCACCTTAACTGTGAACAAAACTATCTTATATGTGAATATTATTATGTGAACTGTGAACATTACTATCTTATATGTGAACCTAAACTATGAGCGGTTAAGGTTCACATATAAGGTTAACCGTGAACCTTATATGTGATTAGTAATGTAGGTTTACATATAAGGTAGTAATGTTCAAAGTTCGCACCGTAAGAATTACACCGAATCTTCCCTCGTTGGCGAAGAGATCAAATCCAAAATCCGTTTCTATCCCCATGCCAAATATTCCCGAAAGAAGAAGAGCTAATATTACTTTGTCGATTTCTGGCAATCTGCTCGGATCACTTCGGACCTTTCTAAGGGCATATTTGGGTTTCAATAAAGCCCCTATCGTCGTTTGTAGACATGAGATTTTTTTATCATCCGGCAAAATGAAAATCGAAGCAATTGGATGTCCTACCTATGTTTGTTCACAAAGCCAGAAGAGTAATTGATCACTAGAATGCGTTGAGGTTTTCCCAAAAAAAATCCTAGTGGTTAATGATGCATGTAAGTATGATGGAGCACTTAACGACGCATCTTCATAGACCAAGCATCATCTCCTTAACAATTCCATAGATAAATTTGCTTATCTCACATACATAAAATCAGATACATATGGTTGAAAAGAGAAAACACATAGCAATCGTATATATGTATGCTTCATTCTACATGGAGTGGAGCAGATATATATTGATGTATTATTAATGAAGAAAGACAATGAATATATCAAGACATGAACTCTGCTAAGTCAAGCTTCCTGTGCCTCCTTTGGATGAAGTCGGCGGCTTCCTCATCGACGTCCTCTTCAGCCTTGGCCTTATGTCCATGGTGATGGCTATGTCCATGGCTGAAGTAGTCGTACATATTCGTGTACGTCGCGTGGTGGTTGTGAGGCGGTGGTGGTGGAGACATGTACCTTGAGAAGTAGACCTCCGACTCATCAAGGCTCTTGTAGTTGTTTCCACCTCCTCCTCCATTTGCAGTTGCAGATGAGAATCTCTTCATTATTCAATCCCAGTTGTGTTATGGGTAGCTTGTAATTTAGAGATTATGCAATGCAGAGGCTTTTATATATGCTAAGAAGATTTAGCAAGTGGTAGGAATAGGATAGGTTTGTGAATTTCACGTCTGCGTGGATGCTAAGAGAATCGGATCCTTTGAAAAGCTTTTCTTCTCCACTTTGCAAATTTCCATGCTTTCATTCAAATATGGGCTATATTTATTCTCCACCTATCCTACATGCCTAGTGTTTAACACATGTGCTCTACCAACATTCAATTGGCCTAAGTTTTCATAATTGTTCTATTTAGAAATCTCGAGTTCGAGTCCTGTTGGAGGCATGTATGGAGAAATTGATGTTGGGAGAGGTCACATGTGATCTACCACCTTATACCAATTAACCATTATCCCAACAAGACAATTATAACAAAACTTGAAAACGTGAAATTTCATGTACCTCACATTTTTTGGGCTCAAACTCGATGATGGAACGCGTTAATTCTTATGAAATGACACGCGTTGTCTTCAATCTACGCATCTATAACGACAGTGGAAACTTGATCAAAGCACGACAATCAGGTTGGTTATTCAAGTTGTTCATACATGTAGCTGATGCAGGTAGCTGATACAAGCAATATACACCTGCAACCAAATAGATGACAAGTACTTGGACGTAACTTAATCTAGTGGGTTTGCTTCCTCTATTTATAGCCATGTCTAGCATTCATTGGGAGGATTTTCGATCTGACTCCGAATATGAGCCCAGGATCGATGGCTTATATTGATTCTCGAGTCATAAAGTCATTCGTTTGTAATCTTTAAAATCCCTCGGTATTCAATGAGATGAGCGCGCCTCTTCTGATAGTCAATGTCAATTAGATTTACGTTTCATTCAATTTATAAATTCGGGAATCAACACTTGAGAGTCGAGACTTATCCCACTCTTTATTCTAACCTCTTCCATTGCAGGATATTATTTGTGGTACATCCAAGTCTAGTATTCTGTCAAAAAGAACACATTGATGCAAATGCAAGTAACGCAACTTGCAATGCAAGTAGGGAGAGATGCTCGCTCTATCATCATATTGGGCTGTTGTGGGCCTAGAAATAGAATAGTAAATAGTTTGGGCTTAGTGTAAGAATATTGGGAATGATTTGTGCCCAATGCCCTATTGTGCATTATATTAATAACAATTACACTCTCAAACTAAGTGTTAATAAACTGCCTTAGTATAAATATACCCTAGTTGGTGATTTTGACAGCGTTCTCTCTCCCCCATCGATCCCTCCCAACTCTCAAACCTCACCCTCTCAATTCTCGATCCTTCATGTGCCGCCTGCCTCTCAGATCTTCCTCTCCGTCAATTCCTTCTCCAGCACTGAACTTGAAATCATCGCAGATACGCTCGGCTCAGCTTCTCCAATCTTCCGAAATCTGAAGGAATCCAAAACCTTGCGCTGCTCTGTAAATCGATTATGTGATACTACTATTGTTTCGATCTCGGCGAAGAAGAAGATAATCGTCGTGGAAACTGATGAGGCTAAAGTCGTAGTGCCAAATCAAAGAAAATCCTAAACACTAACTAGAGTATAGCAAGTAAGTAGAGGTCGAACCCAAGGGAATCAAAACACCAAATCAATGCAGTCAAGTGAAATATCAACTAGTAACAAGTAACCAAAAGGGGGGGGTTTGATTGCAAGAACACACAAGTGACCAGTAACAAGCAAAGGAAGTTTGGGTGAGAATATTATGCGAAGGGGTTTCACCTAGCAAGTATCCACACAACAGTAAATCAAGTTGATCATAGATTTATCTCAAGTTCTTATCAATCCTAGGGAATGTTCATATTCCAATCTTTAATATATTAGCAGGTTAACCGGTCCTGATAATACTTACTATTCAACAATCAGGGAAACCTCTAAAGATTAGATGAAATAGCAGCAAAGAGCACATGAATCATAAGGATGCATGCAATAACTTACAACCGTCAAGTATTAACATGCAATCAATTCTCTTTCATATAAACAATCAACTACCAGATCATGCAGATATGAGTGCTACAATGACAAGGAATTCCACCGTATATTCCTAGTCTAGCAATAGAAAACTATCAATCAAACTAGGTGATCAAGCTAGCAAAACTAATAGAAATCAATAGATGAAGAACAAGAGAATTAATACAAACCCATAGGAAAAGAACAAGAGTTTAGAAATCTCACAACTTAATAACTGAAGGTTTCAACCGCTAAGTAAAACAATGGAGATTAGTTCCTGCTCATGGTTGCAAAACTAAATTGTCTGATGGAAAAGATGATAAAGAACTAGGGTTCTTAAATAGAGACTAACCCTAAAAAATAAATGGTAAAAGATAAATCCTAAACGAAATAATAAAATAAGGAAAAAGAAATAAAACAAACGAAGGAAAATAAGGAAAGTCCGGAATGTCTTCGGCCTTGTTGTGGCGATCGCCATAGATGTCTGGCGATCGCGGTCTTCATGTAAAGCTTTGTCTCGCCTCTGTCGCCCCATGGCGATCGCCGTAGAGTAATGGCGACCGCCATGCTCTCTCGAACTCATGTAGTGCTTCTGTTGTAGAATGGCGATCACCATAGTGATGGTGGCGATCGCCGCTGCTCCGCAGAATGTCTTCGTCTTCATGTCTTCAATCTTTGATCCTCTTCTTCTTCGTTCTGGTCTTCATTTCTTCACTTCTTCATAAACAACTCAGAATATAACAATAGCTCCAAATACTTGTGATAACACTCCTACACTAATGTAATAACCCCTAGTTACGCCATACAAAGTGTAGCGTATCAGAAACCTCTGGTACTAGCTCTATTCTTCCTTCTTAGCTTCTTCTCGTATCTAGTTCTTTGTGTTGAACTCTCCGATTTCTGTTATTAGTTTACTAGATTTGGTGTTAATGGAGGATTTAGGGTTTCTTGTTGTTTTCACTGATGCGCATGAGTTTCCTAGGTAAAAATTTGCATTTGAAATCCCTAATTGTAGACGTTAAGTTCGAGCTTGCAACTGATGTTGTTCAAATACTGTTGCTAATTTTGGATTATGTGGATTTTGGTGTTGAGCTAGTGAATGAGATTAGTTCGTTTCTTGCTGTTTTTCCAGGTCGAAATTTTGTAGTTGAAATCTTTAATTGTTGACGGATTTTGTTCAAATACTTGTGCTGATTCTTACTTTGGACTTTGGTGGTGAGGCAATGAACCTGTAAATGGAGAGAAACAGAATGATGGAAATGACGGAATGATGGAATTGTTGTTGTTCGTTCTCAGTGGTTTAAATCCACTCTCTCAGGTTCATATTTGACCTTTCTTCTACATTTTCTTTGTATTTTGAATGAGATTTGTGAATCATTTGTTCTCGATGAAGCTCTTTGTGAATATTTTATGCAATCCTGTTTTGGTAGTGTGTGAAATTGATTGATTTGATAGCACTCGTAAAAAATTTCTTGGTGGTTTATTGTGCATTTGTGCATAAATACTTCTATGCTTGCCTGTTTTGGTAAGATACAGTTACAAAATGTAAATGTGTGATGTACCTGAAGCTCCAATTCTGATAGATGAGCTTGCCTTCTTTTCCTTGACCGCCTAGCTGATTCTCATTCGAAACCTTCCTGTAGAGTGTAATGAAATGTGTGAATAACAATGTCTTGTGACCTTGATCGAGAAGACAACAAACTGTTAACTTTTGTTTCTATTGAGTTGAATAATGTACCTCCTAATGCGTTTCAAATCTCCGTATTCAGCAACAGAATGCAACAGCTATGAGGATGGCCGAACTGTTAGAGGCTCATCCTAAGGTAACTGGGAAAACTCTTTTTGTTATGTTATGTCGTATCTTTCATCTTGTACATTCTAATTAGATTCACTCATTAGCATGAATCATTTTGCAGATAGAGCGAGTTCATTATCCTGGCCTGCCAAGTCATCCCGAACATGAGCTTGCTAAGCGGCAGATGACTGGTTTTGGTGTTGTTGTCAGTTTTGAGGTGAGCATTGTTTGACCGATAAAAACATATTTCTTTGACTATAATTCTTAATGAATTGTGATTAATTTGCAATTCAGGTGGATGGAGATATAGAGACCACTATAAGGCTCATTGATTCATTGAAGATTCCTTACATTGCCCCGTCTGAAGGTTGTGAAAGCATGTCCTACTGGTAAATACACACTAGAAACTTGTTAATTAATCCCTAAATAATTACCCTTCTTGAAGATTGTTCTATTGGTTTTAAAACAGGGATCTTCCTCAGTCAGAAAGACTCAAGTATGGAATTAAGGACACACGGGTTAGATTCAGTTTCGGAATAGAGGACTTTGATGATTAAATAGGCGGCATTCTACCTTGCGACCACCAACTGTCATTTTTTTTTTGCACAAAAGATATGAAACAAAACCAAAAATCCGAAGGAATTTAGACAGTATAATATTTTGAGCATTTAGGTGTCAACATATGTAAACTGTCTTTGGCATATACGAAATCAAGTGTGTTGACAATCTAATTTATTGGTGTTGACAAGTTTTGTAAAATGCTGACAATTTTGTAATATAACTAGTGTTGTATGTTGTTGACCGTTTATTAGTCGTGTAAATAATTTATTTAGTTGGCTTGACAACTTTTTTAGTCGTGTTGACAACTTCTTTAGTCGTGTTGACAACATTTTATTCTTGTTGACAACTTATTATTCTTGTTGACAGCTCTATTAAAAAATTTGTTGACAGGTCTATTAAAATATTTTTGTTGACAGCTCTGTTATAAATTTTGTTGACAACTCTGTTAAAAAATTTGTTGACAACTTTGTTAAAAAATTTGTTGACAGCTCTGTAAAAAAATTTGTTGACAGCTGTGTTAAAATTTTTGTTGACAGCTTTGTAATAAAGTGATGTAGAAACTTAAAAAATATAACAGTTTTAGGGTATTTACCCAAAAACTGGGAATATTGGGCCTTAATTTGAGTAGTTGAGTTTTTTATCATGGAACAAAAAACAAAAACTTTACAAGGACAGAATGTATGGTAGCCCAAGACAGCTTTGAATATAAGTGGTCCAACTCCAAGCCCCCACGCCACGTGGGGGACTAGATCGACAATAAAGATGTCACGTGACATCAAGACAACTGGGCACCCCCGTTTGCACGTGCACATCCAACCACAGTCCTTTTGGATTTAGATCGGCCCATTAAGACGAGTAGTCAATTTCAATGGAGAAAGCCCACAAAGTCATATGGGCCACAGAGAAGGCCCAATATGGGGCCATCTTCATCAAGAAAGGCCAAGATGTGTCTCCTGTAATGTCACCCTTTTCAGTAGCCAAATCCAGCATCTGCTTGTACAAAGATCTGGCATGCCAAGCACCACTCAGCATTGCGTATCACTCTTTAACTTTATTTCTATGCCACATATTGTACAAATTGTTTATTCTCAATCATACATTTTCTGCTTTCATTACCTAGCTGTCTTGCTTTATAAATCATTCATATTTTTATGCTCATTCTAGTATATTCATCATACTACAATTATGGAAAACAACTCACTTTATATCAAATTTTAAAATAAACACATTACCTACCCCTTCAGTTTATATGTAATTACTAATTATATATAGAAGAGTTGAACCTCACGATATATGATTCTAAAAAAAAATATTATAAATGTAGAGCTGAGTTATACCATAAGACTGGACAACATTGTATGTTCTAACTTAAGTAACAGCTATCCCATGTCTTGAAGTTCATAAAATCTAGGTTTTAGATGAACATATATATTATTTTGGAGAAATTATGTCATTGTCACTAGTTGTTGTTTTGGGGTGATTAATATCCAATATGAGTAAGCATAATAATTACCTAACTAACGTGCTCATTCATAATTTATCTACTTTATAAAGAAAAATTAAGGTTTGGTAAAAGAAAATACTGAATTTGCTATATATATATATATGAGAATTATTGAAGATCGATAAGTATATAGTTTGAAAACAACAAGTCGAATGAAATGCTTATATCATATGTCATTAACTAGCTTTCTAGCTAGCTAGGTACCTATGCATAGTTAGCTCGATGGAACGTACATATATATCTACACATACCTGCATACATTAATACATCTTCTTTCGGATGATCTAAAATGTACTCATTTTGCAATAGATCAACCGCACAAAGAGTCTTCATGATTGTTTTCACCTCCCAAAAAAAGTCAATAGTTAGTTAGTGGGCCACCACAAAAGACTGGATCCATTAATTTATTTTACCTATACTCCATCCGTCCCTAAAAGTTCTTTCCATTTCAAATAATGACATTATTCACGTAATAATCGAATTTGTTAGATATCTTACAATATATAAGAACAAACATAGTGATGTGGAGTCTTGTTTGATTCGTCTCATCGATAACTTTAAGAATATCAAATTTTTATAATTTTTATTAATCTATATTTAGAGATATTAACGATATAAAACGCACATCGACATACGTGTTTAAAAGAGATGGGAAGAACATTTGGAGACGGACGGAGTAAGTGGTTATGAATAATTAACTTTATGGAGCACTAATTACTAACTTGTAAATCTGACTCGAACAACCTAGCTAGCTAGCTAGAGTTTATCCCTTCATTACTCCCTCTATCCAATCATTTAATATACTCCCTTCGTCCCTTAATATAAGGTTCATTTGCTTTTCCGACACTATTTACAAACCGAGAGAATCTTCTCGTTTTCTTCCAATATATAGAAATAAATATAGGCATACGAGATCTCGTTTGATTCGTCTCATTTAGCACTTTGACAATATAAAAAAATTATATTTTTATCATCGTATATTTAGAGATATTAACGTTACAAAACGTGTCTCGACAAATGTGTCAAAACCAAATGGGAAGATCAATAGGGGACAGACGAGTATATAAGTACAATCCGATTTCCTTTCGGGTGTAATATTGAGTACGAAAACACACTAGTTTGACAATATCTTATATATGCACATCTCTAGTTCAATTTATATCATACTCGGTTCATGTCAACAACATGCATCATCATGTATGAAAACATTAATACTCCAGAAAGTGTTTAAATAAATATAAAGGGTTAGTGCACTTCATTTTATAATTTTAGATTGCGCCATGATAAAAAAAAAGTTTTAATATATATATGTCTCTAAAAATCTTTCACTGTTTATCTTGATTGATATTGATAGGGTGGTCCACTGGTCCATATTGGTGGAATCCCAACTTAACCAAAGGTAATTTTCTGTCACTGTTTTTCGAATTAGTATATACAGTAGTTTAGATGCTTCAGAAACTATGAATGAAGATATATATGATTTATCTCATCGGGGTATCATAAATTCATAACGCATACATAAATATTTTAATATGCTTGTTGGGATGGGATAATTCAACCTCCAATGATAAACAGAAACGTTCGTTCCATAATGCATGCACATAACATATTTCAAACACAAATCTAACTTAATTTGATTAGTTTCATAGTCAAATTAATTGCACAAAAATAAGAATTAAGCATGCATGATCGAGGTGAAGGTAAAAAGAAAAGTTTGTACGTAGTGTCGCAGTCATCCTTCCATGCTCGCGAATCTTTGACAAACAGCTACATGATAATCATATATTCCAATCCATTTTTACTTTGCTACGGCTTATGATCACCACCAAACACAGACTTACCAAAATCACGTAAAAAGGCTCTGACCAAAAAGATAAGCACGTAAAAAGGTATAAAAAAACATACCATTTATATGTAACAAGTAACTTACTAGCGTTGGACCTTTTAGAAGTCGTACTAGTATGAAGTTCTGATAAGTTTATAAAATGACATGTAAGGCTATATCAAAACTGCCATGCATTATTCTATGTGCTCTGTTATTTTATTTGGTATTATTATTGGACATAATATAGGGTATTTATAATATCTGGTGGGCAAGCACTGTCATGATATATATCTTTTGTAAAATTAAGAATACATTAAAGCATAATTGCACGTACTAAAATTTGTAGGTTAATGTGAAAGGGAAGGAAGGGCGCACACAGCTTATATTCTACGACTAGTCGCCTTCTCTGCTACTGCATTGTCCGACCACATTTGCCCCACCTTCTTTATTCATTTGACATTCCTTACCACTCTAATAAAAACTACACCTCACTTAATTTGCAACGTATATACATACCTAGTATATTTGTTTGTATGTATATTGACATAATAATACTCCGTACTAGAAAGTGTGGAGTAATGAATATAAGTATATGGAATGGAGCTCTATAAACTTCATCATCTTTTTCCTGGGTTAATGCGTTTGATTGACAGGGGTGGGTGGGAGCTGACAAGGGTTAGGTTATTGTTTCACATATATATATTTCTGCATGTCCAAATCAAAATCTTAATATTTTGCTTTGCATGCATTAATTTAACCCTGATATATACTTGCAAAAACCCCACATCCACATCCTGTCTCACCCAACTGCTTCTTCTTTTTTCTTGGATTCTTTTTCTTCACATCTCTTTCTCTCCTTCATCACTCTAAATTTTCATACGATCAATATGGGGTTCAGATTAATTTGACTCTAACTTTCCTTGTCTTGGTCTACACCTACCTAGATTCGAAGCAAACCATTGCTGCGGATATTAATGCTGTTGATAAGTTTCTTGTGTGGAGATAAGTATTTTGAGGAGCTGGTGGAGGACCCTTCCTCTTCTTCCTCTTTCAATTAGAGTACTTTAATATATTCATTCCCAAAAATATTGTCTTGCCCGCCAAGTGTTTGATAAAAAACTTGTGAGAGAAACAACAGGTTTGCCATGAAATTCATGAAATTAGGATCTAAGCCAGACACTTTCTACACAACTGAAGCTGTGAGGTAATGATTCAATTCCAAACTTGTTTTGATCTTTGACAACAATAGAAAGAGTCAAATTCTTTATTGTTTAACTTGTTTACAGGTCAGTCTCCTCTGAAGTGTCCAGTGATATTATAATCCAAGTGAAAGGCAACAGATATCTGTTGCACAAGGTAAATTAAGTAGAACTGTGTACTTCATTCAATTCACTTGCTATTAATTTCATCTGAATTGAATTTTAACTGCACTTCAATCCAGTTCCCATTGCTGTCAAAATGCCTGCGCCTTCAGAAACTCTGCGCCGAGTCACCTGATTCCTCCCATCACCAAATAGTCCAGCTTGCTGATTTCCCAGGTGGAGTAGAAGCCTTTGAGTTATGTGCAAAATTCTGCTATGGAATCACCATCACACTAAGCGCGTACAACGTAGTCGCAGCTCGTTGTGCAGCCGAGTACTTACAAATGACAGAGGATGTGGAGAAAGGCAACTTAATTTCCAAAATTGAAACTTTCTTCAGTTCCTGCATTCTTCTGGGATGGAAGGATTCAATTGTGACCCTACAAACCACAAAGGCGTTATCAACATGGTCTGAAGATGTCGGTATAACGAGCAACTGCATTGAAGCCATAGCTTCAAAGGTGTTAGCCAATCCATCCAAGATAAGCCTATCTCATAGTTACTCAAGGAGAGGCTCTTCTGTCTGCGAAGCCGTTAAGGAAACTAAGAATTGGTGGGGGGAAGACATAGCTGATCTGCAAATAGATCTTTATTGGAGGACAATGATTGCTATAAAATCGGGAGGAAAAGTCCCCTCCAGATTAATTGGAGAGGCATTGCAGATTTATGCTTGTTGTTGGTTCCCATCTAAGCAATCGGTTTGTGATGTGGATCGAGAGACGGCTTCGTCTCTTCATAAGCTGTTGTTGGAGTCAATTGTGAGCCTTCTTCCAGCTGAGAAAGGCTCTGTTCCATGTAGCTTCTTGCTTAAGCTGCTCAAAGCTGCAAATATGCTGAATGCTGCTTCATCTGCAAAGACGGAGTTGGCAAGGAGAGCCGGGATTCAGTTGGAGGAAGCCACTGTCAAGGATCTGTTGATACCGTCTGCTTCTAGAGCAAACGATTGCACAAAGTATGATGTGGATGTGGTTATGAGCATCTTGGAGCAGTTCTTATCTCAAGGACAGAGTCCTCCAACTAGCCCTGCAAGAATCAAAGGGAGAAATGAAAGGAGGAGGAGGTCCAGATCTGCAGAGAATATTGATTTAGAGTTTGAAGAAAGTAGGAGATCTTCATCTGCATCTCATGGTTCCAAAATCAAAGTAGCAAAACTCATTGATTCATATTTACAAGAGATTTCACATGACCCTAACTTACCTCTCTCCAAGATCATCTCCATTGCAGAGTCAATACCAAATTTCGCTAGGATTGATCATGATCATCTTTACAAAGCCATTGACACCTATCTCAAGGTTTGTCCTAATTGATTTCATATTATTATATTAGGTTGGCTGTTTTTGTTGTTGTTGTTGATGATGGATGAATGATGACAGGCACATCCAAACCTTAACAAAAGCGAAAGGAAGAGATTATGTCGAGTCCTAGATTGCAAAAAGCTATCGATGGAAGCGTGTATGCACGCTGCTCAAAATGAGCGTCTACCATTAAGACTAGTAGTTCAAGTCCTTTTCCATGAGCATGCTCGAGCTAATATGGCGAGTAACAAGGTTGCTGATCTTCCAGCCCACATTAAAGCATTGTTGGCTGCACAAGACGATGACAATGCATCTTCGAGGCATCAAACAGGGTCTATGAGTACAACAGTTGAGGACAGATGGAGTGTTTCTGGGCTTAAATCATCATCCAAGTCAACTCTGAAGGCCAGGTTAGCTGAAGAGGATGAAGTCAACTATTCAGATGGACTAGTTAAGGCATCAAAGCTCAAGGCGATCTGCTCAATCCCAACTCGGCCTAAGAAGATGTTCAGTAAGTTGATGTCCATCAACAAAAGTAGTGCAGCAGAAAAACATTAGAAGATTACTCTGTTCTGCTCAATGTATGTACCTTAATTCAGGGAAATCAATTCATTATGCACAAATTTTACATTTTGCTAAGAACCCTTTTGTAAATGTAAGAAATGGTTGAATTGGTTGATCAGATAATATAATGATAACAATGGATGAAGGAAGCAGAAAGATTGTAGGAAACAAGGATAGTGGTGTAGTGAGTTTATATTAATAATGTTTTTGTTGTGGGGACAGGTGATCAATTTGTGTTATATTTGTCTACCATCACTACAGGAATTATATAGGGAAAAGGGATAAAGAAGAGGATGTCAGGATTCTATTGATACTTGTTTGAGATTAGTGGATCATAAAATCTTATTAATGGTAATCTTTTAGGTTAAGATAACAGCAAATAGGATGGCTGGCTCTTTTATGTTCTTGTTCTTGGCTTTTGGAAGGAATGAATCATCAGAAAACAAGGATAAAGGGAGGCATGAAATGGAATCTCTTTTGTTAATAAAAGGAAGGATTTTATTTTTATTTAGGTACTGCTGTTTATTTGACAAAAAAGAGTGGCATCTTTGTTTTGATGGCAGACATCCTGGTGGAACAAAAACAAAATGCGGGGTTACTTCAATCAACATGAACTTTATTTCTCCACTAATGTCCTTCCACATAATGCAATGCATACATCCACATTAAAGAGAGTAGGTATAGGTGTACTTTTTGGTTCTTGATTTCAGGGGAGCGCGGTTTCATGATCAACCCGGCCTCATCGAATGATCAGAATACACTAATGCACAATTCTCGTTATAACAAAAATGAAGAACAAATCAGTGGCCTAAGTAGTTAGTTAAAATTTTCATTATTGGAACTAGATGATTGTGCAAAAATTACCTTTCTACGGGTAAGAAGGTGAAGAATTGGCCTGCTAACCAATCGTGGAAAACTTTCCCGCAAGATTGGTTGTTGGTTAGATATTGTGGGTGATGACGAGAGCAGGTTTTTTTTTGCTTACTAGTTATTGTTATCATCATATATGATGATGGTCCAGCTTCTGATCGGTGTATTCCAAAATCTTAAATGAACGGGCTCAATTCAGAAAAAACTTTGAATATACTGGATCCTAATTTATAGACTTTGTGTATTTTATCTATTAATATACTTAGTGATGACAACTTTTTATCATTAATCTCATGTCATGGCCGGGCGCCAAGGCATTCCGAGACTATTAAGACTTAGAAAGAATGTGTAGTGATTTTGTTATTTTTGTAGGGTGAATTGAGTTGAGATGAAGTGTAATGGTTTTATGCGTTGAAATAGAAGCAACATTATTGTATTTGGTGCCAATCTGATCTTGGTGTTGGACATATATGAAAATAGCTGTAGCATAAAATAAGAGGTGGAAGTAAGAAGAAGTAGGAGTATATAGATGGAGTGAGATACATATAACGTCCGGAATGAGAGGCCTGTGATTGGTTTTGAGCGGCAGCAACATAGAAAATTGGATTATTGGTTCTACTTCTGGGGAACTTGGAATTCTCAACGGCGTGCGTTCCTTAGAGACTGACTAGGTCTCCAATCTCGGCGGCGCGCTTCAGTTTAGGGTTAGACGCGCCATTGCCTCTTCCATCGATATGCCTTTTTCATTCACTTCTTCAATTCAATTCAATCTTTGTGTTTAGATCGACTACCATATCCTCACCTTGTATTTAACACGATCCAAGTCATTGGTTTGATCTCTACTTTCATATTCAGGGCGTTGATTCAACCAGACGTTTGGTATTTGAAGATAATGTTGTTGCGGTTCACCTCGAAGAGGCACTCGTATGTGTGTATTTGGTAATGCAGGAAGTGGGATAAGCGGTGTGATCGAGTTTTGGGGCGACAGCACACTCAGAGTAAATCGACAGCAAATTCATAGAAGCTGTCGCACAGAAGAATCAAATATCAAGCCCAAAACATGTGATCGAGTCACTAACCTAACCGCAACGAGAATCCCAAAAATCAATCGCAATCGCAATCGCAATCGCAATCGGAAAGTTCCTCGTCTATGCTTCCTGGTGGTCGATCGATGGGAGAGCGCGGCTGTTTGGGGATGGGCACAAATAATTCCTTCGTGAGATAAAAGGTTTAACAAATTTGATGGGCCACTAGTTTTCTATGATAGCAGGATCGGACCTAATTACCATTTTTTGAAACTCAAAACTAATTATATATTTATAATTTTTTTTAAGGCATATTTTATCTAATTTAGGTCAAAGCAAATCTAACATGGAGATCAAGACATTAACACAAAAATAAACGAAAAATAAAAATGATAAAATTAGCAAATTGATTGGTTCAATTACAAATTGACAATAACCATGATTAACGGCGAAATACAATATGCAGAAGAGTAACGACGACTTGATGAAAGAATTCAATACGAAATCTCATTCGGGGAAGTCGGAAAATCAAAAGTTGAAATTAGAAGAGGAATTCAAGAGGTCACATAGTAATGACGACTTAATGACAACTTTCTAGGTTATTACCCGCGCTTTGCGAGTCAAACACTTTTTATTTTTGTCTACATTCATATACTTAATGTATTTTTTCATATATGTAATTTTTAGTAAACTATAATAAAATGAATTGAATATCTCTTATATATGTACCAAAATCACATACTCGTTTACGTTGCTCGGATTTCTCTTCATCGTCATACGGATTGAAGGTGAAGAGCGAAGAAAAAAAAAGATGAAAATGGTGGAAATACTAACCAATTAATCACATAATTATGGTTTTATTAGACATTTAATAAGTCTCAATTATCATTGGATAATGAGAAATAATAAAAAAGAGAAAAAAATTAAGTTTAAACATTAATGAGTCTCAATCACCCCGGTTTTTGGGTAAATACCCTAAAACTGTTATGTTTTTTAAGTTTTTGCATCAATTTTTTAAGTTATAAGAAAGTACCCCATTTGCTGTCAATCAAATTTTTACCAGAGTTGTCAACAATTTTTTTTACAGAGCTGTCAACAAATTTTTTAACAAAGTTGTCAACAAATTTTTTAACAGAGTTGTCAACAAAATTTTACCAGAGTTGTTAACAAAATTTATAACAGAGTTGTCAACAAATAATTTAATAGAGCTGTCAACAAGAATAAAAAGTTGTCAACACGACTAAATAAGCTGTCAACACGACTAAATAAGTTGTCAACAAGACTAAATAAGTTGTCAACACGAATAATTTACGGTCAAGAACATACAACACGAGTAATATTACAAAATTGTCAACACTTTACAAAACTTGTCAACATACTAAATAAAATTGTCAGCACATTTTAAAAACTATAAACATACTAAAACATTGTCAACACATACTAAAAAAGAAGTTGTCAACACATTGAAGGATTGAGAAGATCCATTTTGAGGCATTCATCTCTTCTTTTTTCTCTTCAAGCATTTATGCTTCCTGCAAAACAAATTTTAAATCAATCAACTCAAGCATATAGTTTATTTCAAAAAACACCAGTACAAGTCTTGGACCAATATAAATTGATACCTGAAATACTATTGGCAACCAACAAATTAGAACAGAACATTACTACTCTGTACTACACATCTTAAAAGTATTTCAGCCACAACAAAATATACACAATGGGAGAGCGAAGTACATGTTACATTCTGCAAATTACTAGTAGTACATATTTTTGAACTACTTCTAGTGTTCCTCCCTAAAGACTCTTACCAGCTGTTGCAAGATTATATTAACAAGATTGGATGGCTTCTTTCTTTTTCTTCCACCTTCCCCCATAAATATAGTATTCTTTCCAATCTTGTCCTCACAATACACAACGTTCCAATTCACTCTTTCCCATATTTCAAAAGACAACAAAGTAAAAAGGAGAAGCCATTCATGACAAGGACAAACCTGGCTCGATTAACCATGCTTTGTGTTGTCTGCATAATTTCCTTCGCCACTACATTCAACAAATCAAGAAAGAGAAATCATTTTCCTCTTTTCCATGATCGATCACTCCCAGTAAAAGAGTTAAACAAACATAGGAGATTACATTCAGGATAAGCAACAGAGAATGAAGAACACTCAAAAGAAACCAAATGCTCAAGAAACAACCCTAAAGTGGCTTGACACTTCTTCAGTGAATGTACTATCTGCAGGAAAAGTCAAGTATGGAGATTTCGTTCTCGATTTAAGGAGATCGATTTGAGGATGGAGATTTCGTTCTCGATTTAAGGAGATCGATTTGAGGATGGAGATTTCGTTCTCGATTGTTCCAATTCTGCCTTCGTGCTTGAGTTTACGACGACTGATTTGACTGCGAATACGCGAACGTTTTGGCGGTCGAATCTGAGATCGGATCTGAGGAGCAAAGAGGAGGTTGACGACTGGATCTGAGGAGATCGGATCGGATCTGTGTAGTGACGGCGATGGAGGAGCAAAGAGGAGGTTGGCGACCAGATCTAAGGAGATTGGATCTGTGTAGTGACGACGATAGAGGAGCAAGGCGACCGGATCTGAGGAGATCGGATGGGATCTGTGTAGTGACGACGATGGAGGAGCAACCGGAATCGGCTCGGGGATCGACCAGAATTCGAAAGTCAGTCTCTGGAGGCGTAAAGAAACAACGCCGGATCTCGAAATGGGAGAAGGAAGCGAATTCCTCAAGCGTCACTACACAGATTGCTTGGAGTAGGTGTATTTATGTGGGGGTGAGGTAGGGTAGAAAATAAATACTTAGTTTAGGAGTGCAGATATTATAAATACTAGATACGGGCCTCGCGCTTCGCGCAAGAAAATTACGGATTTTCGTATGTGATTTAATATAGTTATACATTATTTGTTAATATGTTGTTGTTGTTGTTATCAAATTTATTAATATTTGTAAATATAAGTATTTTTTATTTCCTTATATTTATGTTTGAAGTAGTTTTAAAACATAATATTAGAATAAGTTTGCATTGTCATAAGAGAAGCTCACACATTAATTTAATTTGTGACTTAATCAAGTAGACTATAAAATAAATATAACATAGGGATATAAGAAAGATATTTAAATACGGAAAAGATTCAGGTGAGAATAATTATTATTGTGCGAATTGCGAATGGATGCACATTTGGGCGATTGACATGCACTTTCTTCAGTAATGACATGCACATTTAGGCCTTTGACATGCACTCGGTCAGATTTGCATGTCATTGATAATATGTGAAAAGTACATGCACACACCCCGAAAATGCATGTCAATGGCAAATTATCAATGACATGCAAATCTGACCGAGTGCATGTCAATGGCCTAAATGTGCATGTCATTACTGAAGAAAGTGCATGTCAATCGCCTAAATGTGCATCCATTCGCAATTCGCACAATAATAATCATTCTCACCTGATCCGGATTCTTTAAATACATGCCCAAAAGTCCAATAGGAGGTGATTAAGAAATGAGTAATGCATTAAATTGGTACCAATTTCATTCAATTTTGGCAATGGACAACCAACTTTTATATAGATAAGATAAGATAGTGTCCAATAGTACATTAGTACATTGTTACCAATCCTTCCTCAACCGGGACCAAAAGTAAAGACTTTAAACTAAACTAAATCTCCTTCCTCGGCGTACTCCGGCCCCACCTCCCATTTTGTTGACCATGATGAATGTAAGCCCTGATTTCATCCACAGTAACAATTTAGTGTGCCAGCTTGATAACAGAATCAAACGTATCTTGGTTACAATACAGCTTCATTCAAGTGAGCTCAACTTACATACACTGTGATGAGCTCATCAACTTATAAGGCCAAAGTCAGACAGAATGATCAAATGAAAGTGCAAATTTTGATAACATTACAGCTTCTGATCCAAAAAGGATTCATTGTATCCCTTTCCTTCTCCAATATAAGCAGAAAAGCTCTCTGAAATCCCATAAACTGCATTACTCAACCAAGCAGCTTTCCACCGATTCCACTTGATATTTTGCGCCTGCTTGCTCGCCTCAACCATTCTCCTCCTCTGATCCTCAACCAAGATATTCTGCCACCTTTTAGACATATAAGCTCTCACAGCAGTCGCCCCGTTCTTTGCAGCCTCTAGAGAAGGAATCACAAGTGGATTCTCATCCACATTCAGCGTTTCCAGGCTTTCGAGCTTGAAGAAGTAATCAGGAAGGTAGTTTATTTGATTGTTGCTTAGATCGAGGTGTTTGAGCTTGATGAGCTGGCATATTGAGTCAGGAACGTCTGTGAAGTCGCTGAAGTTGCTGTTCACGTTTAGGAATAATAGATTTGTTAGCTTGCCGATTTGATTTGGGAGGCCGTGTAGCTCGTTGAAATGAGCGTCTAAGTACTGCAGTGATTCGATCTCACACAAGGATGGTGGGAGGAATCTGATCTTGTTTACTTGGAGTTTCAGCTTCTTTAGAGATGTTGCCGTATAGCCCATGTTTATTGGCAAGGAAATGAGGCTGTTGTAGCTTGCATTCAGCTCCTCCAAGTTGCTGCATTCAAATTTCACAACATGATCAAAATGACAGAAGAAGACAAGGATCAAAATTGTTGGAATATAAATATTGACATCAAACTATATGTTGTTTGATACATTGGATATAGGAGAAAAGTTCCGGTGAGAACAAGCCCTAACTTAGGATCCGTTCAGAGACAACAAGCTAATGTTCATAATTTAGGCGATAAAAAATTTTGAGAAAAAAAACACATAGTTCGCAGTAATCACAAATATGTCACCCATCATTGAAAACGTTCAAAAAAAATTATGACCCAAATTATGAACATTGACTTGTAATTTGTGAACGCAGTTGGTTTGTTTTTACTACGTTAAGAGTTATTTGCACCGAACTTTCCTCTTGGATATAGATATTAAAGATTCAAATCATATTACAGTGCTATATTGAAATCTCCATAGGATTGGTATATCAAATATATAACTCGATCAAAGCACATATCTTGATATCTATATTTCATGTATTTTGGTGGGTCAAAGAGGGCTAATGGTGATTACCTGCAACCTGCAATGCTCTCAGTGATGGTTTTTAGCTTGTTCCCGGAGACATCTAAGATCTTTAAATTGGTCAGCATTCCAATTGATTCAGGCAAAATCTCCAAGAGATTAGATGAAACATTAAGCACTTCAAGTTTCTGCAGCGAGCCTAATGAATCAGGGAGCGTCTGTTCGTCAGGAAGATGATCAAATTAGATATTTGACAGCTAAGCAGTTAGCAATAGACATTTGAAAATAGTAATTAATATTTCACCTGCAAAAGATTATTGGATAGATCAAGAACAAGAAGACTATAAATCCTTCCAAGAACATATGGAAGACTTGTCAACTGCTTCCCTACAATCTCAATCCTCTCTAACTTTTCCCCCTTAGAAATTTTCTCCAATATCTCAACAACCTCCCTGATCGCCGCCTGATCACCTCCATCACCACCAGCCAACTCCTCTGCCATTGTCAGGTAAACATCAGAAAGTTTCTTCTCCCTAGACTGAAGCTTCTTATCATACTCCTGATGCATCTCATCTAACCTCATAACTGATTTGTACACCTGCAAATCCCTCTCCAACTCCTCCTTTGTCTTCTTCTCCTTGTTCTCAGTTTCCATCCAGTTTTTCAACTTGGTCTCAATCTCAGTGATCTTGGCTATGGCAGAAGCTACAGTGTCAGAGCTTGGTGGATCACCAAGAGAGGTAACGAATAAACGGGTCTGGATGATGTCTGAGACTGATGTGGTCATGGATTGAACCACATCTGGGTGTGTCAAGTATGGCATTTGAAGGAGAAGATCCGGGTCAGGTTCTGATATGGATTTTGGGTTTTGTTGGGAGAGGATGTAATGGAGTAGTGGGTATTTTTCTGGGTTTGGTTCCATTGTTGATCCTTTGAGAAAACTTGGGACAATCAGAATGAGGTATTCCTTAGCAATAACAGGGAAGCTATGTAGCTAATTTGTCAACAGATGTGTTCTACTTAAACTTATTATGATTTGCTAGTGGGATGGATGAATGAGTCCTATGGTTAACAAAATGATAAGAGTGCAAGAATATCAAATCTCAAGCCACCAATCCACCATCTTCCTATCTGACCAAGCCAATTTGTTCAATGCTGACATTGAATGTAGTTGATGATCCAGGAATAAGTCAAAAGTCATGCTATTATTGCTATCCACAATGGAGGAATTCCATTTATGTCATCATGCTCTCCAAAAATTCTACATAGAAGACTTTGATTATAGCCATAAATAAATTGAAAAGTTCATCCAGGAACGTGAACAAGGGCTTGTTGTTGTTGTTGGTGTACATGCCATTTGTCACCAATTCTTGCTTTTACATCAACTTGACGTATATGCTAAAATTCTAACAAAAGTTTTTGGCTTTTTTACCTGGGTCACACAGTTGAATGGTGAAGGCCAAACAACATTATGAAGGTGTTTCCAACAGATTACAAACAACGTAAATTTTCAAATTTAACTATGCTTGTATATACACATCACTCTTTAGCACATGCTCCCCCTCTGTCCCCTTTTTATAAGCCTCATTTGCTTTTTCAGCACTATTCACAATTCGAGATAATCTTCTCGATTTCTTCCAATATATAACGAAAAATATGATCATATGAGGTCTTGTTTGATTCGTCTCAGTGATTACTTTAACAATATCAAATTTTTATATTTTTTACTAATAAACATTTAGAGATATTAACGAAACAAAACGTGCATCGACATCCGCACCGAAGTCAAATGGGGCTTATACAGTGGGACGGAGGGAGTACTAGTATAGTTTTTACTTTTTAGTATAGTAACAACTAGCAGCAGCAATCACCAAGAGTATTCCATTTAACAAAATTTTAAAAAATATATATTTCTGTGCACATTACAAACCTTAACTGCACTAAAAAGCAGCAACACGTTTACCAGAAAAATCTGTGTACAGTCTACAGTTCAAAAAACTAGAAATTGCTAAGAAGAAAGATAAGACTTTTGAAACATCATCTTCCATTAGAGATGGTTGTCCCTGTGTGGGATCCATGAATTTTGCACTCATCTGCAAAGATGGAAAGTAAGGATAATACTAAACATGGATACTTCCATAGTTCCTTCCATCACCATGGCATTCGCTTATCCTAATAACAAAAAGAGAAAAAAGGCATCTCCCCACTCTGATCCATCAATTTCGTGATTCCAAACTTTGCTCAGCCCTTTCAATTTCAACTTGCTTATCTCATCTTCTCTATTTGGCTAGAATTGAGACCAATCACCATCATCACCACCGCCATTTGCCCATCTCTTTTGACGTTTAAAGTGCGCCCTATTTATCTATATGGAATATGCTTCCTCGCTCGCTTTCTGGTCCAACTGTCCTCACCAAATCACCACTAGTTCTATTGTTGAACCATAAACATTACACCATAACAATGTCATAGTCCATCATACATAAGGTCCCCTCCTACCCATAAAAAACATAATTTTCTTGCATTGCAGCTTTGTTTATAAGCCAAATAAATTACTTAGCCATTTTTCCGCCTTGCTGGTGCAAGCAAAGACCACGTAAACCAGGAGCTAAGACTAAGAGTGCAGAAATTTCGCTTTGGAAAACAAGAGTATCATAATCAGATGCATTTAAAGGCATGGGACCAAAAGAAGCAGCTACCCCTAAATATCCTGATACTTCTTGTAATCCATGCCTGATTTTTTAAACCAGTCACATCCTAAGATTTTCATAGAGTTCAAAACAGTAACCAAAACACCTGCAACAGTCTGTAATGGTTCATGAGTAGCCAATTAATGCTTCATAGAGAACATGCCAATAAACACAATTAACCATAGACAATACTAGGTTCCTAAAGAAAATCTGGAATACCTAACTATAAGATAGTAGTGGCAAAAATTTCCAACCAACATTATTTTACCAAAACAACCTGTATATTTTCGGCCATGCTGATCTGGACTGGAAGCAGGTCAATCTGTGTGCTTCATAGTGTGTAAGATGAATGTTAGAGAGAAGATCCTGAGTATCTTCCTGTTCTCAGTGAAGAAAACAAATCACAGCTCATAAGGGATAACATTTTGACAATGACTGGCAGGCACTAGACACATTAGTTCTTCACATAAGACAAATAATAGTTCATTCATAACACACTGACATGGGAAGCCGGCTTCAAATTTTACCCCAAGTAATAATTTTATACGAAAATATCCTATTAAGTACTTAGCGGATCATGACTCCTAATCTCCTATAGCTCTATACTATACAAGGAGTCAACTGGGTTTACTGCAGAATAACATCTTGATACAGTATAAGAAAACTTACATGTTACCAGAAAATCCTTTGCTTGGCGAGTCTGCCATTTCCAGCAAATATAACCCTCCAAAGCTTGTAGCCATTAATCCACTCTGCAAAACATTACCAACATATGCCACAGATAAACACCATAGCAAAGAAAAGAAGACAAATTTATAACAGAATTCATAAACAAACAAAAATAAATAAAATAGAGGGGCGGTGATGCAGATAACGGAGAGGATTAGGATTACACAGATACGTAGACCAGGAAGGAAGGAAGGAAGGATGTGAATGAAAGATGGTAAGCATGGGACATGAGGATCACATACATTCTGCAGGCATGAAACGACAGCATTTGGCCGTATCCTAATGTAACGGCACTAGAACCAGAGAAAAATGAATATGCAACCAGAGACAAACAATGCAAGACTGAATCAACTCACCATCAGATTTGGCTCAATTCAAAAGCATCTAATTTGGTTATGGCAGATTCAAAACCAGAACAAACCACCATCCATTTTACTCATTTGCTCAACTGCGCTCCAGCTTATGATTACATAATATACTTGAATAATCTCTTTCATATTTTTTATTTTTCTATGTCCACTTGATTTTATATAGGTCATTATCTTCTCCATCCTGAATTCCATATCTGTTATTGCCACTGAGTGCCGCTGGGAACAAGATACACAGAGCTAGGGTTTCCATAAGCATACCGAGCTACTTTCCTCGCCGAATTGACAGGGTAAGCCATGACCGGCGCACGGTGGTTACATCGTTCAGCCTCCATCAGCGCCGGAAATCTGACGGCTGAAGTACTGGAGAAGCTGGAGGATGAAGAGGAAGAAGAGGAAGGTGAAGAAGTATCAGATGAAGGAGGCGATGTCTTATGGTGATGGACAGATCTTGGAATCAAAAGGAACGCTCTGATCTTGACAGATGACCGATTTGAAGTACCGAGACCGTATTCTTCGATGAGATGAGCGAGGTCTTGGTCCGATTTGACTGATATCAGAGCATCGAGATCTTCGGTCGGAAGCTGGCACTTCAAACTCACAGTAGTACCGCACAGATCCTCCAGCTTGACCAATAGTTCTATAATGAAATTGAATCGAATAGCTTAGAAGTGAATTTAGGGCAAATTGAATGAAATAGTTGAATTGATTAGGCGAATAGTTACCGGAGAAGGAAATGGAGCGATCGACAGCGAGAACTCTGGTGTGGCCGCCGACATAACGGAGCTTGGCGTCGGAAAAACGGGGAAGGATTTTGCCGCCATAGCTGCAGAGGAATTTGATGGAGGCGGTGGCGGTGTGATCAAGGGGAGGTCTTGACATGTTGGAGTTGGAGTTGGAGATGGAATTCGAATTTGTGTTGAGTTTCAGGGAAAATGTAGGGCAATGAAGAAGAAGAAGAAGAAGAAGAAGAAGAAGAAGAAGGTTAGAGAGAGAAGAATGATTGGGCTCACTTCTTCAAGCCAAACTAAGGTACCATTCAGGCCTTATTTATAGAGTTTGTGCACAGATATTTGCTACAAACTTACAATTATAACGAGATTATCCAAATTAAATGGCAAACTCGGATCATCCAAATATAGTTTAAGTTGTGATATGATTGATATTTGTAATTGTCTTATTTACTCCTCTAAAACAATGGAAAATATGAATTTTCAAAAAAAAATTGGAAGTAATGCGTGAGTATCGTGTATAATTATTTTTGTTTTTCAAAGGTTCTTTTTCAAATTCTAATAATAGTATTTATTGAGATTAGATTATCTTTTGATAATAATATAAGGGAAAATGTCCGGTGAGAATAACTTTTAAAATAGGAACGTGAAAATGATGCATATTAGTAGTAAACTGATGAACATTTAACACTAATTTGGTGTACATCCGTTGATAAATTTAAAAATCTATTTTTTAAAGAACATTTATTGAAAAATGAAGAACATTGATAAAAATCATATATGTGCATCACTATTTTAAAGTATGTGCACCATAAAATTTGATGCATATTTTTAAATATGTTTTAATGCACATTTACCACTTACATGTTTTCATTTTAAAAATTACTACACCTATAATATACTGTATGTTGTTTACGATTGTCTATTTAAATGCATATAAAGAGGTTAAAACATCAACATGTAAAAAGGATAAGAAAAATGATAAGAGTATCATATTTTAATACTCCCTCTGTCTCTATT
Source organism: Oxyria digyna (assembly GCA_029168935.1). NCBI lineage: Eukaryota > Viridiplantae > Streptophyta > Magnoliopsida > Caryophyllales > Polygonaceae > Oxyria > Oxyria digyna. The sequence goes on along the minus strand of JAPVLV010000004.1, from coordinate 15,826,775 downwards.
TGTTTGTCCACTTTACATTTTTCATGTTTGTCGAGGTGAGTTTTGCAATTTTTAAGATCTCTAACTATGTATTACAAAAAAATGTAAAATCTTGATGTTGTTAAAGTGTTCATTGAGACGAATCAAACAAAATCACATATGACTATATTTCTCATAGTCATAGATAGAAATAATCGAGCAAATTGTATCGACATATAAATATTATAATATTCAAAGTGGGAGGATGGCAAGTATGTACGTTTATTGATTGATATATCGGTGAAAAGAATGGTTTAAGCCATCTTAAATCGATACTTTAATCAACGTTGTTCTTGTAAAAAGTACTCCGTATTTATTCTGAATATTAATAATTGTCAAGCGATCATATCGTTTTCAAAATATAACATTATCCTTAAGCCTTATCGATTACACAATAATTAGTGAACAATTGGGAATTTATAAGGAAGAAATATATTTGGAAGCAAAGATGACAACAAATTTGCTCAGATCACTAATTCCTTTATTTCAAGGTGAGTGGATCATAATGATATACCATTTTCGTGAACCTAAGACTCCAAATTATAAATATTTTTAAAAATAAAATTACAATGAATGATTTATTTATCAATGAGCCTCATGAGTTACAGAGAGAGGAATAAGAGTTTATATATGGTTTTTATTGATCTATAAAAGGCTTATGACAGTGTATCTAGGGAACTTCTTTGAGAGTGTTTGGAAGCTAAGGGTTTGTCACGTACGTACATTAGAATTCTGAGGGATATGTACGAGGATGTGAAGTCAAGCGTCTGCACACCAAGCGGAGACACAGATTACTTTGGGGTGCAGATTGAGCTGCACCAAGGTTCCGCTCTAAGTCCTTTCCTTTTCACGGTTCTGATGGACACTCTTTCAGGGGACTTGCAAGGGGAGGTCTCATGGTGCATGTTGTTCGCAGATGATATTGTGTTGGTTGACGAGTCCAAGGAGGGTGTCAGTAACAGATTGGAAGAGTTGAGAGCAGTTTTAGAACCAAAGGGCCTCAGACTGAGTCGAGCCAAGACCGAGTATATGGAATTTGATTTTGGAGTTTCGTCAGACAGGGATGTGAGGCTGTTGCTTGGAGAGTCTTCTGTGTGTGTGAGAGACTCCTTTAAGTACTTAGGCTCTATTTTGCAGAGAGATGGAGGAGTGGATGAGGACATCAAGTCCAGGATTCAGATAGGTTGACATCGTTGGAGACAGACTTTTGGTGTTCTGTGTGACAAGAAAGTCGCCCTTAGGCTGAAAGGTAAATTCTATAGACCAACGATGATTTATGGGGGTGAATGTTGGCCAGTTACTGTGGCTCAGGAGCAACAGATTATGATAGCTGAGATGCGGATGCTACGCTGGATGTGTGGTCATACTAGATTGGATAGAGTTCGGAATGAAGCTATTCGAGAAAAAGTCGGAGTGTCTAGTATCAAAGAAAAGTTGCGAGAATCTAGACTTTGATGGTTTGGCCACTTTCAGAGGAGGCCACTTGGTGCACCAGTTTGCAGTTGTGAAGTTCTAGCGTGGGGGGACTACCGTCAGGGTAGAGGGCGACCAAAAAAGAGTTGGATGGAGGTCATCCGCAAGGACCTCGCCGCTCTGGAGCTTTCAGTTGACATGACTCAAGACAGAACTTTGTAGAGGAAAATGATTCGAGTTACTGAAGCTTGATCCGGGATTCTTGGAGTGGTGTACTTTTACTCGGGTTTGGAGTCATATATTCTTTTTACTTTGTTTTTTACCTTTCTGTTTTCGGTTTTTTTGCTCTTGGGATTTTCCCATGTATTGTTAGGTTATATCGGTTACTTCCTCTCAACCTGTTGGGGTAAGGAAATATCAATTCCGAGTCCCGACCACTCCATAACCCGTTTTTCGGAATAAATAGGGATTAATGTTGTTGTTCTTGATGATTTATTTATCAGAATTATCACAAAAACTTCGCCTTGAGAAAAAGGGTGAAGCACGTGAACGAAACTCTTTAGTTTACACACTAATCCTTCAGAAAACAAATCCCTAATTATTCCATAAGCTAAGCTAGAAAATTTCGTACCGACGCCATATTCATACATGGCCAACCTTCTAAAATTCCATTCCTCATGGAGTGGGATCCACACATATTCGACACGTGTCTGTACTCCATTGGTCGCCCCCTTTTTTGGGTTCATTTTTAGCACATTCCGGCACAAGTAGGGAAAAGATTCATACTAATAAAATTGTCAAACATCAAAAATCAACATAAATCGCACTAGTAAATCCTGTTCTTCACATGTAATTATTTAAGAAATTACATAGGTAATAAAAAAGATTACTGCTAATTAGTATCAACATTTTTGGACGAAATAGGACAAGATTTTAATGGAGAGTATATATCAAATCAACGTCTAGTGGGACCGTTTTGCGTTACATGATGGCTTAACTTTGTCCATACTTATAGATATGTTGCAATGGATATGTATATGAATATGAATATGGTCCACCTACAAAGGTTCCAGTATTACCCTAAATCCAAAGATGCATATCTTATACTCCACTATTAATTGATCATGTCATCATGTTCCTATTCCATATCAAACATATCAAAATTCGATTTAAGATAAGGTGCTTCCAATTTAAAGTTCCTAGGGTTTATCCAAGGGAGGCCTAGTGCATGCATTTACGTGAAAACGTTTAACTTTGTAACAATTTTAAGGAATATCCAAAAAATAATAATAATTCTTAACACAAAATTCAATAAATACAAATCTAGGAAAAGTATCCAAAAATAAAATTTCCAAAGAAAAAAAAACACTCTCAATATACATTCCCTTTGATAAAAGACTCCTAAATTGTATGTTTGAAAATTATTGATAATAAGCTAAATCCGAAGCGATCATTTTCAGATTAGCTAAGCTTAATTCCAAATCAAGTGCAGTACGTAATATATATGTTACATGTATCATGATAGGCATAGTCCTTATATATATCATAATGTATAATGGTGTTTCAGATAATGTAGATCGAACTTGATATGATCAATGGTGGAAAATGTAATGAAATAAACAAGACAATTATATAACAAAAATCACCAAATCGACCCAAATGATCCAGATTATTATGTTAAATTTACTGACATTGTGCAAGTCTATGGCAGTCACTCGATCTATTTAGTTTATATCGCATTTCTTTATAATAATTAAAAACACGAAAAAAAATAAAATTAAAAAGACGAAATTGTTGACCTAATTTATAGAGGAAAGTTATGGTGCGAAAAAGTCCTAAAATACGAAGTATGAATAGTTCGCGTTCACATGTATATTATACGTCAATGTTCAAATTTTGGATGATAATGTTTATAATCCATGTCATGAATTTTTTTAAACGTTTTAAGTGAGGGACGCGGTGACATACTTGTAATTACTGCAAACTTTGATTTTTTCTTCTTCTCGAAATGACCTCAACAAAATTTTCATCGCCCGGATTATGAACATTACCGCTCAAATTATAAACATTAATTTGTTATATTTGAACGCAAAAAACTTCACATTTCGTATTTTAAGGGTGTTCTCACCCGAACTTCTCCTAATGAATAAAAAATAATAGACCCTGGTCCTAGGTAAAAAAGTCAAATATTATATATATATATATATATATACATATTCTCTAAAAACAAAAATGATTCCAATTTACCAATGCCTTAGTGGCCTGATCGGTGGGGGCTTTGTCTCCTCACCTCAAGGTCGGGAGTTCGACTCTTGTGGGCGGCGGTATATGACCTCAATTTATAAATTGGAGCAGGGGCCCGCCTGATGAAGGGGGTCCCGTTTCTAGCCATATCAAAAAAATAATAAAAAAATGATTCCAATTTCTACAAAATGTGAATATGGGGAAAGATGATAAGATACTTTCCACAAGTATGGCGGAGGATACAACACCTCCACGTAGCTCTTGAGTTGGAATATTTTGACATCTTCCTACGAATGGTATTCATTCCATTGCAATTTGCAAAACACAACTCACATAACTTGGAAAAATTGATATGTAGTTATAGAATATATGTATGAAAAATACCAAAAATGAGTATATTTTTCTATAAATTGTTGCATGTGTATAGTCACTGAAGACTATGAAAAATTAGAAAGCTGAGTCATATATATTGAACATGTCATGCTCAGTGCAAGTAAGCCACAAAATTAGATAAAAATGCCGAGTCATACAAAAATTATTGGACACTAAAAATGGAGGGGATTTACATTTTTAGGATGCTTTTTAAGAAAAAAGTAGATGGAAGTTTTTTGTTTATCATTTGACATTTTATGGGCTCGTCCACATAATATGAAACTCGACTACAAAATGGAATTTGTTAGTTTCCATTTGTCTAATATCAAGAAATGATACAATGTGAAAAGTACATGTTGAGGATAATGAGAAGTTTTATTCGATCGAGTTAGCGAGGTGGATGGATGATGATCCAGCTTCGATCGGCCACTCGTTCTTGAAGCTAGCTATTTTAATAAGGCTTGGTCTATATGCACACGTTTTTTGCGCTAAATGCACACTATTCTGTGCGGTAAGAGTTGCAGTACACTTCTGTGCGTTAAGGATTACCGCACCAAAGGACTCTGGGGCATTGTTGGAAATTTTTCTGAAACCTATACGACGGTGGTGCGGTAACAATTACCGCACAGATCTGTGCGTTAACAATTAACGCACCATATTAATACGAGATTAACAAAAAAAAATTAAGATTTTGATTAACTTAAACCCTGTGCGGTAACAATTACCGCACAGGATATATTTTTAAAAATAAAAATAAAACTAGTGCGGTAAGAGTTATCGCACCGTATTTTATTATTTTTTTTTTAAATAAAATTGGTGCGATAAAAGTTACCGCACCAGGTTTACAAATTGAAAACCCCAGATTTCCCTCCCCCGACCCTTCTTCTTCGTCTCTTCTTCCCCAAAACCGCCGCCGCTAACCCTAATTTCCGCCGCCCACTTTCTTCACTTTCCCGGCGTTTACCCCTACCAAGAAGCAAAATTGACCATGGAATCGAGTTGCCCCGGCCAAGGCGGTTCTTCTGGGCCCAAAATTCCGGCCGGAGTCGTCCCCCCCACTGTGGAGCAGCCAACAATGGCGGAAGCGCCGTCGACGGTGGCTTGCTGGGTTGCTATGGAGGAGGAAGAAGAGGAGGAAGAGGAGGTTTCATTGACGTTCAGCGGTGGTGCCCGGAGAGAGCTCCGACGAAGAACAGCGGTGGTGTCCGATCCGGTTTCAATCGGATCGGATCCGATCCGCCCTCAGCCCGCCCCGATTCCCGCAGCCCAACCCGCCCCGATTCCCGCAACCCAACCCGCCCCGAGGCGAAGAAACCGAAAGCGACCCACCCAAAACGTCGGTCCCCGGCCCGCTACTCGAGCAAATAGAAGGTTGAATACACAAACTGAGGCTCAAACCGAGGCGCAACCGGAAGCTTTTGAGACTCCCGTAGATCTACATCAAGTATGTATTTTTTATTAAATATTTTTTAACGTTTTTAATGCTTTTAAATAATTTATTAAAAAATTCATAACTTTATGAATTTAATAATATTTGATAACGTTATGAAATTTTTAAATAAATTTCGTAACGTTATCAATTTATTTAATTTAATTAATTTATTAAATTTATAACGTTATGAAATTAGTTATTTAATTTCATAACGTTATGAATTTAATAATATTTGATAACGTTATGAAATTTTTAAATAAATTTCGTAACGTTATGAATTTATTTAATTTATTTTACAACATTACGAAATTAATTTATATGGTAACGTTATGAAATTATGTAATTTATTGCGTAACGTTATAAAATTATATTATTTGGTAACATTATGAAATTAATTAATTTATTCGTAACGTTATAAAATTAATGAAATTTTATAACGTTATGAAATATAATAATTTCATAATGTTATGAAATATGACATTCTATATTGTAAAATTAATGAATTAATTATTTTATGAAATATGACATTGTTCTTCTCTTATTTTGTAACGTTATGAATTATTAGTATATAAAGTATTGAAATTAGGCGAATTATAACGTTAATTTCGTAACGTTATGAACAAAATGTTTAGAAATTAGAGATGATTTTGATTAGGATTGACGTTACAACAGCTGTTTGTAACGTTACGACGTCATGGAAAAGACGTTTTTGAATTTGACGTTATTTTTTTAACGCTATGAAAATAACGTTACGCTATAACAACAACATTAGGGGGTGCGAGATACGATGGCTTCTAGTGGCTTTGTTCCGGGGGCTCCTGTTGCTGCAGAGCGTGTTAGGAGGACGAAGATTACAGCGTCCATACGTCAGAGTTTTGCTACTGCTCGAGACCAGCTGAATGCTTCTAGTTCGACACCCACTGATGTTACTGGGGCAGTTAGGGATTGTGGTCTAGATGTTGATCCGTCTGCTGATGATGAGGGTTACAGTGAGAGTGAGGAGGAGGATATGGACGTCGATGATACAGCTGTTGATTTGGATGATGATAAGCTGGGAGACGGTGAGGGTTTAGGTACAGATTATATTGTATCTCATCCCGAGATACCGACAGATCAGCTTAGGAGAGACGACCCTCCTATTATTTCAGAGGATCATGCTGGTATGGGGCCTTCATCGCCAACTCCTACAGATTTAGGTCCTTCGTCTCCTACGCCAGATGTACCACCTCCCCCGACTGTACCACCTCCCGATGCAGATCCTGTACCACCTCCTGCTGTACCTTGGATGCCCGGAGGTCCTTTTACAAATGAGTTGCTGAAGAGTTATGAGACGCACATCGCCAAGGCTATTTATGAGCTTACAGTTGTTGATCCTCCCGCACCTGTGATTCCAGCTGGCCCCCGTCCTCTTCAGAGACAACGAGGAGGCCGAGGAGCTCAGGCTGATGATGATGTTGCTGATGCAGACGTTGCTGATCCTCCAGCAGGAGGTGGACGCGCTCCACGCGGAGGACGAGGACGTGGACGTGCTTCAGATCATGCTGATCTTCCAGAAGGCGAGGCTCCTCTTGATTTGGTATGTATTTTAACTATAATGTTCATATGTGAAATATTTTGGCATTCTGTAGAAGTAACTGTGTTATTTTTTTACTTTTTTTTTCAGACACGAAAGGTCGTCAAGGTTCACTTCCACACCGCCTACTGCACTCCACTAGAGGCGTTTAGGAGACCTGGTCCAGATTCGTGGTTTCAGCTTGCAGAGCGATCTGGATTGACTGATCTACGCTATATCGGGTCCGGTCCTGTCGATCATGTGTTGGTTTATGCTTTCGTCGAGAGATGGCACCCAGAAACCAACACATTTCATTTGCCATTTGGAGAGATTGGTCCTACACTTCACGATGTGGTTGAGATCTTGTCGCTGCCTATACATGGCAGGAGTTGTAGCTCAGTTTTGATTAAGGAGGAGATCTTCACTTTTGTTGCTGAGATGCTTCACGTAGAGGAGACACTGGTGAAGACTTGGTATAGGGATGGAGGCATTCCTTTGGGTTATCTTCAGCAGAGATTGAAGGATATGATGCGGATGGAGGATGGACAGAGAGATGAGAGCCTCATTGCGTCTATGTACTTACTGTTGCTTCTCGGCACTACAGTTCTAGTGGACAAGTCGACTACAACAGTCAAGCACTGGTGGTTAGTTCTTTTGGCCGATCACGACAGCACTGGCCGATATTCTTGGGGAGCTGGAGTGTTAGCTCATCTGTATCGCAACCTTGGACAGGCGTCGAGGCGATTGGCTATAGGGATGGGGAGTTCTGGCATTCTTTTGCGGGTTAGTACGCAAACAACTATACGATTGGCTATGTTTAGGAAGTCGAGTTCTAATTATCCTTTTTTTTGCAGTCGTGGATCTGGGCATATTTTCCACATTTTCGTGGACATTTTGTGACAGATCCACTTTCTATGGACCACGCCGCAGCTGCTATGAGGGAGGGCAGAGAGGTGCCACAGGGGAAGAGCACGGATCGTTTGGTTGCCATTCGTGGCATGCTTGACCGTGTTCGTTATGAGGAGGTCAGATTTTAAGAATGTATGCTTTCGTTATATTGTGTGAATGTAAACTATACTAACTGTTTTGTAATGTTTTGTTGCAGGTTAACTGGTTTCCCTTTTCAAATGTGGATTTCAGACTTCCGTAGTACGCCCCGTCTTTGTTTGAGGGCATTCTCCGTTGTCTGGACATCGAGGAGCTCTATCAGCCAGGTCGCCTGCTGCGACAGTTTGGACATGTGCAGGGTATCCCAGATCCTCCCCCAGAGCCCATCCAAGTGACACATAACAACAGGCTGACGCATTATTCAGTTACCGTACCAACCCTAATACCCTAAACCCTACAAACACCAGAAACATTTGATTCTGGGTAAAAGGGTTGGTGCGTTAACAATTAACGCACAGAATCTGTGCGTTAAGTGTTAACGCACCAGAATCTGGGTTGGGCTTGAATGTTGGGCTGGTCGTCTTTGTTGGGCTGGGATTTTTCTGTTGGATCTTGACGAAGTTGTGTTATCAGTTGTGCGTTTATTGCTAACGCACCACCATATTTTGCTTGAGTGTGTTACAGCTACCACACAGCTGTAAGTCACTTTTGGATGACCGAATTACGTTATTGGGCCTTTGTTGTTGTGGACCTTTTGTCTACATCGGCCCAAATCTAAGTTACCCTAGTAAAACCTCGGCTATAAATTCACTGCCTCAGTGAACCCTATTATCTCATTCTCACTGCGCCGTAAAATAATTAGGTTTCAAGTTCTTACTCTGTATTTCAATTAAAAGTCTCATTTTTTACTAATTTCGTTAGATATCTTCATTGTTTCTAACATGTTTTCTTACTTTGTATTACAGATTCAAACAACCATGGCATCATCTTCATCCTCCCCAGTTCCAGCAGAAGGTAGTGAGATCCAGTGCCCGAGTAGAAGGTGCTCAAGAACAATCAAGGTGTTCACTGGTAATGACAAGGACAATCCCCATACGTATGGACGAAGGTATACCACATGTCAGTGTAACTACATGATCGTGTATCTTGAGCCAGAATACGACAATCATCATCTCCGAGTCATTGCAAAACTGTAGAAGGAAATAGCTGACCAGCAGTTGAAGCTGGTATATTTTCACCAGGCTAAGAGTATTGAAGTAGCCAAACACTGGATACAACAGAGGTTTCCCAATGACCCTGTTCCTAGTTTTTATGACAGTGACTCCGATTAGGGATCTTGGTATCAAATCAGTGAATCTCTGTTAAGTCTGTGTTTAGTTTAAATTTCAAGAATGAGTCTGTTGTCTTTCCTTAATGAGTCTGTTGTCTTTTTAATTTATGCTGAGTGTGTTGTAGTTTATGGATTCACTATTTCACCTACCTCATCTAACTCTACTGAAAACACTATTTAAAGCAAACAAGACAAGTCATTACATATTTCAAAGCAGACAAGACAAGTCATTACATATTATAAATCAATTCCAATCGAAGTCTAAAGATCAAGGCTACTAAACTATTACAAATCAAGTCATGTAGTCCATACGCTTTCCAGCAGTAAAGCGGTATTGTCGAAACAAGTCCACTTGGCCAGCATATATCCCTTCCCACCACTTGATGTTGTCATCTGCAAATCTTCTCCACGAACCGGAACAACGTGGCAATGGTGCCCCATCACGGAGCCAAACCTAGATATACAAAGAAAATTAATCAATAAGTATAAATGATTTCGACGTTTCATGACGTTTGTTTATATTACCACAGATTCTTACCGGTATCCAGTGATTACTGCATCCGACAAGAGCTATCCCAAAAATCTTCCGTGGAGGACCAGGGCTCACTGTAGACTGCCTTATTGGCAAGCATAAACACGGCGCATCCCAGGATAGTTGCACTAAACCAACATTATACACCGTGGCAAACACCAAACCCATAAATGGCATGTCCATCCAAAATGGTCTCTCACAAGGACTTCTCATGTAGTTAACTTGAGCAATAAGATCATCCCATGTTCCTACCCATAGTCCACGTCGTATGAGCTCCCATGTCTCTTTGTTTCCAAGAAGCTCCGCTGCCAACGCAGTACGGATCATACGATATTGACTCTGTTGCATACCCGTAAGTAGAGTCATTGACCGATACCCACAATGTCCGTCTGAACGCACATCTGTCACAGAAGTCATGTAGGAAAGCCAAAAGTAGTCAATATTTTTCACCCCCAAGTTCACCCCCATATAACTTATGGCTTCTTCAATCTCTTCTTCATCTTCTCCTTCCTCTGTTTCGTTTCGATCTGGATAGCAAGCTCTTAGGGGCACGACATTCATGTCTTCGTCTTCTAAATCGATGGTCTCTGAAAACAATGGTTCAGGTTGGGACTGTGATCCGAAGTCGAACGACACTTGACTTGCTTGCTTTTTAGGACAAGTTGGTCGTTCACTTTGCCTATTTGCCTTCTCCTTTGCGACTTTTTGCGCATTCTCAGTATTTGTTAAGTCTTCTCTAACGTACTCGTGGTAACTCTTTTCCCTCTTTTCTCTCGGAGGAGAATTCCCATTTCGCTGCTTCTCCTTGTTCTTTGATCTCGGCGGCCTTCCTTTTCCTTTCCTAAACAAGTTTGTTGGCTCTACCAAAGAACTTTGTTCCGGATGCTCCAAGTCAATGTACAACTCACTTAATCTGAATAGAGTTCCATCCCTCAAATCTCCACTTTCCCATTTCGCCCACATTTCACGCATTCTGATCTCCAGAATAGACATTGAACGATTCTCGTCGGGTAAGGACAAATTTATTGCATCATCTTCCCATCTCAGTTCCTTCCAAAAGTCATGAAAATCATCTGGAACAAGAGGTGTCTTTGAAATGATTGCCCTAGCAAGATCGTGTACGCATGGCATCCCAAGACAATCTCGAACCCAATGATCATCACAAACATTTGAATACTCCTCCTTCAATATTTGCTGGTACATTTCCAACAACAACAGAAAACACCTATCTGACACTCGGTTAAATAGCCTTGAAAACAACATTCGAATGCCAGGAGGAAAGGTTGGGTCATCAAAGACCATTTGCCGAGTGGTAAGTGCTTGGTTCATCGTCGCCCTAATCAGGTCCATCTGAACTATGACCGCATGGTGGATCCTCACGATCACTCTGTTGAAGCCTCCTCTACTAGAACCCACAATTTCTTTCAACACCTTATGCATCCCCTCCACCCTAAATAAACACAATTTCTAATCATTAGCATAAATAATATGGTGGTCCAAATTAACAACTAAACAAACAAAGATACCTGTTTGTAGTCCTTGTGTGAAAGTGAAGAGTGTAGTCAGTCCACGCTCTAACTATGAACTTCTTGTACGGAGTAAACCAGTACTTTTCAACGTAACCAACAATGCCCTTCTTCCATGAATCTCCCAGCTTTCTCAACCTCTCTTCGTAGATTTCTTCGGTGCTCGAGCAAAATATCCCCCAACATTGCGTAACAAAGTTCTCTGCCCTTTTAGTATTTTTAATCACTTTTTCTGCGTGTGACTGGATGTTGTGCTTAATGTGCACCCAACACAATAGTTGCTTCACATCAGTGTCTTTGAACACAAGTTTGATTGCTCTCAACAAAGCCTTTTCACAGTCGGTCATTATAGCCTTCGGCATCACTCCCAAATTTCTACACAACTCATGAACGCACATCATCACAAACTTGTAATGCATTACTGTCTCCTGAGCCATGAATGCATATGCGATGTTGAACGTCTTGTGCGTGCAAGTGAAACCAACCATCTCCACTAAAGTCATATCATACCTATTTGTCTTGTATGTGGCGTCCATGATAATCACGTGAGGAAACTTCCTGAACAAACGAATCGACTCCGGGTGAGCGAAAAAAAGGACTTCAACCTCATTCGTCCTCGTGTTCCTCAAAGGTTGACAAAAATACTTGTTCTCTTTCTGAAAATTTAGAGACCACTGAGTAACTGACAATTCACCACGATCTTCAAAATTGATCTTCTGCAAAAAATTGGCAATCTGCTTCATGGATGTCACATTTTGCGGGTCTCTTTTCCTAAGCTGAATAAGTATGTTTTTTGGTGTCTTGCGATCATCCCCCGCTTCCCTTGCTATTTTCTCCTCCTCTTTGCTCATTCTACCCACGAATGAATTCCCATGAAAACTAGTAGGAAGGGTGTGGTTGTGACGACCTTCTACAACATTCACGATCCATTTATAACTATAAGGCCCTTCTTTTATACGAACCCCATATAACTCAAATGTACAACCACATTTCTTCGATTTTCGGTCACGAAGCCTCGGAACCGGCAATTCTGGATTTTTTAAATTCACTTTCAGCCTACCCGATCTAGGTTTTCCAAACCTATCGCATACAAAATCAACGCAATATTTGCTAGATGTAGGATGTACCAAAACTATCATTAAATCCCTTGCTCTCTGTTTTGTCCATTCCATCATCTCTTCTTTACTATCCCACATTTGCGCAGTACTAAAATGTGGTCTAAAGTCTTCTTCCTATATTGATTAAACTACATTACTTAGATACGCAATTTTAACTAATTAACCTAAATCTCATGCAATTAAATACAAAATTTAAATTCATAATATACTAACCAAAATCGGTAACGGAGTCCAATCGTCTAATGCAATTGATACATTTGCTTCGCCTTCTTCCTCTTCTTCGTCCACTTCCTCATCGACTTCTTCGTCTTCTTCGTCCACTTCCTCTTCTTCATCGACTTCGTATTCTTCTTCCACGACCCCTGATATCCAATTGTCGTTACCATCATCCTCACTACTCTCATAATTATAAGACATTGTGGTGTGCATTGCAAAACTTCAACAAGAGAGTTCAACCTCTATATACAACCAAAAAATGCCCGTTGGAATTTTATGCCCGTTGGTGCGCTAATAGTTAACGCACCAACGGGCATAAAATTCCAACGGGCATTTTTTTAAAAAAAGCCTCTGCGGTAACAGTTACCGCACAGATTATATTTATTATTTTCTTAAAAATTTAATTTAATTATTTTCAAATAATTATTAAAAAAACCCGGTGCGGTAACAAATACCGCACCAGGTTTATTCATTATTTAATTCCTGGTTTTAATTTTTTTTTTTTTTTAATTTTATATATCCACAGGTGTTTAAGTTAATCAAAATCTGTTTTTTTTTTGTTAATCTCGTATTAACGTGGTGCGTTAATTGTTAACGCACATATCTGTGCGGTAAGAATTACCGCACCAGATTCATATACGTTTCAGAAAACATTCCAACAATGCCCCGGAGCCCTTTTGTGCGGTAATCCTTAACGCACAGAAGTGTACTGCAACTCTTACCGCACAGATTAGTATGCATTTAGCAAAAAAAAACGTGTGCATATAGACCAAGCCTATAATAAGCACAATTCAAAATTTTCATTTTTGATTTGGAGTTTTGTACATATAATATTTTAAGAGCAAGACCAGATAACCCACAAGTTCAAATCATTGCTTCAATCTTGGAGAATAGTACACACAAATACACAATGAAAATTCTCAACAAAAAGAACTGAATGGGAGAAAAAATGATACTGTAGAAAAAACATCCAGCAGTAGCTATAACAAAAGTTGTGCAGTAGAAATTAAGGATTTTATATGGGAGAGAAAGATATGAAGTTGCCTTGAGAACTCATGAAACTATGGAGGCCTTCTACTATCAAAAGTGCATAGTTTAACATATTGAACTCATAAGTTGAGTGAGTTTTGAGATCTTTGCAGAGAGTTGTGTCTATATAAGCCTCAGTTCATATTCACCGGCCATTGTTATGTATCTAACCCATGGGAGAGCTTGATACCCACTTTTTTCAATCACCTTCAAATACCGAACCTGCAACAAAGACATTCAAAATCATGTTTTTTATGCAGCCAAAAACAAAGAAAAAAACACATCCTGAATAAGCAATTTATCCTGTATGTGAGGGTCATAATACAATACCTGAATTCCTGAAACAGTAAAATAAGGTATTTCAAACTTGACTCGTATTGGTGCTTTTCTTTCAGGCAGTGCTTCTTCAGATGTAATGCTAGGAAGTCCAAATTCTGCTCTCAGCATGTATTCCTACGTAGTTTCAGTTTATTAAAATGTGAGGAGGAAAGTTAGAAATCATAAATTAGTATGTATGTGTTAAGAGCTGATATCCACCTTGCCACCAGGAAAAGATTTTATTTTCCAGACTAGAGCATCTTTTTCAGGTGCATACGAAGCAGATCCCATGGATGTACGAATATTAGGGTTAGTAGCATCCGAAGGTACAGGAAGCTCAATCTCAACATTTGCAGCAGTGCTGTAGAGAATACAGTCAGTGTGTCACTAAGAAAGTGCATGCTAAGGTTTTGGTGGTTCTTATTTTATACTAAATAAAACAATTAATTCAACATAATCAACAAGCAAATAATACCAAAAATATATATGGCGGTTGGAGAGGCTTCTATTGTCTGGGAAGTTAGACTGCACTGCCCTTTATCATAAACTCAGAAGCCAAGGTATGAGTTTAGTTTGGTATCCTATTGTCTGGGAAGGAATTCAGCCTAAGAAATGGAGTTTTATGTGTTGGTTGGCTACATTGGAGAGGCTTCTAACTGCTAGTAAGTTGCATAGATGAAGGGTTATCCCTAGCAGTCTGTGTCCTTTATGCAGCTGAGGCACTAGTGGTTAAAATGCAGTATTGCTAACCAAGTGACTGATGAGGTCCTTAGTTAGCAGGGCATTAGTGTTAGAAAGACGTCCTTGGCTGTTTGGTGGAATTGGTTTGCTGCTAGTGATAAGAGGACTAATAATGTCTTCCTGAGTAGGCTTATGACCTTGGAAGCCATTGTATACTCCACTTGGAAGTTGAGGAGTGAAGAAGTTTTCTAAGGTAAGGCAGTGAATGCTTACGGATGTGCCTTGGAAATTATTGAAGCATGTAAACTGAGAAGAAGGTTAAGGATTTGATCAACCTTCTAGTTTGTGATGTATAAGAGTTTTTTCATTAGTTAGTTGTACATGCTCTGTGACTCTTTTGTAAGTAGGGATTTTATTCCCAATAGTAATTCAAAATTTACCATTTGGCTAAGAAAACAAGCAAATATTACCTTCGCTCTTTAAACTGACTTCGAGCTTTTACTGTCATCTCAATTCTACTTTTTGAATGTCTTTCAATCTGAGCTTCCACCCAGATTAGAGGCTTTACCTAAGGCAGACATAATAAGAGTGGTGACAAATATCATAATATGGTAAATGCACAAACTTTTAAGCAATGCCATATTGCCATGTAATAAAGAGTTCATAAGAAAAATGAGCAGAAATAAGAACCTGTGTGCTCAGTCTATATGTCATGAGATCAAAAGCTCCATCAGGAGGAATGAAAGATATAGTCCGATCATTCTCAAAACGAGCTAGACGCACACACCTAAATATAATGGGAAAAGTGAGGACTTTGCTGATCAAACAAGAATAAAAGTGATAACATTATTCCAACAAATTTATAGCCAAATCACAACGAAAACTATTGTATAGGCACATACTGATGAAATTTGATGTCATCTAGATCAATAGCCTTTCCTTTTGTTGATCTCCCTTGAGCCTCCAGCAATACTCTGTCATTTAGACCTAGTTTACACTCGGGCATACCACTGCAACAAGTAAAAGATATATACTTCTCAGTTTCCAAAAGAAAAAAGGTCAGTGTATTGTCAAAGAAAGAATGACCAAGTTTGGTATATGTTTTTGAGGATTCAAGCAAGCAACACAAACAAGCAAATATTTTGATGCCTCTAGAAGGCTGGTACGAGGTTCCACGCTTTCGAACTAACTTGTTTATAACTAATCCATCCCCCGCCCTGTTATAAAAGAAACACATCTCCCACAATGATCAAGCCTGCCTCTCAAGAAGATTGAAAAACAAAATACTTCACAGCTAATGCAAACAAATGAAAATAAAGGAAGAAAGGAAAAGAACATAGCATCAAAAGAAAAATAAATTTTCCACAAAAAAAAAAAATCAGCAACCACCAAAAACATTTAATATACCTTAAGTATGTTCTCATCTTCAAGGCACCCACAACATCAGATCGAACTATTTGTCCACTGCTGTTGACGAGCATATGAACACTCTCAACAACATCCAAAAATACCTGAATAAACAAAGAGAATAATTATGTAATGGGTTAAGTCTAATGCCTTGCTTCAAGAACATAGATTATACAAACTCACTTCATTTTTCTTGTATGATATCCCTTCACTACGCCAAGATACAGCGTTGGTTACAGCCATTGGAGGCCTCTGTGTAACCTCCATCTTGTAGGCATCAGTTTTAATGAACTCACTGAGAATGGTTGCTTCAGTAAATTGGGGGTAACCGTAATCCATTATTTCATCAAGTAATTCATACTGAAGAAATACAAATCAGCATATGAGGCTACATTATACATTTTGATCACATTTTATAAATAAGTTGAAATGTGAAATCCTAAATGATCTCATACCACTACAACAAAATTATCCCGAAGTGATTCTTCTTCTAACTCTTCAAAGTAATGCTTAAAAACCTGCAATGGCATCCAATATAAACCTTGAGCTTGATATGAAACATTTTTCTATCTTAAAGAAAGCTTATACTCTCTTAGATAACCATAACAAAATGTCACGCGATAAGAATATATAACATCAATTTTAAGCAATAAAAGGTGAAAACCAACGGATCTTACATCCACTACACGATGTAGAAACGAAAGAAGGCTAGCAGCATTGCAGTTTTGCCTTGATGCCACCATCAAGTACACATTGTTGTGTTGTATAAACATGTAAGTGACTCCATTATCATGAACAACAGGATCTTGAGACTGTGCGTCACCAGCCTGAACAAAATTATAAGCTAATATGAGAAAAGGCTGCACTTTAAAGGAAGTTGTCTTCAGATATAACTCAGTGGAATATGCATCTTAAGCATAGACTCGCATAATTTCTGCAAAATCTTTTAATTCGTACGAATGTCATACTTTAGCTTCACATGGGGTATAACTACTTGGAGCGGGAGTTGAGCAACAAATGTGAGCTAAGAAAATCAAGAACATTCACTGGATTTCACAATCCACAGGGTCATAACTGAAATTGCATTTCCTTTCTAACATAAACACACCAGGCCTCCTAAAGTAGAAACCAACGAAGAAACCATAGAAGCTCGAACCCTAATTTAATGCAACAACGGAGCACAAACCTATTATCGAGCAAAATACAAGGGCAAATGAACAGAAAGAGCTCTATATAAATTCCCAAGCACAGCACTCTAAATCAAGGAAAATGAAAGAGAAGGAACCTCTTTGTCAATGAGCTTGGCGAAGAAGCGTTCAGCCTGAAGAGAAGAGACATCGCCACGGTAATCCCGACAAATCAAAACACGGCCTTTGATATCTAAAAGGAACAGCGCTGAGGCCGCTCCCGACATTTCTCTCAATCTCTCTGCAGCTCAATCTAACTTTTTCAGATCAGAATCAGATCACCCCTTTGCCACACCCTACTAAACAGAGATCTGAATCAAGCTGAACCATTGGACGATCCTCTCATGAGAGATCTGAACTTTCGAGTTTCCACCTTAGTGGGTTTTTCTTAGAAGAGTGAGTAAACGAGAATTTCAGATTTGTCCTGCAACTGTAATGAAGATTTGATGAGCCGGTTACATGCTATCAAAACAAAAACAATTGGCCAAATATGTGGAGTAGTATAGTTTGTGATTTTTTTTTATTTTTTTTATTTTTTTTTTGATTAGGGAAGCATTTCAGCGTACCAAACAATCCTGATAGGTCGAGAAGTCGAGAAAAAGCTCGACGACGGATAAACCGTCAGACAGACACAGACTACAAACAAATAAGGAAATACTACAACACAATAAGAAGCGTAAATGAAGAGGAAGAAGGATGAGCCAGCAGCCGAGCACAAAGATCTTTGCTTATAATTATTTTTTTTAGGAAAAATGCCAAAAAAAAAAGGTCATTCAGCTATAAATAAAAAATTATTTTAACTTTCAATCAATGAACAAAAAATGATCCAAATGATTATCCAAAAAATTATACAAAAAATTATTTAGACCATTTTTTATTGATGAATTGAAAGTTGAGATTATTTTTTATTAATGTGAAAGTTAGGACTATTTTTAATTTTTGGTTGATAAATTGAAAGTTGAGATTATTTTTTGTTGTTGTGAAAGTTATGACTATTTTCGGTTCATATGTAAAAGTTGAAATTATTTTTTATCATTTTTTAATGAAAACATTGTATTAGTTGGATTAGAAATAAAAACCAAAGGGAATCCACAATACAGACACTAGATCAAATCAAATATCTTAAACATTATTAACCCAAAATGTTTAAAAAAATTGTGTACATAACATTACCCAAACGTTCTAGAGTTTACAATTCAACATTCTCTATAGAAAGGCTGGACTTGAGCTTATTACCAAAAATGAGTGAGCAAAAATGAGTGAGCAAAAATGAGCCTTAAACAAAAAGAGCAGTCTTATTAGATCTGAAGAGCAGCAGAAATACAGCCAGAAAGGCTTAGAACTTCAAAAGGAGCCTTCCCTGTCACGTCCTTCACAGTCGAGGGGCATGAGTCAGTTATCCAAAAATTGGTCATACCTTCTGCAGGATTACCTAGAGTGCAGCACATTGAGAGAGTGTACTTAAAATGACACAAATTATCAGCAATCACTGAATCATAAGAATAAAGGTTAATGCCTAGAAATTACCTCCAGTATCATGTTTAAACCTCTCCCATGATCTATTTGGAAAGATCCCATGTGTTACATAAGCACTGATCTTAGTAGCTCCATGAGCAGCCAAGACTTTCTGTAAACGTGGAAACACAAGTTTGCTAGACACAGTAAATACTATATCTATTGAGGAAGTTGGTTCCAACAATTGCTTAACCAATTAGCAAGGAAAAGGAAAAATATACCTGGCATTCTATCAGGGTGCCACCAGACTGCACAAGGTCATCAACAATCACAACATGACGTCCTGTTGGATCACCCTCTTTTATACGAACTATACGTTGGTCACCCTCCCGAACTTTTGCACAAACAATCTAGATAACATGTGTATGGGTTAAACACATGCAGTACTAATGTACTATGAAATACTGCATATCATGGTAGGCAAACAAACAGTAGGAAGTTACCGAAGGGAAATGCTGCAGCTGCTTATAAAATCTTTTCCATGCACCATCATCAGGAAAAGCAATGGATATCTAAAATCAAGAAGGTAAAGCACCAATAATAAGCTTAACAAAATTTAATAGACCAACATGGATATTATAAGACATTTGTTTTATCCTTCTTCTGCTACTTATTCACATTTAACATCCACATATGGAACAAGAAGTGTAGAGAAAGTACAATTTTCTCAACTAAATGTACAGAAGATCAAAATATTAAAATACTCTTACATTATCAGAATCAGGAAGCTCTTGCAGCCTCTTCTTGAGCAATGGAATACCACTCTCAAAGCATGGCAATATGTTATCACCAAAGTAGAACCTTTCCTAATAAATACATGCAAACAAAAAGACTCACTCAAATCTCATCACAGGAAAGAGCAGCAACATAAAAGTCATTCGAAATGTAGATTGCATACCTGCAATGCATGAATATCAAAGATAACTAAACTAGTAGGTCCACCTCTTGGGATAGGTATGTTAGACAAGATCCTAGACAAAGTGAATGCAGTTGCAATATCACCCTCTTCCTCTATCCGCTCAGAAGTTCCAGTTGGGAAAAAAGGAAGAACGAGAGTAAATGAGGCAACAAACAGCTTGGGCAATGCATATATAACAGAAAGCTGCTCAAATATGACTGCTGGTGAATTGAAGGAGGCCAGAAATGCAACATGCTGCCCTCTTATTCCATGAGCATTAGCAATGAACAGATTTGGGAATCCATCTTCAAATGTCCTAATCCAACACAATTTCTCAAATTACAGTCTCTTTATGAATAAAATGTGAAAGGTTTATACCTCCAAATGATGCTACGAAGCTCAATGTTGTCGGACTCAGCGGCAATGCTCTTGGCGAGGGACTCGTACTCGGGGCAGTAAAAGAGGCAGACTTTCTTATGCTTGATGGAGGAATTTCGTGCGGAAGAAGGAGTCGCCATGGGAGGAGTAGGAAGGACGTTGATCGGATCGATTCTGGAGGCGTAATCGACAGTTGTCCAGCTCTGAGGGTAGGGTTTGTTGGTTTCGCATTTGATTTTGATTCGAGAGTGATGAACCCTAATTGGAGCGGAATTGAAGTGGAATTTGGAATGAGGTGAGGACAACGAAATTCGGGGCGGACGAGTTGCCGCCGACATCTGATTCGGCGGCGGGATTAGCGCCTTTTTTGTGGATTTTATCGTTGAAACCGAAGCTTCATTACAGATTCAGAGGAAAGCGAAGTGGTTGCTATATATAGTGCTAATAACAACCAAACTGAACCGGCTTGCAGGGAGCTATAAATAACTTTTCAAAAATTATTTAAATTTTAATTGCAAAAAAATATAATTAAAAGTAATGGTAAATACTAATATTTGATAACACATTTATTGTTATTTTGATTAGTAACAACGAAAAAATGTTAATGAAAATTATTCCATTTTAAGAAAGTGAATGTTTAATGCAACTTTCTAAATATATTAACTTTAAACTTGAATTAAAATTTATAATAATCAAAATGTTTAGATAATCAAGAAAAATCATTTGTTTCTATTCCACAAAAATTGACTACTATTAGATGTGTGAAATTTATGGTTTGAGTTTTTTAAATGTTACATAATAAGTTTTATGATTTGAGGTAAAATATTATTTGATAATTATATGATAAAGTACTATTACTATAATTCGAAATAGTAAAATATTAGAAAACTAATAGACTATTTAAATGTGTGAGATTTATTATTAGATTTTTTACCTTTACATAATAATATTTTACCATTAAATTAAAAAGAAGATTCGGTTAGGATTTTTCTAATTTTTATTTTAACAAACTATTAAGATAATTAATTAAAATTAATATGTGCGGACCAATTAATAATTTTCAATTTTTCTTTTAATACATATGTGAGGTGGCTCCAATAGTTGATTAACATGTGGCGCTCAATGCTACAGCTTTAGCATTGTTAATTGATACGACGTCGCATCACAAGTGAATGAAGTCTGTATCATATCTGTTTCTCAGGAAGGTAGTATAGTAACATTTTATTATGGAACCAGTATGATCTATTCCAAATCTTGTCAGTATAAGAAAAACTGTTTTTTGGTACAAGACAGAAAACTTTTTCTATACAAACAACAAAAGAATATCAAATATCAGTTTGATAGGACAGTATGAGTGGTATTCCATGTCATATCCAATATACCGATATAAATATCAAATGGATTTTAAAGATATTTGGTAATCACTCGTAGAGGCATCATGATAAAGGTAATGTTCTTATTAGTAGTGTTTTCAAAAAACTATTATCTTCAAACTACTTTCATTAGCGTATCAAATAACGTTAGTTTCAATACTATTAAGTCATGTCATTTGCTATCACATTACTACTACAGTAACAAACATGGCCTTAGCAGACTTTTTTTCTCAAAGGTAAAGCCACAAAATACACTATGATTCTTAATCCATATCAAACAAACAGTTAGACAAAACTCTGAATAATATTAGATGCTAAGACTACTTGCTCATTACATGGAAAATAGTGTTTCGTCTTGCAATTTTTCATATATACATGAGAGCAGTAAGGCCCCAATTTCAGGCAATGCAAAAAAAATGGAACAAATATAGAGAATACTACAATGGTAGCTAGTGAGCTTCATTTGGAAGGATCTGAGGAGTTTTTCTGAAAGCGTGTTTCCTGCAACGTTCAAAAATGCTATCATATATCAAGTCAAACTGAAGTCCTGCTCTCTCCCTGTTGATAATGAATAGAATGTGATCTCCTTCTATGATCTTGTAATACCTGCATTAACACTCACTTATTTAGACAACTGAGTAGATTGAAGCCATAAAAAAATCATATGTGAAAACATCAGCGTTCTAACGCACCAGATACCAGGTTGCAGCGGATGACAATCTGAATCATTGACAACATGGCAATGTGGATGCTCAATGGGGAACCGAGGATACATCATGGATATTGTGTTTAAGGCTCCATCGTTGTCCCACCAATCCTCGTCTCTGCAAAGTGAGGCAAATAATACATGTCGTTTAAGCTTTGGACACAAATATTAAGAACTGTACTAAATCAGTAAACTTCTCCAAAAAATAATAATTTAACTACCCATGTCATTTATATTTTTCAACCAATAAATAAAGAAAATTTGCATAGCATTAGTGTCAATCTGTGCAATTTGCATTAATATACCTCATAAACCACCAACAAATCCTTACTAAAACTCACAAATGAAAAATATTTTACATAGAAAATAAAATAGTAAAATGAACTATATATCCAATGTGTACGTTTTATTAGGAAACTAACCCCCTACCGCAAGGGAAAGGAGAAACCCAAGGGGTTAGTTTACTCTAAAAAAACTAAATTAAAAACGGGGTCAATGAGACCAAAATTCTCTAAAACGAACTTATTAATACAAGATGGAGCATGTCTTTATATGAGCTATACAAATTTCCTTAGCCAGCTTTTTGTGACCCCTTATCTGTGAACTTAGCTAAATGATTCTTCATTCATTAATGTAGCCACAAAATGCTCAAGACAAGACAACAGTTTGCAGCTTCTTGAAGCTAGCATAGACTGCTAAATATCAGATAAAACAAAATTTCTAGAAGCAATGGAAATATTGAAGGGAAGTACTAGGACAAACCTGTATCCCTTGTATGGAGGAGAAACATCTGAAGGAGGACGCCATTGGCTCATTTGCAACACTCTGATGAAAAGCAAAGGGTGAATGCCAACAACACTAGAGGGTAGAGTAAACCCAAACATCTTAGTGGTGCGTTTAGTGGCATAACTGAAATAGTATGTATTTGGGAATGTCTGAAGATGATAGTTGAGTCTAATGGAGCCTTGAAGGGACAAATCCGGGAGGATCCAGTCACTAGAAGCAAACGGGCCTGAATTTCCTAAGAGGCAATCAACCAAACCACGCACACCCATTTTCCTCCATGAAAGGTTGAAGTGATCAAACCCAAAGTTGTAGTATGATTTTAAAAATGGAATGTCAAACCAATCATATATGATTGCACCAATTCTGCATATCTGCAGCAGTGATATAGGCTGCAACGTACACCCATCTTCTGGCCTGCAAATGATTTTTGAGGCTCAAATTTGACATTGTACTCAAATTCTTGCTTCATGCAAAATTAATGATAATACAAGCAAAAAAGTTTTACCTTATGCCATCAAAATAACTCCTTGTAGTCCCATTGAATGCTCCAGATAGAGATGTAATGCTTAAAACCCAGTCAGGAGAACTACTCTCATACCCTTTAAATGCCTATATTATCATTTACACAAAGTTATCAAACAATTCAATTTCAAGAAACCCTTGAAGCATTTCTAAAACATCTAATATATCTCAAGGGATAATAACCTTATCAGCAAGCATTTGCTGCAAGACACGCACAACTTGTGCCCCAGCTGAATGCCCAACAAAATGAATTGGGTGGTTTTCATCCCACTCCGGATAGTGCCCTGCACATAATATTACACAAACAAAAATTATAATTTTCCAAATGATATTGATCACATAGTCAAAATTTAAAGTATCAGATGAAAAAAAAACACAACCTTTTTCATAGACTCTCCCAAATTGGGAATGCCCACATGCTTTGCTGTGTTCTTCACCATAATCCACCTGCCCTCCTTTTAAATAATAGAACAACTCACAAGCCCTACAAAACTCACCCATAAGAAATCAGCAGAAAAAACCCAGAAATCCAACCAAATTCTGAATAATCAATTAATAAGAACATCACCTGTCATAAACACTTGTAAGAGAGCCCAAATCTGGTACTAGAACTCTTCCATCCTTCTTCTCCGCTCCCCCAAAATAAGACAAACCCCCCAATCTCTAAAAACACATTCAATTGAAGATTCAGTCAATTGAAAAAGCAAAACAACAATTAGCCACAAAACTAACAAATCATACCCCTTGGCCGAACCCAAAGATGCCGTGAACAAGAACAATAGGAGGCAACTCATCAAGTGATGAAGTGGATTGGGAGTCAACGACCTGTTTGACCTCCAACTTCAAATTAGGCTTTCGAAAGAAATCATACAGAGCCTGGGACAAATCAGACGCAACCGCTGTGCTGAATATGTAAAACCCATACAGCAAATGAACCCAAGAGCTTACAACAAGCTCCGAAATATGCAGCAATGGTGTATATACTCGAAACATTCTCAGATGATGAATAATCTGAGAAGCCCAACTGAAGATCAAAATTGTTCCTTTCTTGCTCCAATTGCAATTCAAAGTTGTAGTCTTTAAGAAGCTTTAAGAAGGCTGTTTAAAGTTCTAGAATTTGTGGATAATCAAGCTCAACGGAAACCAGGTTAAAAGGAGGGGAAGATGGTTTTGGACAGCAAACCCTGAATAATGGCTGTTTTTTTTTGTTTATAGAGGCGTAAAAAACTTGCGAATAATCATGAAGATTTTATTTAGTTACTAGTTCTCCGGCGCCCGTGCGATGCACCGTGCACGGCCCCTGTGGGTAAATTTGTACGTGAGACGTTTGTTTGATGGAGTTTTTACTTTGTGAAGCGTTTAAGTGAATTCATTTCATCATTTATTACAACTAGATAATGTATAACTATATTAAATCACATATAAAAATCCGTGTACGGCGCGAGAAAATTACGGATTTTTGTATGTGATTTAATATAGTTATACATTATTTGTTAATATGTTGTTGTTGTTATCAAATTTATTAATATTTGTAAATATAAGTATTTTTTATTTCCTTATATTTATGTTTGAAGTAGTTTTAAAACATAATATCAAAATAAGTTTGCATTGTCATAAGAGAAGCTCACACATTAATTTAATTTGTGACTTAAATACATGCCTAAAAGTCCAATAGGAGTTGATTAAGAAATGAGTAATGCATTAAATTAGTATCAATTTCATTCAATTTTGACAATAGACAGTCAACTTTTATATAGATAAGATACCGCAGGTTCATGCAACTAATATGTTTTATTAGAGTTGTTCCCGGTACACCTAATATTGTAGTTTTTATGTTATTTCTTTCCTTTTTCACCTTCCTTCGTATGGTAGACGGGCTGTGTTTAAAATATGCTATGTAATGACTATGTGTTGTGTTTGTTGGGCTTTGTAGTTCTAATGGGCCTTAATGAGCCGACCTGGTATATAGATATCGTTCCAGATATCTGTCGGATCCGGTGTGTTCCTCATTCTCCTACATTTTCTCAGATCTTTTGTGTATTCTCCTGGCGACAATGACGGGCTCCGGTCGATTTTTCGCCCCAAGTGTGCAGTCGGAGGTCTTGAGGTATGTGTTTCTTTTTTGTGATATTTCGTTACGCGTCTTCGATGTTGTCCGTGCACTCCATTTTCCCATAATGTGTATTTCGGATTGTGTAATCCGATCGGTGTGATTGTTTCGGTTTGGAATGTTGGTGGGTAAGATTGCATGTTCGATTTTGGAGCTGGTATGAGGGCGCTTTAAATTTCCTCTTTCTGTTGATCCCCCGGTGTTTGCTTTGATCACTGATGTGGTGGTTGTTGTGTTATTTTCTGTCGGTTTTTGCCAATTTGGGATTGTGTTCTCCTTGTCTGTTGGCGTAACTTTGGGGTTTAGCTTCCGTGTACGTGGTTAGTTTGATTTAGTTGGTCTGTTAGGTATGCGGTTGATCAAACTGGGGTAATGTAACTTCCATTGTTGTTGGTTTAATAACCATGCATCACGTCGGGTTATAATCCATGCGTGACGCACGGCGCCTGGGCGGTAAATAGCAAAAAGATTGGGCCTTAAATAGTAAGGGCCTAAATATAAGAGGTTTTTTACACAACCACCCTTTATATGTGTCAATTTGCATGAAACCACCCTTTATATGATTATTGATTTAAAATCATCCGTTATTTTACTTTTTATTACAAAGTCCCACCCTTTACTAACTTTCGTTAACAAATCCGTTAAATCATTAAAATGACCATTTTACCCTTGAATTTTTGAAATAATTACAGTTTTTACCGGGTCATCAAACCTGCAATTGAAATTGAATTGAAAATTAGGGGTTTTAAAATTAAATTAGGGGTTTAAGGTTCATGAAATTGAATTGGGGGTTTAGAAAAAAAAAATCCCTAAAATCCTCGTAAAAATGTCAGTGAGATTAACCAATTATCAATTCCTCCCTCTCTCCGATTCCCGCTTCCACCTCCCTTCCCGTCTCCAAACGCGAATCTCGTGCATCAGCGGCAACAAATCCAACAAAAACGAAGATGAGAAGCGGAAGCCGATGAGGAGCCCTAGGAAGAAGAGGCTTCCGATGAAGAAGATGACCGATTTGCAGCTGGCTCTGGAGCTGGCGGTGGAGGCGGAGAAGATGAAGGTGCGAGCGGAGGAGAGAGACTGCGCCATGAGGAAGAGTTCGGAGATTCTCTTCGACGATCTCTGCGAGTATCTGAAAGCGGACAAGGAGGAGGTGAAGCGGAGATGGAGGCGGATGGAGGAGGAGGAGCAAGGGGATTTGGTGGCGGCATTTGTTTCGGATTGGGGAGTTGATTTTCAGCCACTGTCGAGGAAGGGTGTGAAGCAGTTGCTCGACGAATTCGTTGGGGTTGATGCTGATCAAGGGATTCCGACGCCGAGTTTCGATTCTGTGGCTGCTTTTGGTATGTCTGGATTCAAGAGATTCATAAAACCCTAAACCCCAATTCAATTTCAGGAACCCTAAACCCCAATTCAATTTCAGGAACCCTAAATTCCCAATTCAATTTTATGAACCTTAAACCCCCAATTAAATTTTAAAACCTTTAATTTTCTATTCAATTTCAATTGCAGGTTTGATGACCCGGTAAAATCTGTAATTATTTCAAAAATTCAAGGGTAAAATGGTCATTTTAATGATTTAACGGATTTGTTAACGAAAGTTAGTAAATGGTGAGACTTTATAATAAAAAGTAAAATAATGGGTTGTTTTAAATCAATAGTCATATAA
Source organism: Oxyria digyna (assembly GCA_029168935.1). Lineage (NCBI taxonomy): Eukaryota > Viridiplantae > Streptophyta > Magnoliopsida > Caryophyllales > Polygonaceae > Oxyria > Oxyria digyna. The sequence continues at coordinate 15,799,558 of JAPVLV010000004.1, read as the reverse complement.
AGGGTGGTTCTATGTAAATTGTCACGTATAAAAGGTGGTTTTGTGAAAAAAAATATCTAAATATAAAGAACAAAGTGTCATAATCATATATGATTTGATTGGATTCGATTTTCACCTTATAAATGTTGTTTGTAGCTTTCAAACTTTTTCAGCACCAGCAACAAAATCACTGTATCTTAAATGGTGAAATTTGCAGGCGATATATATATCCTGAGAATTTTCCATGACAGGGTCATCCCTTACATAATGAATGACAAAACCGCTGCAATATGACATACATCCGCAGCAAAAGACTAATGGAATGCAGTCCAACATATAAATAAACTGTTGCAATTGAAAAATTCTTAACCGCTGCAAAGAGCATATTGCAGCGGATTTTAGCTTTTATGAGACTGCTTTAGATCTATTGTTACGGTTTTTGGCCTACTGCAACGGTTTCATAATTGTAGTAGTGACCTAACATAAAGATCTAAAATGCATAGTCTTATCACTATTTCTCGTGCTCATAGTGAAACCATATGAATATTATCTATGTCTATTGAACCATAGGTGCTCGATAGTCTATGTTTCTCCATCGCATCAAATTTATTATATTAGCTTTGGGCTTTATCTAAGTCTGTAACCGAACAAACCCTTCGTCTCATTTGTACTCCTCCATTTATGTTTTTTCTCCTTCTTGATTAAAAGTAGACACGTGATTCTCTTAAACATAAGTTTAAGTTTACAAATATAAAGTGACAACATGAGATAAAAGAAGTTAAAACTAAACAAACCCAACTATATTCCACTATATATATTCCAAATATTTTCTTTCACAATTTACACATACTATAACTTTCGGGCCACTGCAATCCATTAATTGCACGTACCACTCCCCATGCATGCATGTCAACCTAACTTCCCCTACACTAAACACCCAAAATTTTGCCATGCAACTAAAACCTTAAACCTCACAAACAAATCACAATTCCTCAAAATAACATCAAAAATCAAGGACACTTAACATTGCGTCCAGTCCCACCGTAGTAGAAATAATGTCCCCAAACGGAGTTAACCCCTCCTTGAATGTCGTAGCAATTGGGATGATCAGCAAGAACTTGAAGGTTAGAAAGTGGAATTAGGCTATTATCCCAGTCCACTATCTGTAAATTCCTGAAATATGAGGCCTTTCCGAAGCCCTCACTTGCAAAATGTCCGCTTCCCATTTGAGTCGAGGTGTGGAATCCCGTTGACCGAGAGTTGACCACCTCGCCGCCGAACTGGACCATACTCGCGCCGCGCTCGCGCAAGTGCGAGAATAAGAACGAAGGCCAATACCCAACGAGTACGCCGTTGCCTAACTCTAGCCACCAGTTCCCGTGCTTTGGATCCTGATAAGTCATACGAAGAGATTGATATAAGAATGATTATCAACGTACGAATATACAAACATGTAATTTGCATGGATTAAGCACATGTACAAGTACAACACATGTTAAATGAGAAAGAAGTACATGTGAATATGTTATTAAGATAGAAATGAATTATTCACATGCGCATATAAACTTAAATACACGTATATTTACAAATATATGTGTATGTACTTAAGATAATATGGCAAAATAAATGAAGAAACCTACTTGTACATGTGAATATATAAGGATGTGGATGTATTCGTACGTTAAATATCATGAATATTCGTATCGGATTTTTATCCTTATTTTGTGATTAGTTACCTTCCAAATCAAGAGGCTGATATCAAATTGACCGCCACGGTAAGAGGAAGTAGGGGAGATAGCAGCTCCAATAGCAATTCTATTATTTGTCTGTACAAATCCAGAGCACAGCAAATTGTAACACCCTGTTGTTTGGTATGCATCTGTCTGTTACATCATTAAAACCTTAATCAAGATTAGTTACTTGATTAATCTTAGAAGAAGGCTAAGCTAGGGGTTGAGATTTACCGTCCAGTAAGTGAAGAAACGAGGGTGATTGTCCCCATAAAGCTCCGGACTTACCTGCAAATTCAAATGTGCATCCATTTCAGATTCAATCAAAATCGGAATATTCGATCAAAACGAGAAGAATGATGAATTATATACCTGCCAACCAGCTTCAATGGTGTTAAGATCATCACCAAAGGAACCAGAGATGACCCAAATCTGAGAGAGGCTGAACTCATAAGGAGTTTCAATTTTGGGCTCCCACACATTTATACTCGCCTTTGCTCCATAGTATTCATCTCCACTTACATATCCTACTGCATGCTGCATTTCACCATATTTTCAAAATCATGTTAAGTTTGGATTAGTTTAAAGTGTTTTAATTTTAATTTCAGATTGGAGATCAAAAGGAATCTGAAAAAGAAACAAGATTTAGTCGCTTTTGGCTGGTCTAAAGCAAGAGTATATGATCATGGGAGTCAGTAATTGCAAAAAGATAAAGTAATTTGTTTTACATTTAATTAATCAGTATATGGATTGGAATGATCAAAACAACCATGATCATGGTGCAGTGTAGTGCAGGCTAGGCTAAGGTGATGACTAATGACCCCATCTATCTCATCATTTCCCTCACTTCTTTTACGTTCTCCCTCTCCTTTTCATAAAGTATTTCACACTAAACACAATTTATTCCCCCTCTTTTTAGAAAAAAAAGGGGACAAAATGAGATAGAAGCTTTAATGTATGTGTTTCCCTTTCAAATTTAAGTTCTTATTCTCCAATTTTCCAATTGCCTAAGATAAAAATAGTAAATCCAAAACACTAATTAAGAAAATTATAAAAACTAATTAATTACCTCATGATCATTTCCATCTGAATCTCTTCTAACAACTCTCCTTGGCTTTCTTCCAAATTTCTTAACAGAGCTAGTCCTTAACATATCTTCTTCTCTTGTTCTTCTAATGGGGATTGTACCTTGAGGACATCTCTCTCCATTTACTTGCCACATTTGAAAACTCTCCTCAATTCCCCTTGGATTTACTCCTTTTGGCCTCTCTGGTGGATCCTGCAAATTTCAAAATTTTAGTTCATATATTAATAAATTATCAATAGCTCAATAGAAATGTTTCTTGAAATTAAATTTTCATTTACGAATGGCTTTTGTCCTCTTAATTCAGGGTGATCAAAAGCTGGTTGCTGATGTGATAAAATACAGTCTATGAGATCACCATCTAAACTCTGCCAAAAAAAACCCATCAAAGTTAGTGAAAATCAATAAAATGCATGCTGTAAATTGTGGGCATATTATATTTACTTGAATTGTCTTGAGAGGAGATTTGTTGATCTTCTTGAGATGCTCTCTTATTCTTCTAAGTCTCTGAATTTCCTCTTCCGGGTTGAATTCAGTCTGATTCGCCTGTGGGTTACCGGATTCCGGCGATAGAGCATTGCTAAGAAGAGTGTAGGATGAATCAAAGAAGATGAGAAGGATACAAAACAAAAGAGGAATATTTGCAGAAGAAGTTGCCATCATTTTTCCTTTGGATGAACTTCTTGAATGTTAAGCTTGTTCACATTTCATGGTGATACAAAACAACAAAAAGATTTGAGCTTTTGTAATCCTCCACTCCCTGGGAATTAACAAGACAAAATGATTCTATTAATCTCTGTGTCACCCACAAACATTGACACAGAGATTAATTAGCACAACTTTCAAAGAATCAAAGGAAGGTTAGAGAAGGATGAGAAGGAATTTATAAGCTAGCTAGATTCTATTCTTCTACTCCATTGCTTCCAAAATACCTTAGACTTGTTTATATATATATATTTCTGACAAACACTTCACAACTCCAAGACAAGCCCACTAGTTTAATAACTATAGGTACAAAATCTAGATAAAAAAAAGAGGCAAAATCATTGTTTGGAGTGAGGTCTATTTGGTTGTGGCGTGGGATGGGGATAATAAATACTACTAATTATATATAGAGTAAGCAAAGAAGATAAAATCAGGGGTGATTATTAAAATATTTGGGTTTTGTGGGTGGTGTTTTGAAAAGAATGGCGTGGGAAGGTAATGTTTGGAATGTGGAATACAAAAAAGGGTGAAGAGATAGCTTTTTGTGTACTATTATCATATGTATGTATGATTTGTGTAGGGGTAAAGAGGGCGACATCTTACTGTATGGTTTTGTTTTTATATAATACTCCCTCCGTCCTTTAATGTTCTTCCCATTTCACTTGAATACGTTTTGCATCGTTAATATCACTTATTATATGTTTCTAAAAAATTTGATATTTGTAAAGTACTCAATGAGACGAACAAAACAAGATCTCATATGACCATATTTATTCTTATGAATTGAAAACAATCTAACAAATTGTGTTAAATTGTAAATAGCGAAAAAATTTGGCAATGAGAAGAACATTAGGGGCGGACGGAGTAATATCCTTTTGTTTTGCAGGTTCCAACTTTGACGACTGTTGGAGCCCAGAAATTGATATCACGCGACACAACACTTCGCGTGACACAGGGCGTCTGGACAATCAACTTATATAATATTCTTCGTCTTCTTCTTCGAGATCGACCTTATTCTCGACACCTCTGACAATTGCGTAACTTAACCGAGAAGGAAACCGGCTCCGATAAAAAGGATTAACGTAAAACCAGATACACCGAAACGACGCAAGCATGCACAAAGGTAAAGGAAAACAACGTGAAGAAAGAAGAATATATTATCAAAACCGTTTCACGTTCCAAGCTTATAAGAAACCAAACAACTCAGAAAACGTACACAACAACACTAAAAGCTTAACAGCAAGACCATGAGTGGTAAAACAAGAGTTAAATGTCTAAACTCTTCTAGGTAGTGAGTGTTTCGGAAGATTGAAGCTAGGGTTTGCTCTATGTTTTTCTTACTACCAAAAGGGAGGTCAAGCGTTTTTCTCTTCTGACTGGATCTCTTTCCTTATCCATTGGGTCGCGTTTTTATACTATCACCTGGGACCCACGCGAGTCTATTACCGTTTTACCCCTCGATACTTAGTCTCGTTGTATCCTCTTATTGGGCTTCACCTGTTTATGGGCCGTTTTATTCTTCTGGGCTGACTTCTTGGACCGACCCGGCACGCGATTCGTGGGCCTGACCCAATTCCCTATGGGCCTCGCGAGCCCATCGAGAACCGGCTCCAACATCCAGCCCCCCAAGCTTTCATGCTGAATAGCTGAAGGCTTGGGCCTGTCTTCTTGAAGTCGCGTTCTCGATGTGAGGTTGGCTCTTAGACTTTGCACGTTCCCATCGCGTGATATGGTCGCGTGTATTTCTGCTTCGTTTTCTCTGGGCGACGTTTTGAATTCAAAAAACTTTACGAATTCCCGCGCTGAGTGCATGTCGTCCACGTGTTGACTCATTATTGCACCCTCTTTCCCTCGATTTTTTCTTATATATATTCGCCTTCGTCTTCCTCTTTCCTTTTCCGCCGTAACCTCCATTTTCTCTGCAACTCTCAAACCCGCCGTAACCTCCATTTTCTCTGCAACACTCTTTGCCGGTGCTTTCCTTCCTTCTCCATCGTCATCTTCGCCGTCGTTCGCAGTCGATTCTTCATGGCAGGTTAGTCTTCCGCTCTCCTTTCTCTTTTCTACTTCGTTTTCTTGATTTTTTGGGGCTTCCATTGTTGCTCAATTTCCTCCCGCTCCCAGAAATTTCGCTCGGACCTTTTGGAATCGAGAGGCTTTTGAAGGTCATTTTTCGTTCATGGGGTGTTTTCTGCGTTGCATTCCCTTTCGACCCTTATTTCTTAATGCGCTTGTTTGAGAAAAAACGTGTTTTGGTCAATTTCTGCCATCTTCGACCTTCGTGATGTTCTTCGTGTTCTTGGGCTTGGTCCATTCTGATGCCGTTTTGGCTTCCCTTTTGATTCTTGAGTTTCAGCTTTTCCAGGGATTTCTTGTTTGTTTACTTTCTATAGCCTCGCGTTAGTTTCCTTAGACACGCGTTGCTCCTAATTTTGATGTTCTTTTTTCCTTCTTTCCATCCCTGGAAAACTGAAACTTACTTTGCCCATGCTTTCAGGTAGCGATGATTTTTATGAACGCTCAGCTCGGGCTGAGTATTCGGGGCGCACCACGTCCGGATCTGAAGGGGGTTCTGGTGATCGCGAGCCAGACTCTCGTAGACGATCTCGCGTTTCTAGAAAATCTAAGAGGAGCAAAGCGAAGACGCCCAAAAGATCCAAAACCAGACTCCCATCTCGCGTCATTCAAGAGCGAGCCGAGACCAATTACGGTCAATTCGCCAGTTTTTTCTCTCACAAGGGTCTTTGCCCCATATAGTTATAGAGAAACCCTTTCTCGCGGGCCCCGGACGCGTGAGTATCCTTACAAAGAGAATTACGCATTCTCGCACCCTAGTTCCCAACACTGCCCAACGTAGCAGTCTTACCTTTGACGATCTTCGTCGCCTCGCTACGCGATATCCTTTCCCTGAGGGGACCGTCTTTGCCCTCCCCGATCTTGAAGGCACTTCCCTCGACCAGTATGGGTCTTTCTTCGCCTTGAGTAGGCAGTCTTTAGAAGCCGGCTTCCGCCTTCCTTGGACGTCCTTCCAGACCGAAGTAATGGCGGATTTAGGCTTCAGCCCTTCCCAGATGCATCCAAACTTCTGGAGCTCTCTGATCGTTTACATCATGCGATGTCAGGACATTGGGATAGTTCCTAATACTCCTCACTACGCTCTCATTAATTCGTACAAGAAGAACTCCCGCGAGGATGGGTTTTACACTGCTCAAGCCAAGACTCCTAGCGCCTTCCGATTGCCTTCGAAGATCGAGGGGTGGAAAACTTGTTGGTTTTTGGTCTGTCCCCCTCCTGGCTCTGAAATTTCCGTCCAGGTACGCGAGCCTACTGCGAGAAGGGCCCCATGCTTTTTCCCCAAGGAGACTCGCGATAGATTCATTCGTGATTACAAGGATTATCCCGACAAAGCAGTTCAAAAACGTTTTGAGCTGGCTATCTCGGACTCTTTACTGGTCGCCAGGGGACTTAGTCTCAAGGCTCATGCCCTAGGTTTTTGTTCGTTTTTGTTTCAGCGCTCGCGTTTTTTTATGATTATTTACACTATGCTCACTTGTGGTGGTTTTTGTAGATGCTGATATGTTCGCCGATCTTCCGGATCTGGGGGGGTTGGTCCTCGACGAGTCGGGCGCGCTAACAACCATCAAGGCGCCCACCCGCATTGTTTCATCCATTCCTGACTCGACTCCTACTCCTCCAGCCGCTGTTTCGGAAACACCAATAGAGCCTGCGACGACAGTTTTTGAGGATGCTCCTCTGGTCCAGAGGTCTCGCGTACTTTCGGTTCGTGATAAGGGGAAACAGAAAGTTGCCGAGAAGAAACGCAAGAGGACGACGGAAGTGGAGTTTGACTCCTCTCCAGAGCCTACTGACACTCAGGTCGCGAACCCGACCTTCATCCATAGCTTATCCGCGACGCGTGCGTTCATTGAGACGATACCGACCGTTTTCCCTCCCGAACCTAGCCTCTACGAGGAAGTTTCGGATAGGCCTGGCGGCTTGTCCAAACTTCTCTTTGCTGTAAGTCTTTTGTTTTTACCTATTTCTTGTTTTCTTGGGGTATTTCTAACTTCATTTTGCAGGGGATGAACATCATCGCGAGCGCGACTCGGAAGGTGCTTGCTGCTGAAGATGAGCTTAAGGAGCTGAGGGCAGAGGATCAGTCTACCCGCGATGCCCACAGAGCGGCCAAGTCTAGGCTTATGGGAGAAAAGAAAGCCTTGGAGGAGGAGCTTTCGAGAGCTAAGACGACGATGAAGGAGATGGAGGGCGAGCTCGCGTGCCTGTCAGTCAAAGACGCGAGGATAAAGGAGCTGGAAGCCCAGCTTGCGTATGAGAGGTCCACCCATGTCAACATCGTCACTGAGTACAATACGCAAGTGAGTGACCTCAAACAGGAAAACGAGAAGCTCCACGCGACGATGTCTGAGAGAATCGCTTATGAGAGGAACATGGCGGTGGAGGAGTATTGTGGGGGATATCGCCAGCGTGCTCGCGTCGATTTTTACAAAAATGCTGCCAACACGCTTCTCCTTTGCATGGTAAAGATGCAGATGCTAAAGTTCAAAGTTAAAGACTTCCCCTTCAACGCTCAGGACCTATGCGGGCTTTCCACTGACCTTCCTGAGTACCAGCCCCCGTTGCCCGGAACTTTCATTGACGACGGGGAGACTCCACTCGAGGCTTGGGGGATTACGCGTCTCGCGCCTGAGAGAGGTATTGTTAAGGGCAAAGAGAATCAGGTTCTCAGGCCTCCTCTCCCGAAGTTGGTCCCTCCTCCTCCGCTTGAGAGGTCAGAGCCTGTCCCTCGCATGCTTCCGAGCCCTCCTTCTCCATCCCTCTCGTCTCGCAAGAGAAAGGTGTTCGCGTCTGATGCCCTTCTCGACACCGTTCAGCCTTCGAAGCGTTCTAGTTTAGATCAAACGGGGGGCTCAGGTTCGCGAGTGTCTGGTGTTCGAGACGTCGTGGATCTGGAGGCGGATAGTGTAGAGGACGCGGGGACTGCTGCTGAGACTGTTTCTAAGTAATGTCTTTGTCTTTGAACACTGTTTTCTGTATTAGGAATTGTGACTTTTTGTAATCAACTTTTGTACATAACGTGGGTATGATGGTCGCGACCTTTATGTTGTTTCTATATTATTGTTTTTGCTTTTGTTTGCTTGTTTCGTACATACTTATCTCGCCTTGTTCCCCCCGTTTTGCGTTTCGGAAAAATGAGTAGGTTTGCGAAAAAGGAAAACGCAAAGAGATAAGTCACAATTACGGTCCATCCTGTATAGTAAGGCAAAACTGACTTGTTACATAATTTTGTGAGTGAGCATTGCAAACTATTCTTTTGCTAACTGTTGCATGATCTTTACACGCGAGCTCTAAATGACGGTTGATACTCGCGAGGTTCATCTTTAGCCTTTGTTAGCCGCGACGCAGTAGGATAGCTTTTCCTTGGTGTGGTTGTCACGGAGTATTCCTGGTCTTTGTAAAGCATTTAGTCATGGTGCTGCTCTCGCGTGGGATACCAAGTACTGCACATGTAGAGGAGCATTTAGTTTTCGGTTTTTATCCTTAGGTAGTAGGAACTTTTGAAAGGCGGGGGTCATGATGCAAACCCATCCATACTTTCGCGACCAAGGGGAGTTTTCTAGCTCAGCCCTGGAAGCTGGAAGTAGGACACGCGACCGGGGGTTTTTTTTAGCCCAGCCCAGCCGTCTACGCTTTCGCGACCAGGGGGAGTTTTCTAGCTCAGCCCTGGAAGCTGGAAGCACGAGCCGTCCTCACTTTCGCGACCAAGGGGAGTTTTCTAGCTCAGCCCTGGAAGCTGGAAGTAGGACACGTGACTGGGGGGGGGGGGGGGGGGGGTTTAGCCCAGCCCAGCCGTCTACGCTTTCGCGACCAGGGGGAGTTTTCTAGCTCAGCCCTGGAAGCTGGAAGCACGAGCCGTCCTCACTTTCGCGACCAAGGGGAGTTTTCTAGCTCAGCCCTGGAAGCTGGAAGTAGGACACGCGACTGGGGTTTTTTTTTAGCCCAACCCAGCCGTCTACGCTTTCGCGACCAGGGGGAGTTTTCTAGCTCAGCCCTGGAAGCTGGAAGCACGAGACGTCCTCACTTTCGCGACCAAGGGGAGTTTTCTAGCTCAGCCCTGGAAGCTGGAAGTAGGACACGCGACTGGGGGGGTTTTTTAGCCCAGCCCAGCCGTCTACGCTTTCGCGACCAGGGGGAGTTTTCTAGCTCAGCCCTGGAAGCTGGAAGCACGAGCCGTCCTCACTTTCGCGACCAAGGGGAGTTTTCTAGCTCAGCCCTGGAAGCTGGAAGTAGGACACGCGACTGGAGGGGTTTTTTAGCCCAACCCAGCCGTCTACGCTTTCGCGACCAGGGGGAGTTTTCTAGCTCAGCCCTGGAAGCTGGAAGCACGAGTCGTCCTCACTTTTGCGACCAAGGGGAGTTTTCTAGCTCAGCCCTGGAAGCTGGAAGTAGGACACGCGACTGGGAGGTTTTTTTAGCCCAGCCCAGCCGTCTACGCTTTCGCGACCAGGGGGAGTTTTCTAGCTCAGCCCTGGAAGCTGGAAGCACGAGCCGTCCTCACTTTCGCGACCAAGGGGAGTTTTCTAGCTCAGCCCTGGAAGCTGGAAGTAGGACACGCGACTGGGGGGTTTTTTTAGCCCAGCCCAGCCGTCTACGCTTTCGCGACCAGGGGGAGTTTTCTAGCTCAGCCCTGGAAGCTGGAAGCACGAGCCGTCCTCACTTTCGCGACCAAGGGGAGTTTTCTAGCTCAGCCCTGGAAGCTGGAAGGAGGACACGCGACTGGGGGTTTTTTTTAGCCCAGCCCAGCCGTCTACGCTTTCGCGACCAAGGGGAGTTTTCTAGCTCAGCCCTGGAAGCTGGAAGTAGGACACGCGATCTGACAGCTCTTCCTGTGCTTATCATGCTATAATAATCATGCTTTTCGTGTAACGTAATAAATATTGTGACCAAGGATGAGGGAAAGTTTTGTTGTACGAACCTGAGTTTTTCGGGAAGATTAGGCATAGAAACGACGAAGTCGCATCACGTTCCAGGAGTTGGCAATGTGGTTCCCAGAGTGGTCCTTGAGGCGATATGCCCCGGGCGCAACTTTGCGATCTATAATGTACGGTCCTTCCCAGTTGGGGTCGAGCTTTCCCCCTTCTGTTCTACGGAGCACTAGGTCTCCTATGGCAAATCCCCTCAATTTTACGTGCTTGTTGTAATATTTTGCGACGCCGGCCTTATGATTGGCTGCTCTGATGGTGGCCAAGTCGCGAGTCTCTTCTCGCATCTGCAACTCTAGCTGCATTTTTTCGTCATTGTCGTCCGGACTATACTGAATCACGCGGTCCGTGGGCACAATGAACTCGACTGGTACTGTGGCCTCTATTCCATACGCGAGAGCAAATGGCGTGTCTCCAGTTGCCTTCTTTACCGTGGTCCTGTTTGCCCATAGTACCAGGGGTAACACTTCGGCCCACATGCCTTTGGAGCCTTCTAGCCGTCTTTTCAAGCCCATGACAATGCTCTTGTTCACCGCTTCTACCTGGCCATTGCAATGCGGGTGAGCGACTGAAGCAATCCTCAAAGTGATCCCTATGTCCTTGCACCATGTAAACAATTGCGGCGAATTGAATTGTGGTCCCCTGTCGGTTATGATCTCGTGAGGGAGGCCATACCTGCAAATGATGTTTCTCCAAAGGAACTTTTTAACTGCCGGAACGGTAGTGCTCGCGAGGGCTTCGGCTTCGATCCATTTGGTGAAATAATCAACTGCTACAATGATGTATTCTAGTTGACCAGGCGCTTTTGGTTTGAAAGGTCCTAATAGATCTAGCCCCCACATCGCGAAGGGACAAGGGCTTGACATTATCTGTAACTCCACACCTGGTTGATGAGATGCCGGGGCAAAGTACTGGCACGGCTTACAGCTCTGAGACTCGCGCTGTGCGTCTTGCTTCATGGTGGGCCAGAAACTTCCCTGCCTTAATGCTTTATAGACCATCGGTCTCCAACCCGCGTGAGTTCCGCATAATCCCGCGTGAAGCTCCCTTATCAGCACGTCACTTTCTATCTTAGTCAAGCACTTGAGCTCGCGTGGTCCGTACCCCCTTTTGTAAAGTTCTCCACGACACATGTAAAAGCGTGCAGCTGTAGAGACAAGTTTTCTCATTTCTTTCGGATCCGAAGGCCCTGATCCGCTAGCAAGATATTGAATTATAGGGGTGCGCCAGTCGCTGACTGGCTCGTTTATCTCCATCAGTTCCACCTGATTGCTTATGGCGCTCTCAGACTTCACGAACAAGAAGTATGGGGCCTTTCCTTCTTTGATTACGGCAGGGGGACCCTCGCTAGGACATTCCAGATTTGCATACTGAGTTTGGGAACCTCGCTTCGCGAGTTCATCAGCTCGTGTGTTCTCCTCTCTTGATACCGCTTCAATTTCAAAATGCCCGAACAACGAAATCAGGGCTGTGGCCCTCGCATGATATCTGGGGAGATTGCCTGTCCTGGCCTCGTAGGTCCCATTGATTTGATTCACGACGATCTGAGAATCGCTCATGCATTTTACCACCTGAACACCTGCGTGAATGGCAATTTCCAGCCCTGCGATGAGTGCCTCATACTCTGCTTCATTGTTCGTGGCCTTGAATCTTAGCGCAATCGCGTGATCTATCTTATCCCCAGCCGGAGAAGTCAGGACGACTCCCGCCCCGCAACCATCTACGTTTGCCGATCCATCAATGTGCATTACCCACGCGGGGTGTTCAGGAGCTATAATATCTTTTTCTAGCTCTCTGAAACTTGTTTCAACTATGAAATCTGCCAAAGCTTGTGCTTTGATGGCGGGTCGTGGTCTATAGACCACGTCAAACTCTGTCATTTCAATGACCCATTTAGCGAGCCTTCCAGAGGTTGTTGGTTTACTCATAAAAGATGGTAGTGGTAAATCTGTCAATACTTCGATGGGATGAGCATGGAAATAAGGTCGGAGTTTACGAGCGGCTGTTATCAACGCAAGCACTGCTTTCTCAATGGGCGAATACCTGGTCTCGGCGGACAGAAGTGCTTTACTGACGAAATAGACGGGGACTCATTGTTCTTTTACTAATACAGCGCTAACTACACGCGTGCTGGCCGCGAGGTATAGCTGCAAGCCTTCACCAGGTATTGGGGACGCAAGGGTTGGGAGTTTAGCCAGATGTTCTTTAAGACTCATAAACGCCCTTTCACACTCTTCAGACCATTCGAAGCTTTTTGGCTTCCTTAGTATGTCGAAGAAGGGAAGGTTTTGCTCCGCGAGCTTTGCGCAAAACCTTCCTAAATAGTTGACCTTTCCCACGAATCTTTGGACGTCGTGAATGGACCTTGGCGGTTGCAGATCTATCACGGCCTGGACCTTGTCTGGATTGACTTCGATACCGCGTGCACTGATCTGAAAACCTAGGAATTTGCCTTCGGTGACTCCGAAGACACATTTCTCTGGATTGAGGCTCATACCGTACTTTCTCAGGGTTTCAAAGACTTCTGCCAGGTCGCGAGTATGATCCGCTTGCTTTTTGCTCTTAACCACTATATCCTCAACATAGGCCTCTACAGTGTCACCTCTTTGGTCGCTAAAGATCATATCCACCAGTCTCTGAAATGTAGCCCCTGCGTTTTTCAAACCGAACGGCATTACTTTATAGCAGAAGGTTCCTTTGTCTGTGATAAAAGCAGTGTGCCCCGAGTCGGCCGGGTTCATCATAACCTGATTATATCCAGAGTACGCGTCCAGGAAGCTCAGAGCTTCATGACCCGCGGTGGAGTCTACCAACTGGTCGATCGAAGGTAATGGGTAACTGTCTTTGGGACATGCTTTATTGAGACCAGTGAAATCTACGCACATGCGCCACTTCCCCGTCCCTTTGGGATTTTTTTCTACCATCACAACGTTTGACAGCCATGTTGGGTATTGCACTGGTTTTACAAACCCTGCTTTAATTAGCTTCGCGAGTTCCACCGCAGCCGCCGCGTTCTTTGGCCCTGCTTGTTTTCGTTTTTTCTGTCTACGCGGCTTGACCTCTGGACTAATGTTCAGGGAGTGGGTCATGACACTTGCTGGGATCCCCCTCAAATCCTTTGGCGTCCACGCGAACACATCCCGGGAGCGGGTGAGCAATGTCTCGATCTCTTGTACGACTTTTTGATTCAGTCTCCCCCCCACGTAAAGTTTCTCCTCTTTGTTGGGGAAAGGAGTGATTACCTGCTTCTCAAACCCATCAAAATGCGGTTTGTGTCCTTCTGCCTCTCCCTCTGTATCTCGCGGTCTGGGTGAGGCACGAACTTCTAACTCAGCTTCTTCCAGGACGCGTGGCAACCCCGGAATAAATAACTGGTTGGCCAGCAAGGTCTTGGTACTGCCCTTTTCGGACGAGACGTAGCAGATACGGCTCTCCTCTTGGTTTCCTCTCGCGATCCCTACTCCTGTCAATGTTGGAAATTTTAAACAAAAGTGACAGATTGATACGACCGCCTCAAACCTGCACAGTGTCTCGCGTCCAAGTATCGCGTTGTAGGAGGATATTATTGGGATTACTAAAAAATCTATCTTTTCTGACCTTCTCGACCCGTTCTCTTCACCCAAGATGAGATCTAGGGTGACGACGCCCAGGGCCCTCACTCTGTCACCCGCGAAACCTACCAGCGTGGTTTTAGTGGGCCTGAGTGTAGTCTGATCAATCCCCATTTTCTCGAACGCGTCCCAGTACAGTATATCTGCCGAGCTCCCAGTGTCCACGAGGATCCTTTTCACTAGTTTGGTTCCTATCTGAGCATGGATGACCAGTGGATCAGCGGCCTCGACAGCCCAGGTATCTACTTCTTTGTCACTGAAGGCAAGCGTGTAAGGTTCAGACTTCCATCTCGTGACACTATAGATCGGCTTTCCCTGAGGCTTAGGTGCGTTGTTAATGAGCCTTTGCTCTCGTTTGCCCAGGGGCATGGGTTCATGGCGGCCCGCGATCGTGCCTACATGGCCGTCCATGCGAGGGAAGTTCTGGGATGGGTGGCGATTAGGCCCCTGATTCTGGTTATTTCTCACGGGGGTTTGCTGTCTCGTCTCATTCTGCGTTCTACTGCCTCTCCCTTTACTCCATGCTCCTCTGTGTGTGACGCCGTGACCTGCATCAACGTTTCCCCTTCGAGCAGTCAGGACCTCCTGCTCTCTTGGGTGATGCCGTCGCGACCAACACTCCTCTGTAGAGTGAGTATTCACTCCGTGGTATTCGCACCAGGCGGTTGGCGCATGGCGGTTATGACCGCGATCCGTTCCCCCCTCATCATCGCGTCGATTATCTTGCTCAGCTACAAAATTCTGAGATTGAAATTGATTATGATCGTGATTTTGGCCCCTGAACTGTCTTTGACCCTGATTCTGATCTTGAATCTGTAAACCGGGTGCTCGCGAATCGAACTGTTCCTTCCCTTGATTACCATGATGGCGCTTACTCCCCCAGTTCGGGTTTTCTTTCTTATGACCCTGAGCGGGCTTGTTCTGATTACTCCCCTTCAAAGCGATACCTGAGTGTGCTTCCACATTAATCTCTGTGTATGCTCTCTCGAGCATGCCTTGGTAGTCTAAATCTTTCTTGCGGTATAGGTATTGCTTGAAGGAGCTTCCATCATTGAGTCCGTCTAGAAACGCGACCCGAGCGGTTTTATCATGAAAATCTTCAGCTTCCAAGATCTTTTCCGCGAACCTCTTAACGTAATCCTCTAGTGATTCATGTGGCCCTTGTTTGACCCCTACTACTTCTTGCATTGTCACTTTTCTCTTCCTCGAGGAGCCGAAATGCAACAAGAAACTCTTCTCTAGATCGGCGAAACAATGGATGCTTTCTGACGGCTGGTTAAGCATCCAGGTCATGGCGGGACCCGCGAGCGTGCCTGGGAAACCTTTGCACATTGTGGCCTCATCAGGGCACCTCGCGAGCATAGCATACTTGTAGCGTGCTAGGTGCTCGCTGGGATCTTCTTTACCATTGTATTCTTTTATGATAGGAAATCTGAAATTAGGCAAAGGGACTGACCTGACTATATGCCCCGCGAAAGCAGTCGGGCCGTATATGCCCCGCGAAAGCAGTCGGGCCGAACAAGAGTGTCGGGTTGACGGACGGGTAGGCCTCAAAGGCCTGCCGCGGGTGGGTGGCCTGGTTGCAAAAAGGTTCCCCCTCGTACCGGCGGCGGGAAGGTTTTTGCTCGGCGCGAATCCCCTGTCCTCTTCCTTCGGTTCTCCCCCTGCAAGATTGATCTTCTGCATGGCTCACAGGGGGTTGATTCAGATCGAATCTACCTGGGTGACAAAGCCTTTCGCGTCCCTCGACCCTTGTTCCATGCGACACTGAAATTTCGTCGTCAGGTACGTGTTCAGCACTCCCTTCCGCGACCGACTGTTCTCGTCCGCTCTGATTCTGTTCGTGCTCGCGTGATCGAGTCCTTGGCTGCCGCTGGTTTCGGCTTCCGCCCGCACTTTGTCCCATCGTCTGCAGGAAAGCACGATACTGAACCAGTGCGGGTCCTACCAGAACAATTTCCTCCTCATGTACGTGTGAAAAACGTGCTCGCGTGCTACTTATGTCTTGAGTTCTCGTCCGGGGAGGGGTGTTGTCGCTTCTTTCGCCACTAGTATTCATCTTCTCAGGTAGTTGTATTAGAAAACACTTCGCGAGTATATATAGTAAGCCTTACTTGTGCGAGGAGGTCCCCACGGTCGGCGCCAGTGTTGGAGCCCAGAAATTGATATCACGCGATACAACACTTCGCGTGACACAGGGCGTCTGGACAATCAACTTATATAATATTCTTCGTCTTCTTCTTCGAGATCGACCTTATTCTCGACACCTCTGACAATTGCGTAACTTAACCGAGAAGGAAACCGGCTCCGATAAAAAGGATTAACGTAAAACCAGATACACCGAAACGACGCAAGCATGCACAAAGGTAAAGGAAAACAACGTGAAGAAAGAAGAATATATTATCAAAACCGTTTCACGTTCCAAGCTTATAAGAAACCAAACAACTCAGAAAACGTACACAACAACACTAAAAGCTTAACAGCAAGACCATGAGTGGTAAAACAAGAGTTAAATGTCTAAACTCTTCTAGGTAGTGAGTGTTTCGGAAGATTGAAGCTAGGGTTTGCTCTATGTTTTTCTTACTACCAAAAGGGAGGTCAAGCGTTTTTTTCTTCTGACTGGATCCTTTTCCTTATCCATTGGGTCGCGTTTTTATACTATCACCTGGGACCCACGCGAGTCTATTACCGTTTTACCCCTCGATACTTAGTCTCGTTGTATCCTCTTATTGGGCTTCACCTGTTTATGGGCCGTTTTATTCTTCTGGGCTGACTTCTTGGACCGACCCGGCACGCGATTCGTGGGCCTGACCCAATTCCCTATGGGCCTCGCGAGCCCATCGAGAACCGGCTCCAACAACGACCAACTATTGAACAAGTCCATGTCCATGGGATTCAAGAAGACTAGAATAAACAAGTATATAGAAAACATAAAAAATAAAACATTCATAAATATTTGTTCACTAATTTCATGACATGAAGTACTACTAAACATTCTCTTCTCCTTCGATCAATTTCCTACTTTTTTTCTTCTTCTTTTTACAGTTTATTTTGGCATCATCCTTATGTAATTATTTTATGTTAAAACATGGATAAAGTGGTTTGCTTGGACTTATTCGGAGTCATACCGACCAGACTTTGTTCATCCTTAATCTCCTTTTATATTGAAATTTATCACGATAATTCTGCATGCATGATGACGTTTTGCATATATTGCACATATGATGTGGCGTGCGTAATGGTTTTTAAGCAACAATTTACTTCAAGTCAAAAACATCATTTCTACTAGTCCCTCCGTCCCAAATGTTCTTCCCATTGTTATTTTTGACACTATTTACTTTACAAGAAAATTTTCGATATATCGTCTAATATATAAGAAAAAACATAGTAATATGAGATCTTGTTTGATTCATCTTATCGAGAACTTTAACAATATCAAAATTTTATAATTTTTATTAACGTATATTTAGAGATATTAACGTTACAAAACGTGTCTCGACAAATGTGTCAAAAGTAAATAGGAATAACATTAAGGGACGGAAGAAATATTTGTTTCATGATAGACCACCACCATATTTAAACTACCCAAGGAACCCCAAACTATAACATGTATATATAGATATATTACCAATTAGTTTGGCTATAAATTTTCCACATGATATAAAGAAATGTTCGGGTAGAAAGAATCCTTACGATAGGAAATACGACCGTTCGTGTTCACAATTTACACAATAATATTCATAAAAAACTTCTCACATAAATTACAAAATTGTCACCGCATGACTCACTTAAAAAGTTTAGATTTGTTACCGTCATTATTAACATTATCATTCAGAATAAGAATATGAACCATTGTTTAAATTGTGAATGGTTCGTATTTCCCAACCGAACACTCTTATACTATATTGAATAGGGAACTTTGGCTATTCCTTTGCCACATATATATTCCACATGAAGGAGATGTTTTTGGTATGAGTAAGATTCAGAAATAACTAAATGTTATCATGTTAGCAATTGGCAGTAGTGGAGTGGAAGTAAATAAAAGCAGGGTATAAAATATTCCACTTTATATAAAGCTTATAAGATGATCGAGAGAGAGTATAGCATCAAAAGAAGAGAAGGAGAATAGAATCATGGCTTGTTGTTACTTGTTTCTGTAAGACTCTCCACTCCACTAAAGAGTCTCTTTTTGTTGTGTCAAGATTCCATCCAAAGATTGACCACTTCACATTCAATGAGATGCCATATCCTTAAGATAACCCTGTTTAGTTCAGTGGTCAAAACTCAATGGATATCTACAGACAACTGTTGCAATTCTTTATGTCAATATGCAGGCTGATTATTGTGAAGTACTCCTCCCTTTTTTATAGTCTCATTGTGTACTATATACATTAATTAAGGCAAAATCTGAATAAGTAAAAAGTAATGATTACATTTGTAAATGTGTTCAAACCCATATTTAAATCAATGAGAAGCAACCTTACAATTTTAAGAGCCAGTGAGAAGTCTTTATTCCTTACATACGGATTGTCAAACATTTACAAATTCCGGGGACTAAAATACCCCTAAAGAAAAACAGATACACTTTCAATCTATAAATAACCTCAACCCAAGCTTTAATGAAACATTTACTGCTAAACTGAAAACACATAAAGAAAAACAGGGGAACAGAGCATCACTGTCTGAGGAGAATGGCTTCAGCATTCAATTTGAATGATCTTCCACCTCTTGATGATGATGGCTTAAATACTGAGGGGCTAGGAGACATAGGAGAGGAACCTGGATTTCTTTTTGATCTGAACCAGACGCCACCATCATCAGAAGCAGAAGATCATGGAGAGGCATCACAGCATCATCAACCAACTCCCAGACTCAGCAGTTCGAAGAAGTTGCATATTCTTAGTCATCTTCTAACCAAAATGGACAAGGGGAGACTTCCATATGGAGCAGTGAAGGAAGTTGCAGAGCTGTTCAAGGTAACAAGAAAAACAATTAGTAGAATCTGGAGAGCAGCCAAGCAACAACTACAAGAAAATCAAACCTTCAATGTCAGCACAAGATATCATAATGCTGGTAGGAAGAGAACTCAAGTTGATCAAGCAGCAATAACAACACTTAGCATGGGGGACATAACATGTCTCAGAGACTTAGCAAGCAAGCTCAACATTCCCAAGTCAGTATGTCATAGAATGATCAAGCAAAAGATAATAAAGCCACACTCAAATGCATTACATCCTGGATTGACTGAAGCACACAAGATCAAAAGGATGGACTGGATTCTCAATCTAATATCAGGGGACAGAGTGCTGGAACAGACAGGTTATCATCCAATGTATGATTTTGTGCATATTGATGAAAAATGGTTCTTCCTTACAAAGAAGACACAAAGAGTATATCTAGCACAAAATGAAAGAGGCATGTACAGAGCTGTTAGTTCAAGTAAGTTCAATCCTAAGGTCATGTTTATGGCAGCAGTTGCAAGGCCTAGATTCAATTCAGATGGAGAATGTACTTTTGATGGAAAGATTGGTATCTTTCCATTCACATATCAAGAAGCAGCTAAAAGAAAATCAGTAAAGAGACCGAAGGGGACAATGGTAACAAAGCTTGTTGAATCAATTAACAAGCAAGTTACACACATAATGCTTATTGATCAACTAATACCAGCAATCAAAGCTAAATGGCCAGAAGGAGGACAAAGATTCATATACATCCAACAAGACAATGCAAGACCTCACATCACTCAACAAGATCCAGAATGGCAAGAGGTACACAAACAAGATGGTTTCACATTTATTCTAATTCAGCAACCAGCTAATAGTCATGATTTAAACATCTTAGACCTAGGATTTTTTAGGAGCATACAGTCACTGATGCACAAAAAAATGCCAAAAAATGTTGATGAAATGTTACAAGCAGTTTACAATGCTTTTTATGAGTTGGATGCCACTACCCTAAGAGATGTTTGGATTACTCTTCAATATGTTATGAACCAAGTGTTAGGAGTCAAAGGTGGTAATGATTATGATATGCCTCATGTTAACAAGAAGAAGTTAAGGGCACAAGGTCAGTTACCAGAAATTATTAAGACACCTACTTGGGCTGTTATGGAGGCATGGGACATTGTTCATGGGGATTCAGATGACTCAGAGAGCCAAGCAAATGATTAAACAGAGACTCAAGCAAATGATGAAACAGAGACCCAAGCAGATTTAGGGGACAGTCAAGAAGATTTAGATAATTTCATAGTAATGTAAGGTAAGGTATCATAGCCTAACTGGTTTTTGGGTTTAGCCAAGACTATATGACAAGTGTAAGCATGCATAGATTAGCTGTTTTTTTGTAAGCATGCTTACACTAGTCATATTTTTGTAACCAAACAGATTATGTGATGATGAATATTGGTGGTTAAGGCAACATTCATAAGATCCAACTATACATTTATTAAGGCAACATAATGGTCTCAGGTGTCCCCATGTCATCATTGATTTTTTTCTAAGTTAATCCTATACCTTAAACATTCCAGATAGGCATCAATCAATTTTCACATCTAATGTTCCTATGGCACATCCAGGTAGTGATACTAAGGGCTTACATCTCAGCATAGACATTTTCATCATTAATAACTTATAACAGATGTCCCCATTCCCTCATTGATGTGAAGCCCCTAAACACTAACCTAAACATTCCAGATAGGCATCAATCTAGACATTATATACTGTGTTCCTATGGCACATAAAAGATATAGAATTGAACTTAATCTCAGACCATGAAAAACAAATTTCATCATTGACACTTTCATAGATAAGGCAACTAGGATCAATATGCACAATGCTTAACTCAACAAAGAGCCAATATGCATCAACACATAAGACAGGGTCACAATTCATCATCAACAGAAGGTAGTCCCAATGTGCATCAACACATAATCAGTTCATCGTCAACAGATGAACCAAGCAAACAGTTTGTCAAAGTTCAACACCAACAGTTGAACCAATCTAGACCAAAGCAAATATACAGATACCATAATATAGCAAAATATACATCCACCAAAATATACAGATACCATAATATAGCAAAATATACCGATACCATAATATACCAAAATATACATCCAGCAAAATATACAGATTCCATAATCTGTTAAAATCCATCAGCCAAAAACAGATTCTATAATCTGTCAATCCACCAGCAAAAACCAAGTACCAAGTTCAAGTCCATAACAATTCAAGTTCATCACAGTTGATAAATTAAAAGAGAGAGAGAGAGAGAGATAAAACAGAGCCGCCCAGGGGACTTAGCTAGATTTCGTCAGAGCGGGAATTGGAGTCACAGACAGAGGACTCGTCGGGGATGATGATCAACTCCGGGGAGAGAGGAGCAGCTATCTCCGGTGTCGGCATATCTACAGCGTCGGACGTCTCCGGGGACTGCATCTCCAGTTCTATCGTCGGGGTGTCCGGGATAACAATGATCTCTCTGGGACGGGACAAGGCTTCATTCTCCGAGAGCTCAGGGGACCAGGCCATCTCCACCGATTCCTTCTTCTTCTCCGGTGACCACTTCAGGTGCTCCGGGGTCTCCTCCGGCGGGACAAAACTCCAAGTGTGCTCGCCTTTGCAGTCCAGCCCCCAGTTACAAGGCGGGGACAACGAGCACCCCTCCCTAGGGGTTACAGTGGCCGACGGATCGGAATCTTTGAAGAATTCATCAAGATCGGCATGGTATCTCCATGTTCGGAGAGAAGTGGGGAAGTGGGATCCGGGGAACTCGGATCGGAGACAGTAATCGACCTCTGACCACTAGCCATGAAAGGGGTGCCGCTTTTAGTGAAGCTTTGCGATGGGCGGGTGTTGGTGGAGCTGTCCATTGGAGGAGGCGAGAGGAAGCAGGTAAGGTTAGGGTTAGGGTTTCGGGAGAGAGATGAGGAGGCAGTTAGGGTTTGTGAGTGGAAATGAGAGAAAATGAGGAAGCAGGTGAGTATATATCGGTGTGGATTTGGGCTTGATTTGGGCTCTGTTTTTGGGCTAGATTAGTTGGGTTTTGGGTTTAATTAGGTATAGTTGGGTTTAATTAAACCGGATTATAGAGAAAAAAATGGGTTTATTACAAATTTTAGAGGTTAATAAGAAAATGGGTTATGTGATAATGGAAGAAATTTAATGGAGATTTGGGTGGTTGATGAAGTTAATGGTGAAATATTATATGGAGAAGATGTAGACGGTTGATTTGATTGATAAAGTGATATTAGAATATGAATAAAATAAATTGAATAAGGGTATAATGGGAAGGAATTTATGGATATAAATGAAAATGAGACTAACAAAAGAGGACGCCTGAAACGGAAACGAGACTATCATTTAGGGACGGAGGGAGTACTAGATTTAAAAACTGGTTTATTCCAAGCTTAGATATGCTACCCAGATTTCAGTGAAACTGAAAAGGCAACAGCATGGGTCCAAATCATCATATGAACAAGTCGTTCACTTCCTCAAATTGCGTATAAAAGTATTTCAATGTATCATTCATACCAAACCTACATCACTGCTTATTACTATAAAACACTATATATTGACAGCATAACCTCCTTTTTGCTCAAGGGAATGTTAATTATAGTGTTTGGCTTACACCAGAAAAGGTTCTTTTTATTGTACTCCATATAAGCTTAAACATCCCATGTTTAACATTCATCATTACTCACTAGTACAGAAAAAATATATTCATTTTTTCAAACTAGTAAGAAATTTGGAGACAGATTCATTTCTTCAGAGATGTGTTGTCTACTTATTCTTATGTAATATTCACGCTACTAACGGCATGTTGTTGATGATGTGAGCCATCATCATGCTGCCCATGCATTGTACCCAAATGTGATCCATACATTATCATGTGCCATTACAGGCCATATCCCTGCTAGACAAACCCAGAATACACATACAACATTCTTATTGTAGGGCTGCCTGCACTTATTCATGTACTTTCCAGCTTATTACAACAAACATAATAGGCTGCCTAGGGCAATGCAGTTCATAAATTAGAAACAGATGAATCAAACTACCTTTTTTTTCAACTGAATTTGACGAGGGTCGTGGTTTTCGTAGACACCAGCCAACCTGTAAGCATAAACAGTATGGCTAGTATGCTTAATACTACATGTTTGACTTTAAACTGCCATTTCATAATATCTGTTTGCAGTGTTTTGTCTTCCCGTCTTCTTCCTCCATCTTTTGCTTTGACTTTTTTGTCCTTCGGTTCGTTACAGGCTCTGCACAATCTTTAGAAACATTGAGCACTTGTTCTTGATGACAAGCTTTTTATATTGCAACAAGGAAAGTTTACATTTGAGGTCTTGTCTGGACAACATAGAGTTTGTTGTCCTTGATTACTCCTTCGATATCCTGGGCTGACCCGTATAATTCTTCTATCACGTGCCCAGCTCTTGCAATGCTAGTCAGGATTGACTTCCGGAAGTTTCCGTCAATTATTAGTGGGTCTGATGTGTAATCCAGCACCACTTCATCTTCCTCATCCATTGGCACACTATTAATTAATAGAAAGATATTCAGTTTCAGATGTATCTAAAGGAGAAGGTACTTTGAATATTAAAAATTAGATTTACCTGTCATAGAGACCTGCACCGGCATAACCTTCAAGATCTTCACCATTTGAATCTGACCGGAAGATAATTGATTGTCGTATGAAGAGGCCGATAGGTTTGCTTGGATACCCTAGGACCTGAAAGTTTCAGATTCATTTACAAATACAAGTCAAACTTTAAACCTTCCTCAAATTCAAGGTTAGACTGAAAGCGCGTATTGAGTCCCGAAATATTTGCAAGTTACCTTTGGCGTTTCAAGGTCATTTTTCTTGCAAATAAAGCTCAAAGAACGGCCAGGATAAGCTCCAACAAGGGTTTCTCCGAGTCCTTTCACAACCTACACCAGTTCAGAGTTAGATATCATACATATTAATCAAGTCCAAATCCCTGTTTACCAGAAATGAGTACCTCAGCATATATCTCTGTTGAGTCTTCTGAAGAGGGATTAGTTGTGTGGATAACAAATGCATAGTCAGCACTTATTATCTCTTGAACTAAAACAGACATGCTCAGGAAATTGTGATCTAGACCCACTTTTTTTGTACTGAAATAAGCTCTCTCGTTCCATTTTGAAGCCCAGACCTGTAAAATAAAACTAGTTAATACTACATTTTACACATCATAACAAATTTCTCTGTAAGCTAGCTTATAGTAATAAGTGTTTAATGAAATATCAATATGGTAAGGCAAACCCAATTAAATATTTATCGTTGTTTTCCAATATGATTAGAATTTTTGCATCATCCAAACTTTAAGAATCTTCAGCAATGCTCTTTAGATGATTTAAATCCACAAAAAATTATAAAAGCCTACAATATTTGCACCAACCAATTTGTGAAATAGCCAATCAAATGCAAGTGAACTTAATACATATTGTTGTGATTTTACAATTCTAACTTCTAGCAGTAGTACATTTTGCTCGGGGAAGAACAAAGCAGTACCTTTTTGATGGCCGTCCATGCTTGCTCCCATCTATGACTGCCTTCATCACCAGGCCATGGCATTCCAGAACCCTTCATCTTGCTTTTCAGCTCTTCCACCTGCAATTACATTTTCCAAAATAAATGGACAATTACTGACTCCTCACGACAAGAAATTATCACTTATTACTAGACAACTTATAATTGATTAAAAGAAATATATTTGCATTTTTTGACTGGGGAAGGAGGAGGAATCTATATGTTGAAAGGGATACCAGTTTTGGTGGTGCTGCAAGCTGTAAAACTGTCTTACGAATCACTCCTAGGGCTCCAACGTCTCCACTTTCTAAGTCATTCTTGAGCACTTTTAACTTCTCGGAAACCTCCTGCCAAAGATGGAAGAGAAGTTTGAAATTAAATAAAAACATGTGTAAAAACTCAACTGAAAACAGTTATGTGTTGCATTGTTAAGACCTATGAGTCATTGCAACATTCCAGCTGTATCAAAACAAGTGAGAGAATTTCATGGAATGCAGCATGTGCTTTTGTATACTGACAGGTAAATTTGAGCAAGTACAGTCATTGCTAGAAATGTATGCAAAATTTAAAAAATTAGGGGAAGATAGCAAATGAGAAAAGCAAGCTTCAATTCAGGATGACGATTTTGTAGACAAACAGCACCTTGTTTATGTCTTCTGAAAGGACTTCCTCAAAAACACCGAATGGCAGAGCAACTGACGTAGGAATCCCAATCCAAGATGGAACTTTTCCATTTAGATTGGCAATATTCCGTGACTTTGCGCCAACCTGGACACCAAAAGTGAAGCGGATTACACAATGTAGAACAATAGCATGACAAAATGTGTAAGCGTTAAGCATAATGTAGTCATCAATATCTATACACAGTTGAAATAACAAGGATATCATAACCATAAAAAATGTGTTATTGACAAACCATTTCATTGGTAAACTCCTGAGATGAAATAGCATATCTACCACCAAACTTCTTCTTGACCAAATTTAGTGTTGGAATAGGAGTATCATCCTTGCTGCTACTAGAATTCATCCCTTTCGCCGCCCCCTCATCGATCACACTAAAGGAAAGCATGAGTTGAAAACGATTAGATGAAATACAAAAATTTGAAGAAGTGGATGACTTGCTGAGACTATATTACCTGTAAACTATGTCAGCTGATTTTGATTTCAGGGATACAAACTTCCCTTCTGCTGATTGGAGATCTGAAAAGATTTGGCTATCAAAGCATGTGGCGAAGCAAACCTGAAAAAAACACATTCTTTAACCTTCATAATCCAGAAATT
This sequence comes from Oxyria digyna, assembly GCA_029168935.1. Lineage (NCBI taxonomy): Eukaryota > Viridiplantae > Streptophyta > Magnoliopsida > Caryophyllales > Polygonaceae > Oxyria > Oxyria digyna. Next base: position 15,773,610 of record JAPVLV010000004.1, on the reverse strand, counting down.
TATCACCGCTAAGAAATCAAGAAGAAAACTTAATGCACATGCTAACCTTGCAATTTCTTGCCCTCACAGAAACGTGGGATAAGACATCTGGCATATCCGGTGTCAACACTGCTACTGCACCATCAGGAATCTCTTCCTCTCCTCTCACGTGTTTTGCCACCAAAATGGTTGGCTTATCATAAGACTTGTTTTGTACAGAGAGCAACTCATCCACGACAACAACATATCCCATGACTTCAGCAGGGCTCATAATTTGCCAGCTGTTCATATCAACCAAAGTTGCATCAGTAGGCTATGTATAGCATTAAGTTGAACAGAGCTGCTACACAAGTTGACGTGCAGTTCCAGTAGAAATATATTAAAGATTTAACTTTAAAAAAAATTCATAGGCTGATAATAGATCCAACCTTCCCAGATTTGCTGTTTTCCTTAGAGCAGGATCAAGGCGATTAAGAAGCGAGGATAATGATGCAGCAGATCCAGCACGGATAATTTCTTCAGTAAAGATACTCAACTGCAATTGATTGTATGACAAATTTAGAGGTTTAAGGATTTAATTTTTATCAGATTTACATTAGATAGCTAATTTCAAACGTATGCATAAACATACAGCTGACTGGTCTACACCAAGCAATGAACCCAGATACTCAGCAGATGGTTGCAAAACTCTGTCGTAGTATTCTGCCTTGCTTGCAAGAGATAAGCGTGTTCTATCAAGAACAGATTTTGCATATAATGCCCAATGCTCATCTTTATTATTTAACATATTGACAGCAACATTCCATCCCTAGAAGAAAGCAATAAAAACGTTAGACCAATAAGAATGTCCAACCCAAGCAATTGATATCTACACACTTAGCAAGAACATTTTTTTATACAATCTATATCATATGATAGCAAGCAGTTACAGCTTTACAAACAAAGGATTACCTTTAAGCAGTAGACAAGATCTTCATTGTCATCTGAGGACAATGCAAGGTTTTCGAGAACCATAGAGATGAAGTACATAAGTTTCTGCAAAAAAGGGGCTCAGTTGACTGAAAACAACACTGAAAAGGATAGGGTTAAACTATTAACTGGATAAAATTACCTCCGGACTAGCACTGTTTAGATCCTCATATCCTCTTTCAATAGCAGTCCTTACAGTTGAATCAAGGGCAATATCCAAAAATATAAGATCCTTTAATCTATGATGAGAATTCAAGAGTACAGGTCGCAGTTCCGCTCGTGCTTCTAACAATCCCTACAGCATAGGAAACGAAATGGGTTAGTCTGCAGAACAAGCACCCTCCCTAAAGATAATACTAGGAGTAAGTCAGTCACCTCAATCAGCGGTTCTACATTTCTATCTTCTACATGTTCTAAAACAAATCGAAGCAATTCCTGCAACAGAATTACCAAGATCAGCTACAGAGAATATGTTGCAAAAAAGAATGTTGGCATGTAATTGTAAGAAAATTGCTGCCATATTATATTACCGGAAAACTAGAAGGCAGCCCTGATATGGGATTAATCTGAACTCCAACCATGAAACCTTGACCCTAAAGACAAAAGAGACCACATGAGATACTACATCATACTGATAGAAGTATGAATGAAAGGTTATTGTCTTATGATATACCGCTGTGCTGTAACCCATGCAGTTGGAAATAGCAGCCTCAAGATCTGCACCTGAATGAACCGCCTGCATAATTTGCAAAAACATTCAGAAAGTAGCTAACAAAACCAGATCTAACACAGCAATCGAATTTTAGAAGAAAGTACCTTCAGAGTTCTCATGTAATGACCAAGGTCACGTAAGAGACCTTCCTTTTGGTCCCTCTTAAAATTTGGTTCATTATGGATGGCACGGTCATAACTAAGAAGGCGTTCTTTGGTAATTCCATTATCATTCAATGTTTTCCAGTAAACATTCATGTCGAAGTCGTTTTTAATGTAATCAATCAGTGCCTACAGTGGAAGTGATTAGTTTGAAGAACAATCCATCAACTTATACATAAGAACCAAACCTACATTATGAGCAAAATACCTGACAGATGACCACATCGTCAGGACTAGTGTTATTATGCAGCTTCTGGTGCCATTCCTCCATCATCCCACCCTTGCAATCATTATTTCTCTGTAGTCACCATTTAAGAAACATCATCACATAACAACAAAATGAAATAACAAATAAAAAAATTAACTGAAGGGGGAAGGAAAGTACTGACCTGAATGACCAAGATCTCATCTCGAATTCTCTGTCCAACATCACCTTCGCCTCCACGGCCAACAGTGGCCATTATCATGCGCAATAGTTCTCTGTACTGTGGATAGCTTTGAAAGATATTCTGGAGTGAATCTGTAAGCCTATCTTGAGCTTTACTTATCTCCCTGCATGACATTTAAGAAACAAGAATGACGATGATGTACAATGTATCCAGTATCCACCTCTTAGGCAGTTCCAGCAACAACAACAAAATCTGTAACAGAAACTTTACCGTGGTTTCACATTATAATTTTTATTCCAGACAAGCTGCCTTGTAGCCATAAATCTCATCCATACCAGAATTCCAGCTAGACCTAATTCACCAGCATCTCTAGCTTGATCTAGCAAGTCTGCACCAATGTTGAACCTAAAGAAAGAGGGAATATAGGGCACCAAAGTTGTTAAAGAATCCAGAAGTTCATGCAACACTAGAGTTGACTTACAAGCAAGTGTTAAGAGCACACTTATATGCATTACATAAGGCAATCAATAGAGCATGGACATGTACATGTGTTCCATAAGCAAAACACATTAAACCACATACCACCATTATTTGAAGCATAGAATACTTGGTATAATCAGTAAAAGACATCAACTATCGCTTTTAGCTGCAAAATAAAGTAAAACATCGAGAACAAGATTTACTAACCGGTGCATAAAAGATTTCTGTGCCTCACTCTCCATCGCAGCTATTTGTTCCAGTAAACCCTTAGCCGTCCCGTTTCCATCTCCAACAACCTTCTACTTAAAGAAAAGGACCATAATTAGCACATCCAAAAGGCAAAGGAAAAGGAAATTGGACAAGAGATGTAATATATGGACCTATAAAAAGAAGATCGTTACATACAAGTTTACTTGTAACCTTATATACCTGCTTGGGTTTGACTTTAAAGTCAATACAAAAGTCTGAACCATTATCCTTGATCCAATTCCCATCAGACAACAGGACAAATGGCATCCCTGAAAATTTGCCATCTTCAATATCTAGTTCAATGACCCTGACCTGAAATTTGAAAATTACAGTAAATTGTTAGAATTACAGGAAGCATATTCCACCAGATTCTTAGAGAAGCTTCAGGTTATAAACCATTTAAGTCAATAAAATACCTGCACTGAAGGGTCATCAGAAGTAATAGTAACAAATGGAGTTTCCGCGGCCTTCTCTAGTGAAACCGAACCAGAGGGAAGCACTGTTGGGGGTGGTGCCTGCCAGAATTTCCATTACATTAAACAAATGAATAAGAGTTTGAAATCAAAATCCAATCTAAATATGCTTGTGAACTCTACATATATACACTTACCAACCACTCTTTGCCATTTTCTGATAAAGCCCAGTGAAGGATAACAGGCTCTTGGAGATCAGTAACAAGTGAAACCTTTACTTTACCGTCAGGCTTCGTCAAAAGTGCCTTATATAGAAACAGATTCAAAATGATTAGAATGTGATGGAAGAAAGCTTCTTGTGAAATATTGGAACAGCTAATTAAACAGGTATATCAACTTACCAGAAGCTGCTTACCACCAACATTGTATATTTTTTTCATCAATATTGGAAGACCCCCTTGCTCTTCCTTTTTCATAGCATAATGCTCCACTGGAGTCGGTGCTTTCGGTTTTGCTGTTGGTTTTACATCTCCAGGTACAGATTTAGCAGTAGATTTATTCAGTATTTGCATCAAGTCTCTGTTCTTTCGCTGAATTCTTGCTCCTCCAGAATAATTCACCTTTTCAACTTGCTTTGAAACCTTTGTCTTTATATCTCCTTTGGTGATCTTCTTACGTATCTCATCCAAACTACTACCCTTGTCCAGCTCTACCTGTAACTCTTGTCTTGCTGCCTCGAATTCCCTCTAAGGTGGAAGTACAGTTACAATCAAGATCATGAAAGGGAAAAAATAACCAGACAAGACAGTAAATGCACGTTATTTAAGCAATGAGAAGAGATTAACATTTTCGTCATCAGGTGAGTAGTTAGGTTTCCCATTTTTCTCCCACCGCAAGTAAGCTTGTATTTGTACAAGCTCATCAGGTATCTTGCTTCCTGAACTAGTTACAGGTTGCTCCTTCACTTCACTTTGGTGGCTTCCTTTTGTCAACCTAGCTCTGAGTTCCTCAATAGAGGTACCCCTTTCTACTTCCTGCATTAGCTCCATTCGACCAGCTTCATATTCCTCCTGCATTGCAGACAGAATATTAACTATGACTCTGAACCTTGTATAGCAAGTCATTCAATTTTAAGGCAATACTTTAGGAATGCCATAAATCCAACAGGCATCACAAGCAACATTACAGTACCATATCTTGGAACAGAAAAGAATTAATAAGAAAAGAAAGACAACAATGTCTGAAGAGCTTTTACACAATTTGCCAATTATGTTAATTAAAATCAATGCATCTATATAGCCCAGACCTGAGAAAATGAACTTCCCTTCATGATACATAAAATGAATTTCACAGGTAATCCCTAATCCTACTATTATATGTTTTGACTTCTAGGAGGATGACAAGGAATAGATATGAGCTGTAAGAGAGACCAAGTGATGGTGCAAAAAAGACAAGTGGGTCAAAACATCAATGTAAAAGAAAGAACATAAAAAGCGACTTAGAAAAAAGTTTGATGGAAAAGGCACCAAAAAGATCAAGAATTCGCTACATTACGCGTTTTACTAAACAAGGAACCACCTACCTTTTCCTTCTCACGCGTGTACATCTGTTTGCCGTTTCTTTCCCACCTCAGATATGCTTGAATCTGAACAAGATCTTCAGGGATTGACAAGTTTCGTTTTGTCTCTTTCTTTGGTAACTTCACGTGAAAGTTATCACCGTTGTTTTTAAACCTAACAATATCATTAATTTCAGTATAAGTTAACATGTAAACTTAAGCTATAAAAGATAGCATTGGCTAAGAAATTGTCAGATACACACCATTTGTTCTGGCCTTCATCAATTATAAGAAACTCAATTGCTTGAAATGAAGAATCGTCAATCTCTATTCTTACATAAGAATTGTTACCAGACTGAAATAAAATAATAAAAAACTTAGTTGAATTAACAAATAGAAACAGTGAAGTTTTATAATATGTAATGTATGTGCAACTTACTCGTTGAAATGGGGTTCTAAGAGCTCTGTTCTTATAGTCTTTTGTTCCTTCTGGTCTACGTGATGGAAGCATCCATCTACGATGAAGGAAAGAAGACGAAGATAACAATGATTTAGCAAAACATTCCAAAAAATTATTTATGAGCCTCAGAACAAAATGCAGGTTAAATTACCCTCCTTTATCCCGCAGTACTCCCCAGTGCAGCACTAAATTGTCAGAATTAGCGTTTGTCGCACAAAATTCTACTTTAGTGCTGCCTCCTGATGTCGAAGAACTGATATCAACCTGATCAGTTTCATATGAGTACAAGCTTTAGAACAATAGCTAATTTTCCGTAAAATATATATATAAGATAAATAGTGAAAGACCCATGATGAATACCTGCAGTTCAATATTTCCATCAAGGCTAAACTTCCCAGCATGCTGCAAAACATAAAGAAAACAAAAATAATAAAGATAGAAACTTATACTATCTGCAAGCTAAAGTCTAAGGTCAAGTGCAGCAAAAAGAGAGTAATGCTTTTTATTCAGCAAAATATAATTACAAGATATCCAAATCAGAAGCTAGTGAAAAATGAATACTTGCTGACTGATATATTATGTGGCCATGTCAATAAAGGCAGTGTTGTTGGAGTGAATAATACCATGTTAACACAAAATAATTGAGCATCAATCTAAACAGAAAATCCACAATCCTCAGCATCCCACTCTTTATTCTCCAGTATCCAACTAATTCTTAACCAAACTGCCAAAAAAACAGTTATGATTTTCGCAAACAGATAAGAATGCTTTAACGAAGGTAACAACAGATCCATCCGGAGAAAAAATAAAATCAGTTTTTGGTAGCCGAGCAGGAAAACACAGCAGCATTAGATGAATCCACAACCAATCAGAATTTAACCTACTGAAACACACAATGTCAAAGCGAATTAGTATAAAAACCAAAGCTTTACCTGAGAAGAATGATTGGCGGTTAATACAGCGCGAGCAACAAACGAAAATCTCTGTCTAGCCATGGATAACTTCTTCTTGCGCGAGCTCAAGACGCAATCATTAAAATTAGTACTATAAATAGGTAACTTCCGTGAAATTGATGTTGCTTGAGATCTGAGGGAAGGAATTCCAGAATAATTCGGACAAAGAAGAGGCGAATTTCTCTTGCTTTGATGCTCCAACAACGCCGTCGGTCCAAGCAAGCTATTGTGCAGTAGATTGTGACCTATTGAATTACTCATTGCCGAACCCTTACAACAATTTCAAATCGTGAACAAAAAACAACAATGGCGGATGTTTACAGTATTACAACAATCAATCAATTTCCCATAATTACCGTGCAACGTATAGAAATCAAACCGAGCCCTAGAAAGTGGATTCCGGTGCAAGGAAAGAATGAAAGCCCGAATTATGAGAAGGAGAAGACGAAGGATAGAAGCCCGTTAAAGGCAGCAACACACATTACTCGGGAACATATGATCGGACACGTGTACGAGTAGGAGGGCGACACGTCACAAGAAGAGTAGAGATGTCACATGTCAAATAATGAAGCTTGGAAAGCGTTGTGGGGACGCGATAATGGCGGACCGCGCCTTGATTTTTTTGACGGATTACCGACCGACGTCCGATGAATTTCTTACATAAAATTATTGTGAAATCGTTTTGGCGGTTTGTGATTTTCCACTTGCGTTTCCTTGAGATATTAAGGATAAATAATAAATTTAAGAATTTTGGGAATTGCAGAGGGGAAGATAATGTATTTATTTAAAGAGGATCACACATTTATTGGAACTTCTGTATTTATTCACACAATTAAAATGGTTAATAAAATGACAATTTATGAAATGACGGTACTTAGTTAAACTTAGAGATATATTTAAACAAGATTATGGGTGATGGATATCGAATAAACGCGATAAAAAAGAATGTTGATTCACTTTTTTGGTGATTTTAGTAAATCAACGTTCGTTTTAGTGTATCGGAACTTTCATATTGCTAACGGGATATCGAGTCGTTAGAACATGGGTTAGGAGTGTGCGGAGTACACACTCATGTAAACGAACTTTGAATCCAGATTCATATTTTGGAGTGTAAGGTTTGAGCATATGATCCGAGATATTAATCGGGTTGGAAGTGTTACCAAGGTAATATGTTAAAGCAAGGTATATAACCCGGACATGGTATGTCCGTGTTATTTATGTGCTAGAGGAATAAAGGCTTATAACCCCGTCCTATCAGTCGGGATAATATCCTGTGTTGTAAGTAACTGCTTCAGAATATACTCCGGATCAGAGAAGATCCGGGTTATAAAGTGTCAGCGTGGAATATTCCACAAATATGCTCTTTGGGCGGTTGTAACCGTTTTTAACCGCCATTTTGTCTTCTTCAAGACATGAGGGACGACCCATACTCTATATATAGAGTCTTTTGGGTGTTGGCAAAGGGTGACGAACTCCATCAATCGATTTTACATAATCAAAGTCACAAGTACAAAACACACATGTAAACTTCAAGTGTTTCTAGTTGATTGTCTTGATCTTATAGAGTTTGCAACGTCTTATCTCACTCCAAATTTCGTGTAACCCAAAGGCAAGTGAATAGGGTCGAAATATTGGTTTCGGAAAGTGCGTTTAGCACGGTTCGTTTGCTTATCCAAGCACCAAGATTGATCAACGACACACACCTTATACAACATTCGAAACTAATATTTTCTTATTGATCAATGGGTGGTCTTGGAGCGAAGGTAGACTTTCATTCCATGATCGGACTATCTTGAGGACTGTTGAAAGCAAGGAACCAAAAACAGTGTGTCTTTGATTAAACCTGGAAACCAGTACAAAACCCTCTTCAATGGAGGAAAACCCTCCAAGAAGCCCAAGGCTAACAGCCCGAAAACGCAGACAGAATCAGGGGTGCTCTCTACGTAGAGAGAGACCCTTATTTATATATCTGTCCTAACATCATTACCTCTAACATCTAGGCATAACCGTCTCTGACATTCCCTCAGCCTTTTACTCTAATGCCCTCAGAGATAACAGATTATACCCCTCCTCTTAGCCCAATCCTAAGGTGCCACGTTGGGCTTACTCCCTTTCTTCTTTCTCCCATACACTATATAACCCCCAACTCTAACAATTCCATCCTTCTCAAGACAAACCTTGTCCACAAGGTTAGAGTTAGGGAATTGACGTTTGAACTGGGTGCATTCCATCCATGTGGCCTCGTCTCTCGGCTTCTTGTCCCATTCCACAAGCACTTGGTGACAAGCCTCTGAGCCAGATTTGTTCTTGCGTACCTCTAATATCTCATAAGGCACGTACTCGACTTCCTCCATGATCATTCCCTCGGGTAGAGTACCCACAGCAGGGTGATTTCCCTTCATCCTTTTGAGCAGGGATACATGGAACACGGGGTGTACCCGAGAGGAAGCTGGCAACTTGAGCTCGTAAGCGACGGCTCCTATCTTTTTCACCACCTCAAAGGGACCAAAATAGCGGGCGGACAGTTTCTGGTTGATACGGGCTATGACCGATGATTGGCGGTGAGGACGTAACTTCAGGAACACCTTGTCCCCAACCTGGAATTCAAGCTCACGCCTCTTCTTGTTGGCAGATGAGACCATGCGTTTCTGAGCTCGTTCCAGATTGAATTTCAGCTGGCGCAACACCTCATCTCTATTCCAGAAATCCTCGGCGACAGCAGCTACAATGAATTCACCTGGAAGATAGGACTTGAGCTGTGGTGGGGGTCGCCCATAAACCCCTTCGAAAGGAGTCTTACCAGCTGCGCCCTGAAAGTTCGTATTGTACCAGAATTCGGCCCAGCTGACCCATTTTGCCCACTGTTTGGGTTGCTCAGATGCGTAGCAGCGCAGATACGTTTCGAGACAGCGGTTAAGCACTTCCGTTTGCCCGTCGGTTTCAGGATGATAAGCGCTACTCATGCGCAGTTTCGTGCCGTTCTTCTCAAACAATTCCTTCCAAAAACTGCTAAGGAAGATGGGGTCGCGGTCACTTACGATGGAGCGGGGCACACCATGTAGGCGAATGATTTCTCTGCTGAAAACTTCAGCCACTGTTTTCGCAGAATATGGGTGCTTGAGAAGTATAAAATGCCCGTACTTGGTCAATCGATCAACAACCACCATTATGCAATCCATTCCCAATGATTTTGGTAGGCCCCCGATGAAATCCATCGAGATGTCCTCCCACACTTGATGCGGTATGGGGAGTGGTTGTAACAAACCAGCCGGGGAAAGTGCCTCGTACTTGTGCTTCTGGCAGATAAGGCACTCGGCCACAAAGGTTTGGACAGCCTTGAACATCTTGGGCCAATAGACATTAGCGGCTAAGCGCTTATAGGTTCGGAGAGCGCCGGAATGGCCCCCGGAGGGGGAAGAGTGGAATTCTTCGAGCAATTTCTGAATCCATGGGCTTTGTTCGGGAATACACAACCTGCCTTTGAAGAAGAGCTTATCGCCCACCAAGCGATAAGGTTGTGTGACTTTCTCTCCCGCCATCAACTTGTCTTTGACCCCCTTCAACCTCGGATCGTGATCAATTGCTTGCTGAATCTCGTCCCAACAAGCCAAATAAGGGACTGATATGGCTTGAATTTGGGCGTCCTCATCACGGCGGGATAGCGCATCTGCTGCTCTGTTACTCAGGCCGGACTTATACTCAATTTCGAGGTCGTACCCGATCAGTTTTGCGACCCAATTCTGCTGTGCCGGGGACGTGATTGGTTGGTTCAAGAGGTGCTTGAGGCTGCGGTGGTCAGTTCGCACTACAAAGCGGCTACCAAGGAGGTAGGGGCGCCAATGTTGGACGGCCATAACGAGAGCCATCAACTCTTTCTCATAAGCAGAGCGAGATAGAACTTGCCCAGCAAATCCCTTACTGAAATAGGCAATGGGTCGGCTGTCCTGCATCAATACGGCTCCCACTCCCGCGCCTGAGGCGTCACATTCAATCACAAAGCGTTTAGAGAAGTCGGGCAAAGCTAGAACTGGCGCGGCAACCATTGCGGCTTGGAGTTGTTCAAAGGCTAACTGCGCAGATTCGGTCCATTCGAATTTCTTCCGGTCTTTCTTGAGCAGTTCGGTAAGTGGCCGTGCTATCTTTCCATAATCTCGAATGAACTTCCGATAGTACCCGGTCAGGCCTAAGAAACCGCGTACCCCTTTCACTGATTTAGGGGTGGGCCAAGAGAGCACACTCTCCACCTTGCTCGGGTCCATAGATATGGTTCCAGCAGCCAAGATATGGCCTAAATATTCCACTGATGCTTGCCCAAATGAGCACTTGCCCCTATTCACCACAAAGGAGTTCTCCTGGAGTGAATTCAATACAACCCCCAAATGAGTGAGATGCTCTGCCCAATCTGTACTGTACACCAGGATGTCATCGAAGAACACCAAAACGAAACGACGCAGAAACGGCCTGAAGATGTCGTTCATAGTAGCTTGGAAAGTAGCCGGTGCGTTGGTCAATCCGAAGGGCATCACCACGAATTCGTAGTGGCCGGTATGAGTGCGAAAAGCCGTTTTAGGGATGTCTGATGTAGCTACTCGGATTTGGTGATATCCGGCTTTTAAGTCGAGCTTGGAGAAGATTGTTGCCTTCCCAAGTTCGTCAAGCATCTCTTGCACCACTGGAATTGGATACTTGTCGGGGATGGTGGACTTATTGAGCTCCCGGTAGTCGACACAAAAACGCCAACTCCCGTCTTTTTTCTTGACTAAAAGAACTGGGCTAGAAAAAGGACTCATGCTTGGTTGGATTGTGTCGGCTTGTAACATCTCCGAGACCAACCTCTCAATCTCGTCTTTCTGGTGGTAACCATACCGGTATGGCTTCACATTCACTGCCCCAACTCCCTCTTTGAGAGGAATCCGGTGATCAACGCTGCGTGCCGGAGGCAGACCCGGTTTCTCTGCAAATACGCCGGGATGTTGCTCAATCAGGTTGTCCAGTTCCTGCAATCTGTCCTCACTGAGCAGATTCACTGTTTTCAGCTCTGAATCATCACTGACCTGCCAAACCATTGCCTGATACTCGATGTCACCCAACCTGTGCAGGGAATTCATGGAAATTTCGGTTACAGCAAGAGTCGGGTCCCCCTGAATCATCACTTTCTGCCCTTGTTTATCCTCAAACTCAATGGTCATCTCTTCCCAATCGACCAATGTCTTTCGCATTGCCCGCAGCCATGAGAACCCCAGTATGATATCGATGCCGCCTAAATCAAACGGATAGCAATCCAGTTCCATTTTGCAAGAGCCGAAGTGAATCGGGAGGCCTCGACAAATTCCCCTTGTCTCTACTCTACTGCCATTCCCAAGTCGCACCCCAAACACAGCCGTTTGTTCGATGGCTAGTTCCTCGACCTCTACAATTCGAGTGTTGATGAAACAGTGGCTGGCCCCACTATCAACCAGAGCCACGATCTTTCGGTCACCTAATCGGGCTCGGACCTTGAGGGCTCTCTTGTCGACCTCCCCCCCAAGAGCTTTCAAAGGCAGTTCGAGCCATTGCAGCTCGTGTTCTTTCTCGGCTGGGCCGTCTCCCGGGTCGTAGTCGCCGAATTGGATTAGGTCAAGGTTCCTATCGGCGTCAATCTCAGCGGCGTCCACTTCCACCAGTTTGAACACCTTCTCGGCGCACCTGTGTAGAGGCGAATAGGGCTGGCGGCACTTGTAGCAGAGGCCGCGACTGGTGAGATCTCGGTATTCTTCATTAGAGAGGGCTCGAGCGACTCGGGGTCGATTTTGGTTCCAATTTCGCTGCTGAACCGGTGGAGCTGCTATTCTGGATCGATCCTCTTTTTCTTTGGGTGCTCTCCCAATTTGACTTTCAAATGGTGGGCCGGCCCAGTTCTTTTGGGCCCAGTCTTTCTTGCCCCCTTCAGAGTTGGGCTTTTTCCAGTAGCTTTTCACAATCCCCTTTGAGAAGTCGAGTTTCCTCTCGACTCTACGAGCGTCATCCATGGCGGACATCAACTCGGCGGCTTCGAAGGTCTGAAGCTCTACCCTGACCTCTGGCTTCAATCCGGCCAGAAAATAGCCCAGTAACTGGTCGTTGCCAAGGCCGTCGGTGTGGGAGGCGCAAGCCACCAGGTCATTCACAAACTCCTCCATAGATCCCGTCTGTTTCAGAGAGCTGAGATGCTCAAAGCGATTGGCCGCGTCGATACCCATAAACCTCTTAATCAGTTCAGATTTTAAATCATTCCAGGAGAAATAAGGGCGACTTTGCCTTACCCACCGAACCCAGTTGAGGGCTGAGCCTGTCATGCTCACCATGGCCACCGTGACTCGATCTCCGGGACGAGTGTCTTGTATCTGAAAGTACTGTTCAGCCTTTGTGACCCACGTCAGGACGTCATCGCCGTCGAACTCCGGGAACTCCACTCTTTTGACTCCCAAAGGGCCCCTGTCTTCCTCCTCCAGAAATCCCTCCGACAGGTTCCGACGAGCATCCTGGGCAGCCGAATTCATCAGTGGTCGCTTCCCTGGGTCACCACTTCCACTGCCTGGGGAAGGCGAGCTCACAGATGGTGCTTTGTCAAGCTTCTGGCTCATCTCTGCCAACTGTTTGAACATGGCTTCAAACTTGAGGTTGATCTCATCTCTAACCTCTTTCACTTCCCCTTCTAACCCTGTCATCCTTGCCTCCAACGCCTCCGATCTTGTCATCGGAAGGGAACCTCTCAATGAAAGCACCAAATTGTTGAAAGCAAGGAACCAAAAACAGTGTGTCTTTGATTAAACCTGGAAACCAGTACAAAACCCTCTTCAATGGAGGAAAACCCTCCAAGAAGCCCAAGGCTAACAGCCCGAAAACGCAGACAGAATCAGGGGTGCTCTCTACGTAGAGAGAGACCCTTATTTATATATCTGTCCTAACATCATTACCTCTAACATCTAGGCATAACCGTCTCTGACATTCCCTCAGCCTTTTACTCTAATGCCCTCAGAGATAACAGATTATACCCCTCCTCTTAGCCCAATCCTAAGGTGCCACGTTGGGCTTACTCCCTTTCTTCTTTCTCCCATACACTATATAACCCCCAACTCTAACAAGGACCATGCTTTTGGTGGTGATAGATCATGTTATGATCATAAGGCTTAAAGAAAATTTTAATCTTGTTGTCATCAGAATTTTGATGATGGGTTTTGATATATGTTATCTTATATGTCAAAGGAGATATACCATTAATCTTGGATGAAGAATGGTTTGTACGGCCGGTTATCAATATCGTACTTTCTTGGTCATTTCTTTAGCGGAATTGGAGCAAAAGAAGACATCCATGTTCTATGAGTCGAAAGAACCATGGGATCGGAGCCAAATTTGGTTTTGATGGATCATGTTAGTGATCGGACTTTGTAAAATCTAGTCTTTCTTATCATCGAGATTATGATGATGGTTTGAAATTAACTATCCTTTTATATTAAAGGAAGTGTATCGATAATTTTTGATACAAGGAAAAAGAAAGTGATTCCATGAAACTGGATGAAACGTCTCCACCGTTCATTTGATTGCCATGCTTAATTAGTTTTGAACAGCCGGTTACAAGAGGTTATACTCCGTAAGTTAATGATCTTGGCTGTTTATTTGATTGAGGGGGGAGAAACTGATTTGGATATATTGCGAATATATATTAATTTCATCGGTTGAACATGTGTTTGGAAGAATACATGAGTATATGGAATGGGTAGTGTATCTATAGCCCACGTTCATTGAATTTTAAATGATGGCCACATGTATTACTCATGCTGGTGGTTTGATCATGATTGTGATCACAATGATCACTGTTATAAGAAGGCATAACTTTCATATGTGGATATGATCATGAATGGTTATTTTAAAACGAATTTTGTAGCCATTGGATTCTGCATAACCGCAATTTATTTACGGTTGTGGTCTTACAAGAGCGCATGCATGGGTTTACTTAACTAAAGGGAAATCATGTCTTGCACGTAAATTGTATATGACTATAAATGACTGATCGGTCATGAAGTCTAATTTAATTGGACTTGTGATGAAATGGGTGATCAAGTAATTGTGGATCTCACGCCAGACGGCTAAGGGAACGTACTGATGTGTGCAAGATCATGCCGGTTTTGATGATTTCCCACTATATTTGTGTGTTATAAACCGGTAATTACTCATTTTATTTTATGAGTGGATGAGAGGAAAATAGAATTTTCTCTTGTGTGTATGTCTACATAGGATGATTGTATTTTAATATGATTATATTTTTTCGTTTTCTAAACGAAAGATGTGAGAATGGTGTTAATCGTTCGGATTTGGTCTCAAGAGACTAAGGAAAAGTATCTCATGATATAAGTGAGGTCTTATGAAATTGATGGGTCTACTATACTTTGTATAGACTACTCATGATTCTAGATTACTTGATTCAAGTCTACTAGATTGACTAGACTACCTCGTGTCTACTAGTCATGTGATACCTTACAATATTCTTGTACCGATTGGCTTTGGTTAACTAGATTACTTTTAAGTCTACTAGTTGATCATGTGATGCCCTACGGTACTCGTTTGTTGATTGCCTATAATTGACCCTACTATACTTCGTATAGATTGGTCGGTAATTTATAAATGTTATTTATATTGTAATATATATGAAATGTTATTTATATGGTAATATTATATTGTTTTATATTTTATAATGGAGACTAGGCAATTGATGGTCTATGTTTGACCATGTGTTACTCTATGAAGAAAATCTTGATCATAAATGGCACACTTGTTATGGTGGGATGTGCTAGGATTTTGATTTATTTCAATTCCTAATGTTATGATCCATGTCATATTGCTCGGAAAAGATTAGGCACTTAATGTGTATATAAATGTCGAATTGTGCCTAGTTGAGCAATGATGTGTGCTAAGAGCACACATGTATAGAAATGATTTTTCTATGTTTTCTTACTCGAGTAAAGTGATAAATATGGGTGAAGTCATATTTTGGCTTAATATTGATAAAATATAGTCCATATAAATGGAATATATTAGACCCATGTGAAATTTAGTATAAAGGGGACATAGTCTAAATGATATTAGATGTATAGTAATCATAGGTTTGCCCTAGCCCATGTGAAATATTTTGGTGGTAAAGGTAATGATTACAAATGTTAGACATTATGAAATGTTCTAAATAAAGTTCTTAAGATAGAACTAAATGACTCGGTTGAAGCGTTTATATGTTTAAGTCATGCGGTGTAATGATAACACCTAGCTTCTTAAATGCCTAAACCAAATGGCTTGTTTCTAATGTAAATTAGATCAAGGTTAAAGATGATTTGGGTGTGATACACATTTGAGATTAGTCACTTGGATTCGTGAGGAAAAGAATGTAATGTCATTTGATTCTAAAGTCCGTGTGATTTGGTAAAGGATCAAGGATTGACACGAGTTATGTATATGGATTCTCCACCAAGGTTGTTAGCTTATGAGCTATGAAAGTACCTTTAACAAAGAAGACGAGTGTCTTTGTAAGATTCTTAAAAGTATTGGAACTAGGACCAATTTTGGATAATCAAGGTTGATATCCATGGGTCGGTTACTCGGATCTCCTAAAGTGGAAAAGGCTAATGAGTAAACCGTGAGTTTCCTATATTGGAAATAAGGGAAATTAAGGTGCATGTTGGTCAAGTGTTATAAGAGTTAAGGTGATTTCAATGTTAATAAAATTGTATAGTGAAACTTTAGTCAAAACTAAAGGTGAAGTATGTCTATATAAAGTTTGCGATTCATGTTATGAGTCGTCTTGAACATTGTCTTGTGACATGTTGGTGTTTGATAAAGCACATGTTTATTAATTGAGATATACTTGTAATAGGAAAACCATGAAGGACATGGGGGAGATGTGTGAGATCCTTGATAATAGGACATGGGGGAGGTGCGTGTAGAGGTACATAAGAAACGCTCCCTCATAAGCACACTCAAGTTGTGAGCTTGAAAGTTTATACCTAGTAATGGTGTAATGACATTTAGCTCGGATATTCATGGTTAAATGAATATGTTTATTAGTGCTATCTAATGATTTATTTAAGGTGGATATGCCTTGAGAAAAACCATTGATTATGGGCTTTGGTATTGTCATTTTCTCTCGGTATTAGAAAGATTTATGGATGCTAGATGATTGCATAATAAGTGTGACAATGGAATGAAATTCCTAGTATTGGTCAATGCCGGTATAGAGGTGGTATGACTAAGGAACTCAAATTTTGAGATCTCGGTTGTCTAAAGCAAGATTGTCCAAGTTTCGTTGTTGATGTGCACATAATGACTTGGGCTATTTCTTATCCAAGTGAACAATGAAAGGAAAAACGCCTTTGGTGTTGGAGGATTAATTGTGGTAAGATGATTACTCAAGAGTTGAGTTGGTTTAAGTTTGTACGTACATGTTATATCAAGTTGACCTCTTGTTGATACGAGTTAGCTAGGGACTTGGTTGACAAGTCATTTTTAGGGATGGGTTGAGCCCGTTTGAAATCTCTAATGGTGGGACACCCAATTCCCCTCTAATACGACGTTAGGGGCTGAATTCAATGTGGAAAACCCACACTTAGAGATTGGAGCACATGATATATGTATCATCCCAAAGTTGTGCTCGTGCCTGCAAGAATGAGTTAGGATGAAGTTATCTTCTTAATGGACCTTTTGAAAAAGTGCATTTGCGGGTGCATGATTGAAAAGAGTCCACCTATATGAGTGTGAAGTGGTGCCGCTTCAATTAGCATGGGCTTGGCTTTGTATGCACTCATTAATGGATTAGGAATTTAGGACACATGGTCGTAAAAGTGTCAAGTAGCACTTGGAGTAGTGTGGAGACTTATGTGTGTTGTATCTTCAAGTATTCAAAATGGGTTGAAGGGTTCAATCCGTATGACACCCCGATTCTCGAGTATTTGAAATGTGTATGACACTAAGGTGAAAACTCAATCCTAAGGACATTTTCATTTATGCATGAGTCTGGTACAAAGACTTGTTTTGAAAGGTGTGAGTCAAGGATTATACTAAAATGGGGGAGGAATGTTGGTGATTTTAGTAAATCAACGTTCGTTTTAGTGTATCGGGACTCTCATATTGCTAACGGAATATCGAGTCGTTAGAACATGGGTTAGGAGTGTGTGGAGTACACACCCATGTAAACGAACTTTGAATCCAGATTCATATTTTGGAGTGTAAGGTTTGAGCATATGATCCGAAATATTAATCGGGTTGGAAGAGTTATGAACATGTTATTTGATATTAAGGTAATATGTTAAAGCAAGGTATATAACCCGGACATGGTATGTCCGTGTTATTTATGTGCTAGAGGAATAATGGCTTATAACCCGGTCCTGTCAGTCGGGATAATATCCTGTGTTAGCGTGGAATATTCCACAAATATGCTCTTTGGGCGGTTGTAACCGTCTTTAACCGCCATTTTGTCTTCTCCAAGACATGAGGGACGACCCATACTCTATATATAGAGTCTTTTGGGTGTTGGCAAGGGGTGACGAACTTCATCAATAGATTTTACGTAATCAAAGTCACAAGTACAAAACACACATGTAAACTTCAAGTGTTTCTAGTTGATTGTCTTGATCTTTTAGAGTTTGTAACGTCTTATCCCACTCCAAATTTCGTGTAACCCAAAGGCAAGTGAATATGGTCGAAATATTGGTTTTGAAAAGTGTGTTTAGCACGATTCGTTTGCTTATCCAAGCACCAAAATTGATCAACGACACACTCCTTATACAACAACTTTTATGGTCTGAGCGTTATCAGTAAATCATCACTTTTTAGAGAGGTCTCGCGATACCGAACAAACCGATAATAGACTCAGTTCCAACTGCTACCCCGGTCATCGAAGACCAATCACAATAACACATCATAAAGCCCGTCACATAAGCTACTAGCTTACCACTATAAATACTCACTCACATGCATTAAGAAAGGGGGTCGAAAATTTAGAGAGAAGATTTTTTCTTCGTTTTCCGGATCTTTTGTAAGTTTTTTTAGTGTATATAGAGAATCAAAACTTAAGAGATTAAAAGTTCATAAGCATCTCACTTACCTCGTCACGTTTATATCACACTTATGTTCTTTTATTACATTTGTTGTCTTTTTCCACGGAAACCTTCGACAGGTAATTTATTTGAGTATGAAAATTTTGATCTTGCACCTATTTTATAATTTTTTTTGGGCCGACATGAATATACTAGTGATTGAGCAATTGTGGAATTGTTGTGAAGAGAGTAGTGAAAAGGAAAGGGAAGACGACGGAATCTGCATGAAGAGCCACAATTCATACTGTCAAAAGGCCCATCCACAAACTAAAAAACAAGAAGAAGAAAAGAAAAGAGTGGAGAATGATCATGTGATGAAATGAACGATAAATAGAAGTTGAGTGTGAGACATGGATTTGTGGAGTTTGAATAAATATATATCCTAATAATATATGAAAATGCTTTTATCTTGTGATATTTTTGTTATAAATCAAACTCTAATGTAAAGGTACCATAAAATGGGAAATATATTAGTTCTCTAAATTTTGTGTATGTTACTACTCCTAGGTAAGAATAAAATTCAGCACATCCACAAACTTTCTTATGTAAAGTAAAAGGTAGTTTTCAATTTTTCATATGTGAAAATATATGGTTGAGGCATTCAATATTTCAATCATAAACAGAGAGGAGAATGTTCAGTCATGAGCAATGTAATTGGGCCAACATCAGCCATGTTTGATGATTTATAGTTTGCAGAAAATGGCCCAATAAGTGAATGATGGGCCATTTAATGATATATCTTCAGGCCCATACAACATTGTCAGGTACTCAGGTTTATCTTCGAGTTTAATGCTTTCATTAGTTGGTAGGAGGAGACTAGGTGTACATCCAACTCTCCCACCACCTTGATCATTTTTTGGGAAAGCAAAGATTAATCACCTCTATCACTAACACTTTTCGGGGAAAATAAATAAGCGTAAAATGCGAACTCACTTTAACTGTGAATATTACTATTTTATTTGTGCATTACAATCTTATATGTGAATTGCGAACATTACTATCGTATGTGTGAATCTTATATGTGAATTATTATTATAGGTCACATATAATGTAGTAATGTTCACAGTTTACATTTCATATCATAACAATTTATTTTACCGAATTCCCCCTCTTAACTTTAATATGGTTTTGTTTCATTCAAACTGCACTTGATTCTCGCCATTTAAAATTGATGATTTGTATGAGACGGATAAAGTTTTGAGTTGGAAATTTAAAATGCCATGTCTTAGCATTTGAATTTTCCATGTTTTTTTTTTTAAACGTCGTTTTAAATTGAAAAATCTAAAACTTAAAACCCATTAAAAACAAGAACATATTGAATTCAACCACATTTTTCTTTAATAAACTGTACGGAGTAGTAAACATTTCAGGTTGATGAGACATTGTATTTTTTGTATAGCTTTTTATCACATTTGTTGGAGCCGAGATGTTCGCGACTTTTGGATCAACACCTCACGAGGTCAGGCCAGCTACAAATTTTCCCTTAGTTGCTGAAGACCTTATCGAACACAGTTGAATCAACAACTTGAGACTCCACTTCTCTTTGGATCAAACTCCATCTCTTATAACTGTTCTTCATGTTCTTGAGCTCCTCCAGTACATGCGCAACCAAACCAGAAGGTTAGACCCTCGGAATTGGCTCTCTGACGCCCAAGTCAATATTGATCGCAAGCAAACAAGCATAATACGCACAATAGAACCAAATAAGATCTAAAGAAGAGATGAGAGAGAGATTAACACAATTCGCTATCTGGAACCTTACAAACCAAGCTTAATCAATCGAGCATTCACGAATCACCTCAGAATGCGATGATTCTCACACCAAAAGCACGAACTCGACACCGAGAATCCAGGTGTCGGTCATCCAATTCTCTACGAGAAGTGATGAATTGGGGGTAAAGAGTACGAGCTCGAGAAGAAACCTCGCCTCTGTGTTTTGCTCTCTCTCTTGCTCTCAAGGAAGAAATGCCTAAAATGCCAGAAGATGCATTTCTCTCTCTTTTCTGTTAGCTTTTATACACGTCACGAGAGCCCCACAATATCCGCTTCTCCTATCTTTCACCTTCTTTCCGACTTAGGCCGTTAATGGAGCTCTTTCATCACGAAGGCCTTACTCACGATCTGGGCCTTAATGGGCTCTCAGGGTGTCGCGATCCAATAACTCATGAATCGAGAACCGGGTTCAACAATATTCCTTTTTAATGAGTTGTTTGTGACATCTAACTCACTTGGTTTCGATTATACAATTAATAACCATTGCAATAACATGTCCAACTATATCTCAAAAACGAAATATGATATTCTGAATGACTAAGTCGTTTCACCAAATAAGTTAGGAAGCTGGAACGAGCCACAAATCGTATAAAACTGTATATAAAAATAGATACTTATCAATTACTAATAACTAAAGTCGTAGCATTCTTTGCCACATGTTCTTCCACTATTGGTGCCACATCACCATCGTGTTAAGAAATTATTAATAAATTATTATTTTGGTCCCACATCAATAAACCAATTTATTAACTTAATAATTTGTTAAAAGAAAGAGTCAGAAAAATCTCAACCGAAATCATTAATCACATATATTTAATAATTTAATTAATAATCAACCAAAATAAATATTAATTTATAACTAAAATTATCCTTTGTTCTCATCCATTGGTTGATTAATTTTAGAACTCAAATTAAGGTTTGAAGTCAAATTTTTAAAACTAAAATTGAGGTTCATATTGATGATAACTAAGATTACAAGAAGTATTATTATATTGTATCACTACAAACTTTGAGTATAAGTATATCTTTCAAGATCATTAGAAACAATTCTATAACTATTTTAAATTTGTATCAACGGTATTTCTTATACGAGCGGCATAATTACTCAAACAAAATTGTCATTAAATTTTAACAATTACAGTATATCTTTATATAGAGATCTTATTGATTGAAATAGAAATCTGTAAGTTTTTTTGGAATAATTTTCTTAATTATTTATTGACATCACTTCACCTTTGTATTAAAAGAAAAAATAAAGAATTATTACTTATCCATATAAATTGTGAAACTTTAATTAATTTAATTTTTATAAAATTATTTATAGCACCCGTGCAATGCACGGGTCCTAAACTAGTGTAGATGTAATTGTATACTTATGTTATGTAGATGTAATTGTATGCGTAAATCATCTTAATCTAATATAAAGTTAAATAATCAGAAATAAATTACAAACAATAAATACTACAACCTAAATTTAATGTTTGAAATCAACACAACTTGAATGGATCACATTAACATTCTTAACCTAAATAAACAATTATCCAGCCCACCTCTAATATTCCCCTTCCTTTGCAATACTCCCCTTTTCATCTCCCCGTTCAATTAGCTCTGCCTTCAACTTGTTCTCCATCCTACCTGTTACGTTGTCTTCATTCAATTCGACCTCCGTCGGTCGTCTTTTGTCCTTCCGTAATTTGCCATACGCCGTTACACCCCTGCAGTAATGGGACCTGCAACTCCTTCGTCTACCCCGAATTTCCCCTACAAATGTTGGGTGGTGTTACAAATCAAACACCTAGCTAGCTCATCCCCACCGCAAGGTCTCCACAATAGAGGTCGGCTACAGTGACGACGAGCAATCCAAGGTGGGGAGGCAAGTGAGGATATGCGCCGAGGGAAGTGAATCCAACGAAGAGGACGGGCGTATTTTAGTGGAGCGAGATCCATGGCTAAAAAGGAGGTCGGACTGAGAAGGACGAGAAGCCCACCAAGACGGTCGAGAAGGTCTCTCTTTCCTAACCTTTTTTTATTTCACTCTCTCTTTCGATTTCAAGGTGTTAATATATGGATTCACATCCAATATAATCAAATTCTTCCTATTTGTTTTGAATCGTTTCTCTGATTGTGTTATCAAATTGACATTATCGCAACAAACAGAGAAGTAATATATTATTCTCTGGATCTGATCTCATCGATCATACTCTCATCCAGTCCAAATTCAGGTTTCTCTGATTGAGTCGCATTAAGGTTCCTCTGATTGAGTCGAATTTTAATTCAAGACATCCAAATCCAAAGACAATATATTAATCTTTGCAGCTCGTTTCATCGATACAAGTTTGTATATTCGATTTCTTTAAACATATGCTTAATTAGTCTAAACCATGCATTCAAGATCTAGATTAAAATAACGGTTATTTGCTTTTTTGTGGTTCTAATATGTGTGTAGCTGATTGTTCTACTTTTCGTGGATTAGGAAAATCAAATAGATTTTCTTATGAATTCTAACCAAGCCAATTCAAATCCCCTGGTGGAAAATATCGCTCTTGCGTAATGTTACTTGATCTTTTGTTTGATTTGTATCACTCTGCATCAATCAAATGAAACTAATTTAACGCTATGATTTTTCTCTTGCAAAACGAAGTTTTATTTTTAGTGCATAAACCAATCAAAGTATTCCATGAGTTGGTGATGGCAAGACCACTAATTCTGGTGGTGGTGGATGTGCTCATTAATAAGAGAAAATCAAAGTATGATCGTCTATTCTATTCACTTTGTTGCTGAAACTCTCAACATGATTAATTTCACCGATGATGTGATCAAAACTGCAATTTACCTTTGATAAAAGGTTCAACTATTCTCTTTGCACCTCATATGACTCGGCAATGACAAGACCGCTAATTTATGTTTCCTTTATTAGTTTCTCTATTGAATTTTTGTGGTTGATTGTTTTGTTTGGTGTTTTTAGAATATCCATTTGGAGGAATTTTATAGGGAGGCACGTTTTACTTACTGAACTACTTCCTCTGTTTGGGTGTTGGAGTTGTACCCGTTTAAGTCCGTGGTGTTTTTTTATAATGAGGCAGAGGCGTATTGAGAGAGGAGCTTTGACTCTTGCATCCGCAGAGGTTAAATTTCAAATTGATAATGAGACTCTTGACCCTCTAGATATAGGTATGCAACTTCTAATTTTTAATAAATTCCCTTTTTCTATTGAATGATCAAATTCAAATTAGATGGGGGAGAAGTCTTCATATCTGAAGACCCTCTTAGAAACTTATTTTGTTTTTGATGTTGGATTAGTCTTTAAAGATATCCTGGCTCTACCTGTAGTGTGTGTGCGTGTTGTATTATGTCTGTACTTGGAGCATATCCACATATGTCGCTTAATGTTGCTGCCGACATCTTAAGGTTATCATTTGTAACAGAATGACCTTTTTTATACAGGAATGTATCAAATTCGAGAAGCAAATCAGATGGTTGAAGAGTTTATGCTTGCAACCAATGTCTCTGTTGCAGAGAAAATATTGAAGCATTTTCCATTATGTTCATTGTTGAGGTTTGTTTGCTCTCACAACTACTTTGGTTCTAGACGTCACTCCTGAAGCATAAACTACTAAACCTTTGTTATTTCTTTTTTGCTTTGTAATACAAGGTCATAAATTATTTCCATACTGCATTATAGTTTTAGTATATTGTTGAAAATAACATATGGAATCCTATTAATCTGATGAAGCAGGGTGTTAGGCAAGTTTGATTTGGCATTAGATGACTTTGAAAATAACATACAACATCTTTCAAGTCACACATTAAATTTGGATTTAAAAATTAACTACATAGTTGTTCATTTGATTACCCAGAGGAATTATCACTTCCAATCTATAAGGATTTCTTACAATAAATGAAATTATGTGCATGATTGCTGGAAATCATTGCAGACGCCATCCAAGTCCAACCCGAGAAATGCTTGAACCTTTGCTCCGCACCGCTGCAGTTGTTGGTCTCGACTTGGATATTTCATCATCTAAAGCATTGGCTGATTCACTTGACCGTGCAGTGCTATGTTTATCATTATCTAAGTGCATTGAATTTTATCCAAGAGACCTATAAAATTGACGTCCGCTTGAGTTTTTCTCCATAATTTGTTTGACTATTTATCCGTACTTCTTCATTCATGCCTTACAAACTACAATTGCTATTTCCACTGGGTATAAGTTTGTTGCTTCAAATTTTTTACCTTCTATTTGACATGTTGAAAATATGCTTTCAGGGTAATGATCCATACTTCAATAAGCTGATACGTATACTGGCAACAAGATGCATGACCCAGGTAAAAGGATCGTTGCAGATTGGTGTAGATTTCTGTTTAGGAGCAGAGCGTAACCTTTTGATTTTTCTATATATTGCAAATGCAGGCTGTATACTTCTGTAGTGGAGATCTCAGTCCCCCAGAATTCCTCCATTATGGACTCGCAGCTCCACTTTACACCCACTTCACTTCTCCTATTAGGCGATATGCAGGTCTAATACTTAATGTGACTTGAAAGATATGGATTCCACTTTCCGCATTATTATATGACAGTGTTTGTTTCAAACTTTCAATCCAATTAATGGATTTGGTTTTTGGTTGCAGATGTTTTTGTACATAGGTTGCTTGCTGCGTCTTTAGGAATATCCAAGCTTCCAACACTTTTCCAAGAAGAAGAGGACGATGTGAGTGCAAAGAAGGTTGGAGACAACACTCATCTGAGATTCAAGTGCAAAGAATGTTGTCATTACTGGAGATCGTTGCTTCTAATGTTGTTTCTTTGAGTTAGGTTTTGTGAGTAAACAAGATGGAATTTGTGGTTGATGTTAAGAAAATTGACTTGGAAAGAATGACAGATGATGTAATTCAGTCAAGATCAATATTGATGGGAATTTTGACCAATTTTTTTTTTTTACGGAAATTCTAATTACAACATTCAGTTGTGGTATGTCCCTTATGGTTTACTTGCACTTCTCTACCTTTTTCTCTCAGTGTTGCTGTCCATTTGCTTGAAAGTAGTGACTAATATGTTTCATGATAATGTTATGATCATCGAATCTATCATTAATGAGGTACAACTGTTGATTTTCTATAGATGTAATATTTTGTTTTGTAATGCTTTTATCTTTGCTATAAAAGTGTACAAGTTGTCGTTGTACTTGGTGCTTTTCTAGGTGCACTAGTAGAAAAAACACCTGTTGCAGCCCCCCTGTTGAGGCGGTCACCTTAAAAACCGACGCAAAAAGTCTTATTCTACTATCTGTTGAGGCGGTCAGTCGTTTAGTTCGCTGCAACAGGTACTTTAGAGGCGGGCAAATATCCGTTCGCCTCAAATATTATTTGTGTTTTTGACTTGTTGAGGCGGTCAGTACGGCGCCCGCCTCAACAGAGCCCAAAAATTAGAGGCGGGCAGTAAGACGCCCGCCTCAACAGATGCGTAAAAACAATTAGAGGCGGGCAGTCATGCGCCCGCCTCAAATTATAACAACAATTAGAGGCGGGCAGTCATGCGCCCGCCTCAACAGATGGTTAAAAAAAATTAGAGGCGGGCGCATGACTGCCCGCCTCAACTGCTTCTCAAATTAATTAACAGCGCGCGAACTGCAGCTTCATTATATTTCCTTCGTTTTCAGTCGACTGCGCAGCTTCCTCCTCCTCTTCGCAGCCTCCTCCTCGCCGCTTCCTCCACGTCTCGCCGCCTCCTCCAACTCACCGCCTCCTCCTCGCCTCGCCGCCTCCTCCTCCTCCTCCAGCTTTCGTCCTTCGAGTCATCGAGGTAGGTGAAACTTCCTCCTTCGCAAATTGTTTTCGGATTTTGATGTGCAGGAGTTGATTCCTTTTGTGGTATGAATGGTTGATTTTTGTTGTTGTGGGTGATTACTCCCTTATTTGGTGGAATTTTGATTGATTATGTTGTTTTGGTTCTTTAGGAAATTTTGATGCACTCCAAGTGTTCGGTAAAATGCCTAAACGAAAATTTAATCTTAATCTTGTCAATTTTACTAGTTCTTGTTAATACCTTTCATGTATGTTTAGGATAATTAGTGTGTGATCAAGTTTCTTTTTGTCACATTCATCATGATTCTGAGCTTTAGCTTTCTCTTTTCTTTTTGACTAAAAGTGCTTTCCTTCCCTATTTAGTGTTTATGTTGATCTTGCTGGCTCATATTTGTCAGTTAGGTAGTATCAATCTGGAATCAGGTAGTTGTTGAATCAGGCATTTAGGCTACTCTGTTTACATCATTAAGAATATGCAGACAAGTAGCCTTCAAAATCTTTATATCAAATGTTTTATAAAGGATGTGGGTAAGAATGCAAGATAAAATTATCCAGCCAATCATGTAGAGTAGGATAAGAGGCTCATTTGGTTGATTGCAGGAGTGGGATTTATGGTCCCTAGATTAGATTACAGTTATCTCCTTTTATTGAGATAATTTTCAAATTTTGTCACTTTTTAGCATGACTTGATAAAAATTGTAGGAAAACAAATGAAATATGTCGATGAGTGATTTTAATGAGTTTTGCATGAGATATTGTTTTGTTAGCTAGATATCCAAATAATTTTATTTTATTTCAATGAGTGTTTTCAATGTTATGTATGTATTGGTCTTTCTACAGTTTTCTCTAGTTATTAGAAATGAGTCGTCGTTGGATGTACGGTGATCATACTACAGCTGAATATTTGAGTGGGGTTGGGGAGTTTATTAGATGTGCTTTAGCCAACCAACAGAGTACAAAAGCCGAAAAAATCTATTGCCCCTGCCGTGATTGTAACAATGTAAGGAGGTTAGCATACATTGATGAGATTGAGGATCATTTATTTCGTCGTGGGTTTAAGCAAGATTATCATGTTTGGTTTTGGCATGGAGAGAAAATACCTGATCGTCCAAGTTCTAGTGTAAACGAATTTGATCTTCAGGTAGACAGTGATGAGAGTGATGATAACATTTCTGAGAATTATGAGATGGATGATGATGATGATGATGAGCAAGAGGATGAAATGAATGAGATGATGGATGGGGTGAGAGATCGCTTGGATGAACGACCTAAGGTGTTAGAACAACTAACAAAGGCTGCTGAGACGCCTTTGTATCCTGGGTGTACAAAATTTACCAAGTTAGAAGCTTTGTCAGTGCTATACAACTTGAAATCGAAGAGTGGCTGGACTGATTCGAGTTTCACGACCTTATTGGAGTGGTTAAGTGAAGTTTTGTCGGAAGGCAATGAGTTGCCCACCTCTACCTATTATGCCAGGAAAGTGATGTGTCCCTTTGGCTTAGAGGTTGTCAAAATAGATGCTTGTCCAAACGATTGTGTTCTTTACAGAAAAGACCATGAAAATTTGGATGAGTGTCCAAAGTGCGGTGTATCTCGTTACAAGCGTAAAGGGGTAAATTCCGCTAAGAAGGGGTCGCCGGCTAAAGTTATGTGGTATCTTCCAATCATAGATAGATTTAAGCGTTTGTTTTCATTAAAGAAACAAGCAAAAAATCTGAGATGGCATGCAGAAGGGAGGAAGAAAGATGGACTCCTTAGACATCCTGCTGATTCTCCTCAATGGAGAAATATCGATAAGAAATATCCTGAATTTGGCAAGGAGGTTAGAAATCTGAGACTTGCTCTGTGTACAGATGGTGTGAATCCTTATGGCACTCTAAGCACTCAGCACAGCACATGGCCGGTTCTTCTTGCGATTTATAATCTTCCTCCATGGTTGTGTATGAAGCGCAAGAATATCATGTTATCACTCCTCATCTCGGGGCCTAAGCAACCTGGAAATGACATAGATGTGTATCTAGCGCCACTCATAGAGGATTTGAAATTATTGTGGAATGAAGGTGTTTCAATGTACGATGCACACACCAACTCAGACTTCACACTGCGAGCTATGGTTTTTTGTACCATAAATGATTTTCCAGCATATGGAAACTTGTCTGGGTACAAAACCAAAGGAGAACAAGCATGCCCAATATGTGAAGAAGACATGGAACCCACATACTTGAAACATTACAAGAAAAATGTGTTTGTAAAGTACAGGAAGTTCCTTAGTCGGTATCACCCTTATCGTAAGAAGAAGAAAGAGTTCAATGGTCACACCGAGGAAGGAGTGGCTCGTGCACCTTTAACGGGATCGCAGGTTTATGAACGTATTAAAAATGTTGAAACCAAATATGGCAAGTTCATGAAGCCCAAGTCTAAAAAGGGTGTTTTATGGAAGAAATTATCTTCACTATGGGATCTTCCTTATTGGAAAGATTTGTCGGTTCGTCATTGTCTCGATGTGATGCACATTGAAAAAAATGTGTGTGATGCTATTATTGGGACTTTGCTACACATTCCCGGAAGGACTAAGGACAATAAGAAAGTTCGGAAAGATATGAAAGAGAGGAATATGCGTCCAGATTTGTGGCCCGTGAAAAAAAAGGATGGTAAAAGGACTTTTCTTCCTCCGGCGTGTTACACAATGTCAAGAAAGGAGAAAAAGACGTTTTGCGAGTGCTTACATGGCATTAAGGTGCCATCGGGATATTCATCTAATGTAAAACGTCTAGTTTCTCTCTCAGACCTGAGGTTGATCGGTATGAAGTCTCATGATTGTCATGTACTGCTTAATGTTTTCTTGCCAATTGCACTTCGTGGGATATTGCCGAAACACGTGAGGCATGTTATAACAAAACTGTGTGTGTTTTTCAGTTCGATATGTGCTAAGGTGATTGATCCAGAGAAACTGGATAGTCTGCAAGATGATATCGTTGAAACTTTGTGTCGATTTGAAATGTACTTTCTGCCCTCTTTCTTTGATATAATGGTGCATTTAATTGTCCATTTAGTGCGAGAAATCAAGTTATGTGGCCCGGTGTTCTTAAGATGGATGTATCCCTTTGAGAGATATTTTGGGTCTTTAAAAGACAAAGCAAAGAATCCGGCGAATCCAGAGGGTAGTATAATTCGGGGAATCTTTCATGAAGAGATATGTGAATACGTAGCTGAATTTTTGTCGAGGCTTGAGCCAATAGGCCTTCCGAAATCTCGTCATGTAGGGAGGCTTGAAGGGGTGGGAGTAATTGGTAAAAAAGTAATCTCGCCTCCTTCTGAAAGGAAGAATAAGGCACATCTTTGTGTGTTGCAGCATCTTACAGAGGTCAGTCCTTACGTAGATAAGCATGTGCTTGAATTGCAACATAATAATCCTAAATTTAATGAAAGGGCATTGATGCGGGAACATAATCGCTCATTCGTTGATTGGTTTAAGAAGGAAGTAGCTGAGGAACTAAAGAAAGGGCATGATGTTTCTGATACAGTCAAGTGGTTAGCTCGAGGTCCTCGTCTATGTGTTCGGTCTTATGAAGGGTATGATATCAATGGGTTCACATTCTACACGTCAAGACAAGATGAAAAGAGTGTGGTGCAGAATAGTGGAGTGAAGGTTGTTGCATCATCTAGGGTCTATGCAAGCGCTAAGGATAAAAGACCGGTTGATGCGACACAATCGTATTACGGTGTAATCGAAGAAATATGGGAGCTTGATTACAGCAGTTTTGTGATTCCTGTTTTCCGGTGCAAGTGGGCCAACAACCATAATGGGGTGAAACAAGATGATATTTACCCGGGTTTAACGTTGGTAAACTTTGACCGATTAAGTGAGAGTGACGAGCCATTCATTCTAGCGTCACAAGCTAAGCAAATTTTCTATATCGTAGACAATGTTGATCCTAGATGGCGTGCAGTTGCACAAGGGAAAAGGCATATTCTCGGTATTGATGATGTTCTGGATGAAGATGAGTATGACAACTACGATGACTCACCCCTGTTATCAACTGTTGTTCAACCATTACCAGAGGAGGAAGATGCAAATAATACTAATCACATGCGCACAGATCATAGGGAAGGAATATGGGTTTCAAAGCGCAAATGAATAAGATGACTCTGCTTCTGATCTGATTCCGGTTTGCTTCTGATCTGATTCTGATATGATTATGATTTGCTTATGGCGTGCTTCAGTTTTTCTTCGGTTCTGATCTGATTTTGATATGATTCTGGTATGATTCTGATTTGCTTCTGGCGTGCTTCAGTTTTTCTTCGGTTCTGATCTGATTTTGATATGATTCTGATATGATTCTGGTATGATTCTGATTTGCTTCTGGCGTGCTTCAGTTTTTCTTCGGTTCTGATCTGATTTTGATATAATTCTGATATGATTCTGGTATGATTCTGATTTGCTTCTGGCGTGCTTCAGTTTTTCTTCGGTTCTTCCCTTGATTCTGGTTTGTTTCCCATCTTATCTATCATTGAAATATGTTGTGCTGCTAGAATCTTTAATGTATATTTAGTATCTTTAATCTTTATGTATACTCATTGTTTTCTTGCTTATGATGCAGGAGTGTATTTGTCAGTGTTAAAATGCATAACCAATTTGTTGCTGGAAGTGATTCGGAAGGTGACAGTGATCCAGTTATTCCTCCTACAACAGGTGACGAATCACTGGATGCTAGCACGATTACAAAGATTGTCCGTGGTCGATCCAAAGGAGTCAAGGCAAAAAAAAGTTATGTTCCTTGAGTATAATGAGCTTAATATCCCTGATGGAAAGTGGTCGGCGGAATACGGGAAGCAAGTTGGAACTTGTGCTGCTAGAATTAATATTAATGAGAAAGAATACCGAAAGATAGATGAGCAAACAAGGAAGGGGTTTTGGGAGGAGACCAAGGTAAAACGTTGGATATGATTTCACATGTTTTTAATACTATGTTCATAATTTAACAGTTTCTGAAAATTGGCAGTTTTTGTTCCACATTTATGATGATTCGAGTAATTCAAGGGAAAAATATTTTCACCATGGTGTGGCAAAACGATTTCGAGATTTCAAGAGTAAGTTGGTGCGTCGATGGATCACTAAAAAAGAAAGGATGCCGAAGACACAGTCATCCAAGATGCCTTGGGAAGTCTATGACCACATCACAGAGGAAGATTGGAACACATTTGTTCAACAATACTTCATGCCGGAGTCATTGGTAAGTTATTGTTTTTTATACAAATGGTTTCTTATGCATCATGTACAAATCTGTTTTTGGTGTTGAATTTGGTTTTGAATGGTAATTGAGTTAAATTTTCTTTCAGAAATCATCTTTAACATCCTTTTTGACAGGCTCGTAGTGAAAAGGCAAGGAACAGTGCGTCATTCAACAAAAGCCATCATCGCACTGGCCAGAAGGGTTATATCAGAAAACGACCTGAATGGATAGATGATGGACGACTTCCACCAGAAGCAGCATTAACTTTCTCAAGTAGTTCCTCGGTGAACTCTTCTGTCACCTCAACGCTAGCTAGAGTTAAGAAATTGCAGAAATTGCCAAAAAAACTGTAAGAAGTGATATCTAAGTAATGTTTATTTTCTTTGATTATAAATTATGAACTAATTCTTACTTTTCTAATTGACATAGATGGAGTACATTGAAGAAGAAGAAAAAGGTAATCTTGTTTTTGAAGATCAAGAGGATGCCCTCACCAAAGCTATGGGGAAAAAAGATCATCGTGGGCGTGTCAAGGCAATGGGTGGAAATGTTTGTCATACAGTTGCTTTTGGTCCGAGAAAGAGACAAAATAAATTTGCTCATAGTGAAGCTTCTTCAGATGTAATTGAATCAATTAGAGCTTCAATGAGAAAGGAGTTTGAAGACGACCTAGATAGAATAGTGGAGAAAAGAGTGCAAGAGGCCCTCCAAAAGCAACTAACCGCCATGGGACATATGGGCCAGTATGCCTCCACTTCCAACCCTGTACATGATTTCTATGGACATGCTGAACATGATTCTGCCCCTCAACCACGCGAGCTAAAGGTACAATTTAGTCTCATGTTAGCTAAAAATAATATATTACATTCTTTTACTCGTAATCAAGTAAATCTTGTTAGAATAATTCGCATTAGCTTCATTATATGAAGAGTAGCTAGGAAAGGGTTCCATGTCTATTAAAAAACTGAATCTTGTTAGAGTAATCAAGTGAATCTTGTTATAATCTATTAAATAGAGTTAAGAAATTTAATGAAAGGGCATTGATGCGGGAACAGGGCTAAATTATAACATGATGAATGTTACGTGATGGACGTTCCAAGCTTACACGTCAATCCCTCATTTTGAACCATCTTATATACTGCATTAATATTATTAAGTCCCATGTGCATGCACTAATGTCATCTCCTGTATAAGGCATATATAAGAACTACATACCAATTTCTCTTCCTTGACAAGGATAAAGACAATAGAATTTGGTACAGACGTTGTATGTGGACCTCAGTTTCAAGATTAATTGAGTTTTACCAACTCATCAACATAATTTACACTCTTATTACTTCTACAGTTCTACCTAATTGGCAATACCTGTCATATTTTTTTATTTGGTGTTATGTAAAAAAACTTGTCATTGATTTATTTTTTCTACTCTTGGTTTACAGTCTTGAGATAACATGAGCATGTTTATAAACATAAAAAATAGCATCTGAAACAACGTTTAGCTTTTCAAAAAATAATGTGTTTAAAATGTAATGATAATGTTTCAAAGTTACTTTCATTTACGTTTTAGAAAATTCTAATTTTAACTGCCAATATTAGCGCTATCTCAATCAATTTACGGTTACCCATATACCAAAGTATGAATAGAGGTAATGACTCATATATTTGCATCAATTTCATTATTTATGCAGGAAAGGGTTCCATGTCATCTTGCCCTTGAGGATGAAGTTTCCGGTAACAAAGTCATTGTGGCGGATGGTATGGTACAACCCTCAGATGGTGCATTGACCCAACATTTTAGATTAATGAAGCCTGGTCACTATAAAGTCCAAATTGATTTTGTTTACGAAGGGCATGTTGATGATATTCTTCCGGTACCTACTGGAGATGGTTTAACTAACTTAGGCGGTGCTCAGGGTAGTTTTGTACAATGGCCAATCCACTTAGTGATTTTCGAAGACGACGAGGTATGAATGTTTTGAACGAATATGATAATGCAAGCATTTGCTACATCTAATTGTCTACTCAATCTTGCTCATGTAATATTTTTGTAGGAGTTCACTCCACGCCTGATAAAGAAGTCTAAGTCTAAGTCACTCCAGGTATATGATTAGCTAGAACTTGTATTTTTAATTCATGACATATGTTCTATTTGCAGCTTCTGGCGTGTTTATTAGTTATGGTAATGCACTGCTGAATGTTGTTCTTATTTTTCTGCATTGTTGTTACAGTTATTCATGACATATGTTCTATTTCCAATTTTTCTTGTTTATTAGTTATGATAAAGAAGTCTAAGTCTAAGTCACTCCAGGTATATTTTTGTTCTTACATTTTGTTATTATTTTCATATGCAATGAAGTCTAAGTCAAACAAAGAGGTGGTGGGTAGTTGTGATCGTAAAACTCAAGAGTCAGCCGCCAAAAGCAAGAAAGCGAATTTTGCAAACGATGCAATTCAAGGTCTTGGCCCGCAATGCAAATATTTGCATTTTTTCATCTCTTCAGCTCCCGGCGAAATATACGATAGTACTCCCATCAAGTTGGATGCTTCGATTTGGCATTATTCGCAAGATCAAGATACATACGTAACTGAGTCTGATGTTGAAGAGTTCCTTAGAGGGGCGTGCTTAAACATTTCAGTGATCCAAGTCTACATATTGTAAACATTTTCATCAATCTTTATGTTTTAGTTGTTAATTATTCTTTCTGTGAGATTTTTACTTTACAGATACTAATAGTGTAATCTTGCATATTTTGTAGGTATTTATTGCATGATCACAGCTGGGCATTTGAAATGTCGTCTAAGATTGGATTCTTATGTCCTGAGACGATGTCAAGCACTAGAATCAAGGCTGATCCTAATGTCCCAACAGAGTA
Organism: Oxyria digyna; assembly: GCA_029168935.1. NCBI lineage: Eukaryota > Viridiplantae > Streptophyta > Magnoliopsida > Caryophyllales > Polygonaceae > Oxyria > Oxyria digyna. The sequence continues at coordinate 15,739,506 of JAPVLV010000004.1, read as the reverse complement.
TTTAAAAAAGATTTTCGTTGCTGAAATTCAAAAGGAGAAGATGAATGATCCTAGCATAACCAAATGGTTTTTGCTTCCATATAATCAAGAGTAAGTGTGATATAGCAATCCCTGTTTCTTGTTCTGACTACATCTTTTGACTTGTTTTCTGATGTTATACAATATCTTTTATAAATGACGCAGAAATCATTGGATTCTATATGTACTAGACCTACGTAAAGCCATTGTGTATATTTTCGATCCTCTCAAAGAAGCACGCAAAGAGTATGATGTATGGGGCATCTTGAGTTTGTAAGTTTTTTACTTAAAAATTGTCTTTTCAAATATTTACAAAATCAGAATTTTTGACTTGTATGTTGTTTATTTTACAGGACATACCAAGTGTATAAGTTTAATGGTGGGGTGCGTCCGAGTAAAACGACTAATTTCAAGTCTTGGAGACCCATTCATATAGAGGTATACCATCATAAATTACCTTTTTCTTTATTTTTTATATCTATTGATCTTAAAACTAAGACGATGTATTATATTGTTATTTAAGTGCGCTCAACAAAGTGGCGGAACCGAGTGTGGATATTACGTTATGAAGTTCATGTTGGAGATTGTCACGACATATCAAGAGTCTAATGAGCGACTAGATAAGATAGTTACTTTACCTAGTCCTTTCATTTCATATGTGTAAAATCTAATTTTTTTCATGTTAATTACTTCACTAAGACGATGTACTATATGTTTTTGAAGGTCTATGTTCACAGGAGTGCGCCTTATACAAGTGAGGAACTCGATGTTGTTCGTGAACAATGGGCTAAGTTCTTTACAACCAAATATCTATTAGTTTAAGCGTATGTTTTGGATATTTGAATAATAGGTTTTGTACTTGCATATATTCTGTTGAAACTGAACACATATTGTATGGGAAATGTATCTGTAAGTGGAACTAGACGTTCAGAATGATTGAAACAGGTTGCTTATTCTGTTTCGTACAGGCTGGTTATTGTAAATTCAAACCGAATATTTAAAAAAAAAAACACTTGTTGAGGCGGGCGGAAGAATGACCGCCTCAACAGATTCATCATTTGTCCCATCTGTTGAGGCGGGCGGAAGATTGGACGCTTCAACAGAACACGCTGTTGAGGCAGGCAGAAGGTAGACCGCCTCAACAGACCCCCTCTGTTGAGGCGGTCACCCTTCTGCCCGCCTCAACAGAGGTAGAAAACGTTGCACCTGTTGAGGCGGTCACCCTCCCGACCGCCTCAACAGCTCATGACCTGTTGCAGCCCCCCCTGTTGCAGCGACCCCTGACCGCCTCAACAGGGGGGTTTTTGACCGCCTCAACAGGTGTTTTTTCCACTAGTGGTGGGTCATTGTGAATTTTTTTCACTAACTAAATATTTTAGTCTACAAACTTGGAATGTTGTTGTAAATTGGTTAGGTGATTATTCAATTAAAAGATATAGTTTAGGTTAGAAGTAAAACACCAATCAATTATTATTTGATGCAGATTAATAAGGGTGTTTCGAAGTTAGTACTTTTAGAGGGAAATAGTGTCAAAAACTGTTGAGCTATTTGTCGTGGTTTCTTTTCCTTTGGTTGATTTGTCAGTTTCTCAAATATTTATTTATTTATTATTTACATGCAAGGACATGTTTCTAAAACCATGTCCATGTGTTTGAGGTGTTGTCCTATGATGTAAAGAATGTCAAAGCTCCGTATCACAGAGGTCAAACATACAAAGAATTGAGACTCTTAAACCAGTACTCTCTCTGTTTATAAATTAACAAGTCATTTTAGAAATCGACGCCACATTAAAAAATGGCAATCATTAAACAAAAATTATACAACTTTTTCAAAACTTTTAGCAAGATGCGTTAATAAAGACCAACTCTTTTTTGCACCAGCTTCAGATATATGAACATAAACAGACGATTTTGCATCAGCTTTAGATATATGAACATAAAATAAGATTTCAGTTATTTCAGTCCTATTACCCCCAAACACATCGGCTCTCTACTCACTATGGATGATCGATCCAGTGATTTTAGTCACCCCATGTATATCTGAACCACAACGTTACAACTGGTAGACATATTATAAAAAATGTTTTTATTTAGAATATAAACAATTCGTTTACAAGACTAAAAACCGGCGCGTAGCGCGGGCACCAAAATCCTACTCCCTCCGTCCCTTAATTATGTTCTCATTTCCCTTCTTTGCACGAGAATTAAGGAGAAGAGAGAAGAGAGGAGAGGGATGAATGAAAATAGGAGATAGAGTGTATTGAGATGATAGAATGGTGAGAGATGAGAAATTAAAGGGTTAAGATTGAGTGAGAAAATAATGGGAGAAATAAAAATTAAATTGTATTTTGAATTGTTGTGGTTTTGGGGAAAATTAATGGGTTTTGATGAGAGTATATTGATAAAGATTTGTGATTAAAAATGAAAACGAAAACATCAAATTGAGACACTAAAAATGAAAAGTGGGAACATAAAAAAGGGATTATATATTATATGAAACTACAATGAGTTAATGACCGTCATCTGATTGTCACTCCCAACTCTCCCTTTTTCTTTTCCAGGTGTTCACATTCGGAAGTTTGGCCAAACCAACTCCATTTCCATTTCCATTTCCCTCCTCTCTGGTTTTCTCCATCCGCCACCAATTCTCCACCTCCATCTTCCAGCAATGTCAAACCCACCACTCATCATCATCTTCTTCATCCTCACCCTCCTTCATTTTTCCCACTCCGACCCACGAGCCAAAGAAGCTCTCCTCCTCTGCTCCAACCAAACCGCCCCTCTCTCCTCTCGCCAACAATTCATCTCCAACTTCATCTCCGCCCTCGACAATCTCACTCCCCAAATCTCCCTCCATTCTTACTCCTCCTCCATCTCCTCTTCCTCCTCCCTCAACCTCTCCGTCTTCGCCTTCTCTCAATGCCTCTCAGACCTCTCCTCCACCGACTGCAACCTCTGCTTCGCCCAGATCAAAACCCAGATCCAGAAATGCCTCCCTTACCAGAAACTCACCCGCGGAGGCCGCCTCTTCTTCGACGGCTGCTACTTACGCTATGCCCCCTCCTCTTTTCAGACCCAGTTTCTCAGCGACCAGGATCGAACACTTTGTGGGTCCACTCGTTTTTCTGGAAACTCGACTGTTTTTGAGGAGATTAGGGCGGAATTGGCTCGGAATTTGAGATTGGAGGCGGTTAATACTACTGGGTTGTTCTCCGTTGGGGAGTTGACTACCAACAATCTGACTGTTTATGGATTGGCGCAGTGTTGGGAGTATGTTAACTCCACTGCTTGTTCTCAATGTTTAGCTAATGCTGTTTCTGAGATTAGGGCATGTCCTCCCAAGACTGAAGCCAGGGTTATGAATGCTGGCTGTTATTTTAGGTATTCCACTGTGAAATTCTATAATAACACAGTGATTCCACAATCTCCAGGGCGAGGTAAAGATAGATTAAGTCCCCTGAATTTGTGTAGTTTGTGCTTTAGTGCTCGTTTGGTATCGATATCTAGATATATGTTATGGTTATGATATATCGGATTTAGGTATGGGTACGAGTGTCATTTCGATACTCATATCTTATATACTTAGCTCATACCAAACAACAAATATCAATCTGATATCGATATACTTATTATACCAATCGTGGATATGGATATGAGTGATATATCATACCCATACCTTATATCTAGATATCAATACCAAACGGCCCCTTAGATATTTGACTGAGCGGAATTGGTGGATGTGGATCAGGTAGAGGACATTTGGCAGTGATTCTGGCTACAGTTTTGTCGTCTCTAGCTTTTCTGATGATTGTTGTTGGAGCTTGTTTTGGTGGGAAAAGGCTTCTTGAGAACTATAGAGGTGATTTTACTTAATATGAATGCACTAATGTTGAGTGTGTGACAAATTAATTGAGCCAAAGACAATGACAATGTGTGCAGAAAAGAATCAGTTGGGGAAGCTTTTATCCACCATGAACAAGTCGAAGCTCCATTTTGCGTACGAGGTTCTTGAAGAGGCAACCGATTTCTTTCATGAATCGAATAAACTGGGTCAAGGAGGATCTGGGTCAGTTTATAAAGTAAGACTCTTCTTCATGCTCAACATTTTATAATGATTTTATTGATCATTACTAACATTTGCTGGACTAATTGCAGGGAAAATTACCAGATGGGACACAAGTTGCAATCAAGAGGCTGTTCTTCAACACAAGACAGTGGGTTGATCATTTCTTCAATGAGATCAATATCATTAGCAGCATCCAACATGAAAACCTTGTCAAGCTTCTAGGGTGCAGTATAACAGGGCCTGAAAGTCTCTTGGTATATGAATATGTCCCAAATCAAAGCCTTTATGATCACCTCTTTGGTAAATTTCCATTAAACTTACTAAGAAATTTGACACTGCTGTCAATTTTAAACTTTCTGACTTGCTGTTTTCTCAGGAACAAAGAATGTGAAGCCTTTGAGTTGGGAACAAAGATACAAAATCGTATTAGGAACAGCCAAGGGATTAGCCTATCTTCACGAAGAATCCGGTTATCGCATTATCCATAGGGACATTAAACTGGGAAATGTATTGCTTGACCGTGATTTTAGTGCAAAAATTGCTGACTTCGGGCTTGTTCGGTTGCTTCCTGACGACAAGAGTCACCTTACCACTGCCATTGCAGGCACATTGTAAGTAATCCTGTTTTATTGTTGTTGATCAAGAATTAAACGTCATACTTAATATTTCAATTATGCTTTCACAGAGGCTATATGGCTCCCGAGTACATTGTGTGTGGAATCTTAACCGAGAAGGCAGACGTTTACAGTTTCGGTGTTCTCCTTATAGAATTGATCTCTGGGAAACGAAACAACTCAATAACCGAGGATTCGGTTTGTATGCTACATACTGTATGGAACTCATATGTGAACAGAAGACTAAATGAAGCAATTGACAAGGCATTGGAAGGAAAATTCAAGGAAGAAGAAGCTTCTAGAATTCTCCAAATAGGCTTGCTTTGTGTTCAGGCAAATGCTGAGCTGAGACTGTCTATGTCAATGATTGTGAAGATGTTAACTGATAATGTTGATCTTCCTGAGCCAACACAACCGCCATTTCTGAACTCCGGTAGTGTAGAGATTACAAGACAGACTCATCAAGAAGGAAGCGACTCTCGTCGTAGCTCATCTACTGATAGTGTCAGTGACAGTAGCTGGATCAACACAAGATAGTTAGCTAGGGTTCATAAACAATTCAAGTATATATGTATTCTTGTAAAAGTTACAGTATATATTATAATGTCATATATGATATTTACTCCATGACTTGAACATGCATCGAAGAAGACAAGATGATAACATATTCTATCATGTTGAAATTGTTGACAAAACGATTCACTTTGGTGTATAACAGCTAGAAAAGAAAGGAGGAGGAAGCTGCAGGAGTAGTGCAAAATCAAGGCAAATTGGTTGCAATAGTTACACACGTTAAGTCAAGCCAGAATGCCAGATAGCCAATCAAATTCAGAAGTATTTCTATAACCAACACGGATTCATAATTGTTAGTGATTGACAAAACAAATTAGGCTGAAGTCAATTTTTGCTAGCTCGATCATAATTTCTAACTAACCAACTGATTACACGACTTGATCTTTTAGAAGCTAGGTTCCAAAAATCATTTGCTTGTTAATCCACGAGCAAAATTTCATTTTTAATCCGAAATGTTCATGTTCATGTCTGTCGGTCGACTAAAAACCGCGTTATGCCAAAGTGAATGAAAAACAAGTAATTTTATATACTCCCTCAGTCTCATATCGTTCAACAATATACACTATTTACGGTTAAAGATAATCCTCTTGTTTTCTCTTAATATATAAGAAAACATATAGTCATGTGGGGTCTTGTTTGATTCGTATTAATGCGTACTTTATTAATATTAAATTTTAATTATTTATATTAACGTACAATTAAAAATATTAAAGATACAAAACATACATCGACAAATGTGTCATGAAGAAATGAGAAGAACATTATAAGACGGAAAGAGCATATGTTTGAACGAATAATAATCATAAGAAAGTACATAAAAGTTAAGCATAATTACATACTTTTGCTAGCTAGGCATGTTATGTTATGGGTTAATGAGTTTTATGTAGGTGGATATAATTGTCATTTTGTCAAAGACAACATTATAAAATCAGGCATGTGCATTACAACCAAATTCCTATATGCAGAGTCAACAATACTGTTTTCTCCTTTCACATCAATATATATTTTATACGGAGTACTCCCTTAAGACACGTAAAGAGCTACGGAGTAGATAATAAAACAATTCTTATAAATCGTACTAACAACCAAAAATTTCATTACTATGTGTACTTATAGTAGAGGAATGAACTTCAAATTCCAATATACATTTAGAAGGCAAAGTAGGCTAGGGCCATTTCAAGTATTTACTCCCTCTATTTCATATTTTTTTGATATTTTTCGATATACGTTTTTTATTGTCAATATCTTTAAATATATGTTAATAAAAAAAAAATTAATATATTAAAATACTTGTCGATACGAATCAAACAAAACTCCACATGACTATGTTTCTGCTTATATCTTAAAAGTTATAAAACAAAATATATTGAAAAATGAATATTGTAAAAAAAAATGAAACAAAAACTATATAAAAGGACAAAGTAAGTAAATAATAAAAATTTAGTTCCATATATACTTGCACCAAACCCTTATGGGTCGCCAAACTATACAAATAAAAAACATTCATCCCCAAAACTTGGATAAATCAACTAGGTTACTCAATCTGCATGCACCTTACATTTCTTTCCACAATGACAGTGAAATTCAAATGTTAGTGTGAAAGAAAAAAACAAGTCATAACTACCATTTGACTATATATGTGAGTCTAATAATTTTGACATCTGCTGGAGTAGTACTCCCTATATTCTTTTGCATGGTGTAAATTTCTTATTGTACGTGATAGAAACCCGGACTCTAATTCGGTTTCGGATCATGGTTAACCGGTTCAAGTAAACTCACCGCGCCAATTGAGCCTTAAACCAATCGCAAAACATTAGAAATTGCAGATGAACATCTCTCATCTCAACAATGGTTATCTTCTTCATTTTCTTCCTCCTCACGTCATCAATGGCGGATCCAAGATCCACCACAGTCCAACTCAACTGCTCCCGCCAAATCCAGCCCAACTCCACCCTCTACCAGCCGAACTACTCTTCCGCCATGTTCAACCTCTCCTCGCAGCTCCAAAGCTCTCGATCCGCCGTCGCCTCCGCAGGCACATCTCCCGACGCCTCCTTCTCCCTCGCGCAATGCTACGGAGACCTCTCCCTCGTCGATTGCCAGCTCTGCTACTCCGAGGCCCGCACTGTCCTCCCTCAGTGCTTCCCCTCCACAGGCGGCCGCGTCTTCCTCGATGGATGCTTCCTCCGCGCCGAAAACTACTCCTTCTACACGGAGATCGAAGGCGCAGCAGACGGTAAAATCTGCTCCAATCGCACACGCGGAGCCGCCGCGTTTAAAACGGCGGTAGCACAGGCGGTGGCGACCGCGGTCAATTCGGCGGTCGGCGAAGGGGAGGGGTTCGGGAGGTCGTCTGTGGTGTTCGGCGATGGCGGAAATGGCTCGACCGTGTACGCGATGGTGAATTGCTGGGAGACGTTGAACGGGAGTGCCTGTAAGGAGTGCTTGAGTAATGCTTCTGAATCGGCGATGAATTGCTTGCCTGCGGCTGAGGGGAGAGGTTTAATGGCCGGTTGCTTTCTTAGGTACTCCGATTTTGATTTCCTCAACAAAGCTACTGCAAGACGAGTCTCAAAGAGTAAGACCTAATTTGTTGTCTAAATCCCGATTTTGTCAAGGAATATGTGATTACAACATGATGTTGCCTTTTCAGAAGCTGTGATTGTGGTGTTGGTGGTCTGTGTTGTTAGCTCCTTGGTGGTGCTTGGAATTGGGGCAGCTATTGGGACTTATCTGTGGAGGTTCAGGAGAATTCAGCAGAGAAGGAAAGGTAAGAATTACTCTAAAACTGTCGGTATTGGATGAAATTGAGCTTAGAAGTACTTGATTTTGTGTGCATTTGCTATAGATTAAGCTGTGGAATGTAGATAGTGCTGATTGTATCTTCTTAGCTGGTCAATGCAGTAGAATTCCACGTGCTTCTAATATTCAGTAATGGATTGTATTCAGAATCGAATGGTATAGAAAGACTAGTTGAAACCCTCCATGATAGTAGCCTGAACTTCAAGTACTCGACACTTGAGAAGGCCACAGGATCTTTTGCAGAAGCCAACAAGCTCGGACAGGGCGGTTTTGGAACAGTATATAAGGTCTTCTTCCCTTGACAAATGCACCTTTTCTGTCTTCAGTTTATATTCATGTATTCTTAGCTTGTTGCTCCTCTTCTGTAGGGAGTTCTGCAAGATGGTAGGGAAATTGCTGTTAAGAGACTTTTCTTCACCATTAGGCACCGAGCAGCTGACTTTTACAACGAGGTTAATATCATCAGCAGTGTGGAACACAAAAATCTGGTTAGGCTCTTGGGTTGCAGCTGTTCGGGTCCTGAAAGCCTTCTTGTCTATGAATTCTTACCGCATAGAAGTCTTGATCGCTTTATATTTGGTAATTGTCTTGGTACTTGTCTAGCAAAAAATAACTGTCATTTCACTCTGTGAAAATGATTTATATATGAAAATGGCAGATCAAGTAAGAGGCAGAGCACTGAACTGGGAGAAAAGATATGGAATCATCATTGGAACAGCTGAAGGTTTGGTCTACCTTCACGAGAATAAGAACAACAGGATTATCCATAGAGATATAAAAGCAAGCAACATCCTGTTAGATTCAAGATTGCGTGCAAAAATCGCTGATTTTGGGTTGGCTAGGTCTTTTGAAGAAGATAAAAGCCATATCAGCACCGCCATTGCAGGAACAATGTGAGTAGTTGCTTTCCTTTTAGTCAAGCTCATATGGAATTATAGTATCTATTAAAATTACAATTACAAGCTCATAAGTCATAACTCTAACCTATTCCCTTTATCCATATGGGCGGAAAATGTCTACTAATTCTTTGCTTCACACTATTAAATGGGAAGAATAGAGTAGAAGATATATAAAAGGGTTCCTAAGCAAATTGCATTGTAGAGTACATGCTATTGCAGACTATTGTACTCAATTAGTGAGATTAGACTGACCTCCTCTTCTTCAAATAGAAAATGATACCCTTATCAATGGCTGAGCATTATTATTTTCTAGGGGATACATGGCTCCTGAATATCTAGCTCATGGACAGCTGACAGAGAAGGCCGACGTCTACAGTTTTGGAGTTCTCCTGCTCGAAATTATCACTGGCAAACAAAACACCAAAAACAATCCATTGGAGTACTCAGAGAGTTTAGTTGCAATTGTGAGTCAATTTTATTGTTATTACATGAGATTAGAAAAAAAAATCTTCAAGACAATTGCAATTAATGTCAATCATATTTTGTATCATAGGTTTGGAGACATTTCCAGCAAGGAACCATGGAGGAACTCTTTGATCTGAACCTAATAGTGAATGACGATGAGGAAGAAGAAGAAGAAGAGGAAGATGAACAAAATACCAAGCACGAGATTCAGAGAGCCGTTCATATAGCGCTTCTGTGCATTCAAGAAGCTCCAACTCTTCGTCCTACAATGTCTAGAGCATTACAGATGCTGAGAAAAAAGGATGGAAATCTACCTACACCAAGTAACCCTCCATTCATTGATGAAAGAACCATGGAGCTGAATAATATATGTGAAAATCCATGTCAGCCCCTTAATTTAGACTCGTCTAATTCTATTGCTACCATCTCCTATAGTTCTTTTTATGGAAGATGAACTTGAAAGCTTATACTTAGGTATATATATGTACATTAACTGTTTTTATAGCAATTCAAATGAAGAAAGATTTATGAAGTTTCCAACATCTTCCTTGTGGTTAACCAAACAATAAACATGCTTGAATATCACTCTTGTTTATAACTTCAAAGGCTTAATCACAAACAGTAGTTTGTATACAGTTGAAATGGAGTTTTATATTCTGATTATCACAAGAACAACAACACATTATACATCTAAAACAGCAATCACCAAGTGTGGTGTACAAACTAATATACACAACTTCACATCAAACCTTTCTAGGAGCTCTATTCTGAGCCTCTACAAGAGAAGCATAGAGCAACTCGTTCCACGTGTCAGGAACGCCAGGTAAGCACCAATGGCTGCAATCCTGGTACACCTCAGCAGCTTCCCGTTCCTCTGGTGTAGCGTAAGTCTTTCTGTAGATGGACGGGTGCCCATCTTTCCTGTAATCACTCATTCGACTTATGTTGAGGTAGATGACAGGCGTCTTCATCCCTTTCATCACATATTCTAGAGCCTGCATCTTTGAAGGGTACTTCCCTAGATATGTCTCATTGAAAATTGGCTCGGTTTCCTTGTGGCACTGCCCCCCTGAGTTCCATTGACCTCCCCTGCACCATATAACCGACACATATATAGCACCAAGAACTCTGTTCATTATACGTGTCGTTTTAGAGTTGTTAGTTTAATAAGTGCATTAGGATCAGCTGCACACCTGAAATGTGTGATGGAATACCCTCTGAAGAAAACAAGAGTTTTCTTAGTATCAACATGATCATCAACCCATTTAGCCCAGGTGTTAAGAGCTTTGGTGTATGCTTGCAGAGCCTTGAGTCGAGGATGGACATGGTTGCCTTCCTGGTAGTAGTCTTCTCTGCATTCAAAGAGTTCAAACCAAAATAAGTTCAAAGTAGTGATTAAGCAATTGCACAGAAAAAATGCGAAGTTGGGGAAGAGGAGGCATACCCTTTAGAGGTTTTCTCATGAGTCCACCAGTGACCCGTGTTGAAGACCAATATATCAGCGTCCCGATACATTGGAGTCGTTCGGTCTATCAAATCCAACCTCAACGTCTCAAATTTCCCGTTTTTTCCATGGTGTGCGGATTCTCTCACGAGAAATGGAGAGCCGACAAAGTCAACCGAGCAGTTGTACTCCTGAGTATAAGCCAAGGCATCTGATATTAACAAATAAGCACATCATCTAGTCTTTTTCAAGTTTTACACCACAGAAAGGAAGGCAAGAAACTTGCCTCAAATCTGAAAGCATAGACTCCCTTCTTTTTGAACTCAGTCCTCCCTGAAATCTCATACACTTTCTTCTTGTTTCGGACTCTATGACGAAGGATGCAGACTAGGGATTCCCACATGTTCCTATTCAATGAATCCCCAACAAAGACTAGCTTCTTCCCTCTCAATCTCTCCAGGAAATCAGTGGCGTTCAAACTAACAATTACAGCTAAAACCATTCAGTAACAAAGTGTAAACTGAGTAATAATACTTCAAGCCAAACATTCATAAACCAAGATATGCAATTCAAAAACTCACCGAGGTAATTCACACCCATTTGGTTTCCATCTCCATTTCACAAACCCATCATCAGGCCTCCCATTACTGAAGCAATTGAAATCTCTATCAACAAAAGGGCAAGAACCAGGTGGGTAATAAGGCTTTGAATCATCCCTCACCCACTTCCCATCAAAAATATCACAACTCCTTGGCAAATCATCACTAGAACTAGAACTAGAGCCCTTTTTAGCAAGTTGTGTGCTGTAGAAAGAGAGGGAAATTTCTCCTCTATCAGAGAAATTTCCAATTCTGCCCTTCTCATGACTCAAATTCCCATCAAAGCTTGAATTTGAGACTGGAATTTCTCCTCTATCAGAAGAATTTTTCATCTGCAACTCAAAATTCCCGAAATGGGTCTTCCTAAACCCTACTTCACTCCCATTTTCAGAGCCTCTCGTTATGTTTTCAGCAAGGGTTTGGCCTTGAACCAGTGTTTCTTCATCCCCATTCTTCACCTCCAACGAAAGAGAAAGATTTGTGAAACGGGTATTATGAGTAATCACATCAGAAGAGCCCTTTTCAGTAGCGTTTTGTGATGATTCCGTGGAAACATTATTAATAAAAGAAGTAGAGAAAGCGGATAAAACAGTAAAGGAAGAATCGGGTTCCAAAGCGTTGTTGAGCGATGGCGGAAGAAGGTAGGTTTTCTTAGATGGGTAATTGCTGCAAACAAATATGAGAAACAGCAAGATGACGGAAACTCCAACAATACTCAACCGGAACCGGGATAAAAACTTGGTTCTTGCCTTTCTTGGCCTTAGAGTGCACGGCAGTTGGTCCAGTAGAGCAGCTTCAACAAACGCCATTGATGTGAAGCTTGAATTGCTTCACATGCAGAGGTTTCTCAAGAAACAAAGGGAGGAGGAAGAGGGCAAGGAATTGGAGGGGAATATTTTGGTGGTTTTCTGGGATTTTCTTTTCTGCAATTTGTTTTTCAAATAAAAATGTGTAAAAGAGGGGAAACGAATGTACTGCGCGCAGAGCCCAGAATTGACGGACGGAAGAGGCCTTTTTATCATATAAATGACCAAAATGCCCTGTACAAATACAAGCTCATAACTTGAGATTTGGTTAATATTTTAGTTCGGATTGATATGATAAGAGCTATAGATAATATTCTGGATATTCGGTATGATTATTAAAATAATATTAAAGTTATATCTCTGTTAAGGGGGGTTGAGTTTTGAGCCGGTAATTTTAGTGTTTGAGCCGAAATCTTGAACGCAATGATATAGCGTTTAGTGATATAGCGTTTAGTAAGATATAGTGTAAAATTTTGAACGCTCTGTGTTTGCGTTTAAATTACCCGGCTCAATCGTTAGTTTGGGTGGTGTATTCCAGTCCCCCGAAAAATTAGATATATTAAAGATTCTCTTTGTCCCTAAATGTTCTTCTTATAGTAGATTTTTAAATAATTTACTGTTTAAGAGAATCTTTAATATATCGTTCAATATATAAGAAAAAAACATAGTAATATGAGATCTTGTTTAATCCGTCTCAACGACAATTTTAACAATATCAAAACATGTATTTAGAGATATTAATGTTACAGTACATGTCTCAGGAAATGTGAAGGAAAATGAGAAAACATTAAGGGACGAAGGGAGTATATATTAATAATCGATATCTAAATATCCATACTAAACGAATCCTTAGAGTATTGGATTTTTAAAATTAGTTACAACTTTGAATCTAAAGTTTGCTTAAGAGAATCTTTGAATAATAATCAAATCCTAATCTTTTGCTTATGTGCATGAATTGAATTTATTAATGAAATAAGATCATTGTTTACAAAAGCAAACTCAAATTGAACAAAGATGTCTCTATCAGTGATTGCATAATTGAATAGAACTCATAGGGTACGTAGAGATTGAGAGATAATGATTAGTTAAATATATCAAATTAATGTCTATTACGTGTTTGAGGTTGCAAATGATAGATACATGCATTAGAAGTAAACTTTCTTAATTACCATGAGAAGCCAGGGGTATTTCCGTCTTTTAAAATATATTGTGTGGGGTCCGCCATGTAACCGTAAGGTTGGGCTCCACTTAAACAAACTACGGAGTGATTATTAGAAAATTATTTTTTCCCGCCGAGTTCATGAATGACTCGTGGCGAGTTTATGTTACGACATCTGTCCGGGATGACGAGGGGCGGTGATTCAGTGAGGCATGGTGCAGGGTACACGCGATTGAATGACCGCATCGCATGCATGAAAGCGTATAGGATGAGACTACTGTGACGAATCAAGATGCGACACGTGTAGTCAAACGCCAACCTGCATGGACCTAACTCATATGGGCCTATAACAAGCCCTGGACATTACATGGTCTTTAAAAGCCCAATCTTGAATGATTGTAGGGGGAGTCTCCAAAATTGTCAATGTGATAAGAGATGGATGGACATGGTGATCACATTTCATCATTCTATATCTTCAGAATTAGGGCATTTAATTCTGTATCCATCTTTTTTATATCTTGTATCCGTTTTGAGTCCATTTTTAACGCGTTCAAACGAATCGGATCGGTTCTTAACGTATCCTGGCTGCGTCAAAAATTACAAGTTTTTCTTCAAAATTTCCAAAAACACGGTCTAACTTGGACACATCTGGAATGTGTTTCGGGCAACACTTTTTTTAGGCCCTTACTATTTAACGCCCACCCTTTTTGCTATTTACCGCCCAGGCGCCGTGCGTCACGCATGGTTTAAATCCCCACGCCACGCACCGAATAAAACCATGCGTGTCGCATGGACACAAACCATGCGTCACGCATGGATTTTTTACCTATAAAAGCCCAAAAACATCAAACCCTACCATTTTGTTACCTTCCCCAACTTCCCTCACGGCGGCTGCACCTCCACAACGCACCATTTTACCCAAAAACCATCATTCTCATCATCTTTTTTGCATATAAGGTATGTAAACATTAAGATTTCATTGTTATGGTATGGTATTGATGTATATATGAGGTTTTCATGTTGTTTTGATGATATTTACTTCAAAATCCAATGTGTATGTTAATTAGTTGATTAGAAATGATTAAACTTGTAATATATGAATGGATTGTGTACTTTGTTGATAATTTATTGACCAATTTGATATTTTCATGTGTATATAGTTTATTAGGGTTTTGATATTGAATTAGGGTTTTGTGAATTAGGTTGTTGAAATTTGGTATGATTTTGATGAAATTATTGAAAAACTGTTAGAATTTTGGAAAAACTGTTGAATTAGGGTTTGAAACATGAAGAAATTGTCGACGAACAATTTCTGGAATGTGCAATTCCACACGTCACGCATGGCTTTAATCCATGCGTGACGCATGGCTTCCATCCATGCGTGACGCATGGCTTCCATCCATGCGTGACGTGTGGAATTGCACATTCCAGAAATTGTGTTCTGCAGTTTCAGATGGGATTTGATGATATACTGATTGAGTTTTTGATGATATGCTGATTAAATTCAGTAAACTAATTAATTTTGTGGAATTGCACATTTTATGATGTAGATATGGATGGTGGTCGTCGACCTGGGCGCGATACTCGTCAAAAAAATAGAGAACTGAAGAAAAAAGATCCCATAGTTCCAAAACCAAGGAAGAAGAAGAATAGACAAGAATCGCCTCCTCGTCGTTTAGAGTTTTCTGGTGAGATGTAACAACAGCAGCAACAACAACAACAACAACAGCATCAACAACAACAACAACAGCATCAACAACAACAGCAACATCAGCAGCTAGCTTTGTCCGCTGCAAGTTTCGATCCCCAGGGTTCCCCTCATTACTTTCCTGGCACCCCCATTCTGATCCCACATCAAACACTGTTTCCACAACAAACACAGTTTCCAGGCTATCCGGGCTGTCCACAACAAGAGCAATCATTTGTGGAGATGATGAGACAAGATACTGGTTCTCATAACTTTGAGAACCCTCAGACGGGTGATGACCAGTACGCACTGGTTGCTTGTAGCAGTGCAGGGCCATCAGCTGGGGGTGCAAATGCTGATTTTGATTTTGATTATGAGCAGGAGCATGAGCATGAGGAACAAGGTGAGGAAGAGGATCAGACATATGAGAATGTTCATGAAGAACATGAAGAAGCGGAAGAGCAAGAGGAGCGAGAGGAACAACCCAGAAGACGACGACGACGACAACCTCCGGTCAGAAACATATACGTCCCTCAGTTAGAGGGGGGTACTCCTGGAGGTCCACAAATTCCGGAGCTGCTCATAAGCTTTGAAGCTCATACAACCTTTTTTGTGCAAAAAGGAAAGGTATGTAATTAGAATTTGGTTTATAGATTCAATACTTATCATAACTAATTTAATGTTAGGAAAATGGTTGAAAAAAATGAAAAAATTACATTCAGTTCATTATTTGATTATATGAAAGATGAAGTATGTTTATTTTTATTTATGAATTGATTATGTGTTGTGATATTAAATTTGTTAATGTATGAATTGATTTGATTAAATTGATGGATTATTTGTTGAACTATTTGTAGTTTTGTTGAAAATTTGGTTAAGGTGTGCTGTACAGAATGTAGAAACTGGTTTCTTTGCATTCTGTCTAATGCAAATCCATGCGTGACGCATGGTTCATGTCCACGTGTGGAACAGAACCATGCGTCACGCGTGGAATTTCATTTCAAAGAATGTCAAGTTTCTGCAGTTTCTGGAAAAAAATTATGCGTTATTGAAATGATTTGTGTTACGTAATTAATTTACAGGATAGAGGCGTACTCCCTTACCAGACCAGACAATCACAACTGAAAGATTGGGAACTTAATTCTGATTTGCCATGGGGTAATCACGCAGTTGCAACGGAGCTGACTCATCTCAGGCTGTTGATGTACGATGTGATTGATTATCCGCTCATCTGCGCCTTTATAGAAAGGTGGCATCCTGAAACAAACAGCTTCCACATGTCATTTGTTGAGATGACAGTGACGTTGCTCGACATCAAGAAGTTGTTGTTGCTTCCTATTCACGGGAAACCTATGGTGACCGACCCCACCGCTTCAGTCGGGAGAACTACCAACAAGAACTATTTTGGTGAAAAGGGACGACAAAATTTTCATCTTCAAAATGAACAGCTCGATAGTTATTGGATTAGAGCGAAAGAGTTTAAGGCGCACATTGAGGGCCTAAATGATCTCGTAGTTCATGGAATGGGCTATATATTCCACTTGTTGGCTTCCACAATCTTCACTGACAAGTCACAACATAAGCTCCCGGTGAGATTTGGTGCATTTCTAGGGAGTGTTGAAGAGGCAAGAAGTCTGTCTTGGGGATCTGCGGCGCTAGCATATTTCTATCGCCAAATGGGCATCGCTACACGCCAAAATTGTGGTTTGATCTCATTTTGTTTCACTCTCCTTCAAGTAAGTTTTTAATTATTTAGGAACTACATTTTTCAGCAATCATAACTTATTTCTATGGTTTTAATACTAACTATATTTTTTAAATGGTAGGGTTGGATATACACATACTTCCCATCCTTAGCAGCTGGTGTTCGGCGTAATCCTGATTGGTCAGTTGATCATCCTTATGCGTTTCGGTTTCTACCAGAGGAAGCGTTGCCAAACTACGACCCTGAAGCACGAAACTACAGAGCTGAACTAGATGCAATGAGGGCGGATCAGGTATTTGTGTTGCATTTTGTTTATATTTTAAGCCTCAGTTTTTTTGCAATTCCATGCGCCACGCATGGATATGTTTCATGCGTCACGCATGGGTCTATTTCATGTGTCACGCATGGGTCTGTTTCATGCGTCACGCATGGACTAATTCCATGCGTAACGCATGTTTACATGAAAAAAAACTGTGTAATATTTTTTACCTCTGTTTTGGTACCTTAAGGTGTAAAATTATTGTTTGAGTAATGCAAGACGTTGATATCGTTTTTAGGTTAATTGGAACCCGTATGGTGAAATCGACTTCAATGATCCTGCCTAGGCTCCTGCTCTTTTTTTCAGGGTGCTGAGCTGCATGGACATAACCGAGCCCCACCATCCTGATAGGCCGCCTAGGCAGTTTGGTAGGGTGCAGATGATTCCCAGGCCTCCAATTTCACCCCTTAAAGCCCATAGGCTCATCAACCCTAGGTCATATGTGGTGAATTATGATAGAATGGCGTGGAGTTGGGAGGGGATGGATATCCACAGGGCGACCCTTGAGCAGATGGGACCACCTGCGGAGACAGGTTTTGAAGAAGCTCCGGAGTATCTTGTGTGGTACATCCCCCGCACTCATCGATTTCTGATACCCGGCAGACACGCTGGCTTGGAAGCACAGCAGGTAATACATTTATCTCATGTAACTTGAGATCTTGATTTTTCTTTAAGTTTGATTTAAGGTAAACATTATGCAAATAGCTGATTTCAATATTTTATTTTATTTGTAGGTTTTTGACAGGGTCTACGATCACTTGTCACCATATGCAACCTTGTCTGATCCCTATGATGTTTCTGCAATGCATGGAGCCATAACCGAGGTCCTTCAAGATATTGAGCCGTGGACAACTATGTATCAACAACATCGGTGGTGATCTTGTTGGATTGGGTTCGATTGTTTTTTATGAACTGTTTGTTTTCGGATTTTCAGGATTGTCCGTTTTTCGTAAGGATTGTTTGTTATGACGTTGTTGAACTTTTCAATTCTGGTTAGCGTTGTTGAATTTGTTAGATTATTTGTTTAGGGTGCACAAGACATAAATCTGCATTCTGTTGGTCAAATGCAAAACCATGCGTCACGCGGATGCATTCCATGCGTCACGCACGGTTCTCTTCCATGCGTGACGCATGGAAGTGTAAACCTAGTTTCAAATCACCTATAAATTCACTCCCTCAGCATACCATTTCCACTCATTAATCTCTCCTTTTCACTCCCTCAGCATTAAGTTGATTTTTGAAGTTCTTCTTTGAAGCTCCATATTCCACATCTTATTCCTTACTTTCTCACTTGTTTTCTTACATTGTATTACAGATTGGAAACCAACATGACATCATCCTCATCATCATATTCAATACCACGAGAAGGCAACACCATTCATTGTCCAAATAAGAGGTGTAGGAAGTCTATCACGGTTTTCAGCGCTAATGTCAAGATGAGACCAAACCTGTATGGCCGAAGGTTTTTTACATGCCAATGTAACTTCAGGTGGGTGTTTCTTGATCCTAAGTATGGCCGTCATCATCTCCGTGTTATGATGAAATTGTTGGAGGAAAACCGGACACAAGCCATGAAACTGAAAATCTTTAACGAAGAGAAAGATTTGGAAACGGCTAAATGGTGGGTCAAGGAGCTCTATGAGGATTTTGAAGAGAAACCAGCTGATTCTGACGTTGCGTAGTGGTCTTAGTATTTCGTTCCTTTTAAGATGTAATGTGAAGTGTCTTGGTGTTTTGTCTTTGTTATGTTCGTTTTAATTTACGTTTCAAGAATGAGTCTTTTTTATGTTGTACTGAATCTGTTTTATTTTGTAATGTATCGGTTTTTTGTTGTAACGTATCTGTTTTATGTTGTAATATATCTGTTTTATGCTGTAATTCCGATGTCTCCTTTTGATAAGACAACTCATATGTCTCCTTTTGATAAGACTACTCATATGTCTCCTTTTGACAACACAACTCATATGTCTCCTTTTGACAAGAAAACTCATATGTCTCCTTTTGACAAGACAACTCATATGTCTCCTTTTGACAAGACAATTCGGAAGTGTTGCTTTTGACAAGTAAAGCTGAAATGGAATTTCTGCATTCTGTAGGAAAAATGCAATTTCATGCGTCACGTGTGGAACAAATCCGTGACGCATGGTTGTATGTTGCAAAATCTTATTGTTAAATTTAGAATGCTTATATTGTTGTTATGTTGACGAATGTTCAACCTTATTATATTTCAAATTGTATATGGTGCGCCATACATATTGCGACCTCGTTCGGTTTTCAAACTATGTTTCACTTACAAAGGTATAAATTTGAATTTCAAGTTACACACATGATCAAATAGACATTATAAGGATTGAAACAAAGTTTCATTCCATTTCGATAAAGTTTCGATGACGTTTTTGTCGAATTGGGCTTTATCGCCTTAAAAAAGACACTAAAAATGTGTTTCTTTGCACACTTAACTAGAAATACATTGAATAACCCTAGATTCATATATGCAAATCCATGCATCACGTACGGATACAATCTGTGCGTCATGCATGGATGATATCCGTGCGTGACACATGGATACAATCCGTGCGTCATGCATGGATACAATCCATGCGTTTTCTGGAATGTGCAATCCGTGCGTGACACACGGATTAAATCCATGCGTCACGCACGGATGACCTGGGCGGCAAATAGCAAAAAGGGTGGGCGTTAAATAGAAAGTATGTTTTTTTACACCGGGCACCCCCCTCGTTCGGAATGGGGTTCCGAACGAGTTAGCTGGCTCAAAATTGCCTATATATATTCGTTCGGAATGCCATTCCGAACCACACTCGAATTCACTCTCTTCTCAATCTTAAAAAAAAAACGCTCCCTTCTAAATCTTTCAAAAAACGCTCTCTCTCATCTCGATTATGGCTGGAACTCCTCCTAATCCTTTGTTTTCTGATCCGACGGCTGCAGATGAAGAAGTTTACGTAGGAAACGATTGGTGGTCGGGTTATGGTGTTCCAAATGCAAGTTACGCTGGTTCTTTTGGTAGTGGTTTTTTCAACATAGACGAAGCAAATAGTAGTAGTTACAACCTCCCCACCCCCACTTTGGGTGATCTCCAAAGGCATCAACAACACATGTTCTGGGATCCAATTGTTATAGGCGGAGCAACACCTCAAGAAGAGCCGGAGCAAGAGGAGGAGGATGTCCGAGCACCACGTCGGAGACGGAACACTGAGTCGGTTAGTATTTCTAAAAACCTGAAATATGCTTAATTTTGTAGAAATAGTGGAAAATGCTCAATAGTATTTCAAATGCATGCTAAAATTAGTTAATAGTGGAAAACGCTTAATTTCAATATTAACTGCAATGCATGGTAAAAAGAATTAGTTTAATGCATGTGGAAAGCGTATCAACACTTTTTAGAAAATACAAAAAAGGTTGAAAATTACTTAAAATCGCATATATGGACTTTAGTTATAATAATCGATGCTAAATTTGTATGTATTTCGTTAAAACTAGGAGGTAGTTAGAAACATCCGATCTAGAGTAGGAGAAGACCTCGAACCTGTTAGACACATGCTTCCTACCGCTACTAGAGGATCCGAGCAGGATACATGAGTACGCATGGGGTACAGGTTGTTTGGCATTACTGTACAGGCAGCTGGGTATAGCATCCAGGGCGAAATGCGTGCAATTTTCTGGTTGCGTAAGGCTTCTTGAGATTTGGATTTGCTTACATTTCCCGTATTTTCCTGGGAACCCAAACCTGGATGTGAGCTCCAGACATGATGCAATTCGGTCCTCCGAGTGCACCAAACAAATACTTGAGCCGTTTCAATGCCCATGCATAGTATGGGGCTGTCTCACAACAGATGAACGCTAGCGCAATACAATATGTATAGTTGGTGCAATTGAATCCAACAAACTGAAGTAACGGCCAACCATACCTATCAATTTCAAATTTAATAATTATAATTCAACAACGGTATTTGAAGTCATAATAATGAAATTTAGTGTACCTATTAGTCTTGTACGTCGCGTCCATGATCACCACCCGAGGGAACATTCTCAACAAATGTTCACAATCCAGATGAGATATGAAAAACGCTGACAACTTTTTCTCCCCGGTCTCCGGATTCGTCTCGTAGTGAATGTCTTTACGATAAGCTCTTCGATGGAGGAAATCTAATGACCACTGGGTCACAGTTAGATTTGCCAATGCTTTCTTCCTCTCCTTTTCCCTCACAGTGTACACTTGCCTTCTTGATATTGTGGAAGTCGGATTTTCCTGAAGCAACTGTGTATAAATAACCTTCGGCATTGCCCCGGCCGCTGATGCAATCATTATTTTTCGTCTCTGCTCTCCCGTCATCCTCGAAGCAAATGCATGGCCAATCAAGCTGCTGGAAAGACAGTGGTTGTGACATGCGTTCTCAACTTTTAGTATCCACCCAGCCGGCTCAACAAGAGTTGCTCGTCGATAATATCCTCTTAACATAAAAGGACAATTGTACTTCCTTAACCTACTAAGGTTGTTGATACGCTGCACTTTGTATAGCGTGACTAGGGATTATTACATTGATTTAGGAGTATTATTATATGTGTTTCGAGTCATTGTTATGTTCTGAGATATTTATTAAGAAGTGAAGAAATAGAGATCGGAACCGATTAAGAGTTGAAGACTTGAAGAAATCACCGACGGCGATCGCCATGGATTAGCGGCGATCGCGGTGGAGCAACAGAGAGGAGCCGAGAATATTTAATAAATCCGCGATCGCGGGTATTGTGCTGAATTCCCCTTTGTGCGCGAGATGGGTCGTGGATTTGAAGCAAGCAGCCGGCCCAACTTTTGGATGGAGCCCACGTGGAAGAAGCAGCAGTTGGGCTGCACAATTGAAAGCAAATACCACCGAGTTGTGCTTTCTTTTATTCCTTTTGTTCTATTTCTTTCCTTTTTCCTTTTTCCTTTTTCATTAATTAGTTTTAGGATATATATTTAACCATATATTTTTAGGGTTAGCCTCTATTTAAAGAACCCTAGTTCTTTCTTTCTTTCTTTTATCATCTTTTCCATCAGACAATTTAGTTCTGCAACCATGAGCAGAAACTAATCTCCATTGTTTTACTTAGCGGTTGAAACCTTCAGTTATTAAGTTGTGAGATTTCTGAACTCTTGTTCTTTTCCTATGGGTTTGTATTAATTCTCTTGTTCTTCATCTATTGATTTCTATTAGTTTTGCTATCTTGATCACCTAGTTTGATTGATAGTTTTCTATTGCTAGACTAGGAATATACGGTAAAATTCCTTGTCATTGTAGCATTCATATCTGCATGATCTGGTAGTTGATTGCTTTTATGAAAGAGAATTGATTGCATGTTAATACTTGACGGTTGTAAGTTATTACATGCATCCTTATGATTCCTGTGCCCTTTGCTGCTATTTCATCTAATCTTGAGAGGTTTCCCTGATTGTTGAATAGTAAGTATTATCAGGACCGGTTGGCCTGCTGATATATTAAAGATTGGAATAGGAACATTCCCTAGGATTGAATAGAATTTGAGATAAATCTATGATCAACTTGATTGACTGTTGTGTGGATACTTGCTAGGTGAAACCCCTTCTCATCATATTCTCACCCAAACTTTCTTTGCTTGATACTTGTTACTTTTGTGTTTCATACAATCAAAACCCCCCTGGTTACTTGTTACTTGTTCGTTAGTTGGTATTTCGCTTGACTGCATAGCGATTGGTGTTTTGATTCCCTTGAGTTCGACCTCTACTTGCTTGCTATACTTTAGTTAGTGTTTAGAGTTTTCTTTGATTTGGCACTACGACTTTAGCCTCATCAGTTGCTACGCTGCGACGATGGTTCTGCTACATCTCCTTCAAGATTAATCTTCTTTCGATGTTTTCTATAACTACCGGATTGCTCACAGTGCAGAAATATCCTCTTGTTGGCCATTGATGATTTCGTGGTGATAACCATACACAAGGCATAACCGACCTTCCTAACCCACTCTCTCAGAAGATCCATAGTAGGAAATCTCTCACTAGTCGAAAAATGGACACTATAGTCGATTTTTAAATATTCCTCATCACTACAGTATCCCTATATAAAATTACTCAAATTTCAATACTACTATATCAATAAAATAAATTATAATGAAACGCTATAAAAAAAGGTTTATAGGTACTTACACGGAAATATGTATCATCTACCGGCGCAGACAAATCAACCTCCTCCTCCACCGACGTCTCACTAGAAGAACACTCCCGTCTTTCTTTCCAACTACCTGCCCTTGAAGAATTAGTTGAATCGCTTTCATACGTCATTTTTTGTGCTTCTTCCGATTGGGTTTGATAATTTGGCCATACAATTCCGATTTTATAGACTCCGTCAAAATATAGCCGTTCACATTTTCAAAAAATATAGTCGTTTTCCCGTTCGGAATGGGGTTCCGAACGAGATTACCCGAATATTTATGACGTCATAAATATATATATAAAAAAAACCTCGTTCGGAATGAGGTTCCGAACGAGAAACAAAATTTAAAAAAAAATATTCGGGCAATCTCGTTCGGAATGGTGTTCCGAACGAGATGGTGCTGTCGGGTGTAAAAAAGGTGTTGCCCGGTTGTCACCCGTTTTTAAAAGGTTCAACATACATTTCACCTAGCTATCCAATTATATAACAAAAACTTTAACTACAGCTATTAAACAACTTGTTAACCGATTATACTTTCTCCTTAATTTTTTTAATATAAGCTCAAGAATCTAATCTACTATATAACTATTAAAACAAGGAAAAGAGTCTTGGATCAAGAGAATGAATGTGGAGCCTTGGATCAAGAGAGATCCAAGAGTCCATATGATGACACGTGACACCCTTTGTCCCCCTTGTCCCCACCGCCGCCAGACCACCTCCGACCACCGCCGGACCATCTTTAATAAACATCAAGTGTTCATAAATGTTCATCACAATGTTCATAAATGTTCATTTGTATATACTCTACTGAATGTTCATCACATTATACTTAAAAGTTCACCAAATTTTGATGAACATCAAGTGTTCATAAATGTTCATCACATTATACTTAAAAGTTTTCCAACTGAATGTTCATCACATTCTACTTAAATGTTCACCAATTTTTTATGAACATCAAGTGTTCATAAATGTTCATCACATTATACTTAAAAGTTTTCCAACTGAATGTTCATCACATTCTACTTAAATGTTCACCAATTTTTGATGAACATCAAGTGTTCATAAATGTTCATCACATTATACTTAAAAGTTTTCCAACTGAATGTTCATCACATTCTACTTAAATGTTCACCAATTTTTGATGAACATCAAGTGTTCATAAATGTTCATCACATTATAATTAAAAGTTTTCCAACTGAATGTTCATCACATTCTACTTAAATGTTCACCAATTTTTGATGAACATCAAGTGTTCATAAATGTTCATCACATTATACTTAAAAGTTCACCAAATTTTGATGAACATCAAGTGTTCATAAATGTTCATCACATTATACTTAAAAGTTTTCCAACTGAATGTTCATCACATTCTACTTAAATGTTCACCAATTTTTGATGAACATCAAGTGTTCATAAATGTTCATCACATTATACTTAAAAGTTTTCCAACTGAATGTTCATCACATTCTACTTAAATGTTCACCAATTTTTGATGAACATCAAGTGTTCATAAATGTTCATCACATTATACTTAAAAGTTTTCCAACTGAATGTTCATCACATTCTACTTAAATGTTCACCAATTTTTGATGAACATCAAGTGTTCATAAATGTTCATCACATTATACTTAAAAGTTTTCCAACTGAATGTTCATCACATTCTACTTAAATGTTCACCAATTTTTGATGAACATCAAGTGTTCATAAATGTTCATCACATTATACTTAAAAGTTCTCCAACTGAATGTTCATCACATTCTACTTAAATGTTCACCAATTTTTGATGAACATCAAGTGTTCATAAATGTTCATCACATTATACTTAAAAGTTTTCCAACTGAATGTTCATCACATTCTACTTAAATGTTCACCAATTTTTGATGAACATCAAGTGTTCATAAATGTTCATCACATTATACTTAAAAGTTTTCCAACTGAATGTTCATCACATTTTACTTGATCTTTATCAAAAATTACATAAATGTTCATCATCTCATACTTAAATGTTTGATAAACATCCTTAAATGTTCACAAGAATTTATTCAAAAGTTCATTACTCAAAAGTTCATTACAATAAACTTAAATGTTCATCACGCTGTTCATAAATGTTCATCAAAATGTTTATAAATGTTCATTTTGATATACTCTACTGAATGTTCATCACATTTTAATGTTCACCAACAGAATGTTCATCACATTATAATTAAATGTTCATCACGTTGTTCATAAATGTTCATCAAAATGTTTATAAACGTTTATTTTGATATACTCTAGTAAATGTTCATCACATTTTAATTTCATGTTCACCAACAGAATGTTCATCACATTATAATTAAATGTTCATCACATTATATCTAAATGTTCATCACATTATATTTAAATGTTCACCAATTTGAATTAGACTTAAAATTTTCATTTTATACTTTAACTTTTTCATTTATTATTGGACCACCGTCGGACCTCCACCGGACCTCCGCCGGACCTCCATCGGACTTCCGGTCGCCGGACCACCACAACTACCCCCACTTGTAGTGGGGGTAACTAGTTTAATCTAAGCCATTGGAAATGACTTAGATTCATTCTTATTTATCTCTAAGAGAGGATTTATTATGGGATTCTCACCCTTAAAACAATACTCTCTTTTTGTCACATGACATCCCCTCCTTCACCATGTCATGTGGTAGCAATCCTCCATTTTCTCTTAATAATACATCGCCACGTGGCGCTTCAACATTCAATTCTTTTAACACGTTATGGAAATTGTGCTTATAATAGGAAGGTTATAAATATGTGTATATCTTTATTTTAGAATAATTAATATTTTTAAGATACTATGTTTATTTATTTATATTTTTAACCTTCTATAAATTATATTGTATGTGATTTAATAAACAAAGAGTTCTGTAATAATAATATAGAAAATATTTAATCTCATAATTTTAAAAAATTAAATACTTTAAATCAAAATTATTAAAATATTTAAACAATGTTTGATTAACCCCTCTTTATTAAAAATGTTTATCATACTTAATTCAAAAACTTTATATTAAATAATTGATTATCTTTTTACTTTAGCTATTTAAGTAATAATTTAAATTAAGCAATTATTTTTAAAAATTATAGTAAATTTGTAAAAGGTAGGTAAATAAATTAACTCAATTTGATAGGATATTTTAACCTAAATTATTTCTCAATGAATATAATAGAAATTTTAACCTAAATTACTGAACTAGTAAGAATATAATAGAAATTTCTCAATGAAAAGAATAAAAGTTGACTACTGATTCTATTTAAAGTTCAAGTTATATAGGTTCATAGAGCCAGCCTTTCATTCTCAATTCAATCAGAAGAAGCATTACATGGAAATTACTTGCTGTACAGATGCTTTTCAAATCATCTTTACTTTTAGAGATTGAGTTTACTAATACTGTAATCACAAAACGTATGACTTGTATAATGGCTTCCCTTGATGAATGGGATCATCCACA
Organism: Oxyria digyna; assembly: GCA_029168935.1. NCBI lineage: Eukaryota > Viridiplantae > Streptophyta > Magnoliopsida > Caryophyllales > Polygonaceae > Oxyria > Oxyria digyna. The sequence continues at coordinate 15,712,675 of JAPVLV010000004.1, read as the reverse complement.
TGAGTGTTTAATCAGTGCGTCTTTCAGTTCTCCAGCTTGAATCTCACCATGAATAACCTGTAAGAACACATAAACCAGCACTTTTGATCAAAATCTAAGAGAAAATATAAAAAGATTAGGGTCACCACTTGTTTTATCTGATTACTCTTTACCTGCACCACAAATGAATTTGAGGCTATGCCTTTACAAGATGTTACATTAACATCAGTCACATGAAGCCCCAAATAGTCCAATGTCTCAAGAACTCTAGTGAATGCACCAACTCTCGCCTTGCAAAGGATCTTGATCAGGAATTGTTTCATAGAGAGTTGGTTGACTTCTACCTGAACCTAAACACAATCAATCATGGTTAATTATACAAAATTAAAAGTTGAGGATAACAGTTTAAGAAGTTTTTACCTCATGGATTTTGTTATCAGTATCCAGTTTAGCAGCAAACTGAACTGACCCATTTGATCCAGAGGGCTTTGATTTAGTTCCATTGTTGCAGTCGTCGTCTTTTTCTAACTCCTCAAGCTCTTCCTGTAGTTCTTTCACCTTTGTTTGCATCTCTAAAATGTGATCGGCGGCATCGTCTAGTGTTGCAGCTTGATTCATCTAAAGAACAAATGGCATTAATTAGCAAATTGGAAGGAAATGAACAAAATTGTGCAAAAGAAGTTTGTAAAATATGGTGTTGTTTACCTTGGAAATCTTTGGGACCAAAGAACGAAGATCACAGAGCCCACGTTTAATCCTGGCCCTTCGATTCCTCTCTATTATTAGATTCTTTGACTTAAACTGTTTATCTTTCTCATCCTCTCCATGGCTCACATTGGACATTTCATTAAGAGTTTTAGCTTGGGGTGGTTGCAACATAAGTTGTAGCTTTGGTGAAGAGTTTTCAGACTGACAGTTTAGACCAAGGGATGGAGGAATTGAACCAGAAATGGAACCTTCAAGCTTGGGATAATTGCTGAATTGCCCAGAAGCAAGATCTGACATTGAAGGCTTGAAATCTGATTGCTGGAAATAATGAGTGTAATTGTTTGTGTAGCCGCCTAGAATTAGTTCCGTGTTCTCAGTGAACGTAACATCCTTGTAGTTCAGTGATGGGATAGTTTCTAATTCTAGGAAATCATTAAACTGAGAAGCTACAAACTCTGTGATTTCCTGGTTCTCCAGTATCTGTAACATAAAACAGTTAAAGTCAAGGAATGAGTTTTAACAGTTGTCCTCTACCAATGATTATTTACATGTTTTGCTGCAAAAAGCTCCACAATGCCCTCCATAACGGGGATCAAAACTCGTGTACCAGTTGTTTCCTGTTGGAAGAACAAAACTCAATCTTAGTTTTGAGCTGAAATGGAGTTAGCAAAAAAAAAACACTTTAAAAACCATATTCATCAGCAAAACAAACCACATGAAATGCTTTTGGAGCTAACTTATCAGGCAAGTTGATCCATCTGGGCTGGCTTGAAACTAAGACTTCTCCATATATCCTGATAACAGGTTATAGTCAGATCAAAGTGTATATACCAATGTAACAGTAGAGGGACACATATAATGAAGGAGAACGATACTCGGATTGAAGAGGCATGGAAAACGGAAACTGGGCTAGAGCAAGACAAGACTTCTTGATTGCTGGATGTGGATTGAAAGAGTCCCTGCAAAGGGCAGTTGACACCAGGAAGCACTTATTGTCTTCTCTTGTAGGACTATTCATGCGACTTTCACCATCACAACCAGTGACACAGCAACAACTCACCCATTCAATCGGCCTAGAACAATCAAGCAAAAAGGAATCATACATGGATCAATAATAGCTCAAAAACCATGGCATTGATTTTACCATCTTAATTCTTGAGCAAGCATAGTGTTTGCTAACATACCTTAAAATACTGCTAGCTGAAATCTTCCAAACTACACAATAGTCCCACGTTTGAGATCCAAGAAGTATGGGTCTTAGCCATTCCAGCGCTCCCTCCAAATGAGCCATTTTTCCCCTTTCTCTCAGACCTTTCTTCAAACACTTGGTATGCTCTGCCTTTATTGATCCCAAATGGGTCTCAAAAGCAAAAACAATTAGCTCTCTCCCAACGATTCTCCTGTAACCGTATCAGATTGTTGTGTGTCAGATTGCTTTTATTCTCTCTCTTAAAAATAATGAGAGTGACACTCCTTCATACCTAACCCAGAAAAAAGAATCAAAAACTCATGCATAAATGTAAATTCATCTGAAAAATTAGCAAATAGGCGGGAGAGAAAGGGTGATTTGGGAATTTCGGGAGAATATCTCGTTTCTGTACTTCCTGTCTCTGCTGTAACGGCTGAGATTTTTGCACCTCCTTCCCTAACAAAACTGATTTATAATGCATATCAGCATATGTGACGTCCATATTCTGATCTTGCTTTGCTGTATCTGTTGCCAGTCCAGTTACAGTTATTCTTCTGTTTCTCCAACTGCTAGTAATGAATATGTTTTCCCACACATTTTAATTGTCTTGAGAATATTATTAAGCTGCAGAAAAGTGTAATGGAATATACTGCAAACCTCTATGATTTTTCACAGTGATTATGATCTAAAAACAACCTAATTTAAGCTTTCAAATGCATATGTTGCTGTTCAGAGGGTTGATAGGAAGAAGTTCAACAGGAAGTTCACTTACAATGCAACAGGAAGATCATAAATACCAACATTCTTCCTTCACCAACTTCATCTTCTAAGAAATTCCGGAGTGTTTCTTGAACCATGAGTACCCGCCATTTTCAAGCCTTGTTTCTTATCTCCATTGTTTCAATCTTCCTGCTCACACAAGAAACAGGCATTCCTCTGAATCTTTCCTTCAATCCCGCAAGATCATTCGTCTGATTCTTTCTTCTTTCATTTGCAGATGGAGCTCCAACCGGAATCTGCTACGGCCGCGTCTCCGACAATCTCCCGCCGCCATCCGCCGTCGTCGCTCTCCTCCAGTCCAACGGAATCTCACGCGCAAGAATCTTCGACGCCGATCCCGGTGTCCTCCGATCGTTCTCCGGCTCCGGAATCGAGTTGATGATCGGCGTCCCTAACGAAGCCTTACCTTCGCTCGCTAACAGCGCCGTCGAATTCTCTCTCCAATGGCTCCATGAAAACATCTTCGCGCACATCTCTCCTGACCAGATCCGGTACCTTGCTGTTGGCAACGAAGTATTCGTCAAAGATCCGTATTATACGCCGTTCGTTGTCCCTGCAATCTTCAACCTCCATCAAGCTTTACAGACGCTAAATCTCCACCAGACGATCAAACTCTCGACTCCGCACGCCGCCTGCGTTCTCCAGATCTCCTATCCGCCTTCCAACGGATCGTTCGTCCCCTATCTGCAACCAGAAATGGCTTCTCTCCTGCAATTCTTGCAGGTAAATCCCCAATTCCAACAATTAGGTCAAATGAGGTCAAATTTCAACTAATTTCTCGTTTTACAGGAGACGAATTCGCCGTTGATGGTGAACATCTATCCGTTCTTCAGCTACGCGTACAATACAAAGGCGATCCCGCTCGATTACGCGCTCTTCAAGTCGCCAAACATAGTGTTGGATCAAGGATTGCTGTACAGTAACCTATTCGACGCGACGATCGATTCGTTCGTTGCGGCGATGGAGAAGCTAGGGTTTGGAGGCGTGCAGATACTGGTAGCGGAGACGGGATGGCCGAAGGCTGGATTGGAAGTGGCGACAGTCGAGAACGCTTTGGCGTACAACAGAAACGTGATTGTAAGGGCGCAGAACAATGCCGGAACTCCGAGACGGCCGGGGATCGGAATCGAAGTTTTCTTGTTCGATCTGTTTGATGAAGATCGGAAGGGAGGAGAAGAGTGTGAGAGGCATTTCGGTGTGTTCGATATCAATGGAGTTAAGGCGTATGACGTCAGCTTCACATAAAGGTGACGTTGGATTTACAGAGAGTTTATCCCTGCATTAACCGTGCAAAATTTGCATTAACATACCAAATTACCAGCGTTAACATACTTGTTTGTAGTTGAGGGAAACGTCAAATTGGACGGTGATGCGTCAGGATGTGAATGGATAGGAATAGGATAAATCGTTGTTGTTTGGATTTCAGATTTTCATCAAGTTATCTTATCCTCATTCAACAAGCCACCAATTTGTACGAATCCTGTATCAAAGGTGCTAATAATGAATGAGATCAATGAACGCGCTAAATAGAGGGTATCACAAGATCTAGTTTGAATTGAATCTTTTGTATTGGATGAACGAGACTTCATTTACATGCCACATTATCTATTTTCGTCGCACTTGCTTACATGATATACAAAATAATGCGCTGACATACTTGAACGAGAGAAGAAAGATTATCAGCCTGTTCGGATAAGATAAATTTAAGCTAGCTTAATTTTTCAAAACCGTTGAATTCCTAGCTTATCAAAACATGAAGCTAGCTTAAATTTTTAAAAAGCAAAGGCAAAAACACATTTGCCGAACAGGTAGCGTTAAGCAATTTCTTTATCCTAGCTTTTAGATTAATTGTCATGAACTACTTAACGAGACGAACATCAATCGTAAATACGACTGCACTTTAATCTTGAATCACGTTAAGTAAAATCAGATACTACTAATACAAATGAAAAAACCCCACCAACTAAAAGCCAAGCTCCGTCCAAATAAAAATAGAGAATTATTGAGTCGACGGGTGAGCTACGTGTTTGACGATATATACACAGGAAATTGTGGCGAAATGGCGAATAAAAAGACGAGCTTGAAGCGATGATAGGCCGGCGGGGTTGGCTACATGAAAATAAAATTAGTATGAAGCACGTGGCTCTTATTCCGATTACTAGAAGATGGATTGTTTGCCCAATTATATTGGATCCATCAATATAACTTCCACTTTCAGATTTCTTCAGATTCCTCACCTCAATTCGGTTGCTCAGTTTCAGATTCCGGGACCCATATCAGTAGAATTGCCAGATCTATCAAGTGCGTTTTGTTCTCTCTTTCCTCTAATTCTCATCTATGGTTGATTTCTGGGTTATCTATTATGCAATTTCATGAATTTCGGGTCAAATTTACTTCTTTTGATGGGGAATTGTCCGTTTTTAATTGCAAATTTCATGAATTTCGGGTCGAGTTTACTGGTGAAATTTTGAGGGCAGAGATTGAAATTGTGATGCTCTGTTTAGGCTCAAAATGTTTTTGCCCAATTTGCTGGATGTGTATTAGTATTAACTATTAACATTTGCGCTCAAAGGAGTAATCTTTGATACTTAATTTTCATGAGCAAATTTCATTCTATAGTCTTTGATTCAATTGAGCTGAGGTTAAATTTGAGCTCAAAGGAGTGATCTAATGAAAAGTTTTACTCAATTATTAGGTTGTTGTTGCTGAAATGGGTGTGAGCAAAAGTAATAACGAGTGCAATGGATTCCGGCCTCGTATTGCAGTAGATCCTGCATTTGTTAGATTCTTCTCCCAAGTTCCTTCGATGCTACAAAACATTGTAAAGGTTGGTAATCTCTCAAAGATATAACTATCATTATGATTCAATGCATCTTTCTTTGTTCACTTTATTGACTATCATACATGATTGTTTAGCAGACGCGCTTAGAGATATTCAAGAAAAAGGAGGAGAGAAATGATTCAAGCTTGCTCGGTTCGAGGAAGGAGCAGAAACCGTCTAATTTTCAGGTTGATCTGGATAAACAACTGCAGCTGTGGAGAGAAAATCCAACTTGGGATGTTCGAACGCCCGTTATTGACGTAAGAACTAAACTTAAAAAGTCGGGACATTATAATGTTACTTGATGATCGACGTGCCTAAATTTTCCTTGATTTCGTTGCAGGTAAGTGTTCCTAAAGGATCTCTTTGTAACCTTTATGTTAGTCATGATCTTGGGTTGCCTCCAGATGCCGTCTTCAACATTGTTACTGCTCCTGATAATAGACGCGTCTTCAAAAATATCAAGGTAACTAATAAGCATTTTAACACGGATAAAGATCAAGTACGAATGAGCTTATTGTACGAATGTATGAATACATGCATATTCTTCTATTGTACATGCACATTCCTTCACATTCGCATAGATCATGTATGTGAATATAGAAGAATGTGCATGTATTCGTAATTCGTTGGATGATAATAATTTTCACATTAATCTTTTCCTTTTAACACAATTTTACCAAAATTCAGAGAAAAGAAATTACGACTTACGAGTGTTTTTTTTACTCAGGCGGTGCTCTCGAGGAAGGTTTTATTTGATGACGGGTCAAGACAAGTCGTTGACTTGGAGCAAGCGGCTATATGGAAATTCCTTTGGTGGTCAGGAACACTCTCGGTCCACGTTGTAGTTGATCAAAACAGAGAAGACTATTCAGTAAGATCATTTTCCAACAATACAAACCCCAAGAACATCTTTAATGGCATGATTTGGAGTAAACTTATGTTACTCTTTGGATTTGCAGATGAAGTTCAAACAAGTAAAATCAGGACTGATGAAGAAATTCGAGGGTCATTGGAGAGTGGAGCCCGTATTCGTTGATGAGGATTTATGTACTCGTTTCAAGCCCCGAACGCTCTCAGAATATAATTCATGTACACGAGGTAAAGGAAGGATCGGGTCAAGAATCAGCCTCGATCAGCTTCTAGAGCCAGCCATTGTTCCTCCTCCGCCTATATCTTGGTATCTAAGAGGGGTCACCACAAAGACGACAGAAATGCTTATAGACGACCTCGCTGCAGAGGTAGCAAGAATAAAGGGCGTGTATGAACCGGAGTCTAGCACTGAGGATCATCGGGAAACGTCTGATGGCACGAACGAGTTGGATGGTATTCGGGACATTAAAGAGAGATGGGCTTTACGTAGGCGAGATGCAAGGCGTTTTCGTGTCAGGTCGTAATGACAGTATTCTAGTCTTTATTTTTTCTGTTTACTTGATTCAATTTTATGAGTATATTGTGCAACATTGTTTAATGTTTGTATGAGATATGTAGCTGTTCATAGTTTGCTGATAGAAAGTAATAAAGTTTGCTTCATAATTCATGGTATCACAGTTTCCTCCGGCTATTATCCAATGTATATATGATACGAATTTCTGGGTATGTGAGAGATTTGTCAGTGTAGTTTTGCCTTCGACATCGATATTAGTCGTTACAAAATGGTGTAGGTATAGTTCTAACCACCGATCAAAATGGTGTAGGTATAAAAATAGAAGGAAATAACGGGTAGGTATGGCACATGTATCACAATCTCAGCTTTCCCTCTAAGAAATTTGGTATATCTGCAAATTTGGGAATAAATAATTTATTACTAAATGGAAAAAATTGCAACTATAAATACACCAAACTTCGCTCATGTAATAGTTGCGGCACCGTTGAGCTGAATCTCACACACAACTGATCTTTACCCCCTTTTTCTCCGTCAAAGGTAATCTTCATCTCTTGCAGGTTGTCTTGCTCAAATTTTCATTTGCTTACTGTAGATCTGTGTACAGTTAGTTGGATGTATGCTAATCAGTGTTGAAATTCAATTTGCGTTTTGTGCTTCTAGAATTCGAGTGTGTGCTTTGTTAGCTGGATTTTGAAACACAGATCGGTTTTGATACGAATTTCGAATTGCAGATCTGAGCTTCCGATTGTCTTTTAACTGGTTTTGTTTCCTTGATCGCTTTCGTTTGGTTAGGTTACGAGATGGCACGTAAGAAGATCAGAGAGTACGATTCAAAGAGGTTGTTGAAAGAGCACTTCAAGAGGCTCGCTGGCTATGAGCTGCCTATTAGATCTGCTCAGGTATACTTCAATTGGACAATTGCTGATCTGGGTTTTTAGGTTTTGGTTTATATTAGTAAGTTTCCTGTTCTCACTGGCAAACGAACTGCACTAGATCATTGCAGAATTAATTAGTAATACAGATTAGTTTAACTGTTTAGTGCTTTTTAGAGCTGAATTTTGGAACCAGTTCTTGAAGAGCTGAGAGTGATCTTACTTTTCTCTTTGCAGAGCATGAGCTACTGCTTATTTTGAATTCAACCCTGTTTTAATATACTTTGTTCAGAGAATTAATACTGCCACCAATCTATAAGTTAAATTCTATTTTGGTGGAGCTTTTATGCAGTACATTGTTCATTTTATAACCACATAATCCGCAACACATATAACAGACTTTGTCAGAGCTTATATGATATTTTGTTTTTTCTTTTCGTCAGATCACTGAGTCTACTGACTTGAAAGAAGTAATTGAGAAGGAGCCGTGGCTTTCATCAGGAAAGTTGGTTGTGAAACCTGATATGTTGTTCGGCAAACGTGGCAAGAGTGGTTTGGTTGCCTTGAATCTGGACTTTGTGCAAGTTGCTTCTTTCGTCAAAGAACGTCTTGGCAAGGAGGTGAATGAATCTCTATGTTGCTTTATGAAGTCATGTTTTTCTATGCACCAGCTATTATAGGGTTAATTTATTTATTATGCATGATAGCTGATTCTTCTGCATAACTTGTACAGGTTGAAATGAGTGGATGTAAAGGACCTATAACCACATTTATTGTTGAGCCCTTTATTCCACACAATGAGGAGTTCTACCTGAACATTGTTTCAGAGAGACTTGGATGCAGCATAAGCTTTTCAGAATGTGGAGGAATTGATATTGAAGAGAACTGGGACAAGGTACTCTTTGATGGAATCATCTATTCTATGGAAGGATAAAAAATAAATATGGAAGATACATAGTGCAATATAACCATTGTCCAGGAATTAACTTCTGCTTATTTCTATCAGGTTAAGGCTATTTTTGTTCCTACTGGAACCACTCTCACATCTGAAGTTTGTGCTCCTCTTATTGCAACCTTACCCTTGGAGGTGAGCTCTTCGTCATGAATGTCTTTCTGATTAATGCTTCGATACAGCATTTATTGAACATCTGAATTTATAACTGAAAACAAAAACGTGATGAATATTAAGAAACAACAACATAAACATTGGCGTGACAAATGACAAAATAAATATTGACTGATTCTCTATCTAGTTTGTATCCAGCTAGGTGTTCTTCCTTCTATTTTATCATGTGACAAATGACAACACCTCCAGTTGAAGTGGACAATCAGTCTGTTTTTATTGTCTGTCAATGCTGATATTTTTTCATTTGCTATGTAGGTTAAAGGTGTAATGGATGAATTTCTTAAAGTAGTTTTCACCCTATTTGAAGGTATGCTGAAGATGGTAGATGAACGCTATTCAGTTGTCTATCATGACACTTTTTTTTATCAATCTAATTAGTTGCTTTGCACCATATGCACTACCAGATCTGGACTTCACTTTTATGGAGATGAATCCTTTCACGCTAGTGAATGGAAAGCCTTATCCTTTGGATATGAGGGGCGAGCTGGATGACACAGCTGCCTTCAAAAACTTCAAGAAGTATGCTCTTTCGTCTTGCCTTTTCTTTCAGTGGTTTAATGTTTTCCTTTTTCATGATCCACTGAAGCTAAATCAGTCTGTCTTAGTGTCACTCTCCATATATGGAAGCCTTGTGAACCTCTATCGTTCCTAATGTACGTCTAATTTTTCTCAGATGGGGAGATGTCGAATTTCCGTTGCCATTCGGAAGGGTTATGAGCCCTACAGAGAGTTTCATCCATGGTCTGGATGAGAAGGTATAAAATTCTCTGCTTATCGAAATGTTGATTTCATCCTTTCATCCTTAGGGTTACAACTGACTAAAGCCAAAGTATAATGCATAATGGGAGATTTATTGTATATGAAAGATCTGGCTAAATCACTTGTCTCGTAAATTTAATACAGACAAGTGCATCCTTGAAGTTCACCGTCTTGAATTCAAAGGGAAGAATTTGGACTATGGTGGCTGGAGGTGGAGCAAGTGTCATCTATGCTGATACGGTATGAATAAAATTATCCAATGTTTGAGGGTTTAGTTTTTTAGTGTTGTAACAGTGTATTTCACTATACACCTGGAGATTGAGGTTTATTTTCTTAGGTTGGTGATCTTGGCTTTGCATCCGAGCTTGGAAACTATGCAGAATATAGTGGTGCGCCCAATGAAGAGGAAGTCTTGCAGTATGCGAGAGTTGTAATTGATGTAAGTCGAAACTTCTTTCACTACAATATAATTTACCAAGAACTACTAGACATGTGAATTGTTGTCTGATAAATCATTTCACAGTGTGCAACTGCTAATCCCGATGGTCTGAAAAGAGCCCTGGTAATTGGAGGTGGGATTGCCAATTTTACTGATGTTGCTGCTACATTCAATGGAATTATTCGAGCACTGAGGGAAAAGGTAAATAAAACCTCCACCACTCAATATTTTCAACCAGAATGTTTGCCTGGAAATGTAGAACACTGATCTTCTGCGTTTAAAAAAATTAAAATAGGAATCCAAGCTTAAAGCTGCAAGGATGAACCTATATGTGAGGAGAGGAGGTCCAAACTACCAGAAGGGTTTGGCCAAAATGCGTGCTTTAGCAGACGAGATCGGTCTTCCCATCGAGGTAATATATATTGCCTATACTTTCAATTGTTCTTAGAAGTTAAAAGGCATGTACACTAAAACATGCTTTGATTTATTGTTACAGGTGTACGGACCGGAGGCAACTATGACGGGCATATGCAAACAGGCAATCGAGTGCATCAACGCAGTTGCCTAATCAAAAACATGTCTTCTGGATTAAGGTTTTAAAAAACACCACAAAGTAAATTTCTTTCAGCTGCAGTACTAAAACTTATAGAATTCTTTCATGCTGGTCTAAACATGTCCATTTTGATTGTGTTCATGAGCCTCATAAGAAGGACCTTACCTTCCCTTTTTTAATTTGTCTAATAGAGATATTCATTTTATATTAGAGCAATAATTCCTTCATTGACTATGCCTAATGATGCTACAGCAAGATTGAAATTTGTAGTACTCCTCCCACGTACTTATCTGATTATTAGGTAGCTCTAAATATTAAAACATTGGAAAATTTAGGTCCATGTCTGAGACTTTTTCTGCAGAAAAATTACTGTGAAACCATACTAGAATAGCTCAAAACTAGCTATTTAACCAAACCCACTAACCCCTCAAAGTTGAACGTTGACAAATGAAAGAAAAACACCTGAAAGTTGGATTTTGTTTTCTTTATCAGTATCATTTTTCTCCAAGTTTGGAAAACATGTTTGTATGTGGTTTGCTGATTTACCTTATTCAAACAAATAGGGAAATTGCGGGCAGCCGTAAGACGTGAAGTTCACATTACTATGTTGCTTTTCATCTTATATTTTGGCCGACAAAATGAGCTTATTTTATTGAGAAATTGAGAAGAAACGACCAAGAAAGCATGCGCACCATGATTATTAGGAAAGAAGTAATAATATATCAACCCAACAAAACTATACAGTATACATTGTATTAATCCAATTAGCTTTATCTAAAATTAAAATATGACATAGGTGGCTTCCAAGTTATGTTAAACAAAGCTAAATTCAGCTCGTCTGTTTGTCCAAGTCAATAGCCAGTAGTACCTGAAGCTTGATCGGGCAAGGCCTCACTTCTTAAGTGGTTGGTGCAAAATTTAGCATGATCATCAACTTTGACCTTTGCAATTTCACACAAATTCATAAGTTCCATAAGTTATTAGGTAGAGAATTCTAAATGTTCGAAACAGATTAGGATCACTGATTTTTATAATGAACAAGGCATCATTGCTTATTTAAACAGTTTATCTACTATATTATCAATGCGAATCATGGCGCTCAACTACTACTCAAAACTTATTCCACTCCAATTTTAAACCTAATGGATAGAATCATCAAACCTTAGTGGTTCCCACTCCCACTGAGAAAAAAACATTAGCACAAGATTCTCACCAACAAAAAGGCTAAAGACACGCTCTTTATTCTAGCCATCCATTCTGACCCTTATCTTCCACCCACCCTAAACACACTCATATATAACACACACAAAACCTCTTCAAACCCTAACACAAACCCTTCAAAATGAGATTGATCGAAGAAGAAGAGTCGACGATCCCGATCCACGGCGACTTACTCGAGGCGACGCTATCGTTCGTTCCACTCGTCCACTTAATCCCGATCTCGCGCGTCTCGAAATCATGGAGTCGCGCGGTTTCGTCGTCTCTAAGAAACTTCAAGAGGATCAAACCATGGCTTCTTGTTCATGTCCAGAACAAATTCTCGTCGCAACCGAAAACCTCGTACGCCTACGACCCGAGATCCGACGTCTGGATCATGATCGACCAGCCCTCAACGAAATATGTCTCTACTCTAAGATCATCAGGATCATCAAACTTCCTCTACATGCTATCTTCCTCCACCCTCTCATTTTCAACCGACCCGCTTCACCTGAAATGGACGCAAGTGGATAGTCCGGAGACTTCCCGGGTCGACCCGATCGTCTCCCTTTGCGGGAAATGGATCATTGTGGCGGGAAGCGGTTGGGATTTCGAGGACGACACGCTGGCGGTCGAGGTTTATAATCTCGAATCGGATTGCGCCACGTGGAGGAGGTGTCAGTCGATGCCTTTGGTTTTGAAGGACTCCGCTTCCGCCACGTGGCTTTCGGTTACAGGGAGTGGTGCAGAGATCTTCGTCACGGAGAAGGCGTCGGGGATTACTTACTCGTTCGACCCGGAGGCGGGGGTTTGGAGCGGGCCGTACGATCTGAGGCCCGATCCACGTGTGTTGTTCTCGGCCGTCGGATTTGTGGGTGGAGATCTGACGGTGGTGGGGGTGATGCCTGAAAGTATCGGGATCTGGAAGGTGGAGAGGAAGACGATGGCGTACTGTGAGTTGATTTCTGTGGCTCCGATGGAGGTTTTTGAGAAATTGAAGGGGGAGAAGGCGAGTTTGAGAGGGGTTGAGATCTCAGCGGGGGATAATTTACTGTATGTTTATAATCCGATGGAGATGGCGGAGATTGTGTACTGTGAATTTGGGGAGGGAGGGAGCTGTGTTTGGGGGACTGTGCGGAATTTGATGTGGAAGGAGGATGTGAGGATTGGAGGGAGGATGGTCTTTACTTGTGGAGATGTCAGGATTCAGGATTTGCAGAGGGCCATCAAGTCGGGGAAGACCAACTTTCAGGTGCTTCAATCAACACTTTGATCCAGATGTATTTTCATTCAAGTTTATGTTTATTGATATGATATGATATGGAGCGATTCGAAAAGCTAATAGAGTTGCCCAGGCTTTGTTGATGGAGCGCGCAATTTACATAGCACGGGCGCTACGTTATTTAAGACCAAGGCAACGAAACATTGATGACATTTTTAGCGCGTTAGAAACAAAGCAACAAGTGCGATCCTTTTCTTTTGATAATCATCGCGCTACTAAGAAGAGGATCAACGCTAAGAATGTTTTATGTCATCAAAACAGTACATCTAGCGCGATCAAAGCAAGAAGCATTGTTACATGCTCTGTTTCCTCCAATCACAAGAGAACATGATGCGGGAGCATCCGAGCTATCATCGAGGACGACTCGTCCTAAATCTAGAGATGTGCTAACCACTGGAGAGCTTTTGTGAGAAAAGTGTTGATAGCATTCTTGTTGAACTCGCCCTAGTTGTACTTGTGTGTGTCAATCTATTTTATAAGGTTGGTGCTATCGAGGCTCCATAGAACATCCTCCAGGTGCATTGGTCTACCATAGCCATTGAGTTTGGTTGTAATCCATTGGGGTTTCTTCATCATTCGGTAAAATTCTTGTTCTTAAGTTCAAGGGTTTTATCGTTGTTTGATTTGGTTCCAATTGGCTTATCATTCGACTTATCCTTCTTTCATCTCATTCTAATTTCGCATGTCTTCTCTGTTCAAGTTTCTTTTCGAAGTTTAGTGTCTAGATTAGGCAACAACGGCTTATCCCCGCATCAGAACACCTCCTCTTTGCATGCCTCTGTCCCTCGACCAATCAAAGACCAATGCGTGGAGAACGAAATGAAACGTAGTACCGACCCCTTAAACACCTCTCCATTCCTTCACTATAAATACCCCTCCCCTCCTTACAATAAGGATCGAATCCTTCGCTCTCGAATTAAGAGGACTCAAAACGTGATCACGTGTATGGATTCCAAGATTCCAGATCGAAAGTCTGTATATGATAGCGCAGTCGTCCATTCATCTACTTCGACTAGTCGTGGGTCTCGCCCTTCTTTAATATAAAGATATAATTTAAGCTAGATTTGTATAACGTGATATTCAACGCATTAATCCACAACAAATTAATTCAATCGATCTCATCCCTCACCGTCCTAGCGTGCTACTGGAAGAATGACACTCCTTTTTCGTCCATCACGTTCTTGACTAGATAGCTCGTGAATTATTTTCCGTATTCTAATAAGTCAATAATATCGAGAACCATCGTTTAAGTTTTCATTCACATGTTTCGAACATGTGTTTAAGGTGTTTTAAGGGAAACCACAATAGTACATTTGAACATATCGATACACAGCTAGCTAGCATTACCACATTGAATGTAACATATGGGCCACCGCTCTTATGTAAAGAGGGTATGTATACGATATTTCGAGTTCATTCCAAAATTCTATAGGTATATAAGAAGAAAAAAAGATTATATATTGCATTAAATGCATATGGACGGTTCAAAAAATTGAAGATGGACATTAATATTTGCATAATGTGTTTATCTTATCCAAAAAAAACTTGTCTGTTGAATGTATTGATCCACACTAAGGTACGTGTTGGACCCGGTTCTCAAGTCGTGAGCGAAACAGGCTCGCGACGGCCCAAAGTGTAACGAAGGCCCAAACGACTTGGAGAGACTCGGGAGAATGAGGTCCAATAAGCAAGCCCAATAAGCGAGGAGAGCGAGATCGGACAAAGTGGGCCCCGCGACCTAGGTATAAAGGGTAACGAAAAGGAGAGAGAAAACATCTTTTTGACATCTGAGACATTTACCCCTTGAGCAAGAGAGAAAACACAGGAGGCGAAACTTCCTTCTCGGATTCGTCTTCTTCTTCCCGATTCATCTCTGTTCATAGAGAATTGGATGATCGATACTTGGATTATGACTCTCGGTATCGTATTTCGTGCTTTTGATATAAGATTTATCGCGTTTGGTTGAGATTCATTATTTACTGTTCCATTGATCTGGTTCGTGAGGTTTCATGGCTTGAGAGTGTATGTTGATCGTTATTCCCTTCTCTTTGGTCATTATTTGGTGTTGTTGAGCTCATTACTCTTATTTAGTCGTGATCAGTACTGACTTGGGCGTCGGAGAGCCAAATCTGGGGGTTCATCCTTCCGGTTTGGTTGCGCAGGTACTTAGGAGCTCAAGAACACGAAGAACAACGCAAGAAGGCGAGTTTTGATCCAAAAGAATTCCCGCTCGCCGACTTTCCCCCTACTTATGAACTTCACCATCTCTTGCTCCTCAGCGTCAAACGGGTTGTCCAGGTCAACGCCAAACAAATAAGAGAACAATCGGCCACACTGCGCTGAATCTGCATCTAGACCCAAATGCGTCCATGGGGTGGTGACAGCACGCCCGTAAATAGGCAGCTCCAGAATCTCCAAAACGTCATGGAGACCGATTCCAAGCTCCCCACAATTCAGATGAAATGTGTTCGTCTCAGGGTGCCACCTTTCCACGAATGCAGAAAGGAGGTTGTGGTCCACATTCCAAAATTGCCCCTTCAAGATGTGAAGCAACCCCGACTCCTGGGAAATAGCAAACCATGAATCTGGCTCCGGGTCGGTAGGAATTATAGGAAACCATAGCTCGAAGCACTTCTGCCTTGTCTGCGCCTTTAGTTGACGGGGGGCACTTTCATCGGGATTCGGATGTATCCAAATCTCATGAGCAATGTGTTGCCCATAACGAGTCAATATAGTACCCTCGTTGAGTCCTGGAAGAGGAGGAGCCGCAGCAGCTTCTGACTGCATCGGAACAGGACTTGACTGCCGAGTCTGTCGGGATCTACCCCGCGAAGAACCTGACCGACTCGGAACAGGAGATGGGTTCCTAACCCCCGCAGCACTTGACCCCCGAGAACCTGACTGTTGCGGTCTATCACCCCGAGATCTTCTATCCCCCCTCCTCTCAGAAGCAGTAATTCGCCTATCACCCAGGTTTCTGTCTTCTCCTACTCTAGATCGGATGTTTCTAACTACCTCCTAGTTTTAACGAAATACATGCAAATTTAGCATCGATTATTATAACTAAAGTCCATATATGCGAATTTAAGTAATTTTCAACCTTTTTTGTATTTTCTAAAAAGTGTTGATACGCTTTCCACATGCATTAAACTAATTCTTTTTACCATGCATTGCAGTTAATATTGAAATTAAGCGTTTTCCACTATTAACTAATTTTAGCATGCATTTGAAATACTATTGAGCATTTTCCACTATTTCTTCAAAATTAAGTGTATTTCAGGTTTTTAGAAATACTAACCGACTCGGTGTTCCGTCTCCGACGTGGTGCTCGGACATCCTCCTCCTCTTGCTCCGACTCTTCTTGAGGTGTTGCTCCGCCTATAACAGTTGGATCCCAGAACATGTGTTGTTGATGCCTTTGGAGATCACTCAAAGTGGGGGTGGGGAGGTTGTAACTACTACTACTTGCTTCGTCTATGTTGAAAAAACCACTACCAAAAGAACCAGCGTAACTTGCATTTGGAACACCATAACCCGACCACCAATCGTTTCCTACGTAAACTTCTTCATCTGCAGCCGTCGGATCAGAAAACAAAGGATTAGGAGGAGTTCCAGCCATAATCGAGATGAGAGAGAACGTTTTTTGAAAGATTTAGAAGGGAGCATTTTTTGTAAGATTGAGAAGAGAGCGAATTCGAGTGTGGTTCGGAATGACGTTCCGAACGAATATATATAGGCAAAAAAAATTTTTGGTTTAAAGAGGGACGTTACCCTCGGTTAAATTTTATAAATATGACCCTACTAAAGAGGGTAACGAAACAGTACACAAATCAGTTCAAAGCAATAAACAAAACACACATGGAGAAGCACGTAGGCCTTCCAAACTGTGTGCAAGGTGCATATGGGTAGGCAAACAAGCCATCCAATCTACACAAACCAAGATAAAGTGCATATGGAGAGGCAAACAAGTCGTCCAAGCTACACAAAAACCAAACCAGGTGTATATGGAAGGGTACACAGACCCTCCAAACTACACAAAACATAAGCACACAAAATAACAAAGTAAACAAAGTCCAAACACACACACACAAACAAACAAACAACCAAATAAACAAACTACAAACCCGTAACCATGCAAGGCGGGAAACGTTCATGCAAAAGTCTAAAAACACTAACAAAAATCAAGCGCACAATGTCCTCCCGAGGAATCTGGTTGCCCTGAAAAATAAGAGAATTCCGAGCATGCCATAAGTAATAAACAGTAGAGGAAAGGGAACATACCTGAGCATGGGCGAGACAGTCACGAGTAGAAGCGCGCCTCCGAAGCCAGCGAAGAGAAGACTTGATCGACGAAGCAGTAGCCGGTATCCCAAATCTGACTCTGACCTCTCTCCAAATGGTAGCTGAGTAAGGGCAGTCGAAGAACAGGTGCTTATGGTCCTCCAGAGCAGCCCCACACATCCGACACCCCGGGTGAACGTCCAGGAACGACAGGCGATCATACATAGACAGCTTCCCGAGGTTAGCCAACCAAAGAAGGAGCATGTGCTTGGGCGTGTTGTGTCTAGCCCACACCTCTCTATACCATCTGACAGTAGGCCGCTTCGTGCGTAGAGCCTCATACGCCAAGGAAACCTTAAAGTGGCCGAGCTTGCACCACTCCAAGAGAGACTCCTCGACATTGAGAACTCTACTATCAAGTTGAACAACCATGTCCCGAGCATGCAGAATACCCTTGATCAACGGAGAGTCACGCTTGTGCACAGTCCACTCAAGCGGCCCAGCAACCCCTAGGTACCTATGATGAATCCAGCGAGTCCACATACTATCCCTCTGGCTAAGGATGTGCCAAAAGTGCTTGATCATGAAACACTGGTTCCAAATACCAATATCAAGGAGACCGAGGCCCCCTTCCTTCTTTGGCTTGCACACCTCATCCCATCTCACCTTAGGCCTCCTCCACATGAAGCCCCGACAAATGCTAATCAGACTCTTCCGAACACCCACAGGAATGGGCAAGATAGACAACCAGAATCCCTCGACCCCCTGTAATATCGACGCAATCAGCTCCCGCCTCCCAGCAAAAGAGATGGACTTTTTAGTCCACGCAGTGAGGTAGTTACTGATCTTGTCAAGCAGAGGCTTGAAGTCCAAACTCCTGAGACCATGGGGGTTGATAGGGATCCCCAGATACCTGAACGGGAAGGTACCAACTCTGAAACCAGAAGCCTCAATCAGGGAAGAGCTCACAGGATCCTCAACCGAAGCCAAGAACATAGACGACTTTCCCACATTCACACTCAGCCCAGCCATAACCTCAAACTTCCGGAGGCAGCCCAGAAGCACATCAGTAGACCCCCTATCTCCCCTACAGAACATGACCACATCATCAACGAAAGTCAAATGAGTGAGCCTGGTGCTCTCACAGTGCTGATGGAAGTGGAAAGAACTACAGGAGGTCTCCTTCTTGACTAAGCGGGAGAACATCTCCATGCATAGGACAAAGAGGAGAGGGGATAAGGGATCCCCTTGCCTGAGGCCCCTTTTACCCGGGAAGAAACCATGAATGCCCTTATTAACCTTAATGGAGTAGGTGGGAGAGCAAACACATTCCATCACCCAAGAAATAAACTTGGGCGGGAAACCAAGATGGCCAAGCGTGAAACGCAGGAAGTCCCAAGAAACCGAATCATAAGCCTTGGCGAGGTCCACATTAAGGAAGCACCGCGGGGTGTCCCTAGTCACATTGTAGCGTCTGAGCAGCTCCTGAACCAGAAAGATGTTGTCTGACATGAGCCTTCCCCCAACAAAAGCACTCTGAGCCCGATCCACCAAGGTCCCCAAAATTTTACTAAGGCGGGAAGTCATAATCTTGGAGATGATCTTATAGACCACATTACAGCAGGAGATGGGCCTAAAGTTCTCCACACGATCCGGCTCCTCCACCTTAGGTATCAGAGAAACAATGGTGTGATTGAACGACTTCAGAAGCTTCCCCGAAGCAAAGAACTCCTTAATCGCAGCACAAACCTCAGCCCCAGTGATGTCCCAAGTCGCCTTGAAGAACTTGCCATTGAAGCCATCGGGCCCCGGGGCCTTATCCACCCCAATATCCCAGATAGCCTCCTTGATCTCAGCATTGGACACAGCCCCAACCAGCATAGAAGCCTCCTCTGCACTGACCAACGGTCCCTGAGCAAACTCAGTGGCACTGGGAAGCACCACCCCAATCTCAGAACCAAAAAGACTCTTGAAGAAGCCAATGAACTCGTCATGAACTTCCTTAGAGGACTTGGTCCTGGTCCCATCAGCCTTGCAAATAGAAGCAATGTGGTTCCTCTTGCCATTCGCTTTCATAAGCGAGTGGAAGTACCTAGTACACCGATCCCCATGGAGGGTATACTTGGCCTTGGCCTGCTGGCCAAGGAAGGAAGCCTCAACCTTGTTGAGCCTCTTGGCTTTGGCCTCTTCAACCTCTCTCATGCCATCCACAGAATCCGGAGACTCACTCAAACAAGCAATGACCCGAGCAAGTTCCCTATTGGCATCAGCTGCCTGCCTGGAGATGTGGCCAAACTCCCTGTTGTTGAGCCCCTTTAGAGGTCTCTTCAACCCCTGCAGAAGCTTGGCCAACCTGAACTGGAAAGTGCCTCTCTCATCAGTAGTCCAACCCTCCTCAACCACCTCAGAAAACCTAGAATGATCAGCCCACATGTTGAAGAACTTGAAGTATTTCTTCCCTTTCCCCAAATCCCTCAACAAAGACACAACGCTCACCTTGTGATCCGAGATGTGCCACTTCTCAAGGAAGCTGGAGTGGCAATGAAATCTAGAGTTAACCCAAGACGAGCTAGTCAGAACACGATCAATGCGGCTCCACACTGTGTTGTTCGTCCAAGTGAATGGACTAGAACTAGTGCTCGGCGCGTCCACAAGCCCATGCCTCCTACATGCATCAATCATATCCTTGCACTCATAGTGCGAAACCGGTCGCCCATTGACCCTCTCATGCTCAGCCATGACACAATTGAAATCCCCCATAATCAGCCACGGTAAATCATGCAGCTCCACCAACTCAGCAACACTGTCCCAAATGCCCCGGCGCGCCACCACACTATGAAGCCCGTAGACAAAGCAGACCCCAAACTTCTCACCAGTCGTCTTGCACGTCATAGCACACCCAATGTGCTGAACTGACATGGTAAAGACACTCAAATCAACACACAACGGATCCCACATAACCAAGATACGAGCCCGTGGGTCCAGGGCAAAATTGTCCACAAAGTCCCATCCCAGAGCAACCCGACGAGCCACACTCTTGATGCGAACACCCCCACACTTGGTCTCAAAAAGCCCACACACCTTAGCATTAACCTCACGAATGACACCTCCAACGCCATTTTGTTTCAGGGCTTGGCAAAGCCCTCGCACATTCCAGGAGACGACAATCATTGGGACACCTTGGGCTTGTGTCCCCGGGTCCTCTCTGAGTAGCGGGAAGGAGCATTCGTCTTACTCCACTTCTTCTGCGCTTGTATAGCACACACCACATGCCTACGAAGCTGGTTGCTTACCTTGGCGAGAGCCTTCGCCTTCCTCAATTGGGATCTAGAGTGGAACTCCACAAAATCCTCTTCCACACCCGCGTCCTCCTCGGTAGCACTCATATGATCTTTGGTCTCTATCTCTCCCTCTTCCATCTCCTCACCATCTAAGGAGTCCTCACTAGCCTCTCCATCCCCAACCGAACCCTCACCCTCCGACTCCTTCCGCTCACTCTCATCAGAACCCACCTCCTCTGCGCCACCCTCAGAACTCTCCCCACCATCCCCGGGGTCACCCCCTAGCCCAACCTCATCTTCACCGTCCACTCCCTCACCCTCCGAGCTAACCCCACCATTCCCGGAATCAGCCCCTAATCCCTCATTCCCCTCACCTTCCACTCCCTCAACACCCACCATTGGTTGCTCCTTAGACCCTCAAGCTCCCGAGACTCCACCATCCTCAGCCACCCTAGGTCTTACGGCCTCCCCAATGGTATTGTTCCCACCGTCCTTAACACCGGCTACACTCACCCTCCTAGTCCTCACCGCCTTCACCCCGACGCCCTCTTTCTTCTCCCTAAACTTGCACTCCTCCACGATGTGACCGAAGGAGCAACATCCATGACAAAACTTAGGTTCGTTCTCAATAACGAACGATAAGTTGACCTTGTCACCGTCGTCAAAAGTCACACATAATTCCCTCGGGAATGACATAGCAAAATTTAATTCAACAAGAACGCGCGCATAAGCGCCCCTTTTCCTAGAGTCCGTTACCGGATCCATGAATAGGGGGGTACCAATGTAAGAACTAATGCGACTCAATATATCGGACGTCCAAAAATTCCTAGCTAGGCCATTAATACGAATCCAAAGGGGTATGGTGGCTATATCCTTACGGTTGAAAGCAAATTTATCCGGTATGTTTTTTAGAATCATAGGTCGATCATGAATAAAATAAGGTCCATTTTTAAGCACGTTATCTTTATCTTCTTCGGTTTGAAAATAAAATATCATCCACCCGCCCTCTTCCTTATAAGTCGCCTTAACCCCCCACGCCCTAACCATGGTGTTAATCATGAAATGACCCGGGTGATAACCTACATATTGCCCTAAAAGACTCCATCCCCACACATCATGCATAGATAGACCCTCGGAAATTTTAATAGTAAGCCCTTCGGGCGAAGGAGGGGAATAAGAAAGCTTACCTCCGATGCCGGAGTTCATGAAGATACGCTTAGATTTGTTCGCCCAAGCGTTTTGTCGAGGCGGTTCCGGGTTCGGTTCCTTAGTCATCGGTTGCTTGGCACCTTCCACCTCCGGGTTTGCACACCTACAAGACATGGTCCCGGGCGCAAGGACACAAGAGCAAGGAGCCGTTTTGGAAGTGGTCCCGGGCTCCTTGTCTTCTTTCCCCAAACGACTATAGCTCCCATTGTTGTGTGGCGTGGTCCCGGGAGAAGGACAAGCAACCACAAATGGACAAGGAGAAGGTGTGGTCCTAGTTGGAGCTTCCATGGATGTGGTCCCAAGAGCAAGAGAGAGGGCCGACTGATTTTTACCTTTGCCATTTTGGGTGGTGGTCCTAGTTGGAGCTTCCATGGATGTGGTCCCAAGAGCAAGATCAATGGCCGGCTGAAATTTGTCTTTGCCACTTTGGGTAGTGGTCCCTAGCACCTTGTTGTCTTCTCCCTTTGAACTTTGAGTGTTCTTGGCTGCCATGGAAACGTTCTTGGTTGCCATGGAAGCTCCCACCGCCATCAAAGAGTAGGCATCTTCATCACCGGAATCATGATCGGAGAGGTCGTCACCATTAAGTGTAGCCACTTCCTCATCACTAGTTTCCTCCAACACTTGCTTCATCATCACCTTCTTATCATCACCTTCTTGGACGGCACATTGGTAGTAGCCATGGATAACTTTGAGGTTTTGTTACCCTTAGCCATGGACAACTTGAAATCGTTTTTGCTTACCTTGGCACTTTCACACACAACATCTAGCTTCGAATCCATCTTGTAATGACTTGCTTGGAGGTTTGATGGAGAGCCTCCATGTTTGTTCTTCCCTTTCCTCATTGAAGACGAGGAAGGAAGAGGTCGGTACTATGAGATGGCTCGTGAGGATGCCACCTACATGGACCAAGAACTCGAGAGGAAGGTTCTTGGTGTGGAAGAGAAGAGAAAAGAGGTGAAAAGAGTGAAGAAATGTGGTGGCCGGAGCACACACCACCAATGGCCGGCTGGTTTTGTGTTTTCCTTGGGAGAGTTTTCTTAAGGCTCCGACTTTATATATATAGGCAATTTTGAGCCAGCTAGCCGCAAATATTTTTAAAAATAGGTATTCCGAACGAGAAACGGATATCCGATATAAATTTTTAAAAAATTAAAAAAAATAATGACGTCATTACAAAAAATTTAAAAAAAAATTCTCGTTCGGAATGAATTTTTTTTTTAACCCGGATATTTTTTTTGTATTATTTAAACCCGGTTCATGAACCGGGTTCACAAATTCGGCTCGTTCGGAACACCATTCCGAACGAGAATATTAAAAAAAAAAATACAAAACTCGTTCGGAACCCCATTCCGAACGAGGGGGTGCCCGGTGTAAAAAAAGTGTGGCCCGGTTGAATCGCCTTTAAAAATGTGTTTGATTTGGGCCTTTGAAAGTATGATCGACTTGGGCCTTTGAAAGTATGATCGACTTGGGCCTTTGAAAGTATGATCGACTTGGGCCTTCCAGATTTCATGAAGCCTATTGGCCCATAAGTGAGATGTGACAAAAACAGCAGAAAAAGATAGTTCTCCAGAATCCGACTTTCCAAACGTAACGCAATCCTCGCTTATCCGCTGACCACTATAAATAACAAAGTAAACGTCGAAATTCACGAAGAACTTTCCTTTGTTGCGGCTGCGTTTTCTAAGAAGTGAAATCCGATCTCTTCCATTTCTCCGATTCTCGCATAAAAGTCTAAACAGACAACTTAAACCCTAATTGTAAGTAATTACGACTTTTCATGTTCAAATTTCATTGTCATGGTTCAAATTCTGATATGTAAGCAGTCGATTTGGTTTTAGCTCTGTTTCTAGGGTTCCTGAACGCTGCTGCTATGATTTGACTTCGAATAGTTCGGATTTGTTTATGTTATTCGCTAGCTGCCTTTGGTTTCCTGGAAATTGATTGAAAATAGATTCTTATCTGCCGTGAGTTAGTTGAATTTTTCAGTCGGATATTTAAGTTTGTTATAGAAGTCCTTTGGCGTGATTTCATTTTATAAGTTTGACTAATCGAATTGCTGATTATATTATGTTTGTATCTCATCTTTTTCTTACTGCTTTGGTGAATCCAGTTGGCCATCCTAATTTTTGCTGGACGTCTGTTGACTAGATATTATAATTGCTAATGATATGCTGATTCTAGGACTCTTGTTGATTAGTTCACCATGCTCTGTTGATCTGTTTTTTCTTCTGACAAACAAACGAACAACTTTGATGAAGCTATAAGCAATGGCCGAAGCAAAGCCAGGAATGAGGAAGCCAGTATTTACTAAAGTGGATCAGATAAGGCCTGGTACTAGTGGTCACACCCTCACTGTCAAGGTTGTAGATGCAAAGTTGGTGATGCAGAGAGGGCGTCCAGATGGCCCTCAGATGCGTCAGACGAGAATTGCCGAGTGCTTGATTGGTGATGAGACTGGAATGATTATCTTCACTGCCAGAAATGATCAAGGTACGCTGAATTATTGTACAAGGTGGTTGTTAATGCAAGTCAATTCTTGTTTACTTCCAAAAATGATTCTTGGCCGTTATGTGAATGCTTGTCAGTTGTCATTACTCTTTTTAATTTTCTGCTCACTGTTGCACGCATGAATTAGGTAATCAATATGGGGTGTACTTCATGACTTGATGTCTATATTACCTAATGGTGCAGTATATAAGGAATGTCTAATGAAGATATATTGTCATTTGGATGATGGTACTATAGATTAACAGTTCCGAGAAGAAGAAAAAAGCAGTTTCCTGCTTATATGGCATGATTTGAATCTGAACTTGTTTGAAGTAATTGTGTATGGTTAAACTGTTTCTTTCTGCTTTGTTTTCTGCATGTTAGTCAAATAACTGCATGTAATGGGAAATGTTAATTACAGATGATAGTTCCAAAGCATATTTCGTTTTGACTCTCCTAACTAGTTTTTAATCTTGAGGATGTACCTTACTTCTAAAGCAGTGATTGGGTTGTAAGTTAAATTTGGTGCTAACATATGATTCAGATGTGTTTCTTTACTTCACAAGTCTTGAGTAACATGGACCTAACTCACCTAAGTTGCTGTTACAGATATCTGTAAACTTTCTTCTACCTACACATGGATTTTGTATCTTGGAGCCTGTTCATTTTGTTATTTTTTGTTTGGATTTATATCTAAGGATGATCAAACCTTAGCAAATGGAACATATTTCTTACTCAGTCATCCACATCTTATTTAGAGTTTCGAGCCCTTAGTATTATCTTCCTTCATTTGATCGACCTTAAGTTCTTAACATATTCACACCCAAGTGTGTTTTGCTGCTAACTTTTGTTGACTGCACAGTATGATTCCCATATTACCATTCCTTAATGTATTTATTGCATCCCATCTAGTATAGAATCAGGAATGCTTAATTCTGCAGCTTTGCATGAATTTTCTAGATCTAGATGCACACTGTAGTCACCCATTTTATCTTGGATGAGTTGTTCATACGACACTACATTGTTCTAGTTGCACTTATTTAGAGCATCTATGGCCGCTTTTGAATTTCTTTTCGAAGGACATTGATGTTTAACAAATATCTCCGCGCATAATAATCTTGGAGTACATGTTTCTGTAAAGTCTCGTCTAGAAGCCACTGCTTCACTCCGTACCATTGCTTGCTGCACATGCAAAATCTGCAATTATATGCTTAGACTTATTCACATCTGTATATAATTATTTAAATGTGTTTATGAAATATTGCGTGCTAATGTGGTTTTCCTTATATTTTTTAGTGGACCTAATGAAGACAGGAGCAACAGTCACAGTACGCAATGCAAAGATTGACATGTTCAAGGGATCAATGAGGATGGCTGTGGATAAATGGGGACGCATTGAAGTTTCAGAACCCGCTGATTTCACTGTCAAGGAGGACAACAATCTATCTCTGATCGAGTACGAGCTTGTCAACGTCGTTGAAGGGTGAGCTCTTCATGCTAGTCAATGAGTAAACGTCAGCCTCAAGCATAAGAGAAATAAGAAAGGGATGGATCAAAAAGTTCGTTATAACTTTCTCCGCCAGGTATGTGTCCAAACTTTTTCATGGAAGGCTTTATGTCATCAAGGAGAGAATTCCAGAGGCCTCTTCGGCTCTTCTCCATCTCTATTGTACCACCAATATCGGTAGTTGCATGACATTTTGCTACAAAGTGAGTCTGTTTGGTTGGACATCTGATTGAACCGTTTTGTTTGTTTATTTAAGATACTTGTGCCATGTGATTTGGCATATAATCTTCTTATTTATGTTTTCAAGTATGATGGTAACTATGCATCCATGTATAATCTAGTGCTTTGCTTGGAATATTTGTTTTGCTATTGAAGCGCTTCAAATGACTTGAATGTCAATTTCACATGAAACTCCAAATTGGGTAATTTTAATTTTGCAATGTCTAAAACTCAAAGTTCATTATTCCCTTTATCTAAGTAATGATTTTCAAACGTATATTTGGTCAAATCACAAATGTAATGCCATTTGTAGGTGCAATCAAGTATTCCATTCCACCATGCCAGAGATTAACCAGACAATTAAGTTAATTAAAGATATAAATCTATGTCACCAAATTCCTTCGGCAGGACTCCCTCCGTCCCACTTTGTTTGTCTTATGACGAAATTTGACACTATTCACCTATTAACGCAATTTGCTCGATTATTCTCAATCTTTGTGTATTAATATAGTCATGTAAGGTCTTGTTTGATTCGTCTCATTTAGTACTTTAACAATATCAAGATTTTATAATTTTTAATAATATGTAGTTAGAGATATTAACGACGCAAAACATACATCGACAAGTGTGTAAACGCGTAAGAGGACAAACAAAGTGGGACAGAGGGAGTATCATTTATCTTTAAGAATCTGCAGTGTCATTGTCATCCATACTTTAAAATAACAAAGGTTCTAAATTCATAAAGGGTTTCCTATGATATAGCTTATTTGATAATGATACATCACAGTTTCAGGCTTTTCAGTTTATGATGATGGTCTTCCCTAAAAATATACACTTAATTTTGCCCCACCATTAAAAATGCTTTACTGGAGGAAATTCCCACAACAGAAACTCTTTTTGATCATATGGAAAAACAGTAATTTAAACTTCGATCTAGAGCAATATCAATATAATGCAATGATCACTAGAAGCACTCTACCAACCCTGTCGGCATTGAATAGATGAAGATCTTCTAGTTGGCCATGGAAACTATCACTTATGGATCGATCAAGATAATGGACTAGAGAATATTTTGGTACTGAAATGGACCACTCCTTTTTCAAAAGATAAGCCATAATTTTGACTGTAAAAGGGAAAAGGGAAGAACAAGTTAAGGAATACATCCATCCATCCTTTCCTTCACTTAAATGAAACCACATGATCATTAACATCGCCATCGCAACACTTGCATGTTCTTCTTCCGAGCAACTCTTAAGTTTTGCCATCCTTAAATTTCATATACGCAACAAAACAACAACAAAAGATGAAGTGTGTCGATGTTGCAAAGCTCAATATGGGTCATACTTTATAACCAAATTTAATGGCTTCCATTAATTTTCTTGCATGGGTCTGCAGAATGGTCATGCTTTTACTATGATTTCATGACTGAGGTGCAAGTAAGTATAGGCTATCTTATGTATATAGGAAATGAATTCAATGAGAACGATTGTTCAAGTGCTTATGTGAAAACCAAAAGTGTGCATTATAATTTGCTCTAGACGTGCATAGCACATTTTCAATGAAATATCAATACGAGTAAGGTTCGGGTAGGAAATAAGTTACGAAGCACTCGCATTCATAAATTACACGTCAATGTTTATATTCTGAATGGTAATGTTTATAATCTGGTCGGTGACAATTTTAAACTTTTTAAGTCAGTCACGCTGTGACAATTTTGTAATGTTTACTTGACATGATCATCAGGTAAAAGTCAACCAACTCTGAACTTTTTAAGTGCATGATCTTGTTGAGATGAAATCTTCTTGAAAATGACTTAAACGAACATGATCGTCAGATTATGAGCATGATTGCCCAAATTACGAATAGTAGCGTGTTATATGTGAATGCGAACACTAAGTATCATAAGGTTTGCTCTCACCGGACCATAAGATTTTGTAGAATATATATGTGATAAAGAAGGATATAACAAGAAAACCTATAGAGGTGAGTGAAAAAAGAATCAGGTAATGTACATTAAGGTGTGACGATTGGCTTACTGAATCTTTGTATCAGCACATTGCTGTGTGTGGTGTGTGCTGGTGTCCTCAATTGAATGTGTTTTTTTATAATAACTTTTAGGTCACTTGTTTTTGTTAGTGTTTTGTAGAATATGATAATTGCTCTCTTTCCCAATACTCATCATGTTTGGTTGGCAAGATCTTGCACTTAAAAATGCTATAAATCATCAAACCTAACTCAAACCTGCATAATTCATCATTGTTTTCAAGTTGACAAATCAAGCTGAAGATTTTTTAGCCAAGACCAATGTAAACTTACAATGAAATCCTTCACTCTCTTTGTTGAAGTAATTCTTGAATATTATCCCTTGGAAAATCAGAAATTAAACAAAACTTAAATATTTTCCCTAATATTCAAATCAACCATTGTTTCAGAGAATCAAACAGAGCGGATAACTTCCTAGCGCGCCATGATATAAATCCTTATTTCATTAAAACAATTTTAAACTGTAATTTTGATTGCAGTCTATCTGATGTTATATCATAACCCTTAGGCCACACTTTATGACTTCGAGCTTATTCGCTACATACCGACCTTTTTTTAGGATCATCGATGATGATGGTTAGGGATTTCTTGCCTATTTCAAAAAAAAAATCTTGGATATATTATCAGAAATTTCCAACTTGCCAGTTTCATTTTCAATTCATGATCCTTAAATGTTAAACCTAGCTCATGAAAGTTGTACATTTCCTGTGGCCACATGCATTTATGACTCAATGCATATCTATTTAATGCATGAACAAAACCCTTCTCCTCTCATCATAAATACTTAATATAAAACTCATATTCTCTTAGTTTTAAGCTATACAATTAATGTCTACAAGTCTTTTTTAAATTCTTCAACTCAATGATATCAAATTTAGCTAATGAATGCACTAAATTAATAATTCTTAATACTAAAAAATACAACACACATTGGATGTACGTTGTTGTATATTTCGGAACATACATCGAATGTTGTTGTATATTTTAGGACATATATTAGTTGTAATTGTAAAATGGAAATGATCATGATCTTCAATGTTATTAATCAATAATAAGTAAATATAATTAATAATATAAATCTCTATATATAAATTGGTTGGTATTGTCCAAAGTAATGACAGTTGAGACTCTTTAAATGTCTAATAAAATAATAACTATGTGCTTAATTCGTTAAAATTTCTACCATTTTCATCTTTTTTTTCGTTTTTCGCCTTCAATCCGTATGGCGATGAAGAGCAATTCAAGCATCGTCAACGACTGTGTGATTTGGTAGATATATAAGAGATATTATTTTCTATTAAAAATTACTTCAAAAATACATATATGAAAATAATATCTTAAGTATACAAATATCGACAAAAATAAAACGTCTTTGGCTCGCGCGAAGCGCGGGGAAATAACCTAGTTTTCAATTAATTTTTAACTCTTAATCCTGTTTTGTTTATGAAATGTTGACATTATTGCTTCTTTTATGATTATCCAATTCTGTATCTTGTACCTCATTTTTAGAATAGTGGGGTGGTTGGTTTTCTCAGGTCCCATTTATATAATATGTTCAAGAATTAAAATATATTTCCAAATATGTTTGGGTCTATTAAATATTTTTATTTTTTAAAAACCTACTAATATTTTATATATCTAATCCCATAGCTAATCAGAGCCTTATTTGGCATATGAATCATAAAGACATTTTTTTTACTATAAAAGGCTTTATTTGAAAAGGTGCGGTTCTGGTTAGAACAATTTTTAAAATGAGAATATGTCAATGACTAATTAATGTGCATTAAAATATACTTAAATGTACATCAAAATATACTTAAATATTCTTTGAAAAAGTTATGCACATATATAATTTTTACTTGAATATTCTTAAGTTTTTCAATAAATTTTCTTTAAAAAATTTATGTTTTTCAAATTCTGAATGTATTTAAGTTTGTCAACGAATGTGCACCAAATTAATACTAAATGTTCACCAATTTACTACTAATGTGCACTATTTTCACGTTCGTATTTTAAAAGTTATTCTCACCCGACACTTTTCCAAATAAATAAAGTTTTGAAATTTGTGTCATAAAACCTCACATTTTACTATAAAACGCCATTATAACTTAATTTTACCAAATTTATTATACTAAAAAAAATCTTTATCGATAAAAACCCCTTATTAACGGATTTACTAAACACACTCAAATTTATTTGAGGCTTGAAAATGAAATATTCAGTTGAAGAATCAATTTGATATATTTCTATATACTTTTACATCCAAGTTACATTGTTAT
This sequence comes from Oxyria digyna, assembly GCA_029168935.1. Lineage (NCBI taxonomy): Eukaryota > Viridiplantae > Streptophyta > Magnoliopsida > Caryophyllales > Polygonaceae > Oxyria > Oxyria digyna. Next base: position 15,682,271 of record JAPVLV010000004.1, on the reverse strand, counting down.
ATGATCATATGTTCTATCGTTCCATACAGTCAAATAGTCAATGCTGCCAAAATTCACTCGCATGTTACCTTATATATTTTTTTTTTTGGTAAACATATTACTCCGTACCTTATATATATGATACGCAGGTATATGATCTTTAGCAATACAGCAATTAATTATGATGTAGACCACTCAAAGATTTATGGTATATATATATAGTACATTAAATGTTATGTAATGTAACATCCGGAAACATAATTAAACTATAGTACAAAATAATACAGCCATGAAGTACGTGTTCCATGTTCTCTACAATATATGCAGTCTTTTATTGTTGCATTATTTCTTCATGGATCATATTAAATGTTCATGCATAAATTAGTACATAACGCCCGCAATATTTTTCTCCTTTTTCCCTCTGTTTCAGGAAGCACCATTATATTTACCATGATTAATATTACACGGAGTAGTTTATGATTTTATGCCTCTCAAAGTCTCAAAATATATATGGAAAAAGAAACAACATCAACAAATTATCGATTCAGCTGACGGAATTATGACATGAGCATTACATAATTTTATAATATACAGGTATATTTGTATGCAGTTTAACCAAAAAAAATAACGGGGGAAAATCTCCCACCCGAAATTTATAATTGACATTATCTTTGGGCGCATTCCGGATGCGCACAAGTTATTTTTTAAAAACCGGATTTGGACTTTGGGCGCAATACGAATGTGCCCAAACAAACTCTGTTATTGAGCATTTTGTAGGCAAAAAAATAAAATAAAATTAGGCGCATCCAGAACCGATCCGGTTCGTTCCAGCCAAAAACGGTGCGGATATCAAAATATGAGATAATATACTACATATGCAGTTAGTAGATGGAGGATAATGAGAGATGGGAAATGACAGAATGTGCCCTAATTGTTTTAATTAGCTAATGATTCTGCCTAATAATAATGCACGGAATTGTGGGAGCTCACTGACTGCAACATCAGTGAACAGTGATCCAATCACCATATCCAGAATCATTCCTTCTCCATTCCCACTCTTGATTTTATGTATTTCTGTATAATGTAGTTTGTCACTTTCATTTGGCCTATTTAAATTGCCTTAAACATGTTTTTATTGTAAAGTATGACATCCACGTTTTGTCTCCTAGGTTTTAACTTCTAACTATGTATTATTATTCATGACCAAAATATACAATATAACTGTACTTTTAAGTTCTAACCCATGTGATCTTGTATAAACAATTTGTAGTCAAGTCTGTGCAAGGATCTAATTATATACATCATTATATACTTAATTAGTTCGGATTAATAAAAAAGAACTCTACTTTTACATGTATACTGTACTAAAACTTGATGTAAAATATGTGTACAATAGGAAGGAGAAAACTAACATAACACTAGCTTAAGCCACTTTATTGTGGGTTGGGCTAAATCTTATGGGCTTGCATGTGCAATGTCAATTTTTCGATAATCTTCTATCTATCTATCTATCTATCTATAAAAATTGATGGGTTTGAGAAAAGAATGACAATTGAGACTAATTAATGTTTAAACTTGATTTTTTCTTTTTCTTTCTATCTCCTATTATCCAATGGTAATTGAGATTTATTAAATATCTAATAAAACCATAATTATGTGCTTAATTGGTTAGTATTTTCATCATTTTCATCTCTTTTTTTCTTCGCTCTTCACCTCCAATCCGTATGACGATGAAGAGTAATCCGAGCAACGGAAACGACTATGTGATTTGGGTACATATATAAGAGATATTCAATTCATTTTATTATAATTTACTAAAAAATACATATATGAAAAAATATATTAAGTATATGAATATAGACAAAAATAAAATGTGTTTGGCTTGCGCAAAGCGGGGCAATGACCTAGAAAGTTGTCATTAAGTCGTCATTACTCTACGGCCTCTTGAATTCCTCTTCTGATTTCAACTTTTGATCTTCCGACTTCTCCGAATGAGATTTTGTATTGAATTCTCCCATCAAGTCGTTGTTACTCTTCTGCATATTGTATTTCGTCGTTACTATGGTTATTGTCAATTTGTAATTAAACCGATCAATTTGCTATTTTATCACTTCTATTGTTCGTTTATTTTTGTGTTGATGTCTTGATCTGCAAGTTAGATTTACTTTACCCTAAATTGCATAAATTTATGTCTGAAAAATGTAGGTAATATATAATTAGCTCAATCCAATTTTGAGACGAAAAACCGTAATTACCCCGCGCGTAGCGCGGGGGTCCGATTCTAGTCTATATATAAAAATTCATGGCTTTGATGAAGTAAAAGCAATGTGTACCTAATAAATGTTAGTATTTTAATTTTTTACCTTAATTAATTATTCTCTTAAATGCTAATCTCATCACCAACTAAGAACACCTTCCTCTACCACAATCTCCAAACTCATTCTCATCTCTATCCCGTTCATCAATCCCTTTGTTTCATCCCGACGCCCCCTCCTTCCTGGATAAAAATTAATCTGGTTTAATTAGATATTGTTAATCTATATTTTGACAACACCTAAGATTGATTCATATGCATGGCCTCAGTAAAACATGTAACACGCCAAACATAATTAGATTCAGTAAAACGTGAACCTCATATAAATACTTTATGTTGCATATATACATACATAACAACAACAAAATTATTAAAATGATAACACAACTTCAATTGAATAGATCCATTCGGTGAAGAGAAACGTCACCTCTGACAAGAAGAAGAGAAACACCACCGCTGATAAGAAAAGGAAGTCAATGAAAAAATCGACAAAAAATGGATGCTAAGGCGGATAGCTGAATTTAATGCGGGATGACGGTAACGTTTTTTTTATATGAAGGAGAGATTGAGAGATAATATTGTGAGCATTTATTGTATTTTTTTTTATATAATTACATACATTTATCCAAAATATTATAATTAATATCGGTATTTGACCCGTGCTTCGCACGGGCTTTCGTATCTAGTTGACTGAAAAAAAATTAACGGTGCTCCATTTCCTGTTCAAATAATAATTATTGGTTGGATTTAACCATTAAATTAACACTTTATGTTAACAAGCATTCATAAAGTTTGTAGTTGCTGGGCATTATGCTGTTTTTTAATCGCATGTAGTTCCTGTATAACAACTAGAACGCACTAATTTCCTCATAACGGCAAGAAAATACTGCCCAGAGAAGAAATTAGGCCAAAACAGTAACAAATGGAGGTCACTTCAATTCAATTCATCCTAACTTTTCTAACTACCCATTTCAAATCTCCAATCTCATCCCCTCTCTATGCATGACTTAACACCTCTCTACTTGCAACGTTCATCAACACTTAAAAAACAACAACAAATTACCACATATAATCCAATTTAACTTGTATAAAAAGAGTTTTTATGTGTATTAAAAGATTTTATTATATTGTTAAAAATATGCACTATTTGCATCATAAAAGGTGTTTTGTTTGCAGTGAATTTTTTCTTGATTTGGTTGACGCGTTAACCTTACTTAAAAAAGCACCAGAGCACAACTTCATCCCTTCCAAACTTTCCAGTTTAAACACTCACTTCCCCTCTGCAATATTTCCTCCATTGTTTCTATAAATACCTGCTTCCTGCCAAAAACTCCTTCAACCAACATTCTTGCTCCTCTCTCTCTCTTGAGAGACTCAAATTCAGCCACCAGTTGAAGAATTCAGAAAGAAGATGATAAAGCAACACATCATCCTCTTCCTCTCCATCCTCTTCCTAAACGTAATCCACTTCACTCAATTTTCCTTAACTTTAAATCTCACAGTAATCAACAATGGCGATATGTTTGAATGCAGGTTGTAATCTCCGCAAGCGAGAATCCATTCACACCACGCGCACACCTCACACGCTACTGGAACAACAAGATCTACAAAGTCCCGAGGCCAGAATTCCTCTTATCCAAAGCCTCGCCTCTCTCCGCAACCGACTCAGCCTTCTTCGCTCAACTCGCGACTCAGAACGCCTTGTCGACTCACCTCGACTCGTTCTGCAAGAAGGCGAATCTCCTCTGCTTCCCTGACCTTAACCAGAGCCTCGCCAAGCACTCCTCCCCCGTCCATTTCTCCCGCTACTCCGACCGTAACTTCACCAACTACGGCACCGACTTCGCCGGCGGCTTCGACTCCTTCAAGAACTACTCCAACGACGAGAACGAGCCTGTCGACACTTTCCGCCGCTACAGCCGCGACTCAGCCGGACACAGCGACCAGTTCATCACCTACGCTTCCGACGGCAATGTCGCTAGCGAAGCTTTCAACACGTATGGAGCCGGATCCACAGGCGGAGTCGGACAGTTCAAAGGCTACGAAAGTGAGGTTAACGTTCCGGATCTGAAGTTCACTTCCTACTCAGACGACGGAAACGGACGCGATCAGACATTCGCGAGCTACTCCTCCGACTCAAACTCCGGAAACCAGAACTTCGCTAACTACGGGAAAAGCGGAAACGGACTCACGGACACCTTCACCGGTTACGGAGAAAACGCGAACACCGTCGCATCTGGCTTCTCCGGCTACAGCGAGTCCGGTAATGGCGGATCTGATAACTTCACCTCATACGGCGCCAACGGAAACGTGCCTGATAACTCCTTCAAGAGCTACGGCGATGGCGGAAACGGAATCACGCAGAGATTCTCAAGCTACAGAGATCAGGCCAATGTAGGCGCCGATTCGTTCCAATCCTACGCCAAGGATTCCAACACCGGTAAAGTAAAATTCTCCGCCTACGGACAGTCATTCAACCAAGGCACAGACAAATTCACCAGCTACGCAAAGGGAGGAAAAGGCCAGAAGGTCGATTTCAAGACCTATGGCGTCAACAGAACATTCAAAGACTACGCCAAAAACGGCGTCAAATTCTCGCAATACACCAACACCAGCACAGCAACTCACATCAATTCGGCGAACAAATGGATCGAGCCAGGGAAATTCTTCAGAGAGGAGAAGCTGAAAGCCTCAACGATAATGCCTATGCCAGACATCAAAGACAAAATGCCTCCGAGATCGTTTCTACCTCGATCGATTCTCTCGAAGCTTCCGTTCTCCTCCTCGAAAATCTCAGATCTGAAACAGATCTTCCACGCCTTCGAGAATTCATCAATGGAGACGATGATAGACGCAGCTTTACACGAATGCGAGAGATCTCCGAGCAAAGGGGAGAGTAAACGCTGCGTGGGATCAGCCGAAGACATGATCGACTTCGCCTCATCGATTCTGGGAAACTCGGTAGAGGTTCGGACAACGGAGAGTACGAATGGATCGAGGAGCGAGATCATGATAGGGAAAGTGAGAGGAATGAATGGCGGAAAAGTGACACAGTCGGTTTCCTGTCACCAAAGCCTGTACCCGTACCTACTGTATTACTGCCATTCGGTTCCCAAAGTTCGGGTTTACGAAGCGGATATTTTGGATCCGAATTCGAAGGTCAAGATTAACAAAGGAGTGGCGATTTGTCATCTTGACACGTCGGATTGGAGTGCGACCCATGGAGCTTTTCTCGCTCTCGGGTCGGGTCCAGGGAAGATTGAGGTGTGTCATTGGATCTTTGAGAATGATTTGACTTGGACACTTGCTGATTGAAATTTGATGATGTCTATACATGATTAAATAAAGTGATGATATGATGATGATGATGATGGGTTACAAATCTATGAACTTCTTAGCAAAGGCTGGGAGTTACACTTCCTTTTCCATTGTAATTTCTCAATCAATATTGTATTGTAGTAGAACATCTCTTTTTCATCTGATCTTGCCTGGAGTAGTATTTTTTAGATCGATGTATACAGAATGTTTTAAAGATAATATATCTCCTCCGTTTGCTTGCGTTTTCTCAATTGACGTATATATAGCACAAAAACCTCTAATTAGAGCGTGTTTCCACGCATAAAAGGAGTTTCTGGAAACTGTGTCAGAAACAGTCAAGATAAAGCTTTCAGTTAATCCTCTTGCGTACTATACTATGACATTAGATTATCGTTTATGTGCTCTTATTAACGTCAGTGTATTAGATCGTGTATACAATACGTTTCCGTGCTACACAACGATCCAAGGAAGATATGGCAATGGTGAGTTGATAGGATATGAAAAAGAGTATATGTGGTAGGAGACAAGAGGGGTATGAGAGTAGTGGCTAGATGTGAAAGCATGTTGCTTGCAATGCTTGTTGGTAGTTACAAGTAGAATATAGTTGAAAGGGGTTGAGTTTGGATGGGGGGCTAGCTTGTGATAGTTTCTTGTTGTTTTGTGTTGGTGACTGTTAAGTCACGCATTTTTTGTTTTGAGGCTCTGAAAGCGAGAGGGGAAGGACAAGGACAACAAGAACATGTAAAAGTAAGATAAAAGAAGAGTTTGATTATGGATTATACACCACTTACTTCAACTTCTATATCTTCCAACAATTTTGATTCATGCACACGAAATTTATGAGTATTTCACTTATAAGGGAAAAGTTCTCATGAGAACAAGGCATAACGTAGGAAAAATCAAGTTTTCGCGTTCACGGATAACAAGTTAACGTTCATAGTTTGAGCGGTATTGTTCATAAACTGACAATAAAATTTGTGAGGTCATTTTCGGAAGGAAAAAAAGAGTTCGCAGTAATTACAACTATGCCACTGCATCCTCATTGAAAACGTTAAAAAAAAAATTATGACCCTGATTATGAACATTACCATTCAGAATATGAACATTGACCTGTAATCTGTGAATGCGATCTATTTGTTTTTCCTACGTTAAGAGTTATTTGCACCAGAACTTTCCTTCTCACTTACATCTCTAATATTTATTTTTGTTGCGCAGTCAAACCTCTTCCATAATAGTTGACGAAGTCATAATTTACACGCCTCGTATATCTTGCAATTCACGAAGCATAATTTTTATCTACACAAATGGAGTTCCTCGCTAAATAAGTAGCATCGCGTTCAGTGGGAGAAAGGACAGTGACCTACCTTGATCCAAGTCGTGTTATGATCTTCCATGCATTTTCCATAAACACGTTAAGGCATACAGAGTCGTGGATCCTGCATATCCAAGCTATCAGACGAGAAATGGAGCCCCAAAGCATGTTAGGAGAACAATGCGTTCCACACAACGAAAATCCTTGTGCGTGCGTTAGTTGTTCCACCTCATGCTGATAAGCATTGATCCGAAGAGGCCACGTGTATAACTTCTGGACGTGTGGCACAAGCAACTCTAGCATTATAAATACAACCCTCACCCCTCCAAAAAGAGGATCAAAATTCTTATAAAAGAAAGAGATTTCTTGAGAGAGAAACGATTGTTGACGATTCTGGGTATTAGGAAAAGATAAGAAGAGCGAAAGAGAGTGTAATTTCTATCGCATTATACATATTAACGTGTTCTCGTCCTTGTTAGTCAATTTAACTTATTTATTTATTTATTATTTTAGCCTTATAAAAGGTGGTACCGACTTATCAAATCTATGTTTTGAACTGTTTCGAATTGAGTAGTTTGATCAAGAGTCCAAATCTACCAATTTGAGGGTAAAGAGCATAAATGATGATGTTGAATTCAGTCAATGGAATCGAAAACGATATGAATATGAAGACGTATGGTTACAAAACAAACAAACATAAAACCTCGGGGACTTCTGGTGAAGTATAAATAACTTTGGAACACCCATTAGAATATGACTAAACTAAGGGCACACCCAAGAAAATCTTCTTGCTTTTTATTGTAGTGTGAAAAATTGGAAGGTTTGATGAGCAAAAGGGGAAAGGAAATAGTGGAATGCACGAAAACTACGAAGTTCACGAGAAGGCATGTGAAGAGTAAAGCCAAAAGAGTATTTAGTATTGCTTCTTCGTTATTGGGTATTGCCAAGTTCTAGCGAAGGGGGCTACTTTGTGTTAGAAAAGATTCTCACATCGGGTTTGAGTTATAAAGATTGCCCACTATATAAGCTAATGGATTACTCTCTCTATTGCCAATTGGTTTTAGAGTGGAACCCCGTTGGACTTATCTATTGGGCCTAATGCGCATATGCGCTTGTGTTGTGCGCGTCCCAGTCCAGTCCGTGGTTGTCCCTATGGGCCCACGAAGTTTCACACTGTGTGCATTCAAACTTACAGATGTTACGTTTTGTGTTTAATAAATGTCAAAGTTTAGAGAATGTTTGTTACCATGTGCACTGATGATGATTTTAGAACTGTGTATTCTGAAAAGCAAACAACTGTCGAGGTCTGTTGGTCATTTTGGACGAAAGGTCCAGGATATTGTGGGCCGAGCTCGATATAAACGAATGGTTACTACTATGATGGGCCTAAAGCCCAACTTATGGACTCGTTTGAGCAACAATAAAGCCCATTTTCTTGGCAAGCCTTTAACTCTTTCCAATTAACAAAACCAGTCCAAGTTTCTATCTGATTTAAGGCTGGATCTCCTTCCCTTTAGAACTAAAAATCCAAAACTTGGCTACCAAGGAGAAATAGAAGAGTGGGCACCAAGGAGTAAACTTGGAGAGTGGCCTCCAAGTAAGGTACTAAATAATCTGAAATGAGAACAAAATAAGTGAAAAGCAAAAATACGAATTTGGCTTGGATCAATTCTGACTTGAGCGAGGAACCTCAAAGCATTCTCGATCGGGGTTTGCTTTGCTTCCAACGAACGAGTAGAGGATGTTGTAGTGTTGTACAATGACATCAAAATCAATTTCGACTTAATCCGCAGTGAAGCGTGGAACGCTGTTGAGAAGTCATCGAGGAAATCTTCAGGTCAACTAACGAGGCTAATTGTTTTCGTAATGAAGAGTTTCAAGGGATCAAAGGGGCCTTTATTCAGAATATGGCTTCTGAGTACCGTGTTGCTTGGGCTAAAAGGGATCAGGTCGGTGGCAGCGGTACTAAAGTGCAGCAGCTGGTCGCTTGGTCTAAACCTGAGGAGGGAAGGATTAAAATTAATACAGATGGTGCTGTGAAAGATGGCAGAGCTACGGGGTCCCAAGTGGGATTAAAATCATACCCCATAGTATTGACATGTATAATTTAAGTTGACTATTCCATAAATCGCACGCAATACTCTTCTCCTGTCGAAAGCACAAGCAATTAGTGTATTTAAATTGCATTAACCGTTATATTGACAAAAAATAGTAACCTCTAACCGTTACACGCAAAGGGGTCCCAAGTGGCACATCCCAAATAAAGACAAGATGCTCAACCTTTTTTTATTCAAGCAAAACTTTCCTAAATCACGTGTAAAAATTACGTTTACAATAATTTATTTTAAGAGTATATAATCTTGACCTAAACACTTTCAAAAAATAAAATAATGGAATGTCATTTCACATTCTCCTTTACGTTCACTTATAAAGCGGAAGCACGCAACCATTAGGCGGCACAACATAAGAACTAATCCCGCTCACGCTACTACCACACCTCCGAATTTCTCGCTTTTCTCTCTCCGTCTCTTCTGTTGACGCTTTTCTCTAGAGAAGAACAGCGCGAAGGAGAAGAATGGGAGCTTGCAACAAATCCGAAGTGCTGGATTTCACTTCATTCGCTAAGTACGACCGTAGAGTTGCCAAGCAAGTCCTCGATAACGTCCATGGCAGCATCTACCTTGATCCGGTACTCCCACTACGATCGTCGCTCCCCTTCTCTCTTTCTATTTTCCGAAATTTCTGCTTCTGTAGTTCTGCGTGTGTTTTCGTATTTTGTTTTGTCTGTCGCTTGGAATTCCATGGAATGACGGTGAATAACTTCGGTTTATTTAGCGAGAATGAGAAATTTGTGAGTTGGATGTCATTTTGAGCATTTCTACCATGCGAAACTGTGAATCGGTTGAGAACTTGAGATCATGAACTGTTTTTTCACTGCCGTGAAAGTTGTGAATGTAATCCGATTTTCTCGGAAATGTTGCTAGGTTTGTTCTTTCCGTGACAGTAGTTTCCGCTATTTTCTTCTTCCGGCGGTGTTTAACTGTCTCTTTCTCGTCTTTGTTGGTTTGGTGAGGTCTGAAATTGATTATGAATATTTAAACCGATTATGGCGGTGATGTTGCTTGGTCTGTTCATCTATTGGTTACTTTGACTTTGTGCTCCTTTTGTTTCTCTGTTTATAAAAGGCAAGGAACTTTGAAACTGCGCTTACTGATTTAAATTTCATTTTAATCTCGCAGCTATTTCTCAAGTTCGTTGATACCGCACAGTTTCAGAGGCAAGCTTAATATAATCATCCATCATCTTACAATTTTGGGAAAACATGAACTGGACTAATTCTTTCTTGTAATTTCAACTGTATGTAGGCTGCGTGATCTGAAGCAGCTTGGTGAGTGTAAACTTTGGAGGAATATGCACACATTTATAGTTGCATTTAATTGATCTGAGTTTATAACTGTTATATGTAAAGAAACTTTTAGCTGAATGCACTGTAAGTGCTCAGAATACTCAAAAGAGTATTTTATAAACAGGAGTTAACTCATACTTTGCTGGAGTGCTATTTGATAGCTGGTTTCTTAAAGACTAATCTGTATTATATTTGATTTGAGGAATGACACCTGGTTTTATGATTTAACCATATCCAGAATCTGTCCAAAGTTTTGCTAAGATTGTACTGGTTTCTTGTTCAGAATCTCAATGATATCTAATAAAAATAAACATTGGATAAACTATCTTCTGGTGGTTGAGGGAAATGTGAATAGTTTAATAGATTGGATAGTGGAAAACTTGAGTTCTTTCCTTGGACTCCCAACTTTCTGTTTGATGTATATCTTATGTTATGGGTCTTTCTGTGGTGACTGATGAGTCCATTCTCCTCCTGTTTCAGGGGTTACTAATATGGTGTACCCTGGAGCTGTGCACAGCAGATTTGAGCATTCTCTCGGTGTCTATTGGCTTGCTGGTGAAGCTGTTCACCAACTTCGGAGTAATCAAGTAAGAACTTTCAACAATGCATAATTCCCATTTCCTTAGTTGATGGGATTTGATCATGGTGTTTTGTTTGTGCACAGCAATCGGTTTGTATTGGTAAGAGTATTTATCATGTTTGTTCTTGTGTCTTATTTGCAGGGGATGGAGCTTGATATTGATAATTTTGATATACAAACTGTAAAGCTTGCTGGTAATTTAACAGCCACACCATTCATGTTACTTCTTGATTAGAGGAATCAGTGGTTTATTTGCTTATTATTTCACTACAGGACTATTACATGATGTGGGCCATGGTCCATTCAGCCACATGTTTGAGCGCGAACTTCTTCCTCGTATTCTGAATCACAGTAATTGGTATGTCCTTGATTCTTTCGAACTCTTTTAGAGAAGTTCAATACCTCATCTTTGCCTCAAACTTTTTTCTGCCGGTCAAGATGTTATGTGTCCATCTGTTTTTGTTTGATATTACCTAGTCCTTTGGATTAAAAGCCAACATCCATGCAGGCGTTTTCTTGTTCAGATGATTAGACTTGCAGATATTACTTAATTCATATATGTATTTCTCTGTCGTTAAATGGAGTTCTAACTGTGGTTTTCGAACTGCATAATTTGTAGGTCTCATGAGGATATGTCAGTGCGAATGATTGACTATATAGTTGATGAGCATCACATTGACATTGATGATGGAATTTTGAAGAAAGCTAAGGTACATACATTACCAACTTTCTCAAAAAATTTGCTTTTTCTAGCTCTTTTAAAGAATTGAATCTGTTTCGACTTTATTGCCATTTGCTGCTTGTGATAAGATATTATGAGAAGGCCGTCCAATATCCTTGCCTATTTATTCAGCAATCATTAACACTTTGCTTTTATCTGAAACACCTATAGCTTAGAAAGTCGAACAAGTAATGTCTATACTTTTGTACCATGATCTGGAACATATTTAATTCTGTTGATTCTTTTTAATTTCACTTCTAATTTCTTTTTTCCTGGTTTTGCTGATAGGAAATGATACTTTCTGCCGGTCATGATGACCAACCTACTGTAAGTAATCAAAAATAACATATTTTCTCATTCATTGTTGGTTTAGTGTTTAGCAATCTTTTTGTCATTATGCTCTCACTATTACATGTTCGAACTTATTTTTCCACCTAATTACAGACTGCAAGAGAAAACCGGTTCTTGTATGACATTGTGGCTAATGGTAGAAATGGGATCGATGTCGATAAGTAAGCATAATAGTCTTCTTCTTGACACTATAATTAGATATGTAGTTTTGAACTTTGAGCTTTAAACTCATATTGTTATGTTGCAGGTTTGATTATATTGCTCGTGACTCTAGGTCCTGTGGTCTTGGCTGCAATTTTAAGTCTGAAAGGTAGGTGAAGGACATATATCTTGCTACTATTTTTCATCGATAAAGACTCATGAAAGATATATCATTATCACACTGTAAACTGGCAGGTTACTGGAAACAATGCGAGTGATAGGTGATGAGATATGCTATCGCGCCAAGGAATGTATGTATGCATTGGCAATTTTTCAATCAATCTATGTTTTCATAGCTATAGCGACATATGATGATGTGCTTAACATTGACAGATCTTACAATAAACAAGTTGTTTCTTGCACGTGCTGATCTGCATCGAACTGTTTATACACATCCTAAAGTGAAGGTGCTTGACTGAAGCCTATGAACACCAATTTTACATTTTCACCTTGACATCTTGAAAAATATATCCAAGTAATTTTTCACTAATATATTTGGTGTTTTTTCCCCAGGCAATTGAACTCATGATCTCTGATGCTTTGCTGTATGCAAATGATTCCCTTAAACTCCATTTGCATGTTGATGATCCTGCTGAGTACTGGAAGGTTGTGGATCTTTTTGAATTTCTTAATGATTTTAGTTGCAAGATCATAAGAAAATGACATGTGACTTTCTAATTGCAGTTGACTGATTCAATAGTGAAGTCTGTTGAATACAGCTCAGCGGCAGAGTTGAAGGACTCTAGGGACTTGATTTCACGTATCCGGAGGAGAGATCTATATAAGGTAATCTTTAGAAACTTTTTCATGTTTAGAAATTCCAGTTTGAATTGCAAAATATTCTGTTAAATGTTCATTTTTCTACCCAGTTCTGCAATGAGTTTGCCGTTCCTAAGGACAAACTGGACCTGTTTAAGCATGTCACAGTCAATGATGTCATTTGCTCCCAGGTATATAAGATATATGGTATTTTTCCCCCAAACTCTTACTGCATTTTAAAAGGTGATATCCACTAAGTTAATATTATGTTCAGACATCTGGTAATGTGACCTTGAAAGAAGAAGATGTTGTGGTCTCTAATGTGAACATTGATCTCACCCGTGGACAGGACAATCCACTAGAAAGGTACTTGTTAATTGATATGTGCTATTTTATCCTCATTTCCTAATTCTTAATATATTATCATCTAAGCTGTCTAAACAATTTCCCTATTTTTTTCTTCTTAATCCAGCATCAATTTCTTCGAGGTATTACACACAATCTGTGACACCCTCTTTAAAGATCACACAATCTGTGTCCAAAACTTATCTTTGTGAGTTGTGCTACAGGATTATGAAAGTGAAAAGAAGTTCACAATAGAAGACGCTCGTGTCAGTCACTTGCTTCCAGGTTGCTGTCAGGACAGAATAGTCCGAGTCTACGCCAAAAAGTCAGAGCTGGTTAGTAAAACACAATAACTCCTTTCTAAATACCTATATTTTACTTTGCATTGGCAACTCAATATTCCAAAATTAAATCAACAGGTTGAAGCTGTGTCAGAAGCCTTTGAGAATTACCAGCTAAAGGTGCTTGGAATGAAGGCTCAAGTTCATCCAACACCAGAGAAGAAGAAGCGTCGCAGGCTAGTAAGTGGCGCTACAGTGTAATTCAAGCTGAAAAGGCGAAGAGGCACGGCCTACATTTTGGTTTTTGTACAAAGGCCTTCATGCATATATCCTTACAGTAACTTCAGATGAAAACAATTCCTGATTTCCTAACTGCCCACATATTTACACATGCTGCTATAGCCTATAGCTAGTGCGCTATACTTTTGAGCGTCGTGGCCTCTTCATAGATGGCATTCTTTTGAAACTTTGATCACACGTTTGTATGACTCTAGAATCTTGATGTAGCCTTGTGAATCACGTTTATGGATTTGGAGATCTAAAACACCTCTCAGAAGATATTCTGTAGAAAAATTGATGTCAGCTAATGTTTTTCTGCTCTAGTATTGGCTACTGTGCTGCAACTTAACTCTTACAAGTAACAAGACATTAGTTTGGTTGGTAAAATCTGCTTATCTTCAAGCGACACTTTCGAAAATTTACTTCTACACTATAGAAATCGCACCTAATAATATTTAATTATTATAGTCACGAGATCCGGCCCGATTCAGAAGGTAATCGGGTCGGGCGATCCGGAATCTTTTATGATTATGCAAAGATTGCAAAGGAATGAAGAGCAGACGAAACAACTTCGATTCATCGTCCTTCCTCAGTATCCGTATCCCATCTCCTCAAGCTCCATCCATGGCGGAAACACCGACTCCTCCACAACCACAAGACTCCAAATCCCAACTCCCCAACCCCGAAGCCCCAAATTCGCGTCCTCCCAACGCCGAATCCCAGTCCGATTCGGCTCAAGCCTCCCTAACCCCACCCCTCGCTAACCCTAATTCCGCCATTACTCCTCCTCAGCCAGTTCTATTCAATCCATATGCCCCGCCTCCTTCCTTGCCCTCCTACCGCCCAACCGGCGCTCCAGCTCCGCTCTTCACTCCTGTTCCGCAAAACCCTAATTTCCCTAGCTATCAGCCACAGAATCAGGGAGCTCCGCCGCCTGGAGCGAGTTCTGCGCCGCAAATGGCTCCGGGAGGCATGTATCAGGTTCCTCCACCGAATCCGCTCGTTAGACCGCCATATATGCCCATGCCGAATGGTTTTATGCCGCCAGGTGGGTCGCCATTTCGTATGCTGTGTTCATTTGAATTGCTGATGTCTCCTTATGATTGCTTGGATTTTGTTTCTGTAGCCAGATAATTAGCCAATAACTCGGTTTGTAATTGTTGTTAGGGTTAACTTGTTGCATTTGATAGAGATATATCATTACACAACAGTATAATTGGTCATCAGCTGTTCAGATTCGTTGCAATATACAATGCGCTTCTGTGTGTGAGAGATAGAGCTATTGTGATTAAGTGGCGTGCCAGTGAATAAAAATGTGTTAGGGGACCCTGGGCAATGAGGTCCCCTAAGCGTGCTATGAATGAGAGATCAGTAGGATTTAGGGAAGAATAAAGGAAGATCGTTCATTAAATCACTTGGGAAATCAAACAGGATACTTACTAGACATATTATCTGTTGAATTAACAGTTGAGAAATTAAAAAAAATCTAGTGAAATTGATTAGGTGGCCGCCTAACGTTGAGGCGTTTTCTGCGCCAAGTGTCGCCTAGGTCGAATAGGGCTACCTAGGCGATGCCATGTCTGAGGCACCCTTAGTCATCTTTTTTTCATTCACTGCTAAGTGCAGCTGCTAAATTGGTGTTCAGTCAGAAATTATACTTGAGCTTGTTTGGCAAGACAAGCTGATAAGCGAAGGCTCATAAAGGTCACATTAATCTATCTGATAATGCGGGGGGCTATTGCAAAAAACTTTATTTTGGTGTATGTATTTGCTAATGTTAAGTGTAAGCTTATGTAGATTAACACTGATATAGTAATATCAGGATTAGGGCAAGGATAATGCGTACATATAGTGTAGATGAGTTTAGTTGAGAGAAACAATGATGAGATGTTTTCTCCTACAGCATCTTTATTGAATATGGTGGTGAGAAGGCTTCATATTGCAGTTATTTAGAGGTTCCCTCTACAACTCCTCCGTTTGGTACGCTTATTTGCTTAGTTATGTCAATATTGTGTTTATGGAATTCAAATGGTTTCTTAAAAGTTTTAAATGAATTGGCACCGAGCTCGTCCTTTCACGTCTTTTTACAATATTTGCCCATTTAAGTAACTGTGAATATTTTGTTCTTCGTAAGTTAAGCCATATGATATAATGGACGATTCTGGCCTGTTCATCTAGTAGGCAATTTTGTCGTAGTATAAGGATTTATTTCCATCGTGAGTTCTTGATTTGACGGCAGCATATCACCTGAGCAACCGAAATCTTGGTGCCCTTGTATAGCGAGGTATAATATATTCCAAAGTTTCATTTGTTTCACCCTCTTCATTGTCTCTCATTCCTCAATTCCTTTCTCGTACCATGCAATGGTTTATTAATGGTTAAAAAAATAAACTGGAAAAGAAGAAGATAAAGAACACATTTTGATGATCAAATACTTGATTAAGTGAAAGCAGAGAGTCTCTTTTCCTTGTTAGCAAACTTTCTTTATTGGGACATGGGCTAATTCTGGAAGACTGCTATATTTCCATTGGATATACAAGGTAAGCTTGCTTAATGTCTTGCTTGTTTAAGGATTGTACATTTTCTGCTTCTCTGTTCTTCAGGTTGTTTGTTCAGCTGGTGTTGTTGAAATGCTGCCATCTATATGTTCTTCCTGTTTTATGTGGTAAAAGAGTTTTAAATTTTGTCACCATTTGTGCCTATTTATACTCTCAATATAGCATTAACTTCTTGAATTTCGAAGTTTGAGGACAACAATATACTGATGCATTAGCTAGATGTTTTCCCATATGATTGTGCAGGCGTTCCTCGTTATCCCTACCAATCCATAGTTCGACCTGCATTTCCTCTACGGCCACCCGGTACAATTGGAATAATCCCACAAATTTCAAGGCCTCCAATGCTAGGAATCCGCCCTCCAGGGGTACTCGGCATTGTTAGACCACCTCTTCTTCCAGTTGTTACTCCAGTTGAGAAGCCTCAAACCACAGTCTATGTTGGAAAAATATCAACAACAGTGGAAAATGATTTTATGCTCTCTCTCCTTCAGGTAAGTTGGGTCTTCATTTAGTGATGACGACTCATCTCTTATTGTTTTCTCCTAGATTATTTAGCTACCAGGCTCTAAGTATTTATGTATTTTTCAGTTTTGTGGACCTGTCAAGAGCTGGAAACGTCCTCAAGACCCTACAAATGGCACTCCAAAAGCTTTTGGGTTCTGCGAATTTGAGACAGCTGAAGGGGCTCTACGTGCAGTCCGTTTGTTAAGTAAACTAAACATTGATGGTCAGGAACTGGTGGTATGTTTTTTCTTTTGCTTCTTGGTTTTTATTTGACTGACTGGAATGTGCTTTACATGATTGATTTTTCCCATTAGTGTCATTTTTAGTCTCACAAATGTCTAAAATGACCCTGTAAAAATTTCTATTGATGTTTCCTAATCTTTTATGCTATTCTTGCAAACTCCTTAGCTGAATGTAGCAAAGAAAAAGGAAACCCCCAAACCTATAGAAATAGAAGAGAAACCTGAAGCAAAAACTGAACAACCAAAGTCTGTTGGGGAGGAATCCCAGGACAAAAATGAATCTGGAAGCAAAGAGAATGATTCGGTTGGGCTTGTGTCTGATGAGGACCGTGAAGCTGACCGTGAAGCTACAGAGAAGATTACAAACACCATCGAGGAAAGGTTAAAAAACCGACCCCTACCCCCACCACCTCCTCTACCACTGCCACAAAAGATGTATGTCACTGCTAGCTCGAACTCTGAAGGGCCTGCAAAATCAGGTGAAAAGGACTCTGACATTGATGTTAAAAAAGGTTAGTATTGCATATTCTGATTTCTAAACATGTACTGTTTCTTGTGTATATATTAATGGGTTTAAGTATCCTTAGCAGATGACAAAAATGATGATGAGACAACAAGTGAAATAAAAACTTTGACTAGAGCTGGAACAGAATCGCCTGAAAGGGGTAGGAGATATGACGGCAGAGGTAGAGAAAGGGACCGAGACAGAGACCTAAAACGAGAGAAGGAACGCGAGCTCGAAAGAATAGAGAGAGAAAGAGAGCGGGAAAGGGCAAGAAGGGAGAGGGACAGAGAGGTTGAAATTCAAAAGGCCGAGCGATTATATAAAGAGAAAGTAAAGGAATGGGAGTCTAGGGAAAAAGAGAGAGAGTATCAACGCAAGTACGAGAAAGAAAGAGAGAAAGAGAAAGAACGGGAGAGAAGGAGGTTGGTTCAAGACCAAGAAGACGAAAGTGATGACGACTCTAGAAGGCGAAGACGGAGGAGTGAAATAGAGGACAAGAGGAAGAAGAGGCAAAGAGAAAGGGAAGAGGATTTGGCTGACAGAGTAAAAGAAGAGGAAGAAATTGTTGAGGCTAAGAAGAAAGCTGAAGAGGAAGAAGAGAGGAAACAGCTGGAGGCAGAGGCATTGCAGCTTTCTTTACCTCCAGATGCTAATGGAAAAGACAAAGTTATGTCACCTGATACAGTGTCGGGTGAGATTGAAGAAAAAGGCCCCGATCTGGTTTTTGACAGTTACTCGGGTCCTACAAATGACAACGGTATGCAAGCAAATGAGTAATACTATCTGCTCCTCTTTTTTGTTACTCATTTTATTATGTTATTGGCAGGTGATGGAATTGCAGAAAACGGTTCAAATGACGAATCAGCTATGATATCAAGCTCTACAGGGGATTTGAGGCCCAGTGGAAACTCCATTCCTTCTAAAAAATTGGGATTTGGTCTTTCAGGATCAGGGAAACGAACTGCTGTCTTATCTGTATTTAATGAGGACGATGACGACGATGCACACAAGGATAAGAAGATGAGGCCCCTCGTCCCAATTGATTACTCTGCAGAGGAACTTCAGGGCACTCTGCCTACTGTTGCTGACGTCACACATTCAGATTCAGTTTCAGCAGATGTTGCTAAGCGTGCTTCCACCACAGAAGCAGAAAAGGATAGGAGTCGACATTCTCATGACAGGTCCAGCCATCGTGATCGGGACCACAAGGATCATGAGAAATCCCATGCCAGGGAACACGCTGATAAATCTAAGAGTTCTGAAAACAAGAATGTTATGGATGCAAAGCAATTGATTGATATGATCCCAAAAACTAAAGAGGAGCTATTCTCATATGACATCAACTGGGCAATATATGACAAGGTGAGCTACTAACTGCGAAAACTAAGGATGCGTTTGGATTCCCTCAAATGATGCATTCAAATGCATTTTGATTGAAATTCAAACGGACCCTTAAAGGTGTTTGCTGATTATCCCTTTTTTATATCCTTGTCAACTTATTTTCTTATTTGTGGTTGATTCCCTGTCTAATTTTTGCAGCATGGTTTACAAGATAGAATGAGACCGTGGATAGTGAAGAAGATCACCGAGTTTTTGGGAGAAGAAGAAGCTACGTTGGTGGACTATATTGTGTCCAGCATCCAGGATCATGTTAAGGCTCCACAAATGCTGGAGTTGCTACAATCTATCTTGGATGAAGAGGCAGAAATGTTCGTCCTGAAGATGTGGAGGATGCTTATTTTTGAAATCAAGAGAGTTGAGACAGGTTTAGCTTCAAAGGCTAAAGGCTGACGGCTTTTCTTGGATTTCAAAGTTATCGTTGTGTTACAATATTTGGCAGGTCAGTTGCTAACGTCTGCGTTTGCTGCATCTTGTAGCTGCAGTGTTTGGTTGATGGCGTAGGGAAGCCAAGATAAGGAGATACACACATAGATTTAGTGAGGATATATCTGTATCTTCCTTGGCACTGATTTTTTGCCTTTGCATTCAACTGCAAAATTCCTGCAATTTGATCTCTACAGCTCTTTTTGTGTTGGACGAAATGAACATGCTTCTCACTTGTGATTCCCATTGCTTAAGATCATATACTCCAAAAGGGTAATGTGTATGTTGCATTGTTCAGAATTTTTGTTTATGTTTTTTCTGGAGTTCTAAAAATATAAAGTGGACTGAATAAAGTTTGACTGAAGGATTGAATAAAGACCTCTCTTTCATTCTCTATCATCATTTGAGAAAAAAACATTAGTGTTTATATCTCTTTAGAAAGATGGCTAACTGAGTAACCTACACCTTTCATTTCAATAAAAAGGTTTTTTGAAAGCTATAACATATGGTTTTTTAACCAAATTTAAGGATTTCAGCGCCCGGCGATAGAAACTCCTAAATTTGGAAAATTGTGTCTTGTAGTCATATTAAACCCGAAGTGTTCAAAATAAAAATACTTATTTTTAACCAAAATTCAAAAGGGTTAGTATACAAAAATCTCATTCTTCGGTGAAAATCAAAGTTATTAACCTTCGAAATGTTTAAAAATGAAAATACTTATTTTTGGCAAAAATCCAAAGGAGTTGATACACAGAAATCTTATGATTTTCTTAAGTTGTTGAAATTTGAAGAGTTCAAAATATAAATACTTGTTTTTTACAAAATTCCAAAGAGGTCAGTACACATGTTTTTCATCAAAATCGAAAAAGTTAGTACACAGAAATCTCTATGGTTAGTACTTGTTTATGAACCCCGAAGTATTCAGAAATAAAGATACTTAATTTTGACCAAAATCCAAAGGGATACTACATATAAAACTCAATATTTTCGAAAAAAATCATAAGCATGTGATTTTCTTAAGTTATTAACCATCGAAATGTTCAAAAATGAAATTACTTTTTTTTCCAAAGATACACAGAAATCTAATTTTTTTGAGAAATCATAAGCATATGATTTTCTTAAGTTATAAACCCTCGAAATGTTCAAAAAGGAAAATGCTTGTTTTTCATCAAAATCCAAAGCGGTTAGTACACAGAAATTTCATTATTTTCTTAGAAATCATACGATTATGATTTTCTTAAGTTATTAACCCTAAAGTGTTCAAAAATATAAATACTTATCTTTTACCAAAACCCAAAAGGGGTTAAGTTTATAACAATCAAAGAGTTCAAAATGTAAATACTTGTTTTTCACCAAAATCCAAAGGAGTTAATTAATACACAAAAATCTCAATATTTTTGAGAAAATCATAAACTTATGCTTTTCTTATTTTTTGAACAACCGAAGAGTTCAAAAACGTAAATACATGTTTTTTCGGGAAAATCCAAAGGGGTTAGATATAGAAATCTCGTTTTTGGTGAAAATTAAAATTATGATTTTATTAAGTTATTAACCTATTAAATGTTCAAAAATAATAAGGTTTTTTTGTATTAACCGCTTTTAGTTTTGGTCAAAAATAAGTTTTTTCATTTTTCAAAAATACTCAAGTTTCTGTATTCTAACCCCATTGGATATTTGTCAAAAATAAGTATTTTCATTTTTAAACACTTCAGGGTTAAATTAGTTAACAAAATCATAAGCTTATGATTTTCTCAAAAAATATTGAGATTTCTATGTACTAACCTCTTTGGTTTTTTGTCAAAAATAAGTATATTCATTTTTAATCACTTCAGGGTTCAATTTCTTAACAAAATCATAACCTTAAGGTTTTTTCAAAAATATTAAGATTTCTGTGTACTAACACCCTTCTGGTTTTGATCAAAAATAAGTTTTTTCATTTTTCAAAAATATTGAGATTTTTATGTACTAACCCCTTTGGATTTTTGTCAAAAAGAATTATTTTTATTTTTAAACACTATATGGTTAAATTTCTTAACAAATTCATAAACTTATGATTTTCTCAAAAATATTGAATTTCTATGTATTAACCCCGTTTGGTTTTTGTCAAAAATAGGTTTTTTCATTTTTAAAAAATATTGAGATTTCTGTGTACTAACCCCTTCTGGTTTTAGTCAGAAATAAGTTTTTTCATTTTTCTAAAATATTGAGATTTTTATGTACTAAACCCTTTGGATTTTTGTCAAAAAAATATATTGTGTGCATGGTTTTAAGGTGTGTGCGCATCAAATAAACACACATATGTTGTGTGCATGACATTTAGAGTTGAATAGAATTAATACAAATAGAATTGATTTGTGTGCAATGGTTTTAAGGTGTGTGCAATATATTTTGTGTCTGTATGCAATGGTTTTAATTTGTGTGTATCAGATTTTGTGTGCAATGGTGCATAAACGATTTTGTGTCTGTGTGCAATCAGATCTTGTGTTCAATGTGTGTGAATATGATGTCTATTATCTTATAACAGAGTTAATGCACTACATATGGAGGTGCTAGTCTTCTCGGCTACTCTATATATCCCCATTACTAGTATAATTCTTTTGTAATTACCATGTATTTTATGCATGTGATGATGAGTATAACTTGCAACAGAATATTTAATAAGTGTATATGCCAAAGTAACAGTGGTATCAACAAATACAAGTTGCTGGACAAACTGGCTTAAAGAAAGTAGCCAGTAGGTGGGAGTTAGGTATTTAGAAAGATCTCTAGCACCAGTAGTTATGTATCCTCGGCTAAGTTTAGGTTTAAGCACCTACTTTAATGACATTCTCATTTAGCTTGTTCAGTTTAGCTCGAGTCACAAGTCCATAACCTAACTGCATTTACTTGTTCTTTTCTGAAGAATCCTGTAATATCCTAATACTTATTAAGCCGACATTATTGTAATATTTCCCGAGCTTAATTATATAAACCAACTTTCTTTTATCCGTTCATTATTAAGCCCCCGTTCACATAACTTAATTAAACTCATTTCCTTAACCTTTTAATTTTCCTTTGATTATATATCAATGTCGGTTTACCATCTCATCTCATTAGTTATAGGCAATGGCTATATGCACGCGAATCGATGCATATATGCGCGCGATTCTGTGCGCGCAACTTATGCGCACGCATCTGTGCGCAGTTCTTATGCGCATACGTGTTTTACGGGGTATTACGGGTACTTTTCGTAAATTTTCAGAGTCTGTAACACCTTGTGCGCCTAACTACTGCGCACAGGTTGAGAATCTGTGCGCCGTGTTTCTGCGCACTCTTCAAACATAATAGCCGTTGAAATTTTTGAAAAAAGTAGCCGTTAAATGTAAAACTGTGCGCTGAGGTTCTGCGCACAGGTGCTTTAGGGTTTGGGTTTGTGCGCGGATGGTTAGCGCACGGGTCTTTACAGTTTCATTTGGACCACAACGGTCATAAATGTGCCTATATAAAGCCACAATCTCTTCGTTTCCAACAAATTCATTCAACACCTCTTCGTTTTCCAACAAATTCATTCAAAATGTATCGTCGTAATCAAAACTCTCGTATGTTAGAGTTGATTAATCAAAGTTGTGAAGATAGTGATGAAGAACACGATTGGGATAGCGGATCACAAGAAGAGGAAGACGACCCGAACGACGACGAATGGTTGGATGGTTTCTTAGAAGACGAAGAGTTCGGCGACTGGGATCCGAGTGGTGAATTTGTGGTTAGTATAATATGTTATAATTTGAAACATATGGTAGCGTAATTAGTTTCAAATTAGTTTCATATGCTAGAATAATTAGTTTCATATGCTAGAATAATTAGTTTCATATGCTAGCCTAATTAGTTTCATATGCTAGCCTAATTAGTTTCATATGATAGCCTAATTAGTTTCATATGATATCCTAATTAGTTTAAAGTAATGATTCGTATTTTGCCTTGTTATTTTGGTAGTAGTGTAATTGTCGCTCTACAATTACGTATAGGGGAAAGATTATTCAGATTATTTTAGAACCGCACAATATTGGGATACTCCGCAAGAATTGTACGAGTGGGCGAGAGATAGAGGAAAGGAGTTAGTGATAGCTTTGGTAACGCGTAATTCAAGTCCGTACCAAATAAGTATTGTGTGCGATAGATTTGGAAAACCAAGATCTGGGAGGCCAAAGGTGAACAAAGAGAATCCAGAGTTGGCTGTTCCTAGGCTTAGAAAGTCGAAGTCGAAGAAGTGTGAGTGTAGATTTCAGCTACTAGCAGTGCGAAAGAAAAACATTCCCGGGGTCGCAGGAGAAAAATGGATTTTAGGTGTGATAGAAGGTCGGCATAACCATGTGCTACTTGCTAGTTTTCATGGGAATGCATTCATGGGTCGAATGACGGAGGAGCAAGAGCTTTGTGCTAGGCGGTGGGGAGATGGAACTGGACGCAAGACGCCAAAAGAAATTATCTCTAAATTGAGGGAGAAGTACCCTGGTAATGTTACTTCAAGGAGACAAGTTGCAAACTTTTTGCAGAAGGTGAATTACGAAGATCGCGGAGAGCTAAACGTGACACAGTGGTCGCTTAAGTTTTTGCGAGACCACGACTACGTAGTTCACCCACATAGAGACACGACAAACGGAGAGGTTGCAATATTATTCTTTGCTAACCAAGAGTCGTTGCGTTTGTTGAAGAAGTACCCGTACGTGGTAATTATCGATGCGACGTACAAGACAAACAAGTAAGTCTCTACAATACCTTGGTCGATATTTAGTTCGGATAATGATATATGTTCTGTAGTGATATATGTTAATGTTTCAATAGATATGAAATGCCGCTCGTAGAGATCGTTGGATTCACCAGTACACACAAGACGTTCAACATCGCGTATGCATTCACTAAAGCGGAAAGGATTTATCATTACACATGGATAATGATTCAATTGAAGTCATTATTCATAGATTTGGGAGTGATGCCAACGGCTATAATGACAGATTGCGAAGACGCGCTGATAAAAGGGATAAAGACTGTTTTCGGGAGCGAAGTTCAACATCTGTTGTGTTGGGTGCATATCAAACACAACATTGAGGCACATGCTTCGACCATCCTAAAGAGACAAATTAAAGTGGAAGCCTTTGCAGGACAATGTTGGGGACTATTTTGCTCAGCTACTGAAGAGACCTATGAACTGCGGCTCGAACAGTTGAAGAGATCTTGGAAGAGCGGCCTTGTGGGATACGTCGAGAGAACATGGCTTAATCCTCACAAGACAAGTATAGTGAGGGCTTGGACAGATCATAAGCTTCATTTCCTTACGAGGACTTCAAACAGGTAAATATTGATATTTTTTAGTTAAAGACGATTATATCATAACGGCGTACTTTCTTAACTTACCAACTTAACTGTTTTTTAGAGTTGAAGGGATGCACAAGGTTTTGAAAGATATTATTGGTTCCAGCAGAGGGGGCTTTAACAGAGTGATCGTACGGATCCATCATTCAGTACTCCTTCAGATTGATTCAATTAGGGCGAGCATGAACATGTCTCTCTCCAAACGACCAACTGATTTTGATGATCCAAACATGCATCCGCTTGGAAGGGCTATTTTTTCCCGACTATTCTACAAAGTGTCAGACAGGTGTTTTGATCATTTGTTGGCTACTTATGAGATCATGTTGACGGGGAAATTTCCTGAACAATGCACCGACCATTGGGTGAGGAACTGTCTTGGGTTGCCGTGCGTCCATCAAATTGCACACGCTATCATTTCAAACACACCCCTGATTGAGGATGACATTCACCCGTTCTGGAGGGATTTGCATTGGGATGACACTCCTGAAACAGAAGACGACCCAAATCTGAAGGTCCGAATGAACATTATAGAGTTGCGACTCCATGAAATGTTCACCAAGTTGGAACTTGGAACCTTGAAGAAAAGCACGGCATACCATCTAGGTGAGTTGTATCAGGACTTGGAGCATCCTGAACTAACTACCTTGAAAGAACCGACAAATGTGAGAAGAAAAGGCAGGCCAAAGGGTGCAAAGAACAAGGATAAGGAGGAGGTTGACAGTGAAAATGACAAGGAGGATGACATAAAACAAGAAGATATGGAGCAATATGAGATGGAGGAGGCAAAGCAGAAATCAAAAGGAAAGAAGAGTACAGGAGCAAGACGGCCAGGTCGTCCTAAAAAGGAGGAGGATGACAGTGAAAATGACAAGGAGGAATCGAGAGAGAAGAGTTATTTTGAGCACAAACAAGAAGAGCTGAAGAAGTATGAGAAGGAGGAGGCAAAGCAGAAATCAAAAGGAAAGAAGAAGGCAAACAATACAGGAGCAAAACGACCAGGTCGTCCTAGAGAGCAAACAACGACATCACTTCCCGTGGTCATTGAGGTCGAGGAGTTGCATTCTCAACCCATGCCCGACCTATCACAGCCTGAAGGATCAAACTACACTGACTTCGATCAGTGCCCTGAAGAACTTGGTGTTCCTCTCATTCATAGGGGGGTTGACTTCGGCATTGACAATTTGGATGATTTTTGGCTTCCATACATCACAGATGTTAGACAGGTACGTTCTGACGGACATTGTGGTTATAGGTCAATGGCCTTACTTCTGGGAAGAAAAGAACAAGAGTAC
Organism: Oxyria digyna; assembly: GCA_029168935.1. Taxonomy (NCBI): domain Eukaryota; kingdom Viridiplantae; phylum Streptophyta; class Magnoliopsida; order Caryophyllales; family Polygonaceae; genus Oxyria; species Oxyria digyna. Next base: position 15,656,151 of record JAPVLV010000004.1, on the reverse strand, counting down.
GGAAACATTCGGCGTGAGCTGGTAACGGAGCTGCTTCAGAACCGAGAATTGTACGAGCCTATTCGTCGTCGTCTTCGTCCGGGTACTTGGGAGGATCTTATTCTCCAAGTTAACCATTGCAGAAGCCCTTGTTCAGAACTGTACTGGTTGCACTTTCCACTGATGGGCTTAGTGTTTGCCACCCTATACCAAGTTGGTCTCGTGTTATTGTGTTGGGATGCTCCGACCTTTTGCTTACCGCTAAGGTGTAGAACAGAAAACGCTGATCCTCCACGACAGATTTTCGGCATGGCACACGTAGGCAACCGTGACCACTTCATACCGGTAAAGTAGACAATTGTACTTGATACTTGTGTAATCATAGTTTTTTGTTTAATGTCTTAAGTCGATTGTGTTTATATAGGTGGCGTTGATGGTTGGTTCGCCACTACCGCATACTCCCGGTTCGTGGAAGAAACACGTAGATCCAAACATTCAATGGTGGGAAGAAACATTTGGGGACAATTTGAGGATGTATCGAGAGTACCGCATTTCAAATGGCCGGGCACCAGATCCATTCATGTATAAAGGAGGGACCGAACCCGTTCACATATCTGACTGAGTGAGATTGCATTGTTATTTTGGTAGTAGTGTAATTATGCTTTATATAACAATGAATGGATCAGATTGCATTGTTATTTTAGTAAAGTAAAAAAGGCAATGGAACACATATTTCAGTAAAGTAAAAAAAGGCAAGTATGACTAAGGAATATGAGAAAATAGGAGTCGATGAGATGAAAGAAAGAGGTAGAAAACTCTAACCTCAAAGCTGGAGTGAACATGAAGAGCTTGTGAGTTTCTGGAGGATGAATTTAAACTATGGATGCATGTCTAACACTATTAAATATTAAATGGTGGTAGTTGAGGATTAATAAGGCAAATTCTGATAGATATTGACATTGACACTACAAAATTAAGTATTGTTGTCCACCACATTTCCTGTATACTCCGTAATACAGGAAATTACTCGATCAACTTACTCGATTAATAGAGTGACAGTGCAATAGTACACCATGCATATTGGATTTCTTAATTTATTTCCTTGAATAAAAAGCAAGTCTTGTGCTTTATATAACATTGAATGGATCAGATTGCATTGGAATTTCTTAACACGTTCGAGAGACAAAGAAGCGACAATGAAAATACATAATGAAAGTACGTAATGAAAGTACACAATGCTCATAATATTAGATGTCTACGATTTAGGCGTCGTCGGCAGAAGAGGAAGAGCAGTCGGAAGCATAGACGATACTACAAACCATCAACCGCAATTCTTTTTCTTTAATCTTAAACCTTTCCATCAGGACCTTCACTCTATTGTCACTCTTCTTTTTCTTGATGATTAATTTCGTGATAGCACGTAAAGCAGTAGGGGTATGCTCTGGATCAATAAACCTGATTCCGAAGAAACAATTGCATGCATAATGCCTTCGTCCATACTGGTCAGGCATGTCTTCGTCATTGTTAACGTAAACATTACACATTTGGCGACACCTTTTTGTACCAGTACACATTATCTGTGGAGGGTCAGGCTTCACACGTCTTGGGGATGATGATGATGCCATATTCGTAGTTATGTTCTTCGAAATAAGTAAATAATAAAACTTTAGTTATAAACATGAAAGCATATACAAAAAACAAAGCATGTACAAAAATGAACAAAAGAAAAATTTACCTGTTAGTAGGGAAACTTCGATTTTTGCTCTAGTTGAGATGGATGAAGAAATCACCACCTTCAAACCGTTGGTTTTATAGGAATTTATGTATATGGTGCGCGTTGCTTCTGCGCACAAGGAGTTACCGATTCAAAATAACGGTAACTAAAAGTGCGCTATGTAGCTGCGCACAAATTTTTAACGGTAATTTTATGTGCGCGTTACACCTGCGCACCAAAAGTTACAGATTCAAAAAGTTACAGAATAGGTGCGCTTTACCTTAGCGCATGGCTGAAATTTCTGTGCGTTCTACCCCTGCGCACTATACTCTTCATTCTTCGAAATAGTTGCGATATGAAGGGTCTAGTACATGGGTGTTGATTATGTTTTTAAAACTTATACAATTATGTGTTATTAGGCATATAAAGAGTGTATAAGGTCTCCCCTTCACAAAAAGTTGATCGAAAATACGCGAAAACGCAAAAACGCCTTATCGGTCCTGATGGCCTGTTAAGGTCGAGAATAGGCGTTTCGATGCCCAAACGACGTCGGAATGCAATGAAACTTGTTTTCAATGCATATTATAGCTATTTAACCTTGTCGGTAAGTTCGATTCGAAAACTCGAGCTCTTCGAGTAACACCTCCTTTGTAAACCTTCACTAGTCTTTCATTCTTCGAAATAGTCGAAGTAGTTGAGATATGAAGGGTCTAGTACATGGGTGTTGATTATGTTTCAAAAACTTATACAATTATGTGTTATTAGGCATATAAAGAGTGTATAAGGTCTCCCCTTCACAAAAAGTTGATCGAAAATACGCGAAAACGCAAAAATGCCTTATCGGTCCTGATGGCCTGTTAAGGTCGAGAATAGGCGTTTTGATGCCCAAACGACGTCGGAATGCAATGAAACTTGTTTTCAATGCATATTATAGCTATTTAACCTTGTCGGTAAGTTCGAGTCGAAAACTCGAGCTCTTCCAGTAACACCTCCTTTGTAAAACTTATACATATGACCGTTTCGTGCGCATAACATCTGCGCACATGATTCTTTGCGCATTATATCTGCGCACGGTTGAAGACCGTTAAAATATGACCGTTGCGTGCGCATAACATCTGCGCACATGATTCTTTGCGCATTTTATCTGTGCACGGTTGAAGACCGTTAAAATATGACCGTTGCGTGCGCATAACATCTGCGCACGAAACGGTCATATTTCAGCAACAAAAACCGAAGCTATAAAAGGGGGTTGCACTCACCTCAATTCACCAATCTCACCATCTCTCTCTTAACCTCACCAATCTCACCATTTGTCTCTTAACACTCGCTATGTCGCACAGTTCATCATCAAGCAACGCTGCCCTTTTTTATTGTAAATGTGATCGACCAGCGGTAATGAGGAGTTCAGAATCTCGAAGAAACCTCGCTCGAAGGTTCTGGACATGCGCTGGTACTGGTGGTTACATTTGTGAATTCCGCGAGTGGATCGATCCACCACACCCTTGTTACTCCTTAGCTGCAATAAGAGATCTATTCTCGAAGATACGTACGTTGGAGGAGGAAAACACCGATCTTAAGGCGACCCTGGCTTCCAATCGTTAGTTAAGTGGTTGTTTTAATCGTTAGTTCGTTGTTGTAATTGTTAGTTAAGTGGTTGTTGTAATCGTTAGTAAACAAGCATAGCACTGGACAAAGAGAAGTTGAGGAGGGACAACCTATAAAGATCCCCAACCGATATTGGTTTCGATGTTCGGATTTAGCAAAATGTACGAACTAATAAGAGTTTGAAAACTGGTTATTAGTTGGTACATATTGCCGACTCCGAACATCGAAACCAATCATCGGTTTGGGGATCTTCATAGGTTGGTCTTCCTCACCATCTCTTTGTGTAGTGTTGTTGTTGAAATTTGTATTTCGTTTTCAAATCAATATAGTTTTTCACGTCTTGTTGTTCAGATTTGTATTTGCATTATTGTTCGGAGTCGTTTTGAATATTCAAACAAGCAAAACATAAAATTTAAAACCATCACACAAGAAAAAGGCATACATAAAACATCAATCATACATAAAACATCCATCAAACAAAAACAGACGTCAAGCGTCTAATCCTGAGTCTCCTGAGTATAAGGCGGAGCATCTTCCCGAGGCACATCACCCTGAGTCATATCATCTTGGTGCGCATCCTCCTGAGTGCCGCATCCACTCCCCTGGCCACTCTCATGAACAGAATCTCGGAAAACAGGAGGTGGTGGTGGTGGTGGCATCCGCGATGCACGTGGGGGAGATGGTGCCAAAGGTGCCTGAGGTGCCTCTAAGATTGCAAGCCAACCACGAATCACATCTTCAGTGGCCCAAGGTCGATCCGAGATAGGGGTGTCTAGAAAAGAGTGCATCATGGCTTGAAGGATCTGACAACGCTGCAAACGAAACATAAATTTAATCGTTAGTTAAGGTCTAAAGCTAAGTTTTGTACAAACTTTATAAAATTTTACATACCACTAATGCATCGATAGGCACCGGGGTATATCCATAGCGAGGCGGGCGATCATGTCTCTCAGAGGATGGATCGACGACGGGATGTGAGAACTCGTCCAACCAATCCATATAGTCATCAGACATCTTCCATGCTGGCTCTGCAACCGGCCCATCCAGATCGATCAGAGGCCTCGGCTCTGCGTCCCATGCAAGAAGAAGCTCAGGTGCATAAACGACGTCATACCTCGTGCAACCCATGGGCTGATGAAATGACAACGGCTGAATGGGTGGGTCGGGAACGGGCTGAGCCCGCCCAAACTGCCGCAGGACTCTCCTAGGGTTGTAGGCCTCATGAAATTTCCAGATGCTCAATACGCCCTCAAATCTCGTAGGAGAAACCTCTGGTGAGTTGAAGTCCAAATCTCTCCATGGCTGCCAGTTAACCTGAAACAAATAACAAGCCAAATTAGACACGTATTGCGGTAATGAAATAAAAAATATAAGAAATTAAATCCAAACCTGCTCATATCTCATGTAGTCGAGCATGCGACGGATGGCAACCAAACGCCCAGTATCCGAGCTAAGTGGTGTATACAATCCTACAGCAGCATCTCCATGGGCGAATGCAGGGTTCGTGACAAAGTGATCACGAAAATGAGGAAAGTATGCCCAGATCCAGCACTACATATAAACAATTACAGATTATTAGTAAAACTACGTGAATAGTTAAGAGTTATTCACCAAGACGTTAACGACAAGATCTTACCCTCAGAAGAATCCCACATGAACCAATGGTTGCCGTCTCGACTCTAGATGCAGACCCTAAATTGCGATACACTAACGCAAGTATGCCGGCTCCCCATGCAATGTCCCCTGTACGATCATGGTTGAGAACAAGCGCCGCATACTGGACCTTGACACCCTTTGTCGACCTGTCCACCAAGACAGTCGAGCCCAGAAGCAAAAGGAGATACAGAGTGGCAATGTGACTCTCATTCCTGACTGGCGCATCAAACAAAACTTCCAACCGAGCATTGAGGGCACCGAAATGAATGCCACCTGAGCTATAACATGCCTTCATGTCATCAGCCTCCTGACCCATAGCGTCCGCAAGCGCCGCATAGATCTGGTCATCTGTCATAGGTGAATTGCAGCTACGACCATGTATACGGACTCTGAGGATCTGCATCACGTCATGTAGGCAGATGGTCATCTCAGCAAATGGCATGTGGAAAGTGTTGGTCTCTGGATGCCACCTCTCCACAAAAGCAGAAATCAATGCAGCATCGATCTGAGACGCTATGCCCACTCGGCGCAGCTCTGTCAGCCCAGAACGCTCAGCAAGCCTGAACCATGTACCCTCCTCAGCTGAAATATGATGCTCATAATCATGAACCTGTGCAGATCTGTACATCACCCTCAGGAGCTTCCTAGCCTAAATAAGTACAGAAAAAAATTTGCGTCCGGTTAGTAAATAAGAAACGTATAACTTATTATAAGCATTCAGATCAATGTTATTGAACATACCGGATCTAACGGAGCCGCCTCAGCCTCGGCCTCATCCCCGTCCCCATCCTCTGGCTCATCCTCTGCCTGAATATCTCCTACTCGTCGTCTCTACCTGGGACGACGACCACCTCTAACTGGAGCCGCAACCTCCTCACCAACAACCTCCTCAACTGCAGCCCCCTCAGCGACTCCCTCAGCAGCAACACCCTCACCACCAACTCCCTCAGCACCCTCCTGACCTCTCCCTCTCCCTCTCCCTCTACCTCTCCCTCTCCCTCTCCCACCACCTCGGCCTCTGCCTCGGCCTACAGCTTCCCCCGCACGGGCACGCTTCCTAACCTGCACCGGGGGCACCAATGGTACATCGGGAGCGGGCCCTGGAAGAGGACCACGCGACCATATCCATCTCGCTATATGCGTCTCATAAGAACACAATAGGTGAGGCGCACGTGGACGACAAATGTCCTGCATCGACTCCCCGAGCCAAGGAAAATATGTCTGTGGGGCATGGTCATCGTCGTCTAAATCTCCCGACACTGGCTCTGAAGATGCGACTGGCTCTGCAGATGCGACCGTAGGAGGAGAAGATGTCGACGTTTCTGCATCTGTCACTGCAGGTAAATCCTGCTCTGTATGCTCTGAACTATGAGGTAAAGCATCCTGAAACAGAGGTGCGTCCTGGATATCATAGTCATCCGTGGTCACCTGCGCCTGTACTGGTGTGGGCTCGATAGGGTCGAACGCAGTAACATATCGACCAGGATAATCTACGTCGTCATGGAAATCTGCTCTCTGTCCATCCATCTCCATGTGCGAACCATCTATCTCCTGCTGCTGCAGCTGTGCCTCCTCGTACTCATTCCCTGGCTCACGGCGCTCAGGTGATCCGGTGCCGAAAAATCGTTCGAGGGCCTCGAACGATAATCGCACACCGGCTGCCACATCATGTCGACGTGGAAGCCGTTCCGCTACTGGTGCGGGCATCGTGTTGCCCGTCTGATCCATGACGGCTTGTATAGTCTACATGTTTTTACATTTTTAGTATGACTAATTCATACTAAAATATTCGGAAATAATTTACAACTTCGTAATCAAATTCGAGTCTTAATATCTACGAAAACTAAATTTTTTAATAGAAATTGTTAGAAATTTAACAATTAAGTCATAACTATTTATGACTGTTAAGTTTCTAATATTTAATTCATAATTACTAAAAAATAAACATCTCAACTAATACGAAATAATAATCACTACTATTACTAAAAAATTACAATTAATACGAATTCATAATAATTCGATTAGGCATTCGATTAATGCATAATAATCTGAAACTTAATCGTAATTATAAAAAAATACGATTAATAAGAATTCTAATATTTAATTCATACAAAACTGAAATTTAATCGTAATTATGAAAAATTACGATTAAATTACAATTAATACGAATTCTAATATTTAATTCATAAAAAACTGAAATTTATTCGTAATTATTACAAAAAACAATTACGAATAAATTTCCACAATTAAATACGATAAATATTTGAAAAAAGCGGGTTTAGAAATTTTATACCGAATAAAAATCGTGCGGTGTCTCCGGAACCCGAGTCGCCGGAATAGTCGCCGGAGGAGCATTTGCCGCTGCCAACGCGGCTCGAGTCGCATACCGCCGGCCACCTCCATCCACCAACGCTTCATCGTCGGACAAGGTCGCCGGAGGTGGCTCCGTTCGGACGGAAGTCGCCGGAGGTGTTGGGATTGGGACGAAAGTGGTGTGGTCGGGACCGGAAGAATGAGGGGGTTCAGAATCCATTGACGGAATTGTGTTTAGACGAGGGAAACGGTCGGAAATGGAAAGTGTTTGATCGGCGCCGTCGAGCTACAGTAGAAAAGAAAGAAAGAAGGAGGAAGAAGAAGAAGTTGCGGCGAGGGTTTAATAGAATGTGTGCGCAGTGCTTTTGCGCACTAATTCTGTGCGCAAAAGTTCAGCGCACACATTCGGGAATCCGAAACGTCGTGCGCTGAATTTTTGCGCATTATATATTATGTGCGCTGTTTTAATGCGCACACATTTGACAGACATCGTCAGAATTTTCACAATTATCCCGAAAATACCCTTGTGCGCAAGAAAACTGCGCACCAACCTATGCGCATAACATCTGCGCACCAAATCGCGTGCATATAGAGAAAAAGTCGCGTGCATATAGGCGTTTCGTAGTTATATATATGCTCCACTTAGATCATTTATTAATATACCTTCCAAGACTTCACCATTAAGCTTAAGCCTCCTTCTCGAACGATCGAAGCTCACCGCCATAGTTTTTTAGCACACCATCTCCGACTCCTACCATTACTTATCATATCTTCACCTCTTAGCCAACTCCACCCACTCTCTTTGTCAATCTTGCTTATCTTCCTCGTTGAATCAAGCTCAATCCAAGTTTTCTTCCACACCTTGGTCCGTTACGTCTCGTGGACGCCATGCGGGAAGTCGTTTCAGCTGCACTAGTCATCGTCTTTACCTTTCGGTGCTAAGGAACTTTGGTTGGATATCCAAGGATCCTATTCAACATCCATCTCTCCTTTTGTAAGTTTCCTAAGATTTATCTATGTCATAGATTAAACTACCTATGCGTTTTGTGATAAAGAGTGGGTTAATTATACATGGAGTTTAGTTATGGATTTAAAGATGTTATGGGAAGATTAGGTTGATCAAACATAAATTTGGAGTTGATGGATGCAAATTAAAGGCAATAGTGGGCATAGCTGAAGGTTTCTGGAATTCTGGGTAAATTCCATGAATTATGGAAGTTGTGGCTGATATCATAAGGTAAGGAGTTTCCTTACGAGCAGTCGGAACTTCGTGGATCCTGATTTGGATTTGTATATTAAAAGTTATGCCCAAATCTGTATGGTATTGTAGATACATTTCGGGAATTCGTTGAATCCCTGATCGTCAGGCGATTAAACAGGTTTAGGCATGAGCTTGCGACATAAAACTCATCGAGGCAAGTTATTTGTGATTACTTACGTGTTTGGTATAAATTTAGGCTATTGGACTATGCATGAAACCGTAAATACATTACATATGAATGATGTTTGTTTCTTGACTCCGTGTCTTGATATGCATTTGTTTGTGAACTGATATTTGAAATTTGGTATCCTTCCATGATAGAATAAGAATTATTTGTGTGTAGACGTCGTGGTTAGCTTTGTCTATGAATACTTGTTTTATGGATTTCTATGAGAAGTGACAACATATGTGGATATGATTTGTGCGGGTAAGGATTGTTCCGACCCCTGCTTAGCATGTAAATGGTTTTAAATCATTCCTTGATCACTTCCCGGTGTCCGGGTGGATCATGGAAGGTGCTTTACATGTGACGTGGTAGGGGGGTTCGTCTAGCTAACGATACCGTGTCCCTCCGGCAGGTAAAGGTTTTTACCCATAGTTTTTGGGTTAGAAGGTACCTTCGTGGCCAAGACAGGCTTGGTCATGTTTTCAAAAGTGTTTTCGTAAAAGTTCCTTCTTTCGGTTTACTATGTGATGTTGTATGTACAGTCGCTTCATGCTTGTTTTCTTTGTAATGTACTTAGTGGTATCTGCTTATTCTAATCTCTTTATTTATGCTATTCGACGTAATTAATTCGCTTATATACTTGTTAGTCTGGTTGGAGACTAACCCCCATTTCGGTGGGGGAACTAGTTGTGCTTTTGACATGACCAGGTACGCAGGTAGTACCGGAGCGTGGAGGTGAACGTGCGACGTGATGCGAAAGTTATGATGGGTTTAATTTAAGCATGTTTGTTTTTATGTGTGTTTTACTGTTTTGGTTTTTGAGATGTCTTCTGGTGAGACTCTTGTTAGATGGTTGTGCTTGGTTGTACCAAGCTGGTTTTGACGGGTCGTTGTTGCGTCTGTGAATGCCGACCCATGTATATATGTTCCTCTCTTTGGAAGTGATTGTTGGAACCAGGTTTTATCTTGTGATTGAATGTTGCTAGTTTATGTGCTACAGGTTGAATTTCATTTTTTTAGAAAGCCTAAGGGAATTTCTGCAGAAATTCCTGGCGCTGTGACTCCCCATCAAGGATAATTTTTGGGGCGTTACAAATCCATTCAACACTTCATTTTCTTCACGTAAAATGGAAGCAATACATGGTTCAGACTGGTATCTTTTTGGTAATATGAACTCTGGTCCGACAGAATTGTATTAATATCTTGAAAATTGTAGAGTTCCTTTAACGCAAAACAAGTTGTTGTTTTGTGTGCAATGGTTTTAAGGTGTGTGTGCAATAGATTTTGTGTCTGTGTGCAATGGTTTTAATCTGTGTGTACATGGGGACAGGACTATCCGATTGGAACAGTGGCCTAAAAAAAGGAACTAAGAAGTTGCTGGACACTCTAAGGATTAAGTACCTTCACAAGCTACTGACCAGCGAATTCAATTCACATCGAGATAAGGTGACGCAGATTATTCAAAGGGAGCAAAAACCGAAGACTGCAAAACCTTCTAAGAAAGTTGGTTAAACAATGTAGTAGGGACAAACAGGAAATATTATGTGTAATTGGCACTTGAATGTTAGGTTTTAAACAAATTCTAGTTAGTTTTTGGATGAATGTTTTGGTCTTATCAATGACGGTAACTCTTTTGTTGATAGATATTACTCTTATGTTGGCAAAACAATGTAAATCCACATCAGCTTGTATATATATTGGCAATGGTTTATATCTAACGTGTGCATGACTTAATTATATGTGTTTGACTAGTATAAAAGTAGTGTGCAACACAAAACTACATCTGTGTGCATCACATATTTCACTTGTGTGCGTTGGAAATGTCTAATGTGTGCAATACTTAACTTTGTGCATGAAAGTTAGAGGAGAATAATATTAATACTATAGAATGGATGCGTATGCAAATGTTTTAATTTGTGTGTGCATCAGTTTGGGTACCTGTGTGCAAAGGTTTTAATGTACGTGTGCATTAGTTTGGTTTGTGTGTGCAGAGGTTTTAATGTGTGCGTGCAACACAAAACAACTACTGTGTGCATCACTTTGAACAAAAAGATGTCTTGCAATAATATTTAGGTCTAAAAACTGAATATATTACAAAACCATGAGTCTAAAACACACATAAAATTGGTCACTCGATATCCGTCGTTGCCTGCATGTCTAAGCCACATCTTCGCATCACATCCACAACGATTAGACACCCTCCACTTTATTGTTTTCTCTGAATCGTTGAATTTCTTTGTTGAACACACACGAGTAGAAAAACCACACACCTTTGCATAAGATGCATAAAATTGCATGCCATGAAGAAAAGTTGGAAAGAAATGACCAACATATGGCGTCAAGGCAACATCGCACTCAGGGGTGTAAAACTGAGCTAAACTACGAGGAGAAATAGATGAGATGCTTTCTTCAATATGAGTTTCATCTCCCGAAAAAGGAATGAAACAACAGAACACATTTAAACTTCTGTGTGCATCATCTTTGTCTTGTGTGTGCAGTAATTATGCCTCATGTGTGCATCACTTTTTTCATGAATACATTATTTTAAACTATACACTAGTTCTAGTTTGTGTGTGCAACAGAAACTTCTTAGGAGTGCATTAGAGATACAAAACCAATGCAATAACAACTTTGTTCGTGCAAAATTCTTATATACATGAAAACTTCGTATTGGATGGCTATACAAGACATTCGACCTAAAATCATACAAGAAAGCAAAGATGTTTATATTCTTCTATCTCTAATTCAAAACAAGTTCTTATTCTTTTCTCTCTAAGTCAAAAAAAACATGTGGTTGGGGAATTTAATCAAACAGGTGGTGTGCTTCCTATAGTTTTCTTCCATTCTTCGAATACCTTACCATCAATGAATCCACAAATTGTTTGTGTGCACTAAAATGCAATCCTGACTGAAAAATACAATATGAGAAAGACACCTAGCGTAATAATCAAGGTTGTGATTAGCAAAAAAGAGAAGAAGAAACAACAGACAATGTAATCAACCAAACTTCACGAAAATCCAATCTAAGAAAAGATAGAAGTATGTAACTGATATATCTAATGAATAGCACCATATGAAAAGCAACCATTTAGCTAGCACACAATAAGAAGAGCTAACTACCCATATGTCAAGACCAATACAATTTGCTGTATTATAAAAAGAAACCTAAGCACACAACAAAACGTAATAGAACAAGGATATGCAAAGATCAAACCACAACATACAAAAGATTCTTGAACGAATTGCAAAAAATCCAACAAAGAATATTTGTTTATCAGTTCGTAACCTGAATCGAACGAAACAGAGGCGGTTTGGACGGAGGGAAAGAAGTCGTCGACGACAGAATTCATGGAAACCTCCATTAGTGGCCGGCGGTTTGGACGGAGCGGACGGAATCGAAGCGGAACTTCTCTGGACGGAATCGAGCGGACGGAATCGAAGCGCAACTTCTCTGGACAGAATCGAGAGGACGAAATCGAGTGGATTTCTGAGCGAAGTCAAGCAGATCTGAGCGTAAGCGAGCGAGACGGATTTCTGAGCGTACGAGGAAAAAACGAGCGAGCCAGAGAAGGGAGGAATTGAGCGTAAGCGGAATTCTGGAGGAGAGAGAAAAAAATGGATTTGGGGATAAAAAGTGACACGTGGAGGGTGGGGATGGATCCTTATTCCTCATATGGGATGTCATCCTCATGGGATCTTTTTCCAAAATCATAAGCTTATGATTTTCTCAAAAATATTAAGACTTCTGTGTACTAACCCCTTCTGGCTTGGTCAATTTTTTTTTATCAGTTTTCAAAAATATTGAGAGTTCTATGTACTAACCCGTGTGAATTTTTGTCAAAAATAAGTATTTTCCTTTTTAAACACTTCAGGGTTAATTTTGTTAACGAAATCATAAGCTTATGTAATTCTCAAAAAATATTGAGATTTCTGTGTATTAACCCTTTCTGGTTTTGGTCAAAAATAGGTTTTTTAATTTTTAAAAAACATTGAGATTTCTGTGTACTAACCCCTTTGGTTTTTTGTCAAAAATAAGTATTTTCATTTTTAAACACTTCAGGGTTAAATTTAATAACGAAATCATAAGCTTATGATTTTTCGAAAATATTGAGATTTATGTGTACTAACCCCTTCTAGTTTTGTCAAAAATAAGTTTTTTTCATTTTTCAAAAATATTGAGATTTCTGTGTACTAACCCTTTGGATTTTTGTCCAAAAAAAAGTATTTTCATTTTTAAACACTTCGAGGTAAATTTATTAGAAAAATCATAAGCTTATGATTTTCTCAAAAATATTGAGATTTCTGTGTACTAACCCCTTCTGGTTTTGGTCAAAAATAAGTTTTTTCATATTTCAAAAATATTGAGATTTCTATGTACTAACCGCTTTGGATTTTTGTCAAAAATAAGTATTTTCATTTTGAAACATTTTAGGGTTAAATTTCTTAACGAAATCATAACCTTATGATTTTCTCAAAAATATTGAGATTTATGTGTACTAACCCCTTCTGGTTTTGGTCAAAAATAAGTTTTTTTATTTTTCAAAAATATTGAGATTTCTATATACTAACCCCTTTGGATTTTTGTCAAATATAAGTATTTTCATTTTTAAACACTTCAGGGTTAAATTTCTTAACAAAATCATAAGCTTATGATTTTCTCAAAAATATTGAGATTTTTGTCTACTAACCCCTTCTCGTTTTGGTTAAATATAAATTTTTTCATTTTTCAAAAATATTGAGATTTCTATATACTAACCCATTTGGATCTTTGTCAAAATTATGTTATTTTATTTTTAAACACTTCATGGTTAAATTTCTAAGCAAAATTATAAGATTATGATTTTCCAAAAAATATTGAGTTTTCAGTGTACTAACCACTTCTTGTTTTTGTCAAAAATAAGTTTTATCATTTTTCAAAAATATTAAGACTTCAAAGTGAAATTTCTTAGCAAAATCATAAGCTTATGATTTTCTCAAAAATATTAAGACTTCTGTGTACTAACTCGTTCTGGTTTGGTCAAAAATATGTTTTATTAGTTTTCGAAAAAATGGAGATTTCTATGTACTATCCCCTTTGCATTTTTGTCAAAAATAAGTATTTTCATTTTTAAACACTTCAGTGTTAAATTTCTTAACGAAATCGTAAGCTTATGAAATTCTCAAAAATATTGTGATTTCTATGTACTAACCCCTTCTGGTTTTGGTCAAAAATAGGTTTTTTAATTTTTAAAAAACCTTGAGATTTCTGTATACTAACCCCTTCTGTTTTAGTCAAAAATAGGTTTTTTCAAAAATAATGAGATTTCTGTGTACTTACCCCTTTGGAATTTTGTCAAAAAAAAGTATTTTCATTTTTAAACACTTCAAGGTTAAATTTCTTTGAAAAATCATAAGCTTATGATTTTCTCAAAAATATTGAGATTTTTGTCTACTAACCCCTTCTGGTTTTGGTTAAAAATAAATTTTTTCAATTTTCAAAAACATTGAGATTTCTATATACTAATCCCTTTGGATTTTTGTCAAAAATATGTTTTTTCATTTATAAACACTTAATGGTTAAATTTCTTAGCAAAACTATAAGATTATGTTTTTCCAAAAAATATTGAGTTTTCAGTGTACTAACCCTTTTGGATTTTTGTCAAAAATAAGTAATTTCATTTTTAAACACTTCGGGGTTAAATTTCTTAACAAAATCATAAGCTTATGAAATTCTCAAAAATATTGAGATTTCTGTGTACTAACCCCTTCTGGTTTTGGTCAAAAATAGGTTTTTTAATTTTTAAAAAACATTGAGATTTCTGTATACTAACCCCTTCTGTTTTAGTAAAAAATAAGTTTTTTCATTTTTCAAAAATATGTGGATTTCTATGTACTAACCCCTTTGGATTTTTATCAAAAAAAAGTATTTTCATTTTTAATCACTTCAGGGTTAAATTTCTTTGAAAAATCATAAGCTTATGATTTTCTCAAAAATATTGAGATTTTTGTCTACTAACCCCTTCTGGTTTTGGTTAAATATAAAAATTTTCATTTTTCAAAAATATTGAGATTTCTATATACTAACCCATTTGGATTTTTGTCAAAAATATGTTATTTTATTTTTAAACACTTCATGGTTAAATTTCTAAGCAAAACTATAAGATTATGTTTTTCCAAAAAATATTGAGTTTTCAGTGTACTAACCCTTTTGGATTTTTGTCAAAAATAAGTAATTTAATTTTTAAACACTTGGGGGTTAAATTTCTTAACAAAATCATAAGCTTATGAAATTCTCAAAAATATTGAGATTTCTGTGTACTAACCCATTTTGGTTTTGGTCAAAAATAGGTTTTTTAATTTTTAAAAAACATTGAGATTTCTGTATACTAACCCCTTCTGTTTTAGTAAAAAATAAGTTTTTTCATTTTTCAAAAATATGTGGATTTCTTTGTACTAACCCCTTTGGATTTTTGTCCAAAAGAAATATTTTCATTTTTAAACACTTTGGGGTAAATTTATTAGAAAAATCATAAGCTTATGATTTTCTCAAAAATATTGAGATTTTTATGTACTAACCCCTTTTGGTTTTTGTCAAAAATAAGTTTTTTCATTTTTCAAAAATATTTTGATTTCTGTGTACTAACCCCTTTGGATTTTGGTCAAAAATAAGTATTTTCATTTTTAAACACTTCAGGGTTAAATTTCATAATAAAATCATAACCTTATGATTTTCTCAAAATTATAGAGATTTATGTGTACTAACACCTTCTGGTTTTGGTCAAAAATAAGTTTTTTCATTTTTCAAAAATATTGAGAATTTTACGTAATAACCCCTTCTGGTTTTGGTCAAAAATATGAGTTTTTATTTTCATGAATATTGAGATTTTTATGTACTAACCCTGTTTGGATTTTTGTCAAAAATAAGTATTTTCATTTTTAAACACTTGAGAGTATAATTTCTTAACGAAATCATAAGCTTATGATTTTCTCGAAATTATTGAGATTTAAGTGTACTAACACCTTCTGGTTTTGGTAAAAAATAATTGTTTTCATTTTTCAAAAATATTGAGAATTTTACGTACTAAGCCCTTCTGGTTTTATTCCGAAATAAGTTTTTTCATCTTTCAAAAATATTAAGATTTTTATGTACTAACCCCTTTGGATTTATGTTAAAAAAAGTATTTTCATTATTAAACACTTCAGGGTTAAATTTCTTAACGAAATCATAAGCTTATGATTTTCTCAAAAATATTAAGATTTCTGTGTACTAACCCCTTTGGATTTTTGTCAAAAAGAAGTATTTTCATTTTTTAACACTTAAGAGTAAAATTTCATAGAAAAATCATAAGATTATGATTTTCTCAAAAATATTGAGATTTCATTGTACTAACCCTTTGGATTTTTGTCCAAAAAAAGTATTTTCATTTTTAAACACTTCGAGGTAAATTTATTAGAAAAATAATAAGCTTATGATTTTCTCAATAATATTGAGATTTCTGTGTACTAATCCCTTCTGGTTTTGGTCAAAAATAAGTTTTTTCATATTTCAAAAAATATTGAGATTTCTATGTACTAACCCCTTTGGGTTTTTGTCAAAAATAAGTATTTTCATTTTTAAACACTTTAGGGTTAAATTTCTTAACGAAATCATAAGCTTATGAAATTCTCAGAAATATTGAGATTTCTGTGTACAAACCTCTTCTGGTTTGGTCAAAAATAGGTTTTTTAATTTTTTAAAAACATTGAGATTTCTATGTACTAACCCTATCTGGTTTTTGTACAAAATAAGTTTTATCATTTTTCAAAAATATTAAGATTTCGATGTACTAACCCCTTTGGATTTTTGTCAAATATATGTATGTTAATTTTAAAACACTTCAGGGTTAAATTTCTTAACAAAATCACAAGCTTATGATTTTCTCAAAAATATTAAGACTTCTGTGTACTAACCCCTTCTGGTCTGGTCAAAAATACTTTTTTATCAGTTTTCAAAAATATTGAGAATTCTGTGTAGTAACCCCTTTGGATTTTTGTCAATAATAAGTATTTTCATTTTTAAACATTTCAGGGTTAAATTTCTTAACAAATTCATAAACTTGTGATTTTCTCAAAAATATTGAAAATTCTATGTATTAACCCCTTTTGGTTTTGGTCAAAAATAAATTTTTTCATTTTTCAAAAATATTGAGAATTTTACGTACTAACTCCATTGGATTTTTGTCAAAAATAAGTATTTTAGTTTTTAAACACTTGAGGGTAAAGTTTCTTAACAAAATCATAAGCTTGTGATTTTCTCGAAAATATTGAGATTTATGTGTTCTAACCCCTTCTGGTTTTGTCAAAAATAGGTTTTTTTGTTTTTCAAAAATTTTAAGATTTCTTTGTACTAACTCTTTTGGTTTTTGGTCAAAAATAAGTATTTTCATTTTTAAACACTTAAGGGTTAAATTTCATAACAAAAGGATAACCTTATGATTTTCTCAAAAAGGTAGAGATATATGTGTACTAACACCTTCTGGTTTTGGTCAAGAATAAGTTTTTTCATTTTTCAGAAATAATGAGTATTTTACGTAATAAACCCTTCTAGTTTTGGTCAAAAATATGATTTTATTATTTTTCGAAAATATTGAGATTTTTATGTACTAAGTCCTTTGGATTTTTGTCAAAAATAGGTTTTTTCATTTTTAAACACATGAGAGTATAATTTCTTAACCAAATCATAAGCTTATGATTTTCTCGAAATTATTGAGATTTAAGTGTACTAACACCTTCTGGTTTTGGTCAAAAATAAGTTTTTTCATTTTTCAAAAATATTGAGAATTTTACGTACTAACCCCTTCTAGTTTAAGTCGGAAATAAGTTTTTTCATTTTTCAAAAATATTGTGTTTTTTATGTACTAACCCCTTTAGATTTTTTTCAAAAAAAAAAGTATTTTCATTTTTAAACACATCAGGGTTAAATTTCTTAACGAAATCATAAGCTCATGATTTTCTCGAAAATATTGAGATTTTTGTGTACTAACTTCTTCTGGTTTGGTCCAAAATAGGTTTTTTCATTTTTCAAAAACATTGAGATTTCTGTGTACTAACCCCTTTAGATTTTTGTCAAAAAAAAGTATTTTCATTTTTAAACACTTCAGAGTTAAATTTCTTAGAAAAATCATAAGCTTATGATTTTTCTCAAAAATATTGAGATTTTTGTGTACTAACCCCTTCTGGTTTGGTCAAAAATAAGTTTTTTTCATTTTTCAAAAATATTGAGATTTTTGTGTACTTACCCATTTGGAATTTTGTCAAAAAAAAGTATTTTCATTTTTAAACACTTCAAGGTTAAATTTCTTTGAAAAATCATAAGCTTATGATTTTCTCAAAAATATTGAGATTTTTGTCTACTAACCCCTTCTGGTTTTGGTTTAATATTTTATTTTTCATTTTTCAAAAATATTGAGATTTCTGTATACCAACCCATTTGGATTTTTGTCAAAAATATGTTATTTTATTTATAAACACTTCATGGTTAAATTTCTAAGCAAAATTATAAGATTATGATTTTCCAAAAAATATTGAGTTTTCAGTGTACTAACCCCTTCTTGTTTTTGTCAAAAATAAGTTTTATCATTTTTCAAAAATATTAAGACTTTAAAGTTAAATTTCTTAGCAAAATCATAAGCTTATGATTTTCTCAAAAATATTAAGACTTCTGTGTACTAACTCGTTCTGTTTTGGTCAAAAATATGTTTTATCAGTTTTCGAAAAAATAGAGATTTCTATGTACTAACCCCTTTGCATTTTTGTCAAAAATAAGTATTTTCATTTTTAAACACTTCAGTGTTAAATTTCTTAACGAAAGCGTAAGCTTATGAAATTCTCAAAATTATTGAGATTTTTGTGTACTAACCCCTTCTGGTTTTGGTCAAAAATAGGTTTTTTAATTTTTAAAAAACATTGAGATTTTTGTATACTAACCCCTTCTGTTTTAGTCAAAAATAGGTTTTTTCATTTTTCAAAAATATTGAGATTTCTGTGTACTTACCCCTTTTGGAATTTTGTCAAAAAAAAGTATTTTCATTTTTAAACACTTCAAGGTTAAATTTCTTTGAAAAATCATAAGCTTATGATTTTCTCAAAAATATTGAGATTTTTGTCGACTAACCCGTTCTGGTTTTGGTTAAATATAATTTTTTTCATTTTTCAAAAATATTGAGATTTCTATATACTAACCCATTTGGATTTTTGTCAAAAATATGTTATTTTATTTTCAAACACTTCATGGTTAAATTTCTAAGCAAAATTATAAGGAAAAAGATCCCATGAGGATGGTTTGCCATATGAGGATTAAAGACATATCTCCACCCTTCATTCCTTAACAACCCTACCCCATCCCAACCGTCCACGTGTCATAATCTTCCCCCAAATCTAATTTTTTCTCTCTCTCTTCCGATTTCTCTTTCTTTCGTTCGATTCCGTCAAGCACTCAAGCTGCATCCAGATTTCTCCACCTGCTTGATTCCTCAAGCTCGTCTTGCTCGATTCGTCTTGCTTATTCCGTCTTTGCTCTCGATTCCTGCATCGATTCCGTCTTTTTCGCTCGTTTTCCTTCGCCATTTAATGGAGTCTTCCATGAATTCTGTCGGCGGCGACTTCTCACCCTCCGTCCAAAGCGGTTCTGCATCGATCCATTCTGGTAAGTGCTTCTTTTCTATTCGTCAGCGACTCCATGACTTATTAAGCACACAATGTCAGTTAGGTTTAATCTGAACATGAAAACCTAGGTTTGCCATGCTTTATAGTTGAATTGTTGCAGATGATGATTTGCAATTATGTTTCTGGTATGATTTTAGGTTAAATGTGTTATGTGCAAGTGTATTCGAGTTGTAATGTCTTGTATACTCATTCAATTCAAAGTTTTCATGTATATAAGAATTCTGGACGAACTAAATTGATTTTGCATTGGATTTGTATCTCTGATGCACTCCTAAGAAGTTTCTGTTGCACACACAAACTATAACTAGTGTATGATTTGAAATAATGTATTCATGAAATAAGTGATGCACACATGAGGCATAACCACTGCACACATTAGACATAGTTGATGCACACAGAAGTATAAATGTGTTTTGTTCTTTCATTCATTTTCAGGAGATGGAACTCATATTGAAGGAAGCATGTTCTCTATTTCTCCTGGTAGTTTAGCTCAGTTTTACACCCCTGAGTGCGATGTTGCCTTGACGCCATATGTTGGTCAGCTCTTTCCAACTCTTCTTCATGGCATGCAATTTTATGCATCTTATGCAAATGCGTGTGGTTTTTGCTACTCGTGTGTTCAACAAAGAAATTCAACGATTCAGAGAAAACAATTAAGTGGATGTATCTTTGTTGTTCGAGGGAAGGATTCAAATATGTATCCCCATTTGCAGATTTCAATCAAATAGGTGAGAATGTTGTCAAAAGAAGGACGTGTCTAATCGTTGTGGATGTGATGCGAAGATGTGGCTTAGACATGTGTTGATGTTGTGGGAGAAGACGTTGATAAATTGAAACAGTTTTTGGCTTTGCTAAAGAATCAAAAGGCTGCATTCAACAGTTTTGCAATGGTCATCTGCCTCAACCTCACCCAAGAAGTTTGTCTTTGAGAAATTGGTTGGTGCTTTACCAGACCAAGTTAGCGTCCATCCTCCTGAACAAGCCAACAACAAGTTTAAGAAAACACGCATTGGAAGTGGTCAAGAGATTGGGATTGAAAAGTCGAAGAAGCAAAAGAGGGCTTGTAAGATCTGCAATAAGTCTGGACACAACATTAAGACATGCCCCCAATATGTAAATCTTCTCTTTGGAAGTGGTTGTTTGAACCAGGTTTTATCTTGTGACTGAATGTTGTTAGTTTATGTGCTACAGGTTGAATTTCATTTTTTAGAAAGCCTAAGGGAATTTCTGCCGGAAATTCCTGGCGCTGTGACCCCCCATTAAGAGTAATTTTTGGGGCGTTACAGTATGGGTGAGCTCTCAAGGGCCCCATTCTGAAGACTTACTAAATTGGGGAACCTTAATAAGCTTGGAGGCCGCTGGCAAAGAGTTTCCCGGAAGACGAGGACTTCCACGGCGACGAGGCCGAGTTAGGGCAGAGTGGCATGGACGACTCGAGCGTCCATTTGAGAAGATCTTTGGTCAGAATATACTTCTTTGGCCTATCTTGGTCGTTGATAAGCGGTGTTTTACATACCGCAACTATGGATTATTAGCTAGTTTTGTATAGGATTATGTTATCTGTTTCTATGTAATCTGTATCATGGAGCTGTTCGAGAGAAGATTTACATACGAGATGATACGAAGCATTGGAAGCATTGAAGCATAAGGAAGAAGCTGCTGAAGACGAAGACGAAGACTTGAAGAAATCAGTAGCTACTGCCTCAGACAACATAGCCGCACCCGCGGGTCTCAAGCCGCACCCGCGGGTTTCACCTTCAGCCAAGGTTTTCGAGAAAGCTCAAGCCGCGCCCGCGGGTCCCAAACCGCGCCCGCGGCCCTCTGCCATCCTGAGAATCTGAAGAATCCCAAAATCGCGCCCGCGGCTCTCAACCCGCGGGTGCGGTTCCTCGACAGAAGAATCAAATTGATGTCTTTGCCATTTGAAGTAATTTGTGTTTAATTCTGTAACTTTCTATACGTTTTTAGTACCTTAATTCGGCTGTTACATTAGTTGATACTATATAGGTAGTGGATGATCATCCTTGATCAGCTAACCTTGGTTCCAACCTTTGTTTTGAGTCTTTGTTTTGCTTAAGTTTTTGGAGAGTATTTCACAAACTTATGAGTTGCTAAGGTTCTTTGTTTCACTTGGCGTTTGAAGCTTTTGGATTCAACAAGTTGTGAGTTTATCCTTTCCTTTTGTCTACTCTTTGATTGTCTCAACTCTCTTGTTTGTATTGTCGATGAACTAGATTTACTACTTTAGATTGATCACCTAAGTTAGTTGTGTCTTGTTCATATTGCTAGAGTTTGATACTTCTAGTTGAATTATCATACTTGTTGTGTAGCACAATCTATTTGCATGAACTAGTTGTGATTGTTATTAGAGAAGAGAGTTGAGTACATGTCGAGTATCCGACTAGTTGTCCATGATATTGCATGTATCTATCTATTCCTGAATGCATTGCTACTTTGTTATTGAACTTTGATAGTTTCGAGGTTATAATCGAGTAAGGGTTATTAGGACTAGTTGGACTAATAACTATTCAAGAACAAGAATTAGAACGATCACTTGAGAACTTGACATAGGGATAAAAAGGATTTTAAGATCAACTTGTTAATCTAATTGTGGATAATCGCTAAGTGGAACACTTCGCTTAATCTTGTTATAACCAAGTTGACATTCGATACTTCGTATCAAAACCACAAAAACCCCCCTTTTGGTTACGTTTATTGGTTAGTCATTGTGATAACTTAAGAATTTGATAAACTGATTCTCTTGGGATTTGACCCTTACTTGCGCACTATATTACTTAGTTTGCATGTTAGGATTACTTGACTTGGCACACGACAAATTCGCCTCGTAAGCCGTGTCCAAAGTTGAAGCCCAACAGAGGCCCAATGACCAAGATATGGTTGCTGCAAGGACCGAATTTGTTTCTGTTCGTTTGGGCAAACGGAAGATCGGATTAATCTCTCCTTTGGATATGTTTCAGTACTTGCGCTTATCTTCATTTTTTCCAAATTTGAGTCCCATTCGAGATTGGACGAGGCCGCCATGATCAGAACAAGATTCGAGATTTTAGGGCTTTTCTAGGGTTTCCTTTCTTGGGAATCAAGCAATTCGGGAAGGCTATTTAATGTGTGTTTTTCTAGGGTTTTAGACAGATTAGACAAATTGAGAATTGAGATTTACGTTTTTAGTTTTGACATTGTTTTAACGTCTTTAGTTGTAGCTTTGGATTATATTGAATTGCAAGAAGTCAACGCTTGGTTTGATATTGACCACCTATGAGGTCGATCTGTGTTTATACATAGTTCGACTTCAAAACCTTGAAAGAACCCTAGGTGGATTCCTAGGGTTAGTTCGAGTCAAATGAGTCTTTCTAGATTGACGGTTGAGTCAAGAAAGACGTCACTTGCTTATCGTGTCCGAGTCAAGCTAGTCTACCTAGATCGACGACTGAGTCAAGGTAGATCACACTTGTCGAAGGCCAAGGTTTGATCGATCGTCTGCCACAACGATCTCTCGAAGTCATCTCAACAACGACTTCCCCAACATCCACCCCAAGGGAACGTTTTCAGCCTCATATATTCGATCCTGCAGATTCGTCTGCCATCACGCACTCGACCGAATGTATCCCTTTTCAGCCAATTCCTCTAGTTGCTTCTTTAGCTCAAGCAAATCTGCAGGTGCCATTCTGTAAGGTGCTTTCGATACTGGTGTCGCTCCAGGTTCCAACTCAATGGTGAAATCGACTTCTCGGCGAGGTGGCAATCCAGGCAACTCGTCAGGAAATACATCCATGTATTCTTGCACGATAGGTAAATCTGATATTTTTGACTTGGGTTTCTCTTCACGCAATGCGTAGCACCAATATCCAACACATCCTTGGTTTAGTATCTTGACAACTTTCATTGCATTGATCAACCTCTTTGACTCGTTCAGCTTGTGGCCCTTAAACACATGTTTAGTACCATCATTTGAAGTAACTGTAACCGTATTATCTTTCAGATCCATAACCGCTTGGTGTCTTGACAACCAATCCATGCCAAGAATGATATCCTCATGGTGCAAAGGTACGAAAAGCAAATTACATGCCCAATCCCGATCACCTATCTGGATCGGACAGTCCCTGAATTCTCGGTTCCCCACTATCCTGCTACCATCGGGCATACCCACAATAAATGGCTCACAATTACGTGTACAACTAAGACCAAGCCTTTCTAAACATGCATCAGAAATAAACGAATGGGTAGCCCCAGTATCAAAAAGTATGCTAACTGGTTGAGAGCATATCCAGAGCGTACCTGTAGTAGTAGGTGTGTCAGGGTCATCGCTCCTCCTCATCTCAAACACTCTATGTGGGGCCGCTCCAGTGCTAGAAGCACTAATCTCGTTACCTCGACCTCTACCTCGAGCTGGTCTTGAATTTTGTTGATGTGACTGTGCCAGTGGATGCTTACCCTGATAACCTCTATCTTCTGGAGCTGGTGATGATGCTTGAGATGAAGCAACAGTCCTCTGGCGACAATGAATAGCAATATGACCATCTCGACGACATTTAAAGCACTGTGAAGGAGGTTAGGACACTCGTTCTTCATATGACGTGAACTATTGCAATTAAAGCAACGTCTACCTCCCGTAACTGACTCGGATTCTTGTTGTGTTCCTTCACTGTCACTTCTCAGAAATGGATATGTCTTCCCGGATTGCGTTGGCGTAAAAGTTGACTTCTTGAATGCATTATCCCATGTTCCTGATGGCATTGACTGCGTTTTCTGCTTCTTGTTACTGTGATCTAGATCTTTGGTGGAAGGCGTCATCTCGAATGCTAGGGCCCTATCTTGGTACTCCCTTAAAGTCATGCATTGGAATCCAGAAACATACTTCTCTACTTCTGGCTTTACCCTCGCCTCAAAATGATAAATCTTCTCCTCCTCGCTATGAATCAAATGGGACACATAACACAATTCTTTCTTGTATTGTCGGATTGCTTGAGCCACTGAAATGTTTCGGGGTTGAGAGGCAAAGAAATCTCTTACTCTAGCCCTACGTACTGGTGCAGGACAATATTCTTCTTGCAACATACCCTTGAACTCCTCCCAAAGGACAACCCTCCCTTCAGGTTTAACGACTCTCCACCATTGGGCAACAGTCTCCTTCAATAAATATTGCACCACTTCCACCTTTCTCTGATCAGGGCACCTCATACCCTCAAACAAAATCTCAAGCTCCGCCAACCAATCATCGAGATCGCCAGTGCCATCAAAGGTTGGTGGTTTCATCTTCTGCAACTCAGTCAAATACCTATCAAATCCTGCTTCCATTGGCTTAGGTTGGTGGATGGGCGGTTGGGGTGGAACAACTGGTTGCGGTGGTTGAGCTTGTGGTGGAATTTTTTGCGTCTGGTTCAGTACAACTTGCACTGTTTGAGTCACTATGGTTTGTATCATTGCATGAACATCCAAAGTTGGGGAATTAACAACAGGTGGTACCCTAGGCACAACGGGTGGTACACCCTCCGACACTCCGCCACCTTGTACATTAAGATGAGGTGCTACTTGACTTTCAACAGTCTCCTCCGCATGTAGATCCACATCATCTTCTCCACGACCAACAACTTTACGAGGTCGTCCCCTTCCTCGTCGTCCCTCAACTGTACCACCATCACTTCTTCCTGAACCCCCACGCTCCATAACTGCAGAAACTATATAGTTAATAACAATACAATTATACTATTCTATAAAGGAGCAATTTTTACCTGCACAGACAGCAATGGAGATTGGCAACCGACGTTGATAATACTAAACTCAATTAAAACCTAGGCTTCTAGGGCATTACAGCGCCGTGAATTCCACCAAGAATCCACAAGGCTAAAAGAAGATATAAACAAGTGACAAACAAGAAATATAGGTATCAAACCAGAAGTTTATATATAAAGAGAGCAAGCTTCTAGAATAGTGCGCGCATACTAAGATTTACAAAAGAGTGAAAACAAAGAACAAGACCAACTGAACACATGAAAAGTAAAAAGGACTCAACGAAGTATCTAGTCAACGTTGGTGATCACCAATCCCTCCTTGTTGCTCATGTGTCTGTGCAGCACCAGTACCTGGATGTCAAAGACAGAGCCAGCCACAACGGGTCAGTCACTGAATCAGTAAAATACCAAACTAGGCATTCTCAGGTGAAAGCATGTAAGGCATAAACACAACAGCAAGACAAGCTTACCAATATAATGATATTAACTGATTATCAACAAGTGCCTCATATAACTCAAAATGCAATTAAATGTGTCAGCTATTATATTTCGAGAAATAAGAAGATGGTACCACTTCCTCCCCTTCACTCGCAAGCGAAGATGGGGTAAATCCCGCTTGTTGGAATTTACCGATATGGGAACGCTCATATATATATGTTCCCTACCTTTGGAGCACGCTCAAAAATAAGTTTTTTCATTTCTCAAAAATATTGAGATTTCTATGTACTTCTAGTTTTTTTCTAAAATATTGAGATTTCTATATACTAACCCCTTTGGATTTTTGTCAAAAATAAGTATTTTCATTTTTAAACACTTCAATGTTAAATTTCTTAGAAAAATCATAAGCTTATGATTTTTCTCAAAAATATTGAGATTTCTGTACTAACCCTTCTGATTTTTGTCAAAAATAGGTTTTTTGATTTTTTTTAAAATATTAAAATTTCTGTGTACTAACCCCTTTGAATTTTGGTCAAAAATAAGTATTTTCATTTTTAAACACTTCAGGGTTAAATTTCATAACAAAATCATAACCTTATGATTTTCTCAAAAAGATAGAGATTTATTTATACTAACACCTTATAGTTTTGGTCAAAAATAAGTTTTTTCATTTTCAAAACTATTGAGAATTTTACGTAATAACCCCTTCTGATTTTGGTCAAAAATATGATTTTTTCATTTTTCATAACCTTATGATTTTCTCAAAAATATTGAGATTTCTGTGTACTAACCCTTTCTGATTTTTGTCAAAAATAAGTATTTACATTTTTCAAAAATATTAAGATTTATGTGTACTAACCCCTTTTGGTTTCGATCAAAAATAAGTTTTTTTTTTTTTTTTTAAACACTTCAGGGTTAAATTACTTAACAAAATCATAATTATGTGTACTAACCCCTTCTAATTTTGGTCAAAAAGAAGTAATTTCATTTTTCAAAAATATTCAAATTTTTGTATACTTACCCCTTTGGATTTTTGTCAAAAATAAGTATTTCATTTTCAAATACTTCACGGTTAAATTTCATAGCAAAATCATAAGCTTATAATTTTCTCAAAAATATTGAGATTCTGTGTACTAACCCCTTCTGGTTTGGTCAAAAATAAAAAAAATCATGTTTCAAAAATATTGGGATTTCTATATACTAACCCCATTGTGTTTTTGTTAAAAAAAGGTTTTTTCAATTTTAAACACTTCAGGGTAAAATTTCTTAACAAATTTATAAGCTTATGATTTTCTCAAAATAAATTGAGATTTCTATATATTATAGGTTTTTTTATTTTTCAAAAACATTAAGTTTTGTGTGTACTAACCTCTTTAGATTTTTTTCAAAAATAAGTATTTTCATTTTTAAACACTTCAGGGTTAAATTTCTTAACAAATTCATAAACTTATTATTTTTTCAAAAATATTTAGATTTCTATTTACTAACCCCTATTGGTTTTTTTCAAAAATAGGTTTTTCATTTTTCAAAAATATTAAGATTTCTGTGTACTTAACCCCTTTGAATTTTTGTCAAAAATAAGTATTTTCATTTTTAAACACTTCAGGGTTAAATTTCATAACAAAATCATAACCTTATGATTTTCTCAAAAATATTGAGATTTATGTGTACTAACCCCTTCTAGTTTCGGTCAAAAATAAGTTTTTTCATTTTCAAAAATATTGAGATTTCTATTTACTAACCCCTTCTGATTTTGGTCAAAAATATGATTTTTTCAGTTTCATAAGCTTATGATTTTCTCAAAAATATTGAGATTTATGTGTACTAACCCTTTCTAATTTTTGTCAAAAATAAGTATTTACATTTTTCAAAAATATTAAGATTTATGTGTACTAATCCCTTTTGGTTTCGATGAAAAATAATTTTTTTTTTTAATTTTAAACACTTCAAGGTTAAATTACTTAACAAAATCATAATTATGTGTACTAACCCCTTCTAATTTTGGTCAAAAAGAAGTAATTTCATTTTTCAAAAATATTCAAATTTTTGTATACTTACCCCTTTGGATTTTTGTCAAAAATAAGTATTTCATTTTCAAATACTTCAGGGTTAAATTTCATAGCAAAATCATAAGCTTATTATTTTCTCAAAAATATTGAGATTCTGTGTACTAACCCCTTCTGGTTTGGTCAAAAATAAAAAAAATCATGTTTCAAAAATATTGGGATTTCTATATACTAATCCCATTGGATTTTTGTTAAAAAAAGGTTTTTTCAATTTTAAACACTTCAGGGTAAAATTTCTTAACAAATTTATAAGCTTATGATTTTCTCAAAAAATATTGAGATTTCTATATATTATAGGTTTTTTCATTTTTCAAAAATATTAAGTTTTGTGTCTACTAACCTCTTTAGATTTTTTTCAAAAATAAGTATTTTCATTTTTAAACACTTCAGGGTTAAATTTCTTAACAAATTCATAAACTTATGATTTTTTTAAAAATATTGAGATTTCTATTTACTAACCCCTATTGGTTTTTTTCAAAAATAGGTTTTTCATTTTTTCAAAAATATTGAGATTTCTATATACTAACCCCTTTGGATTTTTGTCAAAAATAAGTATTTTCATTTTTAAACACTTCAATGTTAAATTTCTTAGAAAAATCATAAGCTTACGATTTTTCTCAAAAACATTGAGATTTCTGTGTACTAACCCCTTTGGATGTTTTGTCAAAAATAAGTATTTTCAATTTTAAACATTTCACGGTTAAATATCTTAACAAAATCATAAACTTATGAAATTCTCAAAAATATTGAAATTTTTGTGTACTAATCCCTTCTGGTTTTAAACACTTTAGGGTAAAATTTCTTAATGAAATCACAAGCTTATGATTTTCTCAAAAATATTGAGATTTTGGTGTTCTAACCCTTTTGCATTTTTGTTAAAAATAAACATTTTACTTTTTAAATACTTCAGGGTAAAATTTCTTAGCAAAATAATAAGTATATCATTTTCTCAAAAATATTGAGATTTTTGTGTACTAACCCCTTTGGATTTTTGTCAAAATTAAGTATTTTTGTTTTTAAACACTTCGGGGTTAAATTACTTAACAAAAGCATAAACTAATGATTTTCTCAAAAAAATTGTGATTTCTATGTACTAACCCCTTTAGATATTGATATGAAATAAGTATTTTCATTTTTCAAAAATATTGAGATTTCGGTGTACTAACCTTTTCTAGTTTTGGTCAAAAATAGAAATTTTCATTTTTCAAAAATATTGAGATTCATGTGTACTAACCCCTTTGGATTTTTTTGAAAAATAAGTTTTTTCAGTTTTAAACACTCCAGGGTTAAATTTCTTAACAAATTCATAAGCTTATGATTTTCTCAAAAATATTGAGATTTTTATGTTCTAACCCCTTCTGGTTTTTTATCAAAAATAGGTTTTTTCATTTTTCAAAAATATTAAATGTGTACTAACCCCTTTGGATTTTTATCAAAAATAATTATTTTCATTTTTAAACACTTCAAGGTTAAATTTGTTAACGAAATCATAAGCTTAGAAAATTCTCAAAAATATTGAGATTCCTGTGTACTAACACCTTCTGGTTTTGGTGAGAAATAAGTTTTATCATTTTTCAAAAATATTGAGTTTTCTAAGTAGTAACCCCTTTAGATTTTTGTCAAAAATAAGTATTTTCATTTTTAAACATTTTAGGGTTAAATTTCTTAACAAATTCATAAGTTTATGATTTTCTCAAAAATATTGAGATTTCTATCTACTAACCCCTTCTCGATTTTGTCAAAAATAAGTTTTTTTTTCATTTTTCAAAAATATTGAGATTTCTGTGTACTAACTCTTTTGGATTTTTGTCAAAAATAAGTATTTTAATTTTTAAACACTTCAGGGTTTAATTTCTTATCGAAATCATAAGCTTATGAAATTCTCAAAAATATTGAGATTTTTGTGTACTAACCCCTTTCAGTTTTGGTCAGATATAAGTTTTATCATTTTTTCAAAAATATTAAGATTTCTATGTACTAACCCCTTTGGATTTTTGTCAAACATAAGTATTTTCATTTTTAAACACTCCAGGGTTAAATTGCTTAACAAATTCATAAGTTTATGATTTTCTCAAAAATATTGAGATTTCTATGTACTAACCCCTTATGGTTTTGGTCAAAAATAAGTTTTTTTTTCATTTTTCAAAAATATTGAGATTTCTGTGTACTTACTAACTCCTCTGGATTTTTTTCAAAAATAAGTATTTTCATTTTTAAACACTTCAGTGTTAAATTTCTTAACTAAATCATAAGCTTATGAAATTATCAAAAATATTGAGATTTTTGTGAACTAACCCCTTCTGGTTTTAGTCAAAATAGGTTTTTCATTTTTAAAAAACATTGTGATTTATGTGTACTGACCCCTTTGGATTTTTGACGAAAATAAGTATTTTCATTTTTAAAAACTTCAGGGTTAAATTTCTTAACAAAATCATAAGCTTATGATTTTCTGAAAAATATTGAGATTTCTCCGTACTAACCGCTTTGGATTTTTGTCAAAAAAAAAGTATTTTCATTTTTAAACACTTCAGGGTTAAATTGCTTAAAGAAATCATAAGCTTATGAATTTCTCAAAAATATTGAGATTTTTGTGTAGTAACCCCTTCTGGTTTTTGTCTGAAATAAGTTTTTCATTTTTCAAAAATGTTGAGATTTTTATATACTTACCCCCATTGGATTTTGGTCAATAATAAGTATTTTCATTTTTAAGCACTTCAGGTTTAAATTTCTTAACAAAATCATAAGATTATGATTTTCTCAAAAATATTGAGATTTCTGTGTACTAACCCCTTTGGATATTGGTCAAAAATAAGTATTTTCATTTTTCAAAAATATAGATATTTCTGTGTACTAACCCTTCTTGTTTTGGTCAAAAATAGGTATTTTCATTTTTCAAAAATATTGAGATTCCTATGTACTAACTCTTTTGGATTTTTGTCAAAAATAATTTTTTTTCATTTTTAAACACTTCAGGGTAAACTTTCTTAACAAAATTATAAGCTTATGATTTTCTCAAAAATATTGATATTTCTACGTACTAACCCTTTCTGGTTTTTGTCAAATATAGGTTTTTGTCATTTTTCAAAAATATTAAGTTTTCTGTGTACTAACCCCTTTGGATTTTTGTTCAAAAATAAGTATTTTCATTTTTAAACACTCCAGGGTTAAATTGCTTAACAAATTCATAAGTTTATGATTTTCTCAAAAATATTGAGATTTCTATGTACTAACCCCTTATGGTTTTGGTCAAAAATAAGTTTTTTTTTCATTTTTCAAAAATATTGAGATTTCTGTGTACTTACTAACTCCTCTGGATTTTTTTCAAAAATAAGTATTTTCATTTTTAAACACTTCAGTGTTAAATTTCTTAACTAAATCATAAGCTTATGAAATTATCAAAAATATTGAGATTTTTGTGAACTAACCCCTTCTGGTTTTAGTCAAAATAGGTTTTTCATTTTTAAAAAACATTGTGATTTATGTGTACTGACCCCTTTGGATTTTTGACGAAAATAAGTATTTTCATTTTTAAAAACTTCAGGGTTAAATTTCTTAACAAAATCATAAGCTTATGATTTTCTGAAAAATATTGAGATTTCTCCGTACTAACCGCTTTGGATTTTTGTCAAAAAAAAAGTATTTTCATTTTTAAACACTTCAGGGTTAAATTGCTTAAAGAAATCATAAGCTTATGAATTTCTCAAAAATATTGAGATTTTTGTGTAGTAACCCCTTCTGGTTTTTGTCTGAAATAAGTTTTTCATTTTTCAAAAATGTTGAGATTTTTATATACTTACCCCCATTGGATTTTGGTCAATAATAAGTATTTTCATTTTTAAGCACTTCAGGTTTAAATTTCTTAACAAAATCATAAGATTATGATTTTCTCAAAAATATTGAGATTTCTGTGTACTAACCCCTTTGGATATTGGTCAAAAATAAGTATTTTCATTTTTCAAAAATATAGATATTTCTGTGTACTAACCCTTCTTGTTTTGGTCAAAAATAGGTATTTTCATTTTTCAAAAATATTGAGATTCCTATGTACTAACTCTTTTGGATTTTTGTCAAAAATAATTTTTTTTCATTTTTAAACACTTCAGGGTAAACTTTCTTAACAAAATTATAAGCTTATGATTTTCTCAAAAATATTGATATTTCTACGTACTAACCCTTTCTGGTTTTTGTCAAATATAGGTTTTTGTCATTTTTCAAAAATATTAAGTTTTCTGTGTACTAACCCCTTTGGATTTTTGTTCAAAAATAAGTATTTTCATTTTTAAACACTCCAGGGTTAAATTGCTTAACAAATTCATAAGTTTATGATTTTCTCAAAAATATTGAGATTTCTATGTACTAACCCCCTTCTCGTTTTTGTCAAAAATAAGTTTTTTTTTCATTTTTCAAAAATATTGAGATTTCTGTGTACTAACTCATTTGGATTTTTGTCAAAAATAAGTATTTTAATTTTTAAACACTTCAGGGTTTAATTTATTATCAAAATCATAAGCTTATGAAATTCTCAAAAGTATTGAGATTTTTGTGTATTAACCCCTTCTAGTTTTGGTCAGATATAAGTTTTATCATTTTTTCAAAAATATTGAGATTTCTATGTACTAATCCCTTTGGATTTTTGTCAAACATAAGTATTTTCATTTTTAAACACTTCAGGGTTAAATTGCTTAACAAATTCATAAGTTTATGATTTTCTCAAAAATATTGAGATTTCTATGTACTAACCCCTTATGGTTTTGGTCAAAAATAAGTTTTTTTTTCATTTTTCAAAAATATTGAGATTTATGTGTACTTACTAACTCCTCTGGATGTTTTTCAAAAATTAGTATTTTCATTTTTAAACACTTCAGGGTTAAATTTCTTAACGAAATCATAAGCTTATGAAATTCTCAAAAATATTGAGATTTATGTGTACTAACCCCTTCTGGTTTTGGTATAAAATAGGTTTTTTCATTTTTCAAAAACAAATTGAGATTTTTGTGCACTAACCCCTTTGGATTTTTGTCAAAAATAAGTATTTTCATTTTTAAACACTTCAAGGTTACATTTCTTAACAAAACCATAAGCTTACGATTTTCTCAAAAATATTGAGATTTCTGTGTACTAACACTTTCTGGTTTTGGTCAAAAATAGGTTTTTTCATTTTTCAAAAATATTGAGATTTCTGTTTATTAACCCTTTTGGATTTTTGTCAAAAATAAGTATTTTCATTTTTAAACACTTTAGGGTTAAATTTCTTAACGAAATCATAACTTATGATTTTCTCAAAAATATTGAGATTTTTATGTACCAACTCTTTTGGGTTTTGTTCAATAATAAGTATTTTTAGTTGTAAACACTTCAGAGTTAAAATTCTTAACAAAATCATAAGCTTATGATTTTTTCAACAATATTGAGATTTATGTGTAATGACCCCTTATGGTTTTGGTCTAAAATAAGTTTTATTTTTATTTTTAAACACTTCAAGATTAAATTACTTAATAAAATCATAAGCTTATGATTTTCTTAAAAATATTAAGATCTTTATATACTAATCCCTTCTAATTTTAATCAAAAATAAGTTTTTTATTTTTCAAAAATATTCATAAGCTTATGATTTTTAAACACTTCATGATTTTCTCAAATAATGTACTGTAATATTTTTGTGTACTAATCATTGAGTACCCTCCACCAACAAAACCCTAATCGAGAGCCTTATCATTATTTTTATAAGTGCAAACTTTGCGGGATAACCGATAAATCCTGCAATAAACGGCCGGTAGTAATTTGTCTTTTTTCGGGTAATCACATCTTTCCTTTACTAAATAGAGGAGTCATTGAATCACACGTCTCTCTCTGTCCACCAACACCTTTTTTTTTCTCATAAAGAAAACCCACACACCACACCACTCTTATTAGTAGGTTCTTATTCAGTGATTCCATTTCTGTGGTGCCGCCTCTTGACGCTTTCTACTTGTTAAGCTTTGGAGCGGCGAAAGGGTGTGAAGAACAAAAAAGGGTTCTTGTTGTGTTGCTTTCACCGAAAGAGAGAGGGATTTAATTTTGGAGGTCGGTTTTTAATGGCTGACCAAAATGTTGTTCTGGGTTCCACAGATTTACCAGTCAAGAGGTCCAGAGAAGAAATGGAGGCTAAGATCACTGAAAATGGAGCTCCTGTTTTACAGGAGAAAGATGAAGCTGTAATCAACGGCTCTGATTCCTTGTCCGCCATCATTCCTGGATGGTTCTCTGAGATTAGCCCAATGTGGCCTGGTAAATAATTCACCTTTTTTTTGTAATCAATCAGCAATTATTGACTAAAAACTGTGCAAATCTGTTGTTTTTGTGCCTTTTGTTTGATGTTGATCTGCTCTTTTCTGATATCATTTCCTGTTACTATGTTGTTGGAAGTTAGTTTTATCTGAGTTTGCTATGTTAGTTATTATTCTGTTTCTGGTTTCAAAAGACAACTGTTAAGGCTAGGATTTTCAGAACTATATGAAAGATTATCAGTTCTATACTTCTATTGTTATTGTTATACATATATGATTGGATTTTTCTTGCTTTAGTGTGTGCCAAAAGCTATGGGAATAATGTCACCTGATATTTACTTCAGGTGAAGCACACTCACTAAAGGTAGAGAAGGTTCTGTTTCAAGGGAAATCATTGTACCAAAATGTCTTGGTCTTCCAGGTATTTGGTGTTCTGTTATTATATGAATCTTCCTTATTGTGTTGTAATATTTGAAGGCATTGTAATATGATAAACTCTTTGGACTTTTTTCAGTCCTCAACATATGGAAAAGTTCTCGTCTTGGATGGTGTTATTCAACTGACTGAGAGGGATGAATTTGCTTATCAGGAGATGATCACTCATCTTCCTCTTTGCTCCATTCCAGACCCCAAAAAGGTTCTAAAGATTAAAACTTTATATGAAAAAAAAAACAGTTACTGTGAATCTTCTAAGCTGGAAATGAATGTCCTGAATTTCAGGTTCTAGTCATTGGGGGAGGAGATGGTGGAGTCTTGCGTGAAGTCGCTCGTCATTCATCCGTGGAACAGATTGATATCTGTGAAATTGATGAGATGGTTGTTACTGTAAGTACATTTTCACATAGCTTTTAAATTTGTTTCGTTGTATATATGAAATAATCTTGAGATCTTCTTGCAGGTCTCTAAGGAGTTCTTCCCAGATGTGGCTATTGGGTTCGAGGATCCTCGAGTAAGATTGCACATTGGTGATGGTAAGGATGGATGCTTGAGTTTTACTTTCCCATTTTTTTCTCCTTATAGTTATACATGACTTTATTCCTCCATTTTGAAATTTTCAGGAGTTGCTTTCTTGAAGGATTCTCCTGAAGGAACTTATGATGCAGTTATAGTTGATTCATCCGATCCCATTGGTAATTTTTATTGTGAATCCTAAGGCTTTTATAGAGTTGTTGTTGTTAATGTTTGTCTGATACTGATCAGGTCCTGCTCAAGAGCTCTTTGAGAAGCCGTTTTTCCAGTCGGTTGCTAAGGCTCTTCGTCCTGGTGGAGTTATGTCTACACAAGCAGAGAGCATATGGCTCCACATGCACATCATTGAAGACATTGTTGCAAACTGTCGTCAGATCTTCAATGGTTCTGTCAACTATGCATGGACCACTGTTCCCACATACCCTAGGTTTGTGCTTCTATTTAGACAACAAGCTGGTTTTTTTCCAAACAAGGACTTCAATTGTATTAATAAACACTTATGAAGTCAGTTGCTTAAAAGAACTTTCAATAAACAAAACAACATTAACAATCAAACCCAGTAACTGATAGAGTGTGAAACTAATCTTGGGACTTCAACCATCAACTTAAGCTTTTGGTTGAGTTGGTTCTTTGACAATAACTAAACCTGTCATGTAATTGTTTTCCCTTTCTTCGCTACACACTTTTTATTTCTCACATCAAATGCACTTTATTTTCTTGCAGCGGTGTGATGGGTTTCATGCTTTGCTCTACTGAGGGCCCAACGGTCGATTTCAAGCACCCAGTGAACCCTATTGATGCAGTTGAAGGCGATGGCAAAGCCAAACACCCTCTAAGATTCTACAACAAAGAGGTAATCTACATCATCAGCCTTCTTGTATTAGCTTTAATTGTTCATAGTTTTTCAGTATTGGTCCTTCATTGCTTGTGTTCTTTGGTTGCAGATACATTCCGCTGCTTTTTGCTTGCCCACATTCGCCAGAAAGTTGATTGGGTAGACTGTGTTCTTCGTCGTAGACTGATGATCTGAAGCCTTCAGCTCGGTTTTCGTCAGTTATTAGTTGAGAGCATAGTTCTCTAGAATGTAACTTCATGTTTACTGTTTCAAGCAATTGATGAGGGACTTGAGCATCTTTAGCGTTAAGAACTTTTCTTTTGCATCTGAAATAATGAGGGACTTGCTTATTGCTTGGTAAAGCGATCCACCGCCGGTTTTATTGTTAAGAATCATCTTTGTGTCATCCTCAAAAGCAAAAAGTTAAGGTATCAGTTCTTAGTGGAATTTTATTTCACTTTTTAGTCTTAACTAGTGTATTCCATAGTAATATCCATCTAAATCTAGATTTAAAGCTACGATTTCAACACGATTCACAATTCACATGGAGTATACAATAGAATCTTAATTTATTGAAATAAAATCAGTAGATTCTTATATACGATTTTGGTTAACATACGATTTCACACAGATGATTATTATATCCTCATGTTTAAGTATATATTGTTAATAGTTAATTATCATTATAATTTATCTTGATAATATTAGTAGTTATCTTCTATACAATATTAATTATATTCTAAAACATAGTTTATAACAAAAATAATATTAAGTTGTAAATATATACGCTATTTTCCTATAACGTAGAATTATATTCTAGTATATATAAATTACTCCTACAATTATTTAATTTTAGAATTAAACATCACAAAGCTTGTGACGGACCTAACATGTACCCTGTGCTAATCATAATAATGTAAAGAGTCATGAAAAATGCCAAGCCTCTAAATGACTATGAAGTGTGCGATGTTCCTCATAATCACCAAATGACAAAATATCAAAAGGGTATTTATAACATACGAATGAAATAAAATGTTGAAATTTGTATGGACTACCCTTTGAATTTTTGTGAATATCACTTTTTTCACTTTGTAGTTTTAAATTAGAACTCTAGAAATGAGAATATTATGATTATGACTAAAATATTGAGATTTGTATGAACTATTAAGTCTACTAGCCCTCCGGGGCCGTGCATCGCACGGCCCTTTCCATCATTTTTTATGTACACTATTTGAAAGATGTGGTTTTTTGTTGATGGGTTTTTTGAATGGTTTAGGCAATTGTCCTCTCATTTTTCAGTGTGTAGATTTGTTTGGTGCTTTTGGTTTTTTATCTTTATTGTGTGTTTTTTGTTTTGTTGTTGATGCTCAACTGTTTTTGCTATGTTTTTTCGTTATGTCCTTTTCCATTGAATTTTGTTGCACCTTTTCGTATATCTAGATCAAAATGCACAAGTATTCTTGGTTTGTATGTTCCGTTGTCGTCTATGAAGTTACGCCCCCTTGAATTCCTTCGATTCTTACTTTATTGTCTGATGCCTGTTTGATTTTGTTTTTATTATTTTATTGAAAGCCCTCATTCTTGTAGATTGACTCGGGTATCTGGGTCCGGTGGGTTCCTGTTTTCTCATTTTCCCCCAGTTGGAAGGTGAATTTTGTTTTTTTGTGTACGGGAAGAGGCAAATAAGCAGTATGTGCCTTTTTCTTATTTGTTTATTTCTTTTTTTTTTGGGAAATTGAGGAAAGCGTGTGTAAGTATCCGTTTGTAATTTGTGTACAAATTCGCTCCTTTCTCGTGTCCTTTTCCCCCTCCCTGCACCTCTTTTCCGTTCGAATATGACATATTGGGCTGTTTCAATTCTCGCCGTAGTTTGGCATGTTTCCTGAGTTCGCCTCCCGGGGTAGGCGGTTGAATTTGCGGCCGTGTCCCCCGATCCATGGGCAACTCTTCCCCCAGTTTGATGGACGTTGAGAGGAGCGTTCCTCTTTCGGTGAGTTTTCCCAATTTCTTTTGTCATTTTTCGTATTTGTAGGGGTCAGCTGTTGTAGTTGATTGTTTGCTCTTGTGATGTTTGTGTTGTCTGCGTTGGGTGTTTGTGTGGGGATGTTTTTTGATTATGCAGAATTGTGTTTCCAATTAATTATCTATGTGCCTATCGTTTTACCACCCTTGTAAATTGTTTGTGATGTCGATGTTTGACACCCGTTAATTTTGTGCAGCCTCTCTTATTTCTCGTACTTCTGTTTAGGTTGATTGTAGGTGATTGTGATAGACTCCTATTGCAACGACTGGGTTTGTGAGTTGTATTAATTTTTGCTGAAAGTTGGAATATTGTTTAGTGAGTTGCGCAATATGTTTTTGTAAATTTGAAATTGCGGAGAAAAACAAAGTTCAATCTTAGTAGAGGGGCTACGAATTTTCTGTTATTCTAGGGAGAGAGTTGAAAGCCTCTGGGTAAACTATGTTTTTGGTACAGTTCCTTCGTTCATTACCCTGAGTGTTTATTAATATTTTCAGGCCTTTTGGGTCCGTAACCCTTGATATTGCTACATACAGTTGTCCATGGCAGAAGACAGGTCTGGGCAGATAAACTCCCACATGGTTCAGTGATTGCCCTTGGCTCTTATTTATTGTCATTGCAAAGCATGCCTTCACCGGGAATTGCCTTCTGCGCAGAACAAACGGCCATTTTGACTTTGCAGACGACATAGTTATCCTTGGAATCACCACCTTGTTTCCTTCATGGCTACCAGTGATGATTTCTGCCTCTAGTACCCACCTTCCCAAGTGTGTTATGATCATCCTAGTGCCATTGCAAAGCCCCTGTGTTGGGTTTAGGTTCCGTAGGAGCATTACTAGTAACCCCTTTTTCAGGGGTAGTATGTGTGGTGGCATTCTTGTTGTTAACCATGATTATTTAAACGATTGTTAGGTTCATGACATTGTTATGATTTTGTATACGTTATTGAGGTTTACCTGGGAAGTCCAAGCTATTAAGGAATTCTGTTGGGTACATATGTTCTTGCTCTGCTGTGTCTGTTGATGCTGGACATACTTCATCTGAGCTGGTATAAGATTTGGTTTCTCCCGGGAAGTTCTTGAACATGTAGCCATTGATTATGTCTGCATCATCATTCAAAGGAGTCAGGATCGCTCTTTCTCTCAAGTATTCTCCCTTTGGCTGGAGTGGGTTGAAGTCCTTGTAAATTGTATTTACAATTTCATGCAAGGGTGTTGAGCTTGTTCCCATTCTGAATTGTTGTGGAATTTCTACCCAAGTTTTTTCTTCTTCATCTTCCATGGAAATGGTTGCGGCAATACCATCGCCGATTTGAAGGACCCATTTGTTGAATTCCTGCTTCTAAATATCCGTTCTCCCTTTTGTAGAGTTGTTGATTGATGCCTGCACAATTTCCGTACGCTTTCCTTTTGGTATGACCGGCAAGATTTGTCGGAAATCTCCTCCTAGTAGCATTGTGATTCCGCCGAATATTTTTGATCTGTTTTCTTCATTTGTTAAGCCCCTGATGTCCTTGAGGGTTCTGCCCAGTGCCTCAAATGCATATCTCTGTGTCATCGGGGCCTCGTCCGAGATGATGAGCTCTGCTTCGTTCAACAACTTGGCCAAGTTTGAATTCTGTGTTATACCGCAGGTGCTTGTATCAAGCAGCTCGAGTGGAATGAGGAATCTGTTGTGTGCAGTCCGTCCTCCTGGCAGTAGTAATGATGCTATCCCTAGAACATCCTCATTTCGGAGCATTTAGATAATGTATTTGTTTTTAAAGAAAAGAAGGCAATCTGCTGGGAGTGACAATGTAGTATGTGTTATGGGTTGTACCTGATGATGCAACTGCGAGCACTATTTTCCCTTCCGACCTTAGCCTAGTCATAATTGTCTTGTACAGAAATGTTTTCCCTGTGCCCCCTGCTCCATAAACAAAGAAGAATTTTCCTTCTTGAGCTGCAACAGAGCTTATCACTTTGTGATATATCGCCTTTTGTCCTATGTTGAGCAATGAAATGAGGCGTGCATGTTCTGCTGCCAATTCATTGCAATCGTAAATGCGTTCTTCCTGGATGAGACGATTATCAATGATAGTCAGCAGGGACTTATCAGGCATAGGGAGGTCTGGGAAATCTGCTAGTGACTTGCCATTTCTGTTGAGTAAATCTTCTATTTGTAGCAAGCAGTAGTTTTTAATTTGATTCTCTGTGAGTTTGAGTGATGGATAGCGAAATTCCCTTTTTTTATTGCACAATATATCTTCCGAGAGTAGCTCCCATGTTTGTTCCCAAAGTTGTCGGGGACTGGTTACTTCACAGAACAATAGTATAGTCACAAATAACTCTCGCAGTTGTGCCGAGATTGCCCAAGTATCTGCTTCTTCAATTGCATCCTTCCATTCCTTATCATCGTTCAGCATTCCGAGGGCATAGCATGCTTGTTTGAAAGTGGCATGGAGAACCCCATTGACTCTCTTGATATCATCATAATTTTGTGGACCTTTTACAACATTCAGACGCATCCGCAAGAAATATCTTTCCCCCTCAGTTGGGTGAGTGTACATTATTCTTCCAATCGCCCCTCTAACATCTCTTATTTCCCATGTTTTTGTGTCTGAATGCCAAGCATATGACTCTGGAATTTGGGCGTACGTGTACTGCCTTGCTCCTGTATCTAGCTCATTGATCTTAAACCATTCTGTGAACATTGTCTCTTTAATTCGTGGCTTCTTTAATAAAGCTGGTAGGCTTTGTGCATCTACCACTGTTGCACAATGCTGGTTGGGCAAGTGATATGGAAGTCTGATAACTGATGGCCTTGAGTAATGGATGTTGTACCCGTAAATCCTCCATGCCACTTCACATGCAGAGACATAGCGGCAATCAAGATATTCTTGGATTTCATCCCTTGCGATTTGTTGGTCTCCCATTTGGTGCGGTCTGGCTGTGGAGCTGTCAACAATTATTGTTGTTGCCCTGTCTGGACCTTTCAAGATGTACTTGAAAAGATATTTTATAGCTCTACTCCTATTGCACCACTCCACATTAATATGTGATCCATATCTTATTAGAAGGTAGCGGTTGTGTGGGACTACGTGTCTGTTGTCAAAGACTACCCTTCCCTTGGTCACTGTCACCCCATTGTTCCTGCGTCTATACACTGGGAACCCATCCTCATCAAATGTTGTTTCAGCGAAGTGGGATTTTTGGAAGTGTTTATTACACTCACCATTGTGTGTGCAGGGTGCTTTTTTATTGTCTTTGCCACATGGGCCATGAATCATATGTTCAACAACCAATTTATGTGCTACAGGGTCTGTCTCTTTTGACGGTATTTCTGCAGAAATAATGTTGTCCAGTTCTGAACCAGTCTTCGGCCTGGATTCCTCGTCTATCCAAAGCAGGATATGTGCATGTGGTAGTCCTCTTTTTTGGAACTCAATTGTGTATATCACTGAACATTGAATATCACTTGGTTAGATTTATCGTTTCTTTAATTAGAAACAATTGAAATATGAATTTTAGGCTGTTTTTTAAAACCTGCTTTTGTCTTGCCGAATATTCGTTTCTCTCTTACGTCCTTGATTAGCCAGACCAGTTTCTGCTTAAAGACACGCATAGTAATGTCAGCCCTGTCATTCGATGTTTGGCCTGGGAGTTTGTCCAGCATCTCTTGAATGTCTGGCCACTTTGGGTTTGCTGTGAATGTTATGAACAAAGATGGATTCCCGAATGCACGGCAAAGGGCCATTGCGTCTTGGTAATTTTGGATCATGTACCTCGGGCTGCCTGTGAATGTTGCAGGTAGAACAATTCTTTTCCCAATTTCTCTTGGGTCAGTGTCCCCTCTTGACACAGCATCATATATGTTTTTGTACAGGTCAACTCTGAGATCATCTTGTTTGAATCGGACATACTTCAGCCTTTGCTCCTCTATTGAAGTGAATGCATCTACCATGTACTGCTGAAAAAGGCGGCCACCCCTCACTAAAGTTGTACCTTCACTTGGCCTTTGTTGGAGCTTATAGCTGTAGTACTCTTTCATGGTAAGGCATCCCCTTTTTGTTTGCCTCTTCCCTGTGTTGGCGTTGTAACCCATTTTTAAGTAGTACCCATCTTCTCCGTGGGGAAAAAGTAATGGGTACTGGAGTGCCATATATAGGGGATGGGTTTCTTTAATACGCTGCAGCCCTGACGTTTTGCTGTTGATTACTATTTCTTTTCCGCCATCGCTTTGCCCCAATTCTCCATGCACCAATCCTGCCACCTCTTCTGATGTAGGTTGGATGTATTGTTTGTCTGGCCCTTTTCGTTGCCCTATTAGTTTAATGTGGAAGTCCCTTCCTGCTTGTTGTTCACACAAGTCTCGAGCTTGTCTGAAAGCTGGGACCACGGTACTGTGAGTATCCAGCATGGATATTAGGTTTGCCACTATTTTCGGGTCTACATCATTGACAGTTAGATTCATGCAGGCCATTCTATTTTTCACTTCATTGGTGGTGTCATGAATGTATAGTTGGCAATAGCGTGGGGGTTGGCCGTCTTCGAGGACTAATGATCCTAGGTTGTGGTAATTCTGCCTTGAAATGCGGAATGTGTATGGGCCTTTTGTTTTGTTGATAATGTTGTCCACATTGGCACCAAATGAGGTGAAATTGAATATACTGTTGTACACTCTGATCTATTTTCTGAATTCCACGCCAACTGCACTCATGTCTTGAAGCAAAGTCCTTAGTGGTTCTGGGGTTTCCTGTTGTTTTGGCAGTTTGACTTTTCCTTCTTGGCAGCAGAGGGAGAAAGTTGCTTTTTCTAGACGAACTGATTTAGACTTCTCCTTCGGCCAGACAAATGCGTTACATGATGGGCATTTGTGATCAGGACTGCTTAGCTTATTGTAGACCACCTTTACCCCTGGACATGTTGATCTGTGTGAGTTTTCTGTATGCAGTGTGTCTCAAAATAATTGGTATACTATACTCACCACTTGACGTCCATGCTGATGGGTTTTTTTTACATCGGCGTCTTGTTTTTTTGGTTGTGATACCTGATGATTTTTGGTTATTTGATTTGTTGGATTTAATAGTTCTGTCAATTAATATTCAGAATTATTATATACCAATATTTGTAGGAACCAGTAGTGGTTCCATATCCTTTTTGGCTCTGGCAGCTTCTTGATTTGATGTTGGTGGCTGAGTTGTGGTCCTTGTTTGGACATTTGAATGTTTCTGCACAACCTCTGATTTTCGCGGTCCACCTGCACAGTTTTAGTTATTTATGTTTAAGTATTTGGCGCCTGCTTGATCCATGTTTTGGTTTACACTGATGTAGTTTTTTGTTGCAATTATATATATGTGTACACACCTTTCCTGCGTTCTCTTATTCTTTGATGGTTTTGCAACGCTGGTTGTTTGCTTTGGTTGCTTGAGGTTGTCCGTGATGGCAGACGAATCTGCAGGATCGAATATGTGAGGCTGAAAACGTTCTCTTTGGGTGGAAGTTGGGGAAATCGTTGTTGAGGTGACTTCGAGAGATCGTTGTGGAAGACGATCGATCGAACCTTGGCCTTCGACAAGTGTTATCTACCTTGACTCCTTCGTCGATCTAGGTAGACTAGCTTGGCTTGGACACGATAAGCAAGTGACGTCTTTCTTGACTCAGCCGTCGATCTAGAAAGACTCACTTGACTCGAACTATCCCAAGGAGTCCACCTAGGGTTCTTTCAAGGTTTGGAGATCGAAATATGTGTCAACAACATATCGATCTCACAGGTCAATATCAAACCAAGTGCTTTCGTCTTGCAATTCAATACCAAACCAAAACTACAACTAAAAGACGTCAAAACTAAAAACGTATTCTCAATTCTCAATTTGTCTAATCTGAGCAACAAGCTCTAAAAACCAACTTAAATAGTAAAATGTCTCAAGGGTAAAATAGTAAAGTCTCCTTAGCATTCTTCTTCTTGGGCTTCCTTCCTGCTAAGCCCAAAAGGGCTCTTCTTCTCTTCTTGCACGGTCGGCCCACCTGGCTGCCAATCTTGTGTTGTTCCTTCTTCTTTAGTGATATCAGTGATACGAGCTGACGTAGT
The DNA here is from genome assembly GCA_029168935.1 of Oxyria digyna. Taxonomy (NCBI): domain Eukaryota; kingdom Viridiplantae; phylum Streptophyta; class Magnoliopsida; order Caryophyllales; family Polygonaceae; genus Oxyria; species Oxyria digyna. The sequence continues at coordinate 15,612,364 of JAPVLV010000004.1, read as the reverse complement.
CCTGCGTACATGATCCTCCCCCTCTAGAAAAGGATTTGTCCTCGAATCTGCAATAGTAACTGAAACAAACACAAAATATCTTGTGTCTTCGAAAACACCCCAGTACTTGAAGCTAAGTGGTAGGTCTGCAAGGTCCAGCTGACGGCTCGAGTGCACGAGCAATAACTGTAACAGATTGCGGTTCTTCAGCTTTACCACATCTCTAGCTGGAACACTCATGAGGATAATGTTTGAAAACTTTCCCAAGACGGCACAGAAATAGAGACCAGCCATCCGACCAAGAGCAAGCAGAGACGACAATGTGATACCAAGTAAAGGAGTGTGTGTAGGTACCTCTGGGGAAAGGGAAGACGCATGAAAAAAGTCATGAGGTAGAGGGAACTTACGTCGGGGCTGCTCAAGACAACGTACCAGATTGACGCATGCACCCTCCAATATCTTACTCATCATGAGGAACACAGAAACGTCTTTCTTGCTCATAGGGGACAGACAATAACGACCCCCATTGTGAAAAACATTGTACTGATTGTGGCGACCATCATGCAGAACATATCGATCAAATTGCCATGGACGACCCAATATCACCGTAATATCATCAATAGGCAAGATGACACACCGAATTTTGTCAGAATATCCATCTAGACGGATATCAAACTCGGCTCCCTCACTCACATCCAAATTGAATTTATGACAAATCCAACCTGCTGATATGGTCTCCATCAAATGGTAAGTAGGGATAGACAACTTATCAACAACAGCTCTGCTCACTATATTACGCTCACATCCACCGTCGATAATAGCAAGAAAAGGACACGGATGCTTACCAATGAAGATCTCGTGGTAATATCCATCTAGACGGATATCAAACTCGGCTCCCTCACTCACATCCAAATTGAATTTATGACAAATCCAACCTGATGATATGGTCTCCATCAAATGGTAAGTAGGGATAGACAACTTATCAACAACAGCTCTGCTCACTATATTACGCTCACATCCATCGTCGATAATAGCAAGAAAAGGACACGGATGCTTACCAATGAAGATCTCGTGGTAAAAGGCATTGGTACGTTGTGTCAGATCAATTGGTGGGACGTCAACTCGCTACTCAATTCTCTCCATCTCCCATTCCATGATCTCTCCCATCAACTCTAGGTGATCTCCATCATCTCCCATGCCCTCTTGCTGATCCCTACTGATAGCAGTGTCCTCTAGAGAATCCTCTTCCATGGAGTCGCCAGTAAAATCCAAGGATCCTTCAAATGGGACAGTCATACAAAGGAAAGACTCACCTTTCACATCATTGGCTGCAAAACGGACCTCATCTACCTGCGCCTTCGGCTCTTCCTGAATTTCTTCGTCATCAGCTGACTCATACCCGCCGTTTTCGTTCAACAATACGACTCGCTGGTTAGGACAATTACGAGCCATATGTCCTTTTCCACTGCACTTGTAACAGGTGATATCCCTTGCCTTAGTTCCTTAGGCAGTTCATCCGACTTGGTGGTCGACTTTGCTGCCTGATCTGTCTGAATCGACGGACGGCTGCCTGATGGCGACACTGACCAACTCCTGTTACCTCCCTGCTGTCATCTCTTAGGCAGAGACTCAAAAACTTGTGTAGCATAGTGCATGACACTCTCAATAGCATCTTCAAGACCAAAATACTGATTCTGAACAACAGACCCGACATCATCATTCAATCCATTAATGAACTTTGATACGACATACCTCTCAGGAAAAGTAACATTGGATCTGGCAATAAGCTGCTTCAACTGATTGAAATATTCTGCTGGCGAAAGAGCTCCATGTCTAAGTCGTTCTAGCTGTCCCTGAACGATATCAACATAGTTGCCCGGGGTGAATCGTTTCCTCATTGCCTGTTTCAGCTCTTCCCAAGTCTCAATTGGATGTTCAAAACGGGTCTCTCTCTCAATTTGATCCGCTCTCCACCAAGTCAGGGCGAAGTCTGTAAAGTGAATAGTGGCCATAGCCACCCTAACGTGCTCCGGGTAATCACAAAACTCAAAAATATGATCGGTTTGGGATTCCCAACTGATATAAGCTTCCACATCTGACGTACCTGAAAAGCGATCTATTTGCACCTTTGCCTGAGGGAGTGCTGCTGGTCGATCCTGCTGCTGATCGAAGCCCTGGTGTGTCGGGACTCCTCGTCTCGGCTGAAGATAGCTAGGATTTTGGTGCCTGACTTGACCACGGTAATCTCCTTCCGGATCTGCATGCTGATATTGTGCTCTCGGCTGCATCTGCCTGAATTCCGTCTGCCCGAACGTACGAGTACGCTGAATAGGGGTGTGGTCAATCACTTGCTCCACTTGGCTAGGGTATGGAGTCGACTGTCTTGGCTGAAACATTGGGCGGTCTCTTGCTGGATGCCCGTCAACATCGTTCAAAGGTTCATAAACTACAGCCCCATTCGAACCGCCTACCTGTTGCTTGCCCTGCCTGCGTTCGATTGCTTCCAAAACTGTAGCACTGATTCTTGCGGTTAGCTCTTGCTCCATCTCTTGGACTACCTCTTGCATTGTTGCTTTCATCTCAGAAGTAACCGAAAAAACCTGCTCGGTGTCTGATCCAACCATGGCTGCACGAAAAATTGAACGAAGAAGAGTGGAGAAGGGGGGGGGGGGGGGGTTCGGCCGGCTCTATGCTAGGGTTGAGGCTCCTTCTAAATTTTGCTTGCTTCCCAAGGATAAAAATCCTACAAGATAAGAGAGAGAAAATGAAATAAAATCTAGAAGATCTTTTAAGGAAATAAATAAAACAAGAAAATAAATTAAAAAAAATAAAAGAAATCTAATTTGGTAAGATCTTATCTTACCAACTTGGTAACAACTTATCTTCCAAGAAAAGAATATCTTCTATTTTTCTAAAAGAAAGGAAAATAAAACAAATAGCTAGATATGGTAACAAGAATATCTTCCCTTTTTTTTTGAAATTGGAAAAAGATTTGAAGAGGGACGAGGGAGTGGATCCACTCGGCCGGCCCTAAGGCCAACCCGCTTGGCGCGGACGCGCGCGCGCCTCGGTGTGCGTGCTCCCGCCTTAGTGGGTCCCACCGTGCCAACTTGGCGTTTCTCCTCATACTCTTTTCCTGCGAGATTGTTATCTCACTTGAAATAAAAGAGACAAAATTAGGTTAACGTTTTAAGTTCCGCAGCCCTAGGCTCGAAATTTCTCACGCTTTCCCTTTTTAGAAAGTCTCTCTCAGTTTGGCTCGGGATGAGGTTCTGGATAAAAACAGGATCTTCCAAAAGTCCAAAGAATACTCGGTTGAGATTATTCTCCAAGATTTTTCTAACAAAAAATTTCGTAAGAAAAACGAAAAAATGCAAGAATTAACTCGAAAATCTCTAGAGCCGCCAACGGGCGGGAAAGCTCCGGGGCGGAGTTCGAGGCTACTAGCCCGACTCACTTGGCTTGACCCCTGGGACTTCTCAAGGCTACTCACCTGGGTCCTGCTCAACCTTAAACAAACAAGGCTACTAGCCTAAAACGTTCTCGCCTTAGCCGGTTTTCTCTTCGGCTAGTCGGGATATTGAAAACTCATTTTTTTTTTAAATGGCCGACTGGCCGTGGAGGGGTAGGGATCGTGAAAACACCTCCCGCTCATATGCCCTTTTCAAAATTCGAATTTAAGACAAGATTTTTCTGATTTCCTTCCAAAAATAGTTGCAAACAAAATCTTAACAGAAAATCTTCAAACCTGATTCTTCCCTTGATTTATGGGTTGGTTAGGGTAAGAATGTATTAGGGTTTTGGGCTCACCCTGGCCGTCCACCGTCCGTAGGCTAAGACGCCGCTCGCTTCTCTCGGTTACACTCTCCTCTCCGGCGCTCGTCACACGTTTTGAGGAGGATTTGGCCGAAAAAATTTCTCACCCTCTCGGCTTAAGGTAGATCTGAACAAAATGAACCCGAGTGAGTAAACTTCAAGCAAAGGGAATACGAAAACTAGAACGTTTTACCTCGTTTAGCTCTGATACCAAATGATGGCAGACGAATCTGCAGGATCGAATATGTGAGGCTGAAAACGTTCTCTTTGGGTGGAAGTTGGGGAAATCGTTGTTGAGGTGACTTCGAGAGATTGTTGTGGAAGATGATCGATCGAACCTTGGCCTTCGACAAGTGCTATCTACCTTGACTCCTTCGTCGATCTAGGTAGACTAGCTTGGCTTGGACACTATAAGCAAGTGACGTCTTTCTTGACTCAGCCGTCGATCTAGAAAGACTCACTTGACTCAAACTAACTCAAGGAGTCCACCTAGGGTTCTTTCAAGGTTTGGAGATCGAAATATGTGTCAACAACAAATCGATCTCACAGGTCAATATCAAACCAAGTGCTTTCGTCTTGCAATTCAATACCAAACCAAAACTACAGCTAAAAGACGTCAAAACTAAAAACGTATTCTCAATTCTCAATTTGTCTAATCTGAGCAACAAGCTCTAAAAACCAACTTAAATAGTAAAATGTCTCAAGGGTAAAATAGTAAAGTCTCCTTAGCCTTCTTCTTCTTGGGCTTCCTTCCTGCTAAGCCCAAAAGGGCTCTTCTTCTCTTCTTGGACGGTCGGCCCACCTGGCTGCCAATCTTGTGTTGTTCCTTCTTCTTCAGTGATATCAGTGATATGAGCTGATGTAGTCCTGCGTACATCAGTTTGGGTTTTTTTTCCCCTCAGTTTGTTGCGAGTTTCCAGACAGACAAAGATGACTTTGAGTCACAGTCTGGATACGTCTTCATTCTGAATGGAGGAGCCGTTAGTTGGAAGAGCACAAAGCAAGGGACAATAGTGGATTCTACAACGGAGGCCGAATACATTGCTCTAGTGAAGCAGCGAAAGAGGCCGTCTGGATTAGGTAATTTGTAGCTGAGCTTGGTGTTGTTCCTAGCATATCTAGGGCAATTGACATTTATTGTGACAACAATGGTGCCATTGCTCAAGCAAAGGCACCAAGCTCAAGCTCTAAGTCTAGACATGTACAACGAAAATATCACCTGATTCGACACTATGTTGATAGAGGAGATGTAAGGATGTGCAAAGTACACACAGATGATAACATTGCAGATCCTTTGACCAAGCCCATGACCAGGCCTAAGCATGATAGTCACACTAGGGCCAAGGGTCTCAAGCACATTGGAGAATGATATTGAGATATAACTGTTTTTCATAATAAATCTTGTTTATTGATGTTAGACACTTTTATTCTTGTTTTCTATATGAGAATGACTTATTATTATTTAATTATTGCTTGGTATTAAATAAAATGTCCAAATAATTATGTAATTCTCAAATGGGCTTATCATAATTGTTATGGTGAATGAAACCCCATTAAGTGAACTGAAATTAAGAATTATTGTTTTCTCCATGGTCTGAATCATTAACTCGGACATAAATGATTTATCTAAAGACCATATTGTGAGATTGGCTGATAGCACAGGGTTTCATGTGCTATGGAGACATAGAGATGTCTAGTCAATTACATAGATGTGCATAGATGATGCATATCGGACTGACCATCCTCTAGGCTCTCCAAAAGAGATTGCGGAGTCTTTAGGATTAAAACCATGATTAATGAGTTCCTCAGACATGAGTGTGATATTGTTTCACTTGACTGATGGTATGTCTTTGACACTGTTAAACGCTCACCGTAACAGGGAGTTATAAAGGCAGTGATTGGGATTGCCAAAGGTTGAGTGGGAGCAGTAGTCATACAAGATTGGAGAAGTCCTCCTGTTCCATGTATACCATGATGCATTGGAAAGGAATGATGTCTTGGCCACTTGAAGAGTGAGAGCTGTAAAACGCGTGGCCACGCTCAGATGGATTAAATGTAATCATCTGTTTTGACAGTTCGATCTCAAGAATTCAAGAAACACATTTGATATAGATATGAAAGTCACCATATCATCAAATGAGACACTAAGAGACAAAGGAATTTTAACATTGCACGCTTGTTTAAGGACAAGTGGGAGATTGAAGGAATTGTGTCCTTTAATCAACGATGCAATTATTAATATGGAATAGGACTATTAATGGAGATTTATAATCCAGATATTTTAGGAGTCGCACACTATTGCTAGTGGCCAATACGACTTATGAGATTAATAAGATTAAGCTCATGGCTAGAATAACTGGGTCCTATGAGGTCACACACTTAGAGTTTACGGACTGGATCATGCGAATCCGAAGGCCCGGTTAGCCTATAGGATTTGGGGTAGGTGGAACAATAACGAGGTGAATTGTTCACCGGGTGTCTGATAACAATTATCAGTTATTTGGAGATTTGGACAAGGTAGAGATGTGTTACACATGCCCAAGGTGGACATGTGTCACACATGCCCAAGGAGCAAGTGTCCACACCTTAGACACTTGTCCTCTTCCTTGCACACCAAGGACTTGGCTTGGGCCCCAAGTTGCCTTTGCCTCCAAGCTCTTGCCTTGGGCTCCAAGGACTAAATGTCTATATATAAGCCTCTCTTATTCCACATAGAGTGCACCCAACACACTAGACACACCATATATTCCACACCCCGCACATCCTTGTGAATTTCGGTCTAGCAGAAGAACCCATAAGGAGATCCAGTTTATTGCTCGTGTGGACCAAGTAGAGAAGTCACATTTGAGGTTTTCATCTCTGTCTTTCGACATCTACGAACACGCATCAAGAGGTATTTGATTCTTCTTATATACATGATCGGTATCAATATATGCATGAGATCCTTATTAGATGTTAGGAAAGTGTTTCCTGAAATTCGGCTTTAAGCATATAAAATTCCCAACAATATTAGAAATATATTCTTAATTATTTTTTCGCTGTGTGTTTGTGATCTTAATTTCTTCCTGGTGTGTTTGATGCCATTACCTGGTTCCTGCGTTTTGGGGATGTTGCCACTTCTGTCCCTTTTTTGTTTGTGTGATGGGTAATCTTGTTTCATCGAGGTTGTGGGGTGATGATAGTAGTTTGTTTTCCAGTTTTCCTTACAGGCAGATGTTCTTGCTGAGAAGGATGTGCTGGATATTTGGACAATTGAAGAGGTTAAGATGGTTGGCCTTTTTAGGATACTGGTGAGTCCCTTTTATAACCAATTCGACATTAAATTACAATGAATTTAAAACAGTCTGGCGGTTTTGTTTTGTTGTGTTACTTATGCTTCTTTGTTTATTTGTAATAACGTAATCGTGACGTTCTGTTAGCCGTGGGAGTTCTGAAACACCCCTTGTGTACAATAGTTGCATCTAAACACTGGTGTTTGGTCTTCCAGGTATTAATTAATATTATATCCTAAGTTCCTCTTGATTATGGTTTTTGAATGGTAATGGCATGCTTTCATTGTAACATTCTTCATTTTATTTTGTGTTTATTGGATATTGACATTATGTTTTTGTGGCTGTCTATGTAGATCTCCCCTCTATTACGGTAATGAAAGCGCGTTGATCGACATGCATTTTATGATTTTCTCTTGTAGTACGAACCATGGAGGTCTCCACCTCCAATTTTAGAATAGAATCATGTCATATTCAACGGGATGAATTTAACCTGCAAAAAAATAGTTAATAGACTTCATGATTATTCACTATTATGTGCTTCCTTTGCTATCCTTTTGGCATTACGCGTTGTGCGTAATTGGGTTGGCTTTAGCCTCGAGGGCTTTTTCCTTAGTCGTTCTTTACACGTAGTTGATATATTTTTCTTTTGCTTCTTCTTGGTAGTTTTTTTTTTGTTTGTGTTATGAAAGTGTTAAATGTTGTACATGTGTTATTTGTGCTAAATGTTACGTTTGGTATGTTTTTGTATGAATAGGGTAATTAAATTGATTAGACTGAATTAAATGTTGTCTTATAAGGTCAAAGTCGTAATTTGTGTATAACATTCTTGGAAGAAACTTTTCTCGGTATGCTACATCATTGTTCTGTGGTAAGTGTCTTTGTATGGTCAAATCCGGTGGTCATTATTCTCTAACACCTTCTTTTCCAAATCTGGGTATAACACGCTTTAGTAAATGGCGTTATGGCTTTTGATCATCCGTTCTTTACTTTCTAGGTTTTTTATGCATTGGCATAAGCTGTAGCTTAAACAGGCGAACCATAAGTTGGGCGTGTTTTGTCTTCTTTGGCTCACGACGTTGTTTGAGTGTGTTGATTTGTGCTTCAGGTATGTGATTCCTTATTCTTATTCTTTTTTGGGTTTTCTTGGGTAATGGTGTAATGAATTTGGAACTCGGGAGGATGTTTTCAGATAGCTCTTGTTTGATGTCTCTATCGTATGGGTTAGCGGGTATTTTGGGGCGTTTTTTTGTAGTTTAACTGTATTTACAATGGTGGTGGTGTGTCTACATAGTTTTTGATCTTGGTCGTACTTATGCGTTAGGAGGTTAGTCCATATTTGGTGTTCACTGGTTAGAGATCCTTTTTGTGGAATGTCGTTACTTCGTTCTCATATTATAGCTCTCAGGTTTTGCTCTCCTTGTTTAATTTTTGCATTACTGTATTTGGGGGTTTGTGCATGGATGTTTATGTTGTTTTCCCCCTCTGGCGTCATTGTTGTTTCCAACGGGTGTATCATTGATTATTGCATCTCAGAAAGGACCATGTTACTGTTTAATATGGTATAGCCCTTGTGATAGAAGGATGAATATATTTCCATGAATATTCCTCGTTCATTTCTCGATTTTATTACTGTTATTTGTGAACAATCCAGGAAGCAAGGTTTTGTTTCTACAGTTTCTGTTTACAGGTTTGTTTTGCAATTACCTTTTTCCCGTCCGAAATGCTTGCAGAGTAGAAAGAACTGCTTCTATAAGTAGTGATTTGGACTTCAGGTAAAGAAAGTATGAGTCCTATAGAATTCATGTATTTAGGAAATCAACGGTGTTTTTGTGGATCTAATTGGAATCATATTGTAAAGTTTGCAGTCTTTTTTTTAATTGCCTGCGTAAGTTTTCATCAGTATAATTAAGAGGACAAACCTCCCGTGGAATGAGATAAACATAGGTTCCAAGATGACTACACATTATTTGTTGCAACTGTGAATCTGTTATGGCTTGTTATCATTTCTGGAACAGTGGGGGTGCAGTTAATATTTGCGGGCGTGGTATGGTTTTTTAATTATATAGTTGTAGAATCATGATTTTGTAATTGTTTGGTCTCGGGTGTCTCCTGGCTTGGAGTTTTATTTTGTTGTCTAATGTATTTGTATTTTCTAATTCACTCCTGTTGCAGTCATTGATTGTGCTCGATTAATTCCACCAAGATGTAGGGGGGTCCTGAGTGTCTCCATATTTGTGTCTGAGTTTGTTCCTATGCTTATATGTATTTTTGTTGTGCGTGCAGTATGGATGTTATTTCAATTTCTTCGAGCCAGAGTTCATCAAGTGATGACACCTCAGATTTTGAGTCTGATACCTCTAGTGCAGGCAGTCTTGGTGGACAGTTTCTTGTGGCTTTCACGCGCTCAATTGCGACTAAGCGTTAGATCTGGTCTGCCTTCAGTGGTTGTTGATTTTGTTTCTTTTTTTTGTACCCATGTTCTTAGTGTTTAATATGACCTTTTCAGCGTTTACATGGAGCTTTCACAGTTGAAATGAGGAATAGTATCGATGGGTTTATGCGTTTGTATGTGCCCGGTCGCTACGAATACAATGTTAGAGTTGCTAATGGTGTTGATGGGTACTGCTGGCTAGAATTGGAATGGGATGTCTTTGTTGAAGAAAACGGATTAGAGGTTGGTGATGTTGCTGTGTTTGTCCCAAAAGGAGGTTCACTCTACCAAGTCATGGTTTTTTCTCCAACGTCCGTTCAGATTGATTACGATGATCGGGTCAGACGTCATCTTGAAGGTATCAATCTCAAAATGAATTTAATTATTTGGGTGATGTAACATGTTATTTTCTTGTGTTTATGGGTTATTATTTTCGGGCCTATTCTCATTTGCTAAATCTTATTCTGTTGAGGAGTAGGTTCACCGCGTGTTGTGACAGAAGCCAGGGTACATAAGAAGGGTGGCCGACATGTGGCAGGTTTCTGTTTTATTGATTTTCCTTACTTTCTTGATCTTACTGATAACGCTCCGTACAACTTTTGGAAATGCTGAATGTGGACTGATTACAGGTCCATCTTGTGCGGGCGTTGGGCCTTCTAAGCATAACAGACCCATCAGTCAAATGGGTTTCAAGAAAATTTTGAAGAAGTCTTATGTCACATCGCCTTTTCACATGGTATGTCTGTTTTCATATGTTCGTATTTATTGGTATTTGTCTTAGGCTCCAGATATATTCCTTACCCTTAGAGGTGGTTTTGTAGTGGATTCCCAAGAGGCACGTGAATGAATATTTAGGTAAGGCAAGGATTTCCTCAGCAGTGCTCAAGATTGAAGGGGTCGAAATGTTTGTTGAGGTATCTAGGTGCAGCAAAGGAATTTGTTTCGGTCAGGGTTGGGAGGATGTGGTGGTCCGTCACGATCTGAAGATAAATGATGTGTGCCAGTTTGTGTTGATCGATATGGTGAATGGTGTTTATGATGTTAAGATCATTCGTAAGTGATCTCCTTGACTGTTTAGTGAACATGGTTTTTTATTAGGAAAAGGCCTTATAGGTTAAGGTCTGTTTGTCCCACCCTTTTATTGATCAACAGTATGCCACGCATAGGCTGGCTATGGTACTTTGATGTTAGATTTGGAATCATGTTTTCCATGTTTTGCCGTGTTCATCTGCATTATACGATTTTATTGGTATTTGCCGTGTTTTAATTCATTAAATTTGTGTGGTTTTCGTTCTTCTGGTTGTCTTTTTTAGTTTTGATTATTGATGAAGGTGTAGGTTGCTGTTAACTTTTGCTACTTGTTACGCACAACAGCATTGTCTTTCTATTTTGCACTTCAGAGTTAAGCCTTGTTATGAAGCGGGGGCGACTGAGGGTTGAACTCGTTACAAAGTGGCAAAACAACAATGTTGTGGGTACTTAATGTACGCATCTCCGAACGAAATAACTTTTTCCAGTTTGGAATGGATCGTTTGTAAAGTATAGAGCAGTAATCCCATAGCATATGTATAAAATATAGGTGCGTAGCAATATACATGGGTAATCTGAATGTAAAAAGTACTTGAGATATAAATTTGTTGATGTATAGCCACACTTTTCAATTAGCATAATGGGTGAATCTGCTTTATTAAAGGAATGAAAAGAGGATATGTGGTGTTTCAGTTCAACCCAAGCATTCATTGCTTACGACGGAGGTGCTACTGTCATGTTGAAGCTCAATTCAGACTCATTCTCCAGAACGAACTTCGCAACATGATTCAACTGCAACATCTCCGCATCGACTACGTCACCCCAGCCTTTGTACAGGTGAACACCCCTGTCAGTTATGGATAACTCAATAGGCCATTTTATACCTCCAATAGAGACATAAATTGAATCCTTCTGTGCATTCCGCATATATATTTCGGCTGCCAATCCTGGAATGCGCTGCAATTTGTTGCATTATATAGGGTCATTAGAAAGTTTGTGTGAATTTTGCTGGAGATGTATTGGTCAGTAAGTTTGATTTACCACACGATATGGCGGATTGATCTATGATTTCCTCAGGTTGATTTTGAATTCTACGTTAGGCACATGTTCATTAGGAACCTCGGCGACACTTGTTTGTGCCATATGCATATCTGTATTTTATAATTGCCATATTTACAAAGAGAAACATTAAGACATGTACTATTAGGAGTGTACTTTCAGTCATAGATAGAGGAAAAAACATACCAAGTAGTTGGAGGGTATGCAAACGTCTACGTCGATAACTTACTTCAGTTCCTAAGACGTCATATATTCAAACTTTGTAATGCGATATGTCTTCCTGACTGAACAATATCATATAGCCTATTTCAAGAGTGTAATATGACAGGAACTCGGACCATCCCGCCTTTAGAAACAATCGCTCGTCGTCTATTTGAATGCGTACATCGAATTTTTGCCCGTCTCTGGCACGAAGATGCATGAGCCATTCCATCGCCACTCCACAATCTACTGTAAATTCTACAGGCAATTGCTGGAATTTGAACAGCGAATTAATATGCATTGGGATACATATATGTATTCAGTGTGTATAACGAAAGTACCATTTTCTGGGTCGGGGACTCGTCATGGAGTACTCGATAGAACGAACGTATTTTGGTAGTTGCCATGTTCCTGATAAATGGTTGACAACAATTGGTTATGGTTAATTATTTAAAAGATGCCAACAGGATTACAGCCTGCTCTTGCCCTCAATTGCGCAAAATTGTTGGTTGTTATCCCTGAAGTTCATGAATAGATTAGGCAAAGGGTATACCTGTTTGTCTTTCTTGAGGAATCTGTGTTTGCAGAAGCATGAGAAGATGATGTGGGAGTTTTTTTTGACACAAAATAGACCAATATAAATAGGGATGGCAGTTACAGTAAGCGCAGGGATTGTGAATCGAAGTTGTGCATTTTTTTTAAAACAATCAATGTAACAGTTAAAGAATATTAAGGGTGTTGTTACCATAACAATTGTTTCCGTTTGTAGGTGTGAACGTAATTTAGTCCCGGCCCACTGAGGATTGGCGTTACTATGTTTAATTAAATAGGGAGTCTGTATCAATGAAGAAATATAATAATATTTACACGACTGTTTTGAAGGGTTAGATTTATAGGATTAGGGCGATTCATTGGGCAACTGTATTTACAGAATGTGCAAAGAGAAGGGCAATATTCATAATGGATACTTCATTTATTGAAACATATGAACACTACAGGAACAACATAAATTTAGTAGTTGTAGAAGCCCACTGAGTCAAGCTATAGTTTCTTGGTGAAGTAGTCCATCACGTTTTGATCATGCAATGTGAATAATGTTGACCGTCCCACACCCTGACAATGGCAAAAAAACAGCTTCATTTGTTGAGCTTGCGTTAAATAATGAGAAGGAGGGGTCATAATCTTTGCTATACTATGTTGCAAAGTGGCAGAATGACCTCAACATCATATTACCTGCGGCTATTAACCAATATCTTGATGGTGACAACATAATAGTACCAAATAAACCAAATAACACTGATGTGCTCTCGAAAAACTAAAATGAAAACATAAATTCAAAACTCTCTAAGCATGTGGCTGTTTGTTTGAAAAGCTAAAATGTTCAAGACTGGGGAAAATGCAGGTATTAAAACTGTTTAGATTTCTTTGATGGTTCGTTCTTCGTCTGACGAAGAAATCACAGCACGGTTTCTCTTCTTGCCGCTGAATATTGGCTCATATGTTTCATCACTCAAATAATCTGACATATCCCCTGAGGTGAAAGATGCAGGGTTGTTGTCATGGTTGCATAGCATACTGTTGGAGTCCTGAATGTGGAATGTTTGAATTAGCACACAAATTGTATGCAACACATGGTAATGATATGCTTTAAATGACTTTGTAATCATACCTCCCAAATGTAGTCATCTTCTAGTACATCACTGCAAGCAAACGATTCATGGGTACCATGATGGTAATAGGTGTGAGAACCTATTTCCAATGTGTGGAATGTATTGCATAGTTTGATCAACTGCTGTGGGGGGGGGGGGGGGGGGGGAATATCACCCTTTTGTTGTTGCAGTGAACATTTAGAATTCAGCCCAATGTAATGTGTATGAAATAAAAGATATGCACAACTGTGCAAAACTTTAGGCGAAAACCATACCCCAGAAATTGCAAGCAACGAATGTGCACTTTTTTTGACTATTTTTTCAGCAATATCATCCAACAAAGAGACATCAGTAGTTGCACTTTGATCAGAGACTTCAAACTCCAGCCTGAAACTGATTGAGAAATCAAATAGGTAGGTTAGATATCTCTTCATCATATTGACGTTGTAGTAAAGTTGGTATTGTGTTTGCATACCGTATTTTTGGGACATCACATGGCTCCTCACATCCATCACACCAGAATCCGTTGCCCTTCCTGACCACTCCTTTCATGCAGGTCCCGCTTGAACATGTGTAGTAGAACCAGTTTTTCCTTGAGTGGATTTTAACAATCTTAACAGTGCAAAGGAGGACGGCTGAATCCTGGAGAGTCAACAAAACAATGTTGGTATAGGTCTATGTAATAGGTAGATGTTAAATCTCGCAAGTAATAAAGGTGCACCTCGAAGTCCAGTATGTTCTGATTTCTTCCTGTCTCTAGTAGTTGAAATAATGTGCCACTCTTGGGTGCATCATTAAGGGGACCAACATTTAATGTGTTAGTTATTTTATTCGGATGTCTAGTTTGCAATGCCTGCACTCAGCCAATGTGACTTCCAATCAGCTTGTATGTTATTTGCTTCGTCAACAAATACAATTGATACGTAGATTTGTATGTTGTAATTAAATAAGCTATATACCCATATCAAAGATAAGAAATCGAATGGATACACAAACTTCTTTTGTTGAATGACTGTTTCCTCTGTCTGATGGTTTGCTCTACTTTTGTTAAACGTAAATCATTAATTTCACATTGCTGACTTCTGATATTACTTTTACTTCAACTCCTAATTGTCATAGTTAACCACATTTAAAGATGTTGATACATCTTAAATATTGAGAATTAAAATAACAATCAATTCATAGGTTTGAAGAAGTTTGGAAGCCTCAAAGGAAGGAGGATCTGAAAGGTTCCTTTTCTCACAAAGAATAACTTTCACTAATTGCTGAGTAGTATTCTTATTAAACTGCGATTTATATCACCATGTGACCTTAGCAATCAAACGTGTGCAATACTGAAACACATTATTTGGTGCAGTTCGAATGCTTGTGTGCGGGGGCTATTCGTTTGGTGGAGGACTGATTGGTGATTCTTCCATATAAGTTCTGTCATGTACATTCATTTTTTGTTATCCATTTGTCTAATATATCTCTTTCCATTTTCCAGGATCATTATTAGTCAGTTTATACCAGGATGGAATTGGGACATTTTCCCTTGACTAATGTTGTGTTCATGGAACTCAGAGCATGGCTTAACCTCATATGCATAATGGGAGTTGTTCCAGGTTGGTTTTTGTGATTTTATACCTGAATAGTTCTGTGCTATATGCAATTGATTAATATACCTGTTTTGCTGAGCTGTAGATACACCATCTGGGCGGGCTTTTGCTACTTGGCTAAAAGCAGCAATATTCGATGCAGATAGAAATATGACTTCTGCATTTGAAAACTTTCACCACGTTATTCATTGGATTGGATCTATAAAAGCATCAGTAGCTAGCATGCGTTTTGGTGCCGCCATTTTACAACACCGAGAAATTACAGTAACTCTTACAGAAACTATGTTCCTGTCATATTGGCTTTTCAGTGCGTTTGTGAGCTTAATAATCCTTTGTTAAAAATGTAGATTCAAAGGCAGCTGCAGTCAGTCGGTAGAGATTTGGAAACAACATTTATGGTTCATGCAGTGTTGAGAAGAATGGTGGCCAATATTATGCCTAACAGTTGTGGAGGGTTTTTGGGGTAGATTTAATGGGCTAGAAGAACAACCCCAAGTACCATTGCTGAATACATGTTTGTGTCTTCTGATGTTTACTTGCTGCTGCAAGTTGAATGGCATAAACTCATAATGTATTTATTTCTTAAGTTGTGTCTTTATAACCTTCCAAGTTCCAACTTGGTTATTGCAGTTCCTGTTTTTTTAGTAAATATGAAATTAAGGATAGTATGTCATCTTATTGTCATGGGGTGTGGTATTGTTCTGCAGAATAACTGTGCCACTTAAGCAAGCCCATATCATTCGGAACCAAGGAGGGTTGGTTTCTTAAACCATCTAATCAAATACATGAACTCCGTCTAAGTACTAAGGTTGTAGGAGTATATGTGTACTATATTAGTTTGGTATGCTTTTTCTTTGTATGTCTGGGTTTTCCCAATTATAAAAATGAGCTAATCTAATTCTTGAACTACATTCAAGAACTAAGTTGGAAGCATTCATGGATTACTATGTTTATGGGCTTATGTTTCCGGGATACACGTGTTTCATAATCTATAACAACTAAACTACGATTATTGTTTAAACAAACAATTAGATAACTTCAATAGAACACTATGTTTTGTTTTTTAATGACTACGTTTCCCAATAAACGGGGTCGCAAAATTACAAAGCAAAACTGCAGAAACAATCATTGACATATGTGAATGGTACTATGCCAAAAACCTTGTGCAACATTTTCAATAGTATAGTCGGTCCAATCTATAGTTGGAAAAAGTCATTTGCGACTACCATAACAATTCATTTGTATAAGTGTACTCTATTCGAACATAAAGCAGGAACATATCATTATAATGTTTCCTTCTAGGAGTAGAAGTATCTTTGGGATTTTGCACTTTTTTATATTAAACTTAAATCTCAAATTACTTTATTCCAAATAAGAATATTTGTCTAGTCTTTTGAATTAAAAAATTTAGGATACAAAGTGATGTTGTATGTTTAGTTAAGGTTGACCACAAATTTTAATGAATTGGTTTTATTTTCGGTTATATTTTTGTTATAAAACGACCTTTGGCATGAATTTTATGAGCTTGACATGAATACACATATAGACAAAATCTTGTGTTCCACTTGGTTCAAATATAATTATTGAATTTAACATGTTCTTTCTTAGCTAATGGATCAATTAAATTACAAACACAATACTTGTGTGCAACCTAAATTATATTGACACTTTCAAAGTGTAATCTTTGTAGGGTTGTGTTTACGTTCCATGATATATGAAGCAATTTGATTGTGAAATATGAGTAAAACAATATAAACTTGAATCTTCATACATGCGCCCAATAGTTTACTACACAATATTACCTACCAATTTTAGATTTTGAAGGGAAAAAGCAATTTAACTTTTAACTGGCGGTTTCCAGTTTCCCCATACTCTATATAATGGTTTAACATAATGGGTGTCCATCAGTTCGTCTCTTCACATCCCTTCTTTTACACTTTTCCTCTTTGTAATCCTCTACAACGAAAGGAAAAGGTATCTCGTCATCCTCTGGTTTGTTCCTATTTCAATCACATGTATTTGTCTTCAGATACTCCCTAAATTGTCGATGTTGATCGTGTTCATACATAGGATGGCTATAATTATTCTAATTTCCAATTGTTCTTCTTTTGGTTCCCTTTTTACACTGAATCTAGGCGTAGTTTTAGCCAGTGTTTGTTATTCTGTAGTTGTTATCGATTTTCAGATTTCTTTGAAATAACAAATAATTGGATCAGTAGTAAGTGCATGTGACTATGTGAAGCACCTTAATATCCGGGGATTGTGTATTGTACTGGTGCATTTGTTTAGGAATGATAATTCTAGAAGTCTTGTTTTCTGTGTGTTTATTTGCCTATTCTTAGATGATGAATGTACTTTCTTAGAAGAGTTGCAAAACAGTACTACGGCTTTTAACCTACTTCGTTATTCATACCATGAAATAAAATATAAAGGGTGTAAATGATTGTAACTTCTTCTTCCCAGTTTGTGGTGGTTGAAATTGGTCATTAGTACATTGTAACACAGTACATGTATTCATCTTCTTTGTCCATTATATGAATGATATAATTATTTGCACAAATAAATTGGTGATTGTAATATTTCTATACTGATTGTTTCTCTTACACAAAATTGCTTTTCCTGGACTTGTACATGCCTTAGAAGAAATCATCATGAGGCCAAACTTCACCCATTCTTTTTTCCGCCTGATTACAGATTCTGATGCCCTTGAAAAAATGGTACATTTCAGCCAGCCAACCTATCTTTTATATGCAATGCACTGTTTTCATTTACATACCGTGTATGCACAGCCTTTGCCAGAAGTGTTTACCGTTCAAATGGCCCCAACAATGGATTGGGAATTGTATCTTCGTGTGCCAGATGGCAATGGTTTTTTAGTACATATCCAGAGTGAGAATGAGACATTGATGTTGAAGTGCGGATGGGCTCAGTTTATGACATACTATGTTGTCCAAGAAGGATATATGATATGGTTTGACAAAGTCGCCATGTCACACTATAGGGTTCGATTGTATAATGTGAAAGGATCTGAGATCAGTTACCATCAACGTCATATGCGTGCCCTTTTAAGACATGGTATTTTTTCCCTTTTGGAGTTGCAAATTTATGGGTTTCAGAGACAGTTCCGCTATGGTTGCTCCTTACATTATTATCGGTTACCAATGCAGGGCCACATCCTACATCTTCAGCAGAGGCTGCAATTCCTCGAGTGGTTGTACCATTGGTCATCTTTAAAATAAAAATGTCAAAGTCTTACGTTAACCCTCCTTATCGTGTGGTATAATTTCTAATCCCTCCCTAGTCTTATTATTTAATCCTTTATTACATTGTCTTTTAATCTTCAACCTCGTCCTTTCTTCAAATGGAAATCAGTATATTCCCGAGGCACAGGCTATTCAGTGTCTGAGGAACAACACTTCAAATGTAATTGTTGTCCGGGTGGGTAAAAAAAGGTGGAATGTCGAACTCTCTAAGAAAGTTGTTGGTGTCCATTTATACAAAGGATGGGAAGATGTTGTCGTTGGTGTTCCACTTGGGCTAAAGGAAGTATGCACTTTTATTCTTGAAGATGAAAGTGAACTTCGCTTCAAAATGATCTCTGCACCACCTGGTTTTGACGACTAAAGACTCAAACCATGGTGTTTTGAATTATCGAATTCAAGGTTTATTTCCACGTTTGTGTCGAAACAATAGGGTTCCTTCAAATTTCCAAAGCAGTACTTTGGTGTTTAGCAGATTAGCAGTTTTTATTTCCATATGTGTGTGTGTAATTATTACAGTTGTAAGTCCTTTAGAATTTGTGGTTAGTGATGTTGGTTTTGTGTGTTGATTGTTTTTTAGTTAATTCACACAGGACAAATCTGTGTTTAGATCGTAGGATGAACATGTTTAGAAATTTAAAAATGGTGATGCCAGTGTGAATGATGGATGCATCCCAGTTTTAATGATGGTTGGGTTAGAACAACTCATTTGGTACTATTTTCTTGTCATTCATTGCACTAACGCATCCCACATAAGGAAAGACACAAAGATTGTGAAGAATTTTTTCATGATTTTGTTTCAATTTTGCATAAACAATATTATTGAAACAAAAAAAACACATATTGCACTCATAACAGAAACAACTTCCCTTAACACAGGGCTTGAATTTGTGAAGTAGGTGAAAAAGAAAAGGCAAGTAGTTCTAATTGTTGGAAGCACATCAACAATTTCAGTCTTTCAGATTTGAACATCATGAACACTCGACTTGTTCTGTAATAGTTGTTAGGAAGAAACACGGAAAACGATCGTTGGTAAAACATAATTCATTCGTCGTCGGATGAAGACAGGTCAGAGCGTGTCCTTTTCAGGTTATGAGTGCCTGACACACACAGCTTGCAACGGGAATCCTGGCGAGCGACATCTGCCGAAGGTTGTTGCCCACTTGTTAGTTGAGGGTGGAATGTTATGTCTTCACCCTGCAGCGATGAGAAATTTATGAACACATAACTGTATACAATTTCAAAATCACTGGCTATGATTGTGCTATGACTGTACCTCTCAAATTCGGCCATCCTCAGTGACATCAACGCACTTGAACAATTCATGGGTTACATGATTGGTGTACGTTTCAGAGGGCAGTGCCAACCTATGGTAAGTGTTCCTCAGTGCCAGAATCGGCTCGGGGAGATATCTTCGACCGCCAAATTGCTGCATTATTTTTAAGACATAGGACAATCTTAAGGTCACTGATATGGATATTGTTTTATAATCTATTGGTTAAAAATATAGCTGTGACAAACCCCGGTGACCATGAGAATTGATTCAGCACTTGTTTTCACCAATTTCTCAGCCACATCATCCAAAAGCAACACATCTGTCATACCAGTTGCATCTGAAACAGTGACTTCTAAACTGTACCTGTGTAGTTGGATACAGACTGTTAGTTTAATAGAGAGGTTCAACACAATAGGATTATTATGGGAAGGTAATCCGACTTTGTAATTGGGAGGTCGTAAATGCTTCTGCAACACAGACAGATGAAAGCGTCCCCTTTGCATTCAACACCTTCCATGCATCCTCTTGTAGGGCAAGTAAAATAAAACCAGCTTTGACGAAGGTGGATACTCTCAATTTTGACAGTACAAATAAAAATAGCAGTTGGCATGCCATTGTTATGATTTCTTCCAAGATCAAGAAGTTCGGATATGGTTCTGTTTCCCTCCCATACAGCTCTGCCAACCTCAACACCATTCTTTATATACTCAAACCTGTATATGATGAATTAATATTTAACAAATTTTGACTACACTATTTATATAAAATAATGGAAAAGGCAGGGGAAACAAACAACATCTTATCCCTGAATCGGGAGATCTAGGGTATGTTATCGTCTGAGTATATTCCGGTTGCAGAAGTGGTCTCCAGATGAATACCTCCTGTTATGTAAGTTGTTTAATAGGGCAGTGTTACTATGTCTATAAAGAAATACAATGGCAATAACATTAGCATATGTCGCTTACCATTTTGAACTTTTATGTCCAAGGATGTCAAGAGGATGATGGTCATTGGGTGTGTCGTTTTCATAGATTGGGAAAAGTTATCACAAAAAAAGCCAAAGAGTTTGACCTTGAAGCGCATTCTCCGTTCATTAATAACCCAACATTCGATTGTTTCCAGCCCTGTAGCCGAGCGTTTGCTCTCGACTGCTGTGCACACAATTCCAACCACATCTGTATGTTGAGAAGTAATTATCAATACTGGTATGGTAACTAATTAGGTACAGCCTTGTATAAAATGTACAAATATCAAATAACCTATGAGGAAAGTAGATCCATTTGATGAAATATCTTCAAATTCAGTTATGTCGAACGGATACCGGGCAAATGATCCTCCTTCATATGTGGTTAGTTGGAATATGGAATCACGACGGAGCTTAATAACAGGGCATTCTTCCATCCACATGCGAGGGATCGTAGAGTCGACAATGACTGAGAATTTGGATAGATTGTACACCTTACTATCCTCTAGCTTGGAGAAGAAAACATCAGAAACATCCTCATCAGCTATGAACTTCAGCACATTGCCCTGCAAGATAGGTAAAAATATTAGTTGGTGAGAATATCCGAGTGAATCACAATCTAATATAACATTACTTTGATATCGGATAATAGGTAACATCATGATATGAAAGTTCCATGTTCGCTGATATCAATCCACTGTCGGATTATCAAAACCATAAACTCTCCGTAATTTTTTTCATTGATTTGCATCATTTGCGATCTTCCAACTGAGTTTGACAAACGTGCGACGCAAGGTGAGGACACAATTTCTTTATGTGTGATGGAATCCATTTAAAAAAGAAATAGAGAAGTGGTGTTGTGGAACAAATGGGAAGTTTGTAATGGATTTCAACTCCAAAAATGAATAAATCATTGTGAACCTCCGGGAGACACGAATAGGCGTTCATGGCGATCTAATTTCCAAAGAATCAATGTGAGTAAACAGGCAGGTATTGATTACTGCAGAAAATTGGTTGATCAAGTTACCAAATTTGTAACTCCTCTTTCACACTTTAGGATTATTTTTTTTTAAAAACCCCGGTTAGATGCCAAAAAAATAGAAACCTACAAATGTAATATTCATTCTATATAAAATGTAAAAGAATAGGGTAACTATTAAACTTTGAGTTTTAAACATAAATAGGTTTCAAATTTTAGGCATTTAACCAATTTCATCGTTTAACAAATTGCTTGTACTTCCCATTTCAAATGTAGCAATTAAAGATGGAGTATTATTATTTATTATTTAATGGAAAAAAAATTAATAAATAGGAAATCCCACACCAGCCTTTACAGTTATTGGGCCAAAAACCGTATAGTTTGTATCAACTGTTCGACTTCCTTCTGCAAAATTCCAAAGTTAATCTCTTGAGCACACGATTCATCTTCTACAGGTAAGAATCCATGTCTAGTCCAACTGCTATTTTATTTTATAGTTTGTATCAAACTACAGTCATACTGATCTGTTTCTGTATGTGGCATCGCTGAATCTACCAAACTATTGCTCCAACCACTAAGGCTAAGCATTTTCGGAACTTCGCCCGCATCAAGGAAATGGCACCAAAAATAAAGTGAGCACTCTATTCAAACAAATTCCAACAACAAAACAATGTGTTCTGTGTTGAAGTGTGTTTTGACTTGTGTCATCGGTTGTATTTGTTGCTTGTTTTGTTGTGTCTTTCATACCCTTTTGTAGAAGAAGACATCATTGGACGATCCACTTACCTAAGTAATATATTCTCCATCCTATACTCTTTTTCACAGTGAGAAATGATATATTAGGTTTCTGAACTAACGTGTAAATGGATTTTCTTTAACAACTTTAGAAAAATCTGACTATACAATGCTTGTCTTTTTGCTTAACATCGCCCTTACTGGATAATTGTAACTTATTACTATGCAGTCAATTATTGAGTATGGCTATAGAATATTTGTCCTGATCTGAGTTCCATAAATTCATAACGCAAGGTGCCCATTTATTTGAGATTGCCCATAATTATTTGCAAATGTATAATACAGTGAAACTTCTACTTCGCTGAATGGCCTCACTGATGATTACACACCAAGAACTCCGGTATACAGGGAGTTACTTCGCAAGTTTCGTTCCTTACCACGATGGCATATTCAAAATGAAGGTAACAAAAACTTCCATACTTTGCTACTCATGTTTGGACAGTAGCTTTAATGCATATATAAGTACTTATTATGGTGTGGTTACAATTTGTAGAGGCTGAAGACCAGAGGGAATTGAGCGAAGCCATTCTTTCGGCTATAACAGAGTGTGACGGTGAACTCATCACAAACTTTGAAAAAAGAGATGAGTTGGTTTCCACACTCAGAGAAATGATTGCTACACGGTATTGGTCAAAATTACTTGTAGACTTCCTGTCGAACTATTATTTCAATTTGTATAACGCATTTAACTAACAAACATGCTGTTGTTTTTTTGTCATTGAAGACAGCAGACAGGTTGCGGTCTCCATATCTTTGCATCCAAACACAAATGGAGTTCACTTGTACGCTTGAAAGAATGATCGAAGGTAGGGATTTGGTAATCATCAGAGACTAGTCCGCGCTCAATGTAGAGACATTCAATGCCCTGACTCACGTAATTCTTCCCCTAAAATACAATGCAATTCTATTTTAAGAATGATCTTCAATTATACTATGTTAACTGATCCTTAATTTAATGGAACTGCAGCAAATTGACACATCTCCCAGGACTCCTTTCAACCCACATACACCTGAGTACATAGCTATTTGGCAGACATTCAAGACTTCCAAACAATGGCACTTGAAAGTCCATGGTAAAACATTGAGTAATCTATCTTGCTACAACATAACATATACTATAAATCAATACATTCCTTATTCATATTCAATTTATAAAAGCAATATTGTCGCCTCTAAAACAGGTGGGAATCAATCAGTAAGTCGCCACCATGCTATGCGTCGAGCCATTGTTTATGGTGACAGGATGATGGAGGCACTTGGGAAGCAATCAACAGACATTGAACTTGCACTTCAGACTATCCAGCCTCCTTCGCAAGGAACTGTTGATTATGAAACTGCATATCAACAGGCTCGTGTAGACTGGGTATGTAATTCAATGGTTTTCCGATGCTCTCCTTTCCTACCATTTCTTTAACTATCTCTGTTGCTAATTTCATGCATGGATTCTATTGTAGTTGCTCTCACAACAAAAAGCAACTAAATACTTGCTGGAGGTCCAACAACAACTGAAGAATGGGATTGGGACAATTCTGGCACAGTAATAGGGGTCTGCAGTAAGCCCTGTTTCATTGTTTGATTTAGTGGTGTTGCGAACTTTTTCTTTTGAATATTGGTGTTTTGTTGGATATTAATGTGTAAGGCAATCATTCATTTGATTATATTTTGCAACGCAACCCTATAGTTATCTAACAAAATCACAATCAAATCCTCCAATCAAAACTCAAATGGTGAATGTAGGAATTCCATCATAAACCAGAACATATTCTGCCAACACAACCGATTGAATATTAATCAGAGATTACAAACCCCTGCAGCCGGAACAACTATAAATTCAAGCATAAATATTGCATTAACAAAACTAAATTTGCAATGAACCTTGGAGGGATGGAGATGATGAATCTACCTTCATAAAATATGTGGCCACTCAGCTACGAAACTACCTTGAAACATGTCATAAGTATGAACAGACGAACACACAACTGAAGTAATTGTTGAACGAATCTCGGTTTTTACAAAAACAGGGGTCTGATGTACACGATAACGTAAGGATATTGTTTGAATGAAATACACTACCTCTGTGGGCGTAGAGAGGCGCAATAACATACGATGAATAATACAAACTGAAAACCTTAATTTTCAAATCACTCCTTACAGTCTATAAGACTTCCTTTTTTCTATCCATAAATACATTTATGAATTTACTATCAAATCTTTACCTTACCAATCACAATTCGAGCCATAGTTTCAACGTTGAATGAGTAATGACCCCAGCACATACCGACAATTACGGGCCATAGCTTCGTTATGTTTGACAACCACCACACAAACATCAATACCATTCAAAGTTCAAGGAAGATTGCTCTCGCCATCATATGCATAAACTATAGTCCTCGACAGGGACGTAACCCTGAACATACCATACTAACAATCGAAGGGAAATACTGGCTGATCAAACTCTACAATTTGGTGAACTTAAAACCAGGGAAGACATATCCAAAAAAACAAAAACAAACAACACATTGCAAAGATGTTCAGCAGTAACATGCACGGCGACATGCAAACTCAACAAAAACAGCCACAACCGAAAAGAAATCCATAGTTTTGAAATGTAAATTACGTGACTATAAGAACTGGAAACAAAAAGCAATCTACTCGTCTTTGAAATCATCGCAAGATACACTATCATCGTCCTTAGCTGCATCTTCATCAAAATCGTCCCCACTGTTGTCTTCATCTGCACGGTTATGCGCCATCGGCCTGTGGTTGCCACTTCCTTCTGCAAGATCCCCATGAACAATATCAGATGTCAGCAGCCCATTACTCCTAAACACATGGAACAATAGAATGACGTTAACAAACTGGAATCAACAATTATATATGAATCAAACAGAGAAACAGGAGGACAGAGTGTGCAGGGGAAAATGGAATTGAAAATGGAAAACAGCGAAGAGATATTTGAAAAGAAATAATTAGAGGGCGATACAGAAGTAACCTGGTATCACATTTGGAAATTCGGTTCATGCCACCATCTTCTTGTTCAGCAAATTTCTGTTTCAGTGGCCTCTTTGTAAGGGCAGCTTCAGAAGAATGTGTTGCATCAAGTTCAGCTGGGCTTGCAACAGGAAGAGCTGAGATGGTAGGGGACAGGTCTACTGGTAGACCAAAAGATTTGGTGTCCAGACCAATATTCTTAGCCACATGGGAATCAACAGCATCATACACTTGTGTGGATGGATCTTCTTTCATATGCTCTTTCAGTGTAATCTTGGTGAGGCCAGCCTGGCAAGTATGTTCCACATCACGCTCAGCAGGTTTTGCAACAGGAAGAGATGAGATATTAGGGGCCAGCCCTACTGGTAGATCAACTGAATCAGACTCAACACGCACATCTTTAGACCCATTGGAGTTAACAGTATCAGACAACTCTACCCCCGGAGTCGTTTTCATAAGCTCTTTCAATGCCTCAACAATGTTAGAACAGGTGAAGCTCTCATATGAAATGTGATCATAATAACTCTGTGCCCTGATCTCGAAAATATGTTCAGTGTTAATCATCTTTAACAGGGCTTGAGGTAGAATCACCTCTTCTTCATCACCCTAATTCAAAAACAACATGGTTACAAAAAGAACCAGCGATGGAGAGGCATGCATAATAACGTAGTAAGAACAATAATACAGGAAAACCTTAGTTGCGTGAAGCAAGGCTGCAGCTTGGTGCTTACAAAGCTGTTCCGCAATATCGTCAAAAAGAGTCACACCAGCAGCACCAGTTGAATCAACAACATCAACTTCTAATCGAAATCTACAAACGCATACAGAGAAAGTGAAATGATAGCCTCAATGAATATTACTGACTGTAATTAAAAAACAAATTGACAAAATGGTATACTGTACCTGGCCTTTGGGAATTCACATGTTTTTTTGCAAGTAGCACACCAAAAATTCCCACCAGTTTTTGTGATGCCTTTCTTACAACGACCGTTCGAGCAGGAGTCGTAATACCACCCATTTTTGGTGCGAATCCCAGCTATGCGGAGAGAACAATTGACGATATGCGACTCCTGGAATTTGATAGCATAACATGAGGTCCAAAACACACATTCACTAAATATATTAAATGGGCTATGCAAACAGCGTTTTAAACCTTGCTGCCGACTGCTTTGTGCTGCCTTCCAAGATCAAGCAACTCTCGCAATGTTGCCCGCCGGGTGGAAAAGCTACCAGCAAACGGACCATCTCCTTCTCCATTAAGAGGTCTGGTGTGAACATGAGTGTGAGGATCATAGAACAGATCATAAACAATCAGGAAAAGAAAAACAAAAGTAACCAATCAGCAACTTCGGTGACGTACAACATAATAGCTTTGAAATCCTTGATTTCAGGAATGTCAGGTTCAACAAAAAGCTGAGTGCCAGAAGTGATGGAAAGATACGCCTCGCCTGCACAGAGGAGAATGATCAACAAAAAATGATGTCAGAAGAAGCTCAAAAGAAGGGAAGACAACGTACCACGATACTCTATGATGTTCATGGAAGGAAATATGATAGCGTGGGGCAGTTAACTATGAGACTGTAACTTAAGCAAATCATTACAAACTTGTCCCCACAGCGTGATGCGTAAGGTCACATTCCTATCAATAGAAACAACACCAGTAAACATTCAAAAGCATATCAATGAAAAGATGTAATTTCCATTTCGCAAAAGAAGGGTCAAAGGTCCGATCACTCTAGGGTACATTAAAAAATGTTAAATGCATACGGAATTGAACCAAACATGTAGCACAACAGAAAATGGATGAGGGGTAAATCAACGTGCAAATGGGATGTAGGAACTTGAAACTCAATCAGAGATTGTAATATACAAAAAACAGCTCACATAAATTGTCAAAAGGACCAGGATTTAAACGTCAAATAGATTAAGGGGTTCCAACCTCTCGTTCATGATATGACAGTCCATGAACTTGGTGCCAGTTGCAGTGACCTTAGGGTTTGTAGTGCTAGTCAAACAGCCAATAACATTTGTGGACAAACGCGGGATCAAGCAAAACAATGGACGGGGGAAAAAATGGTAATGAAGAAAATGAGCACCTAACGATTAAAAACTTAGAACCATTGCAAACAATATCTTCAAACTGGACCACCTGGAAAGGGTAGCGTCTAAAGCCAATCAAAGGACACTCCACAGCTTTGACAATCGTGTTCCCTTCCAAAACGATAATGTGGGAATCCGAATTCCGGACTCTAAACATATCTTTATTGAGGGCTACGGTGAAGTTTCTTAAGGATTATACATTGCCGGGGATGAGGCCCGAAACAAACCTTTGAGTGATCCCGGCTCTCGCAGTGCATACAATGCAATTCCCCTACAAAGGGAATACCATTCAAACAATGGAGGGGGGGAACAAAAACCAAAAGGGTAAACAATCAACAAAATAGAATATAACAACAACAAACCAGGGAATCAGAAACTATGAAAGCCGCTCCGATGTACTTCCCTTGAGCATAAGTCGCATCCCACTGTCTAGAGACCATTACATTAACCTCGGCATCAACGCCAATGGCCAACTGCGAGAGGGGAACAACGCCGGCGCCAGAGCTATTACCTCCTCCACTAATTTCAGAGCGCCTGCGGCCAGAATTCGAAGGCGTTTGCCGACGGGTCTGACGACGCCCACCGGATGAACTGCTAACAGCGGAAGACATGGTGCGAGAATGGAAAAGGAAAAGAAGGCGCAGCGAATGGAATATATACCACGAAGAGAAGACCAACCGGCAAGGACGACTGGAAACTGTAACCCATTGAATTCACAGGCAAAACGCCGAGAGGGAAGAGGGAAGGCGCACCAATAGCACAATCAATTGTCAATTCATTGAACCAGGGAAAGTCAAAGGTCGCTTGTTCCATAACAATGAAGGAGAGGAACGCGGAAGCTCAACAGGAGCAAAGGCGGGGATTCAATGCAAAAGGAATACACCCTAATGACACCCCTAATTACACCAATCAAAGCAATGAATGCTTACACCCCTAAAAGCAGTTAATGCTTATTCTAAAGGTCAATTTTATATGTTTACTAGAAATGGATAGCGCGGGGAAATTACATTTTTTAGAAGATTACCCATTGGATTTTTGTAAAAAAAAAAAAATCAGTTTTCAATTATTTACTTTGAGAATTCGAGAAAAATGGGGAAAAAATGATCAATACAACTAAAATTTTGATTATTATGGACTATATAGTATGTTACGTGATGGAGGTTTCCGACATAGAGATGTTTCGTAAATGAGGAAACGACAACATCAAATTTAACGAAAAGAGAAACGACGACATAAATTATATATTAAACTAAAGAAAAAAGTAGTAGAATAGGTATATCTCTACAAGATGGATAATTAAAAAGAATTAAACACATTATACTAAATCCCTTGCAAAATCAAATACAAAAATATAATAATTTCAAATTATGAATACCATAATCAAGTTCAACATCAAAATAAACAAGTCAAAGCCCTCGTAGCCTAGTGGTGTAGGCAAGGTGTCATTACCCACAGGTCTTGAGTTCGACTCTTGGGGCAGTACATCTCACCCTTTATGGATGTGGGGCCTGTCTGATGAAGGGGTCTTTCTTTGATTGTTAAACAAAAAACAAAAAAAAACATCAAAATAAACAAAAATAGTAGCAATAAGAACAAACAAGTTGAAATGAACAAAGACAAATTTTCTAAACAATGATTTGAATAGTCCCTGTCCATCAGCCGTAGATGGGCACACACTACTCTCGAATGCGGATATTATAATTTGTTTCTTCGTTTAAACAAACCAACTAGTTTTAGACCCTATACGGGATTATATTTTGATAAAGTGTTCAGTATATAATAGTTATTATTATTTTTTATAATAATTTAAATGTAAAACTACTTCAAAGCATACTAAAGTCATTAAAAGATTCTGGAGTCGGCTAAGTGGTTGGAGGGGAAATCTTTTATCTAAGGCAGGGAAGGAAGTTCTGATCAAATCAGTTTTGCAAAGCATTCCGGCTTACCTAATGGGGTATACCTTATACCAGTGACTTTGCTTGATGAAATTCATACGATGTTGGGAAAATTTTGGTGGGGTTCTTCTGACCTGCGCAGGACAATTCACTTGAAAAGGTGGGAGTTAATGTGTCTCCCGAAGAAGCTTGGGGGATTAGGCTTTAGAGACCTTAAGGTTTTTAATCAAGCGCTAATGGAGAAACAAGGATGGAGGTTAATTCAGTCGGAAAACTCCATGATTGCTAGGCTGCTGAAGTCCAGATATTATAAACATGACTCTTTTATTACTGCTGTTGTTGGGTATAATCCGAGTTATTCCTAGAGGAGTATATGGGGATCTAGGGAACTCCTTCAGAAAAGGCTTGGTTGGAGGGTAGGTAATGGTGCTTTAATTTCTGCAGCTTCAGGTCTATGGATTCCTGATAATGGTGTGTTGCGCAAGCCTTTATCACAGTCCTTGATTCAAAGTTCAGTCTATGTTTCAGACTTAATCTTACCTGGAAGTAAATTCTGGAATACTTCTTTGATAAGGGCGTTGTTCTGTCAAGATGATGCTGATGCAATTCTTGCAACCCCACTGTCATGGCGTCGTCACTCCGACTCTATGACCTGGTGGCCAAACTGAGAAGGATCATACTTTGTAAAGTCAGCCTATTGGCTTGGCTCTTGTGAGAGTGTAACAAATTGGCAAAACAGACTGAGTGGCCTTGTTACCGATGTTTGGAAGGTGATATGGTCTCTGAAATTACCACCTAAAATTCATAACTTTGCCTGGAGGATTTGTTCTGGTGCGCTTCCTGTGAAAGAAAATTTGCTCATCAGGACTATTGTGGATTCAGCAGTTTGTGATTGGTGTAATTCTCAGGTTGAATCTATTTGGCACGTCCTTGTTAGTTGCCCGGAGAATGATGTTGCTTGGTACGGGTCGTCACTGCTGCAATGGGCAAGAAATCAGAATGTTGTCAATCTCAAGCAGGTTTTACTTGATTTGTTTGAGACTCATGGCCCGGCAGCTGTCAAGGAATTCCTCATTAATGGATGGATTTCTTGGACATGGCGTAACAATTTGATTTTTGAACCTGGATTTGTTAATGGCGATGTATTACGCACCAATCTCCTGAAGTTTGTCCAGGATTTTGATTTGCTTCCGCCGAGATACTCGCCGATCAGTTCAACTCCACAAGTTGCACCTGTTTCCTGGCAGGCACCTTCTTCTGATGTCTTAAAGCTGAATTTTGATGTTGTTGTTTCTGGTACAAGGATGGGTCTAGGGATGGTTCTCAGAGATTCGCAAGGACATATCAAGCTTGTGGTTGCGAATTGTATCACTGGTAGTTCTAACGCTTTACTTGCTGAAGCCTTGGCGTGTAGATGGAGTGTCCAAACGGCCATTAGGTTGGGTTTCAACCGACTTATAATTGAGTCTGATTCTCTTGGGCTGATAAAGCGTCTCCAGTCGCGCAGTTCGGGTCCATCCTATGTTGATGCCATTGTTTCTGATATTTTATCCTTATGTAATTCCTGTGTTAATTTCTGTTTTTCTTTTGTCAAGCGTTCCGGTAATACGGTTGCGCATTTAGTTGCTAGATATACTTTCAATCCGGGTAGCGAATATGTATTCCTAAACAATTTCCCACAAGACGTTGTAGACCTTGCTGCGGTTGATATGATATAATAACATAAGTGGTTTTCCTTTCAAAAAAAAAAAAGTCATTAAAAGATTGTCATCTACTCTAAAAAAACATGAAGATTGTGAGTTTTGAGGAGCACATGTTGATAATATGGGAGAAATTAAAAAATAAACTAATATTAATTATTATATATAAGCACCATAACTTTGTGTTAATGCTTACTGTATACTCATATCTGAGAAATTCATTATTGAGTTGCAATACGTATGTAAGTTTGAGAAACATGGATTAGCGTCACTATATCTTAATCAACAATCTAATACAAGTTTCCATCGTCTCTGATGAGTACAAAACTCAAGGATTTCATACTCAAGAATCAAGATCATTGGTGGACAAATCAAACTTACACAAGGGTAACTCAAAGTAAAATTCGAATTAGTTTATAATTAACCTACACACAATGATTGAACTGTGTATACATATAGGCTGCGTCTAAATGCACACGTTTGTTTTTGCTAAATGCACATTTTTCTGTGCGGTAAGAGTTACAGTACAGAACGGTGCGGTAACTGTTAACGCACCCGTTGTTCCAGGGGAAATTTTGGAATTTTTTTGAAAACGTATATTAATCTTGTGCGTTAAGATTTTTTTTTAATTTGTTAATTTTTTTTTAATTAATCGCGCAGATTTTTTTTAAAATAAAATATATCTGTGCGGTAATATTTACCGCACAGATCTAATAATTATTGCTTCAGTCTTATTGCTCTAGTGGTAAGGCCTTGTGCATCCTTTGTAAGGTCTCAGGTTCGAGTCTCAACTCCAACACTAAATCTTTTATTTTATTTGTGAAAAATAAATAAAAGAAGAGGGTGAGAAGGATTGAACTTGAGACCTTATGCACAAATATTTGGTGTGAAACCACCACACTAATGAGTTCTCATGATATGTTTGTAATTTTATTATTAGATTGTACAATAGAACTTGGTTCCATCTTATTTTATTATTAATTTTTTTTTTATCTTGGTCCCATATAATTATTGAATTAATTATAATAATAAATTCAAAAAAATATATTATTCAAATAATCAGATATTTTGTAAAGGTTTCATTCCATTCCGACATCGTTTGGGCGTCGTTTTGTCAAATTGGGCCTTAAGCCCATTTAAGGCCTTAAAGCGTTTACGTATAGTTTCGAGCCTCGTTTTGTTTGAGCGAGACCTTATTGGTACTTTATATGCCTAATAAGACTAAGTTTTATAATTTTGTCAACAATAATCATCATCGATGTTGTAGACCATACATATTGCGACAAGTTAGAGAGTTATCACTAGTTTGATATTTATAAAGGAGGTGCTCTTCGAAAAGTTAGAAGTTGTGATTGGAAGTTACCTACATGATCAAATATCTCTAATAAGCATTGAAACCAAGTTTCATTCCATTCCGACATCGTTTAGGCGTTGTTTTGCAAAGTTGGGCCTTAATCCCATTTAAGGTCTTTTAGCGTTTACGCATAATTTCGAGCCTCGTTTTGTGTGAGAGAGACCTTCTTGTGACTTTATATGCATAATAAGACTAAGTTGTATAATTTTTTCAAACGTAATAATACATCAATTTTAATAATCATACTTATTGCGAAAAGATATAGTGGTGACTAGTTTGATGTTTATAAAGAAAGTGTCAGTTGAAAATGAAGAAGTTTTGATTGAGAGTTATCCAGTATGGTCAAATATCTCTAATATGCATTGAAACCAAGTTTCATTCCATTCCTACATCGTTTGAGCGTCGTTTTGCCAAATTGGGCCTTAAGCCCATTTAAGGCCTTTTAGCGTTTACGTATAGTTTCGAGCCTCGTTTTGTTTGGACGAGACCTTATTGGTACTTTATATGCCTAATAAGACTAAGTTGTATAATTTTGTCAACAATAATAATCATCAATGTTGTAGACCACATATATTGCGACAAGTTAGAGAGTTATCACTAGTTTGGTATTTACAAAGGAGGTGCTATTTGAAAAGTACCAATAAGGTCTCGCTCAAACAAAACGAGGCTCGAAACTATACGTAAACGCTAAAAGGCCTTAAATGGGCTTAAGGCCCAATTTGACAAAACGATGTCGGAATGGAATGAAACTTGATTTCAATGCCTATTAGAGATATTTGACCATGTGGGTAACTTCCAATCACAACTTCTAACTTTTCAAATAGCATCTCCTTTATAAATATCAAATTAGTGATAACTCTCTAACTTGTCGCAATATGTATGGTCTACAACATTGATGATGATTATTGTTGAAAAAATTATAAAAATTAGTCTTATTAGGCATATAAAGTACCAATAAGGTCTCGCTCAAACAAAACGAGGCTCGAAACTATACGTAAACGCTAAAAGGCCTTAAAAGGCCTTAAATGGGCTTAAGGCCCAATTTGACAAAACGATGCCCAAACGATGTCGGAATGGAATGAAACTTGATTTCAATGCCTATTAGAGATATTTGACCATGTGGGTAACTTCCAATCACAACTTCTAACTTTTCAAATAGCACCTCCTTTCTAAATACCAAACTAGTGATAACTCTCTAACTTGTCGCAATATGTGTGGTCTACAACATTGATGATTATTATTGTTGACAAAATTATAAAAATTAGTCTTATTAGGCATATAAAGTACCAATAAGGTCTCGCTCAAACAAAACGAGGCTCGAAACTATACGTAAACGCTAAAAGGCCTTAAAAGGCCTTAAATGGGCTTAAGGCCCAATTTGACAAAACGACGCCCAAACGATGTCGGAATGGAATGAAACTTGATTTCAATGCCTATTAGAGATATTTGACCATGTGGGTAACTTCCAATCACAACTTCTAACTTTTCAAATAGCACCTCCTTTGTAAATACCAAACTAGTGATAACTCTCTAACTTGTCGCAATATGTGTGGTCTACAACATTGATGATTATTATTGTTGACAAAATTATACAACTTAGTCTTATTAGGCATATAAAGTACCAATAAGGTCTCGCCCAAACAAAACGAGGCTCGAAACAATACGTAAACGTTAAAAGGCCTTAAATGGGCTTAAGGCCCAATTTGGCAAAACGACTCTCAAACGATGTAGGAATGGAATGGAACTTGGTTTCAATGCATATTAGAGATATTTGACCATACTAGATAACTCTCAATCAAAACTTCTTCATTTTCAATTGACACTTTCTTTATAAACATCAAACTAGTCACCACTATATCTTTCTTTATAAACGATCACTACAACACCTATCTTATTCACACGGATTGATATTTATCACCGTTGGATTAGATCAACGACTCATATTATTTCAAAAAATCTCAAATAAAAAACAAAAACACATCTCTATCTTCTTTATTGTTATCAGCCTTCTCAAAACCCTAATTCCTATCTCATCTTCCTATCCCGTCAAAGTCAGTCTCCATCTTCATCATTCTCCTCCCTCTTCTCTGAAAACCCATCTCTCCTCCTCTCATCTTCGTCAATCTCCCATCCCATCTCATTCTCTCGCTGCCTCCTCTCAAGTCTCATTCTCTCAATCTCATTCTCTCGCTGCCTCCTCTCATCCTCTCAATCTCATCTCCTCCTCCCATCCTCTCAATCTCATCCCCTCATCTCATCCTCTCGATACGCATCGATTTCCCTCTTTACAAAATCATCTCCTCTCGCTACTATCTGGGTTCTTCTTCCTCTCAAATCCCGGAGAAAAGCGCAGGACGGAGGCGATTTTTTGGTCTAAAGGCACCGAGCAGACGGAGACGAGTCAGATCTGAGGCGATCTCGGAGGACGGAGGCGATCTCGGAGGACGGAGGCAATCTCGGAGGCGAGTCAATGGTTACTAGAAGAGCTGAATCTGAAAGTGGTTCAGAGGCGAGCCAGATCTGGAAGAATTCAGGAAGGAAATGAGCGGAGACGAGCCATATCTGAAAGAATCGAGGGCGGAGACGAGGGGAGTCTCGAAATCGACTCACATCGCCTCAGATCCGAGCGTCGGAGTCTCGAAATCGACTCACATCGCCTCAGATCCAAGTTCAAATATGCAATATGTTTCGAAATCGGCTCACCCTACCTCGTGTAGCTCGCCCTGCAAATGGTCTCAACCACCGGAACCCTAATCCGCCATTGAAGCTCCATTGAAGCTGATGCTCTTGTATTATTTTATTTTGATTTGTTTATTTATTTCATTAAAAGATTATTTATATAGTCATATTCTTGTAAATTATCAGATCGATATGTTCTTATTTCAATCGGTTAATCGACAAATTTGTTTACTTGAAGTTGTTTGTTGATTTATTTGTTCGAACTTATTTCAGTTTGGTTTGGAAAATGAGTTGAAGCTTTCAACAAATTCCAGTCCAGCAGATATTAGAGGCGGGCACATGCTCGTCCGCCTCAATAGGCATCATTTCTTGCTCGTCCGCCGCAATAGGCATCATTTCTTGAGGCGGGCACTACTAGTTTGAGGCAAACTTTTTGCCTACTTGTTGAGGCGGGCGGTATACCGCCTCAACAAGTCACTAAGTGTTCACTTGTTGCAGCGACCTCTGTCCGCCTCAACAGAGGGGTTTTTACCCGCCTCAACAGAGGGGTTTTTACCCGCCTCAACAGGTGTTTTTTCCACTATTGGAACACTCACAAAATTTAGTTTGGAATGAATCTATGAAATATGATTACAATACTCATACAAAATTTAGCTAGATTGGATTGAAGCTATGAAACATTAGCATGATTGTAGGCAACAAACACCCTTTACAATTACAGTGTATATGTCATAGCAGTTATACACCATATTCTGATCACATTATTTCATGAAAGAGCTTTTATATGGAAAAAATAGTCAGATATATGATACAACATATAACTCATTACACTCATCACTGTGAGGAAACAAATTCCCAAACCAAACTTTAAACATATTCAGTTATTCACTATGAGTTACCACCAAAAAGCCAGAATTTCAATATTCAACTAATATAATAGATCGGCAGATGGTTCCAGAAATCAAACCTGGAGTTGGACGATCAGCGGTCCGTGGATCCCATCGAATATTGAGCTCCTCCGTCTCTGCCAATTTGCCATTAATGGATTGACAGTCCACTTCCTCGCACTATTAAATCTCGGGTTTTTGTTGAAAAAAACAAAAACAAAGGTAGAATTTATATCATACAAACATGTGTAGCAATAGAGTGAAGCTTTAACATCTTTTAAACATTCCTACACCAATCAACAAAGAATCAAGAACAAAATAAAAAAGCCCAAACTTCCACTAATTCTAATCAATGGTAAAACTCAATTAAGAGAAGGCCGATGGAAGTAAACTCAATTAAAAAAACAAACATTAAGAGAAGGCCGATGGAACTGCAAGGTTGCATAGTGGAATAGAAACCGACAAATCATAGGCTACGAGTCAACCGTCCTGGAAATGAAGAGCAAATCAGAGCAATTATAACTAATTTGTTGTACATGCAAAAGTTCTTTGATGAAAGAGAAGAGATTGAAGATAGAGGTAAAAATAGAGAAGAAATAGGACGTGGGAGACGATATGGAGGAGTGGAATAAGTTATTCAGTTACTATGTGTATGGAATCGATTAAGGTTTTATTTATTTTTCAAAAATAAATATGTGGCGATGACATGGCGACGAGAATTGTGTATTGCATATAAATATTATATTTTATCAGGAAAAAATCATAAACCTCACAAAATAATATATATATTTTATCAGGAAAAAATCATATGTAGATGAGAATTGTTTATTGCATATAAATATTATAATTCACACACAAAAATGTTACGTCTCACGTCCACAGTACTGATGATGCACATATCAGTAATAGATGCACACATTGCATGAGCTATATATATGCATCATACCACGCTTATCTAAGTCATCGTCCTTACTAGAACCGAAGTCATTTTATCATCCTTGTACTTCTAGTAAGCAATAAATAATGCAAAAACATGTTTGTACGTTCTAACTTACTAGGGTATTATGTGAAAGAAATTTAAAGATTTCGATCATGAAATCAACCCCAAATGAATCTAGACTTAATATGATTCAACCCTAAAATTACCAAAGAGGGAGATAGAAATTAACTAATCTTGTTCCATGCCTTAATTAATTTCTACAAATCACCGTATTAGTTGATCTTCTCCTTCCTTTGCTTTCTTCCTTAATAAGTCTTCGATGGACAAGACTTAATTAATCCGTATCATCTCACGTACTTTCAGAGGAGAAGGTTTTTGATTTTGCAAGAAGAAGATTTTGCTATTCCCTTAATTAACCGTTTGGGACAACTGTTCCTTTTATATCTTCCTCTTGCCTTTGACTGTAACTCCCTCACGTATATATATGTGTAACCGTCCAAAGGCTAAGAGCCTTATATATAACCACCTCACATACATACATATAATATATGAGATGAGATGACATAATAAGCAAGGAACGAGGGTTAATCAATATATCTGAATTCTAACGTCATTAACTGAAACCGATCCATCACGGTGTCGACATTAATGTTAAAATCCAATCATATAATATGAACTTAAATCTTTATAATTAAACGAAAGACACATAGGCCACACGAACGTATATATAAAATATTCTTACATTCTCCCACTTGGCCTTTGTGTCGACTTGATGGCTTAACAACATTTAATGTGCACTTTTATATCAAGTTCAAATGTTCTTAATCGAATCAGAACTGATTGGATCATGGCGGTCACACGTCATTATAAAAGCGACATGATTCCTTCCATGTATCATAAACCAATCCAAACCCAATATTACTTTTCATTTGAGAAACACTATAATTCTCAAACAACCACATGTCATCTAACAACCATAAGTGTATACATATACTATAATGATAACATGTCAATAAAACAGAAACGTAACCATAAGTGAATTCAAAGTGTTACAAACATAATGAGCTAACCATAATTATAATAGCAAGGCTTTATCTATAATACCCATACGCTCTACATGGCCAATGAGCGCCTTGGGTGGTAATCCCTTAGTCAACGGATCCGCTACCATCATATCCGTCCTTATATGCTCAAAGAACACTCTACGTTTCTTCACCTCCTCTTTGACTGACAAGTACTTCAACTCCATGTGTTTAGCACCATTAGAGTACTTGTCATTCTTCGAGAAGAAAACGGCTGCGGAATTATCACAATAAATTTTCACCGGCTTGGCTATACTATCGACAATCCCAAGTCCCGAGATAAAGTTCCGCATCCACAATGCATGAATAGTGGCCTCAAAGCATGCCACAAATTCGGCCTCCATAGTAGAACTAGCAATGATTGACTGCTTTCTACTCTTCCATGACACTACCCCTTCAGCTAAGAAGAAAAGATAGCCAAATGTAGACTTTCTGCTATCCTTACATCCAGCATGATCTGAATCTGTATATCCAATGACCTCTAGATTATCGGATCTCCTCTATGTAAGCATGAACTCCTTGGTCCCTTGCAAGTACCTGAGAACCTTTTTTGCAGCCTTCCAGTGGTACATTCCAGGGTTACTTTGATATCGACCCAGCATTCCTACAGCAAAGATGATATCTGGTCGAGTACATGTCTGAACATAGTTCAA
The DNA here is from genome assembly GCA_029168935.1 of Oxyria digyna. Taxonomy (NCBI): domain Eukaryota; kingdom Viridiplantae; phylum Streptophyta; class Magnoliopsida; order Caryophyllales; family Polygonaceae; genus Oxyria; species Oxyria digyna. The sequence goes on along the minus strand of JAPVLV010000004.1, from coordinate 15,573,775 downwards.
ACTCCCTACCACTGATGTATATGGAATTCCTTGCATTTCTTCTCGTTCCAAATCATTTATGGGACATTGCTTTTTATCAAACTTGTCCCTTTCTGTATAGGAACTATTCATGCGGAGCATTTATCCATTTTGTATCTCTCTAAGACCTTATTGATATAACCTTTCTGAGACAACCCTAACCATCCTTGTGATCTATTTCGTATTATTTCTATTCCAATCACATAGGATGCCTCACCCATGTCTTTCATTTCAAAGTTCTTAGAGAGATACTTCTTTATATCATGTAGCATGCCCATGTCATTTGCAGCAAGCAAAATATCATCAACATATAAGACTAATATCACAAACTTGCTCCCACTAACCTTAATGTAGATACATCGATCAACGACCATTTCTACAAAACCATATGACGTGATGGTATCATTGAACTTTAAGTACCATTGTCTGGAAGCTTGTTTCAGTCCATATATTGACTTCCTCAGCTTACACACCTTATCTTCATTTCCTGTGGCCAAGAATCCTTCAGGTTGGTCCATATATACTTCTTCCTCAAGCTCACCATTCAGAAAGGCGGTTTTCACATCCATTTGGTGAAGCTCTAGATCATAATGAGCCACCAAAGCCAAAACAATTCTTAGAGAATCCTTCTTAGATACCGGAGCGAAGGTCTCTTTATAATCAATGCCATCTTTCTGGGTGAAACCTTTAGCAACAAGTTGGGCTTTGTATCTTTCAATGTTGCCCTTTGAGTCACGTTTAGTCTTAAAGACCCATTTCGACCCAACAGTATTAGAACTCTTAGGCAACTCCACTAAGTCCCAAACTTTATTATCACCCATTGACTTGATTTCTTTTTTCATGGCAATCAACCACTTTTCAGAATTGTCACATTCCATGGCTTTCTTGAATGAGACTGGATCTTCATCAAGGCTTAAGTCACATTCACTTCCAATAGCATAAACCACATAATCATTTGGAATGGCAAATCTTCTTTCCCTTACAGATCGCCTTAAAGGTTCACGTGGTTCATTATTCTCTTCATGAATTATGACTGGTTCATCTACCATAACTTCATCCTGTGGGATATGGACATCATTATGTTGTTCCATTGTGTCATTTGACTGTGATGCAACAATTGGAACAACAACATTAGGAGAAATAACAGGTGATGGAACTTCAACCTGAATCTCTTGACTGTCCACCTTTCGTGGTTCACCACTCCCACTAGTTTGACCATTTTCAATGAACCTAGCATTGCCCGTCTCAACTATTCTTGTACTATGGTTAGGACAATAAAATACATACCCCTTTGACTTTTCAGGATAGCCAATGAAAGAGCCATTGACCGCCCTAGGATCGAGTTTCTTTTCATGTGGATTATATAACCTTACTTCTGCTTGGCAACCCCAAACACGTAGATGTCTTAAACTAGGTTTCCTTCTCGTCCACAGTTCATAAGGGGTCTTAGGAACTGCCTTACTAGGAACTCTGTTAAGAACATACGTTGCAGTCTTTAATGCATATATCCACAATGAAAGAGGTAGTGAACAATTACTTAACATGTTCCTAACCATAACCATTAATGTACGATTCCGCCTCTCAGCTACACTCTGCTGAGGTGTACCTGGCATTGTATACTGTGCACAAATACCTCTACTTGCAAGCAACTTTGCAAATGGACCTGGACATTGTCCACTTTCATTAAATTTCCCATAAAACTCACCACCTCTATCGAATCTCACTACCTTTACTTTTCTATCTAACTACCTTTTCACTTCATTAATGAACACCTCTAGGACGTTCACAGATTGAGACTTTTCATGCAGTAGATATACATATCCATAACGTGAGTAATCATCTATAAAAGTGATAAAGTATTTTTCACCGCTCCATGAAGGAGCGTCAAATGGGCCACATATATCGGTGTGAATTAACTCAAGAAGCTGAGTGCTTCTCGTGGTTGCCTTCTTTACTATGTGCTTGGTCTGCTTGCCTTTAATGCAGTCCACACACACATCTAAGTCGCTAAAATCCAACTGAGGAAGAATATCATTCTTTACCAACCTCATTATTCTTTCCTTGGAAATGTGACCTAATCTTTGATGCCACAAGAAAGCAGAACTTTCATTAGATGCACTACGTTTAATGCCCTGACTTTCAATATGAAACAAGGAATCAGAAAACTTAACATCAAGATTGAACCTATAAAGTGAATCAATCAAAGTACCACTACCATAATAGTAATCATTTCGATACAATGAAAAACCACCATGTCCAAACTTAACATAAAAACCTAAATTGTCCAATCTACTTACAGAAACAAGATTTCTAGCACATTCTGGTACATAAAGACATCCTTCAAGATCTATATGACAACCAGTGTCTAAGATCAATCTATAAGTCCCAATGCCCTCAATTCGTGCCTTCATCTTGTTCCCCATGAACAAGTACTGTTCAGCTCCTCTTATGGGTTAGATCGAACTGAATCCCTGTTTAATATGAGACACATGAGCAGTAGCACCAGAATCTGTCCACCAAGTATTATTAGGCACTTCTATAAGGTTCGATTCAAAGCAAACAAAACCATAATGTGTACCTTTCTTATCGAACCAAGCCTTTCTTTTAAGACAATCTTTCTTGAAGTGTCCCGATTTCTTGCATAAGAAACACTTCTTCTCCTTTCGGATTTGGCCCTCGGGTCCATTACTAAAGGCCTTATCCTTCTTCTTATCCTTCTTACTTGGTTTTCCTTTACTGCTGCTGGCACCATCATGACCTACGAGATGAATAGCTTGATCTTTCATCTTCTTTAATCTCCCTTCCTCTTGAACCAACGTTGCCTTTAATTCCTGAAAGTTCCATTTATCCTTAATGGTGTTGTAGTTCACCTGGAACTGGCCAAACTCAAAAGGTAGAGAGTTAATGATGAATTGAACCAAGAATGTCCCATTAACATCCATTCCCAAGGTCTTTAACTTTGCTGCCAAGTTAGACATGTGCGTTACGTGATCATGGATAGGCTGAGACCAGTCAAACTTCTTTGTAGTTAGCTGACACATAAGGCTTCCTACAATTGACTTGTCCTCCAAATCCGATTGTGAACACTCCTTAATTATACGCATGAAATCCCTAGCATTCTCTGTCTTAGGCATAGATGGCTTAATACTTTCAGCCATCGTCATCCTCATGAGGTTTAGACTCAACCTGTTAGATCGTTCCCACGCCTCATAACGAGACTTTTCAGTAACGAAGCTTTCATCTGTAATGGCCGAGGGTTCCTCTATTAATATTGCAAGGTCTAATGTCATCATACCCAGTGTAAACCGGATCTGTTCAGACCATTCATCATAATTAAGCCCATTGAACTTTACGACAGAGTTTGCATATGCAAACATATTTGATGAAGTTGCAAACATTAATACATGCTTACCTATTAGTGCTTTGAGAACTCTAATACAGATTCAAATATAGTCATGAAATCCTTAAATCATTGTCCCTTGCAAAGGACCAAGGAGTATAAGACAAATTTCCATCGTGTCAAAGGATTGTAGCAAATAAACAAATTTTGGTACTAGTATAAGACAAATTTCCTACTAAAATTCGTCCGAAACCTAATTATTTGGAATGAATAACCCAATGCCATTAATCTGTTATCTGTATAGGTAGGCATATGATATTATATATGTTATCCAAAAACAAATAAAAGCAAAATAGGATGGGGCAAGTTGGTGCAAAGAACGTCATTAGATTGTGACCCCAAAATTTGGTAAAGAAGAATTTTTGGGCCCGATCCGAATTATTCAAGTTGTAAGTTTGTTACACCATACAACAAGAGGATGATTTTAAATGGAAAGTGAATATGGTAGTACTTGTATAATGAGGTTTGTTTCTGAAATTATTTGATAGTCGCTGAAACTTATGTTTCTAAACGCAAGCTAAGTAGTTTTTATTAGGTTTCTCATTGAGAAGATTCATCATGCATGCATATATATGCTGTTTTTTATGCGATGTGTTTGTTGGTGATTTCACCAAATACACGGTTTTATTTATATGATATCGATGGTATTGATGTGCAATACATATGTACAATTTGTAGATGCATGTATTGCATAGGAAAAAGTTCGGATGAAAACAAAACTTAACGTATTTTCCAAGCATATAGTTTTGTAAAAAATAGTTTTTTCTGTATGAAGTATATTGATATATACATTTATTTATACACCTTCATTCTAATATATTCCTTAAATATTGTACATCTTGATTCTCATTCTTGTACATGCATCATGCACAATGTTCACATTTCAAAGTCACTATCATTCTTAATTTCTACACTCAAAATCTAATAAAGGGTGTTTCCCCTACTATTATCATAATCATGAGGTCTAGCTACATTATTTTGAAAATCCTAATTGGTGATTTGGTAAACCATCTTCAAACGAAGCCTCCTCTTAAATAGGTTCCTTCTCTACATAAAACTTCTTTTCATATTGTGCAAATTTATATAGAGTATTCATATGAACATCTCTTCATATTGAAACGCACGTACAACCGTGAATGTATATTCGCAAATGTGTATATGTATCTAACACTACATGAAAGCTACATATATATATGTACGTGTATGCTTATAAATGTACAAAAATGTACATATAATAATAATGAAGAAATTTACATATATTGGTATGATGTAGCATAAACATACCTTATCTTTTTTCCAATAGAATATACACATATGATGGGGCGTTTAACCCAAGACTCATTTTTTTATATCCCGCACCCGTTTTGGGCGCATCCTTAACGTGTCCCATTTTTTTTCTTTTGGCTTCAAATTGCCCGAAAATTCGGTCTAGTTTGAGCGCATCAAGGATGCGTGTAAAACCAACCGGATTTATAAAAATATAGTCGCATCGTTACCGCATCCAACAATGAATGTGTGTTATAATTTTCCGGGTTCGGGTTTTTTAGTGCGTATGATGTAGCATAAACATAGCAGATATTTTCCCAATAGAATATACACAAAGTCTTTCCTCTTAACAATATAACCATATGCACTTTAATCATATGCACTTTAATCTCTCAACCTTTTCTTGCATAATAGGAGACTTAGCTCGAAGGAGACTTAAAATGACACATGCAATGGTTGATATGGAGGATGTCTTATTACATCTTCGATTGCAATACGTGTCACGTCCTTATTGTGTCGTACATTGCACGCGATAGCACAGTGAGTATGTCTTGTGGGACCAACTTCTAATAAATTCATTGAAAGAGAAAACTTGCACCTCTTAATCAACCCTCACTTATCTCATTTATCTTATCTCCCTTGCTTATCTTTCATTCACACTTTTTTTTGGTGAAAATAAACTTATCGAGTACCTTTTACATTTCTTTATGGTTTGCCTTGAGTTGCACTTCGATAGGAAGAAATCTTACAGTAGTAAAATTTTCGGGTTCATGAGTAATAATTTAATGTTTATAATTTGACAATTATGCCCATTCTAGTCATTTTTAAATAAAAATAATATTCACATAAGTTATAGAATTGTCACCGCGTGTCTCACTTAAAAAATTCAAAATTGTCATCGCACAGATTATGAATATTATCACCCAGAATATTTCCTACCGAGACTTATCTCTTGATATCGATATCAGATATCATATGAGTATGAGATATCACTCGTATTCATATTTGCGATTGTCATAGTATGTATTAGAGTGTGATTTTGATATTTATGAAATAATGGAGTATATAAAAAATATCCCTCATATGCATCATATACATACTCGATATCTTATATCCATATCTTAATACCGATATACGAGGAACACAATATCTCATACCGTAGCCATTCAAATATTACAAACTACTCCGTATTTCTGACCAAAAAAGCAATAGTGTTTCTTAATTTAGCTTTCTATGAGGAATTTTTTTTTACTGAAAGTAAGCCTTTTTTTTAAACAAATTCTCAATCTACGCTCGTTTTGAAACTATTTTCCGGTATAGGCACTCTTGGAAGGGTCGGATTTTTTTCACGTTGATTTTCCCAGCGTCTCTCATCCAAAGCTGGTTACTTTTTTTTAAAAAAAATTATGTATAAGAGACGCTGGTTTTCCAGCGTCCCTTATACGTAGGGTTTAAAAAAAAAGTATTTCAGTGTAAGAGACGCTGGCAGCGCCTTATGCAAACTTTTTTTTTTAAGTTATACGTGTAAGAGACGCAAAACAAAGAAAATCAGGTTTGGTTGAGAGACGTTGTTAAAACCAGCGTCTCTTCAACGTGTTTATTTTCCGAACCAAAAATTTTGTGCCTATGTTGGGAATATATTTCAAAACGAGTCTATAACGGAATTTTTTTTGAAAAAAAGCCCATTTCAGAAAAAAATTCTTCTATGAGTGTTACAAAAATGTGATCAACAACTCATAGTTTTAAACATGGTTTATCGACGAATTAGGTGACTATTAGTGCAAATTACATAAATTGGCACTTATTCTTTATTCATTAATTATATTTTTTAAAATTCTTTTTCTTTTGTTTATAAAAGTAATCAACAAAATAAAGCATAAAGCTAACTCTTTTGAGACATTTCTTTTTCACCTTTTATTTTTAAAAATGAATTTAGTGGGGAAAGAAATTGAAACATGTTTGATTAGTCGTATAAGTTGTTGGAAATTAGCATTGGCCTTTCATATAAGTCAATAAATTGTTGGAAGATGTTTTTGTAGTGGGTTTGTCTAGAAAAGACATTGCATCCTTAGATGATCAATTACCACTTTTAATACTATGATTAATTAATTGACTCCATATCACCAATGTGTAAGTTTGGGTCCTTAGTCCTGACCCAAAAGAAGTGACCCAAAAGAAGTGTTAGCTTGGATGTAGTATTACGAAGCTAAATATGCAACTTTCATTCTAGAAAAGAGTCACTCATACTCCAATATAGAAAGCATGATACATACTTTACATAGATATTTATAAAAGCAAATAATGTGTGTAGATTTAAAATTTTCATATACACAAACTAAAATGTTTATAAAATATTATGGTTTCATCTTATTAAATCTTTCATTTGATATGTTCGCTTAGAACCGATGTTACCGATCTATGTTCAGATGAAATACTCTTGATATTTATATTTTTTTCAAAATCATTTTCTTCTAACCAACACTCTATAAAATCATGTTGGTGTATAAACTTTTTAGATATATTGCATAATCTTTGATTTAATTGCGTAGAATTAAATAGATAATATGTAAAAGTGTGAGAAAATTCTTTTCGCAAACCATAACATACAAAATTTTGACATTAATGTTACACACTACTAAATAATACGTAAATCGCATATATAGATTCGTACGCGACCCGATCACATATAAAATGAGATATAAATTTTATAAAACGAATCTTATAAATGAAAAAGTACCATATCTTTTATTTAGGTAGAATTTGCAATTGTACTATTGTAAAATATTGTATCTATGATCTTCCCTAAAGCTGAAATTAGTAATGTTATAAATAGGTCTTACTCACCACGCATAAAGTATTTGAGGCCTCTTTCACACCCTCACGCAACAAGATATTCCAATCGCCCATGCTTTGATTCCTACCACTCTACAACAAAATTAATAAATCTCTCTAATTCACTCTCTCTTCTGTGTGGAAGTAAGTGGGTGCTCAATTTTTATACTTTCGTGTGATTGTCTTTTCGTGTTTATTCTTCCCGAAGTCGGCATTTTGTGTTGTTCAACTGCTAAACCCACGTTTATACCCACCATCACCATACTATTTGCGCCCCATTTCCATTAAATAAATTGGCTACTCTCAAATCTGTCTCCTCTCAGGTCTGATTCCGCAGCAGAAAACTGGGTCTTTGTTGAATTGAATTGGGATTTCAGTTGAAAACGACGCCGTTTGAATGCCTTTAAGAAAGCTGTTTTCGCCATTGTTGACATAGCTTTCTGATGGATCTAGAAACTGGGTCTTTCCGCAACCAAGTTAAGGTAATCTGGGTATCCATTAGATTCTAAATTTAGCTTGGTCGATTTTTTTCGCTATTTTTTTCCAGCTGATTCATCTTCTATTCCTGATTCAGAAAGAATCCTGGAAGCAAGTTTTGATCTTGGCTTACCAGAGTTTGGGTGTTGTCTATGGAGATTTGAGTACTTCCCCTTTATATGTGTACAAGAGCACATTTGCTGAGGACATTCAACACTCTGAAACAAATGAAGAGATTTTTGGTGCCTTGAGCTTTATTTTCTGGACTCTCACTCTTGTCCCTTTGCTCAAGTATGTGTTCATAGTGCTTAGAGCTGATGATAATGGCGAAGGGGGAACATTTGCACTCTATTCACTCCTTTGCCGACATGCCCGAGTCAACTCAATGCCCAATTGTCAGCTGGCTGATGAGGATTTGTCTGAGTACAAGAGAAATGTCATCACAAGTCCAACTCATACTAGTTTTGGGTCAAGATTGAAGTCAACGCTTGAAAAGCATAGGGTTCTGCAGAGGTTCTTGCTGGTTTTAGCCTTACTTGGAACTTGTATGGTCATTGGAGATGGTGTCTTAACACCAGCTATTTCAGGTATGCTGATTTTTGTTTTTTGCCCTTTGCTAAAATTCTGAACATATATGGTCATTGGATTTGGTAGTTATCTCTTCTCAGCTCAACCTGGAATTGGAGTCTATGTAACACATGTTTGTTTCTTTACAGTGTTTTCAGCAGTTTCAGGCTTGGAGCTTTCTATGTCAAAAGAGCATCACAAATGTAAGAGCCCTTTGCTGTTAGTGTTAATCTTCTTTCTATGTTTATATGGTATGGAGTTTATGTTAGCTTGGTAATTAATGTTCAGGAGGACTTTTAATGTGTTTGTTGAGCAATCACAGTTTTATGCACAGTGGGGTGATGTGGGATCCAATTGCTGCTAATAATAGAATTTGGAAAAGACTTTTCTAGCACCCGAGAGTTTGTCTACTTGTCCAAATCAACAATCTTAATGAGTGGCTCTTTTCCACTTGTTACATGTGTGATTGGCTTCATCTTATGGGCTCCGGATTGTTTGTCATAACATTTCGGTATTTTGGAACCTATCTGATTTGAGGAGGCATGAAGCTTTAGAAAACAAACTTTCTATAGTATTGAAAATGCTAGCTTCTTAGTGAAGGAAGGATACACTAACTTTTGATGTAGTAGACTTTAATCAAGTTGATTGACTTTTAGGAACGACTTTAGGGGAATTTAGCCGTATATATATTATATTATGCAGTAATGTTTGGATGCTGCAAAACGCTTCCTTTTGGTTATCACGGCGAACAAATCTACTTGAAGGGCTAAAAATTAATAGCAGTTTGAATCGATGCTTAAAGCATAAAGTTGATATACATTCTGTGCAGTTATATTTTATATGATTCTTGTTATGGGTTTCGGTTTTAATCTTCTTTGAGCATCAGAAGATTCTTTCTCCCCCTTCACTTGTTGAATGTAGGGGAGATAAAATCTGCTGAAACCAACTTTTTTTATTATCTAAAGAATAGTTTAAAAATCATATGCTTTCACCATTCCTTGTTTTCAGTCTCTATCATGATAGTATTTCAGAATAAGAATAATTAGATGAGCACGTACATGATCAAGATAAGTTCTGCTGATCATGTGGTTTACATGTTAGTTATTGAAAACACCTGTTCCTTCAAACTTAAATAGCGAAAACGAGGGCTGATGATAATTCATATTATTAGAGATAACGTGATTTGACATGAATGACATATGATCCTGTCTGCAAAATTATATCCCATTGATTAATTACAAATGTCAATTTCTATTTTTTTTCAGATGTAGAACTGCCAGCTGCATGTATTATACTTGTGGGTCTATTTGCACTCCAGCATTTTGGAACTCGCAAGGTCGGATTCTTGTTTGCACCAATAGTCATTACCTGGCTTCTATGCATCAGCTCGATCGGCTTGTACAATATCATTTACTGGAACCCTCAAGTCTACCGAGCACTCTCCCCATATTACATGTACAAATTTCTTAAGAAAACACAAAGGGGAGGTTGGATGTCCTTGGGCGGAATCTTGCTGTGTATTACAGGTAATTTATAAATCACTCACTAAATTGTTTTTTCTTTCTTCATCTCTTTGTTGGCCTAACGACTTCTGATTATCGAGATTCACTAATGTAGGTTCTGAAGCCATGTTTGCTGATCTTGGACACTTCTCACAACTATCAATCCAGGTGCTTTATCTTTTACTTAACATTTTCTTTTCTTCCTTTTTTCTGTAACTTACCCTTTAACTGATTCTTTACAGATCGCATTCAGCTTCTTCGTTTATCCATCTTTAATTCTTGCATATATGGGACAAGCTGCCTATCTTTCTCGTCACCATACAGATGACTACACAATCGGTTTCTATGTCTCTGTACCAGGTACCCGACATTCAACTTTATTCTCTGTAAATCTTTTTAGCTCAATTAATTCTCGCCTTTTTATGACAGAAAAGTTGAGATGGCCGGTTCTAGGAATCGCCATACTTGCTGCTGTAGTTGGAAGCCAAGCTATAATTACAGGAACATTCTCCATTATCAAGCAATGCCATGCACTCGGTTGCTTCCCGAGAGTGAAAATAGTACACACATCCTCCAAAATCCATGGCCAGATTTACATCCCAGAAATCAACTGGATCTTGATGATATTATGCCTAGCTGTAACCATCGGTTTCAGAGACACAAAGCGGTTGGGGAATGCATCGGGTTTGGCAGTTATTACTGTCATGCTCGTCACCACTTGCCTAATGTCGCTCGTAATTGTCCTATGTTGGCACAAGAGCGTTTTCTTAGCTGTCGCCTTTGTCCTCTTCTTCGGCACCATAGAGGCGCTCTACTTCTCGGCCTCTCTAATCAAGTTCTTTGAAGGAGCGTGGGTCCCGATTGCACTCGCCTTCATATTCATGATAGTGATGTACACGTGGCACTACGGGACCCACAAGAAGTACGAGTTCGACGTCCAAAACAAAGTCTCTGTAAACTGGCTCCTAAGCCTAGGACCGAGCCTGGGCATCGTTCGTGTTCGGGGCATCGGCTTGATCCACACCGAGCTCGTCTCGGGAATCCCGGCAATCTTCTCACATTTCGTGACAAACCTCCCAGCATTCCACCAAGTCCTCGTCTTCCTCTGTGTCAAGTCCGTCCCGGTCCCACACGTGGGCCCCGAAGAGCGGTTTCTCGTGGGCCACATCGGCCCGAAGGAGTACCGTCTTTACCGGTGCATTGTAAGATACGGGTACCGAGACTTCCACAAGGACGACATCGAGTTCGAGAAAGATCTTGTTGGCAGCATAGCCGAGTTCGTTCGAGGTGAGGGCGATCAAATCAACGGGATGAACGAAGACGAGGAAATGACAGTTGTAGGTACACGAGAAGGAATCCATGTGTGTGACGAGGACGAACCGGGGCCGTCTGAGGTCAAGGAAATACGGTCCCCGACGCCTCCTACGCTACAACAACGGAAAAAGGTTCGGTTTCTCGTACCCGAGTCGCCAAAGATGGAAGACGGGACCCGAGAGGAGCTGCATGATTTGATGGAGGCTCGGGAGGCGGGAATGGCGTATATATTAGGGCATGTTCATCTTAGAGCAAAGCAAGGCTCAGGGTTTATAAAGAAGCTTGCGATCAATGTAGGGTATGATTTCTTGAGGAGGAATTGCAGGACATCAACTTATCCTCTAACTGTACCTCATGCTTCAACTTTGGAGGTAGGTATGATCTATCATGTTTAGTAGTTTTTTTTCTTTTTTGTTACGTATAAGGTATCGTATACATCCTTGTACATTAAGTAAATCGTAAATTATGTATGACAATGTATACTGCAGAACGTTCCCATCTGCAAAGATGTGTAATCTGTTTTGTCTAGTGTATAAATTTAGAGCAAGAAACAGCTTCGTCTTTTTTGTCGCGAATGAGCTGCAATTTCAGAGCTGTTAGATCCAAGATCTTGAAATATTCATTCATGAAAAGCATGTATACACATGTGTCATGTCATGTGTCTATTTGTATCTACCATGATAACAAGATTAGAAATAATTGAGTGGAAAAGGACCACTAACAAAGGTCTCAATTCTTTAATCATCTGTTTGCTTTTAATTGAAGAAAAATACAGATGCAGGCACTCAATTTTCTATGAACAATAGCTGAAGCCCGATTTTTCTGACTGCAAAACTATTTTTAAGGGTACAACTTTGTTGGGTGAAGCATCATAAATGTGCCTCTTGTTTGAACGGAGTTCTATCTTTTGTATATGTACTAATCAATTTTCTTGGTCAGCAAATGTAGGGAATACAGGGTCCCCATATTGTTGAGATAATAATTGAATATGCAATTTATACCAAGAAAAATAGTTTGATACTATACAAATAGGACGTTTTATCCTGCACCTACATTTTTATAATCCGCACCTGATTTGAGCACATCCTTAACCTTGTAACCTGGATGTGTCTGATTTTTATTTATTTTTTTTGCCTTTAAAATGCCCAAAAATTGGGTCTGTTTTGGACGCATCCGTATTACGCCTAAAGTTCAAACCCGGTTTTTAAAAAAGACCTTGACGCATCAAGAACGCACCCAAAAATGGATGTCGGTTATTAATGGTCGATACTGAGTTTTTTCCGTACAAATAATCTCTTGATTCCAAAATAACTTTATCATTTGGAATATATATACTATTCATAATTTAACATAATTTATTATTTCGTATATCATCTCCGATACATAGTTATGCGTGATACTATTTCTTAATGTATGTTTAATACTCGTAATATTATAACTTTATAACTAGATATATTAACGAGGTAAATATGTCAAAATAAAATGGAAATAACATTTTGCGACAGGGAGAATAAATTTTAGTGAATAAACTCAAGATAATTACCTTGGACTGGAGTACTAATTTTACACGGTTCTTATATACAGCCCGATGCTTTATTCAAACAACGTCGGGTCACTCGCGTTACGCGAGATTATCAAAAAATTAGGTTAATTTCATGCATGCTAATCTCGCGTTACGCGAGTGTACGTGTCCTCGCAGAACGCGAGTGTCACGTCCCTCGCAGAACGCGAGATTAACATGTCATATGGACGTTGTTGTGCGCCATTACTACATGTCTTGTCCCCACCTAACTATAATAACTACCCCTTATTTTAAGTAATCCGTAACACCTATTAACCCTACCCTAACATCTCTTTTTATCATCTTTCACCTCTTTCACCCTCCATTAAAACCCATTTTCAAAACCTTCAAACTTCAAAACACTCTAAAAACACCTAAAATAATGGAAGATGAAGAGGAATTCAACAAAGGAGGGAATGAAGATGGTGGTTCATCAAGTTACCATGCAAATGAGGTAATGTTCTTACTTAATTTTTGAATTTTAATTTGTTTTGCACCATTAAGAGCTAAAATGAAGTTATTATGTTGTATTTCATGTTAAATTTAGTAGTAGTAAGTGTTGAAGAGATGACTTTTGCATATAATGTCCAAAACTTAGATTTGTTCATGTTTTAGCGTTTTTAGGGTTTTTAATGTAGAAACTCAACAATTTCTCATGTTATGTTAAATTATCCCGTTGAATGACTAGTTTCAGGAAATAGCAACTTCCCGCGTTCTGCGAGAGGAAGCCACTCGCGAGATTTGCCTCCCTCGCAGAACGCGAGAAGTTGCACATTACAGAGTATTAACAGAAGCATTGTGTATAGGTGAATTTTTCTTTGTTCACTGGATTGAATGACTACAACTACCCCTCCCGGAATACAAGGCCATGTTCGCCACCGTCATTTGATTTAGGGATTGACGACTTTGGTGATTATCATCAACCATCTACATATGAACAACATGTGCCATCTACTTATCAATTTCCTATGTCATCTACATATGAATTGCCCGTGCCATCTACTTATGAGTTGCCCGTGCCATCTACTTATGAATTGCCATGTACATATGAGGTGCCATCAAGCTATAATGCGTTTGATTCACAATTTGCTAACCCACCTACAAACGTAGGAGAGGAGATGTGTTTTCTCCCCTCTTTACGCACTGCACCAAAGTTTGATAGTCCCGTATGTGAGGAAGAGGTTGTTTCTAGGGATTATTTAGAATATTTCACTACGGAGCAAGTGTTTGCCTCTAAGGAGATTGGTCATTTGTGGGCTTTGAATGTTGCAAAGCAACACAAGTTTATGATCTCTATTGGAAGGAGTGTACCATCTAAACCGGGGCAAAGTGGTAAGGTTCAAATCATTTGTGAGAAAGGGGGAAGCCATAGGCCTAAAGGTGTCGGTGTTAGATCAAACACAAAGAGCAAGAAAACGGGGTGTAAATTTCAGTTGAAGCTCATGGAGAACCGGGTTGAAGAGAATTGGAGATTAGTGGTTGTTTGTGGTTTGCACAACCATCCTATTGGAGATAGTTTGGTCGGGAATGCATTTGTCGGGAGGCCAACCCCAGATCAAAAGAAAAAGGTTCGTGAGATGGTACTTTCACATTGTTCTCCAAATCAGATTTACACTGAGATAAACAAGGATCCCGGAAGTTGCACAAAGAAGAACCAAGTGTACAATTTGGTAAGACATATAAGGGAAGAGGAAATGGAAGGTAGAACCGTGGTTCAAGAATTCTTTCACCAATGCAAAGAGAGCAACTACTTCATAGAGTATAGGCCAAGTGCAAAGAATCCTTCGATAATAGGCGACTTGTTCTTTGCTAGCCCCGAATCAATGAAACTCTTAAAGGCGTTTCCATATGTCCTTTTGATGGACTCGACTTATAGCACGAACAGGTAAGTATTTATCATTCTATTTTTATGTTGTATTTATCTTACTGTATTTTGGTTTAAGGTACAATGTTCCCTTCCTGGAGATAGTCGGTTTGACTTCTACATGGAAGAATTTTGTTGTGTGCGGGGTATGGTTAGAGGCTGAGAGCGAGGATAGTTATTTCTGGGCGTTGCAGCAGCTGCAGACGATGTATTTGAGAATAGGAGCATCACCTACTTGCTTCGTCACTGACAGTGAGATGGCTCTTATGAATGCAACAGACAAGTTATGGCCAAATGCAAAGTTTCTCTTATGTAGACGACATGTAAGGAAGAACATAGAGGCGAGAGCCAAGATAGCTATGGGCACACAAGCATTGGGGGTTCATATTTCAAATGATTATTATAACGTGTTCGAACAAACCACTGAAGAAGATTACAAGAGTACTTTGAAGAAACTTGAGGACGAATGACGAGCTTATCCAACCGTATTGGACTACGTGAGAAAGAATTGGCTAAACGGTTACAAAGAAAGACTTGTTTCAGCATGGACGGATAATGTCTTCACTCTCGGGAATAACACGACAAACAGGTATGTTCTCTAATTTATGTCTACCTTCTACATATGATAAAAAGAGCTTCTGTAATGCACAACTCGCAGAATGCGAGGTGTACACTCCTCGCAGAACGCGAGGAATGTCCTAGATTCAGTTTTGATGCTTTTGCGAATGCAAAGATCCTGGAACAATGTATGAACTCGCAGAACGCGAGGTGTACACACTTCGCAGAACGCGAGATTTTGCATATTACAGAAGGATCCACAGGTTCTGATACGGGTTCAGGATCGGTGAAGTCTTGTGCTCCATACGGGTTCCAACATACCTAAAAAAATGACAGCAGAAACTTACACTAGGAGAAAATGCAGAAACTTGCATTTTCTCGCGTTCTGTGAGAAAATGCTGCGTACTCAAAAAAATGCAGAAAATGTAGATATTGTTGACAATGCACAAACTTAACAGAAAATGCAGAAACTTACCATCTCCGGCATAAGAATATCGAGCGCTCCTCTATAGTCCCTTCCGACTTGCCCCTTCTTCAGCTTTACATTCTTAGGCATCCACCGGTATACCCATGGTTGCTCCACTCTCCACCGAGGACGTTCAGTAGGTCGAAAGTGTGGGAAGTAGTTGTAGATCCATGCCTAAGAAATACAAAGTACGTTAAATATGAAAATATATATAAGTACGTAAATTAAACGCTTAGAAAGTATAATACCTGCAACAAGGTGTAACAAAAAGACATCTGGGCACAACCCTGTCGTGTGCATATCCCCAGCTGCCTATACAGATGGGCCAAAGCAGCTGAACCCCACGATATGTGATACGTTGCACTTTGTATAGCGTAACTAGGGATTATTACATTAGTTTAGGAGTATTATCATATGTGTTTCGAGTCATTATTATGTTATGAGATATCTATTAAGAAGTGAAGAAATGAAGATCAGAACCGAAGAAGAAGAGATCAAAGATTGAAGACATGAAGACTTGAAGATATTCCGCGGAGCAGCGGCGATCGCCACCATCACTATGGCGATCACCATTCTACAACAGGAGCATTTCAGGAGTTCGAGAGAGCATGGCGATCGCCATGACTCTACGGCGATCGCCATGGGGGTGACAGAGGCTACGACAGAGATTTACATGAAGATGGCGATCGCCAGGCATCTATGGCGATCGCCACAACAAGGCCGAAGATATTCCGGACTTTCCTTATTTTGCTTTGTTTTTATTTCTTTTATTATTTTCTTATTTTCCTTATTTTAGTTTTAGGATATATCTTTTACCATATATTTTTAGGGTTAGTCTCTATTTAAGAACTCTAGTTTCTTTCTTTCTATCATCATCTTTTCCATCAGACAATTTAGTTCTGCAACCATGAGCAGAAACTAATCTCCATTGTTTTACTTATCGGTTGAAACCTTCAGTTATTAAGTTGTGAAATTTCTAAACTCTTGTTCTTTTCCTATGAGTTTGTATTAGTTCTCTTGTTCTTCATCTATTGATTTCTATTAGTTTTGCTAGCTTGATCACCTAGTTTGATTGATAGTTTTCTATTGCTAGACTAGGAATATACGGTGGAATTCCTTGTCATTGTAGCGCCCATATCTGCATGATCTGGTAGTTGATTGCTTTTATGAAAGAGAATTGATTGCATGTTAATACTTGACGGTTGTAAGTTATTGCATGCATCCTTATGATTCTTGTGCCCTTTGCTGCTATTTCATCTAATCTTGAGAGGTTTCCCTGATTGTTGAATAGTAAGTATTATCAGGACCGGTTGGCCTGCTGATATATTAAAGATTGGAATAGGAACATTCCCTAGGATTGATAAGAACTTGAGATAAATCTATGATCAACTTGATTGACTGTTGTGTGGATACTTGCTAGGTGAAACCCCTTCTCATCATATTCTCACCCAAACTTCCTCTGCTTGATACTTGTTACTTTTGTGTCTCATACAATCAAACCCCCCCCTTTGGTTACTTGTTACTAGTTGATATTTCACTTGACTGCATTGATTTGGTGTTTTGATTCTCTTGGGTTCGACCTCTACTTACTTGCTATACTCTAGTTAGTGTTTAGGGTTTTCTTTGATTTGGCACTACGACTTTAGCCTCATCAAATTTGGCGCCGTTGCCGGGGATCGAACCTGGGTCACCCGCGTGACAGGCAGGAATACTTACCACTATGAATGATATGAATGATATGATGAAGTCTTTTATGCTGCAAAGTGGTGGTCAACAACTCCAAGAGCCGAATGCTGAGGTAAACGCTGTTGGTGGATGGCAACCAAGGCCAAGGTATGACTCTTCTAATATTAATTATTAGCAACCTAGACCTCATAATTTTATGACTGCTGAAGATATGATCAAGTCCTTAGCTCAAACTGTGATTCAACAAAACGCTAAGACGGAATCAAGCATCCAAAATCTTGAAAATCAGTTAGGACAGATTGCTCAAGTTGTGAGTAAATTAGAGGCCAGGGAACCGGTAAGAAACCCGAGAGAGAACGTCAGTGCAATGTTCTTGAGGAGCGGAAAAACTTTAAATGACTGTTCTGTGCCAAAACCGCGATCGCCATGAGATTACAGAGAGCAAAACAGGGTCTGCATCGCGATCGCCATATGGCAATGGCGATCGCCATGCCATTCCAGAAACTGAGGTGAAAGATTTTTCGCGACCGCCATCGCCGAGAGTTGATGGCGATCTCCGGGAGTCCCCTGAGTACATTGACGATTACGTTCGCCCGAATTTTCCACCTCTGTTTTCTCAGAAGCCTGTTGCTCCCTTTCCTGAGGCGTTGAAGGATACTCGGAGGCTGGATAACGACAAAGAAATCTTCGAAACCTTTAGTAGGTGTGAGGTAAACATTCCTTTGCTCAAACTTGTTAAGAGTATTCCTAGATTTGCTAAGTTTTTGAAAGAAGTTTGCACTATTAAAAGAAATCAAAAACTGAAAGGAAAGAAAAAAGTTGAAGTAAGTGAACAAGTTTCTGCAGTGTTTCAAAAACGCATGCCTAAGAAATGTGGTGATCCAGGCATATTTAGCATTCCATGTGTGATTGGTGAAACTAAATTTGACAAATCCATGCTAGATTTAGGTGCATCAATCAATGTTTTGCCTTACTCTTTGTATGAATCACTAGGCTTAGGACCTTTTCATAAAACAGGAACTGTTATTCAACTTGTTGATAGGTCTACTGTATACCCGAAAGAGGTTGTTGAAGATGTTCTTGTTATGGTTGGTGATCTGATTTTTCCTGCTGATTTCTTTGTGTTAGATATGGAGCATGCTAATTATGTCACACCTATACTGTTAGGTAGACCTTTTATGAAAACAGCACAAACGAAAATTGATGTTAATAGTGGGACTCTCTCTATGGAGTTTGATGGGGATAAGGTAGAATATAATATATATGATATGGATCCCATTGATAAGAATTCTCTATGTGCTATTGATGTGATTAAGCCTACTTGTAAGGATGAATTGCAACCTGTTTTAGAGAATCTCTTAGAACCCCCCAAAGTAGATATTGTTTTGTCTACTAACATGCAGGAGTGTCAGACTAAGTCAGAGCCTAAAGGTAAGCTCTCTTCACATCCTTTGGGCAATCGCCCTCCATTACTGACCTCGCCAGGCGAGATACCATTGATGTCTAGTGTGCAGGCACTTGACATTGAGCTGAAACAGCCGCCTGATATGGTCAAGGAGGAGAAAGTGAATGAAATCACCTTCATTGCTAAAGACAAGGTGGACAAGGTAAGAGGGACGAGATTCAAGGCGTTCCATGAGTGGTTCAAGAGAGAATTCAGACAAAAGACGGTTTTCACAAAGCCAAATGGCGTTAGTTAAATCTCTTGAGTTTCATGTCGAGCCACGACATAAAATAAGGCGCTACTCGGGAGGCAACCCGAGGTTTGAGTTTGTTTTTATTTGTTTTTGTTCGGTTTAATTTTCTTTTTAGTTTTTCTATGGACAGGAGGAAATCACCGAAGCTTAGGGTCAGCTATAGTCAGTAGCCAATCTCGCTGTAAGTCTTCTCTCCCGAGTTTAAAAAAAAAAAAACCGAAAATCTGAAAATCATTCCGAGAAAAAAATAATATATCGGATTAAAAAAAATAGAGTGAAGAAAAAAAAATATGAGAGAAAAGAAAGTAAGGAGTTGTATTACATCAAGTTTGGTTTCATTAGTACTATCATTCTAGATCTACATTCGCTGGAGCTTAGCTTGTTGGTGACCATGTTCTTTGCAAGGAGTTGATTTGTTTGGGTCACCTTCTACATTGGAGATATTCTTTCTTTTGCTTTAGATGAGCTATGCATTATTGGATTACATTTAGTTCTCATCTAGTTTCTCATTCTACCACACTTTGAGTTTTATTGGAGGAAGGTCATCCGACCTTGTATGTGAGTCTTCTGTCTCCTTCCCTGGGTTCGTTTTTATGTCTTCCATTTCATTGAGGACAATGCAATGTTTAAGTATGGGGGAGGAGAATGTATTCACATGTAATTATTTGGGTGTTGGTTGTATCTGCATGAGCTTATTGAATATATATTGTATGAAAAAGCCACAAAAATTGAAAAAAGGCATACAAAATCCTTGGATAGCAAGATCTATGCAATAAGAAGGTGGCTTGACCGACATTAGGCTGGGGCAAAAATAAGTCTTGAGTGATGTGAGTTTTGTGAGCCTGGAACAATTATTGAGTGGTTGGGATGAAAACCCGAAAGGGCGCCCAAGCAAGATGAGTGTTATAAAAAAACAAAACAAAAATTTGAGTGTTTTATGATCTTTATCATCTTGGCGTATGGAGACATAAGAAGGAGGCGTATAGGAGGATTCGGGTAGGCCACTTGGAGGAATAAGGTGTAGTTTTGGGTATGTGCTTATTTTATCACATTGTTCTTGATTATTGTTGTTGTGTTTTGTGTGTTTTGGAGGAGCTTATTGGTTATGTAATCACTAGGAGATATTCTTGTACTTCCTAAGGGAGTATTTTATTGTATGGGTAGCTTTTCTGTAAGTTACTCGGGACGAGTAAAAGTCTAAGTATGGGGGTATTTGATACGCTGCACTTTGTATAGCGTAACTAGGGATTATTACATTAGTTTAGGAGTATTATCATATGTGTTTCGAGTCATTATTATGTTCTGAGATATCTATTAAGAAGTGAAGAAATGAAGATCAGAACCGAAGAAGAAGAGATCAAAGATTGAAGACATGAAGACTTGAAGATATTCTGCGGAGCAGCGGCGATCACCACCATCGCTATGGCGATCACCATTCTACAACAGGAGCATTTCAGGAGTTCGAGAGAGCATGGCGATCGCCATGACTCTACGGCGATCGCCATGGGGTGACAGAGGCTACGACAGAGATTTACATGAAGATGGCGATCGTCAGGCATCTATGGCGATCGCCACAACAAGGCCGAAGATATTCCGGACTTTCCTTATTTTGCTTTGTTTTTATTTCTTTTATTATTTTCTTATTTTCCTTATTTTAGTTTTAGGATATATCTTTTACCATATATTTTTAGGGTTAGTCTCTATTTAAGAACCCTAGTTTCTTTCTTTCTATCATCATCTTTTCTATCATCTTTTCCATCAGACAATTTAGTTCTGCAACCATGAGCAGGAACTAATCTCCATTGTTTTACTTAGCGGTTGAAACCTTCAGTTATTAAGTTGTGAGATTTCTAAACTCTTGTTCTTTTCCTATGGGTTTGTATTAGTTCTCTTGTTCTTCCTCTATTGATTTCTATTAGTTTTGCTAGCTTGATCACCTAGTTTGATTGATAGTTTTCTATTGCTAGACTAGGAATATACGGTGGAATTCCTTGTCATTGTAGCGCTCATATCTGCATGATCTGGTAGTTGATTGTTTTTATGAAAGAGAATTGATTGCATGTTAATACTTGACGGTTGTAAGTTATTGCATGCATCCTTATGATTCATGTGCCCTTTGCTGCTATTTCATCTAATCTTGAGAGGTTTCCCTGATTGTTGAATAGTAAGTATTATCAGGACCGGTTGGCCTGCTGATATATTAAAGATTGGAATAGGAACATTCCCTAGGATTGATAAGAATTTGAGATAAATCTATTATCAACTTGATTGACTGTTGTGTGGATACTTGCTAGGTGAAACCCCTTCTCATCATATTCTCACACAAACTTCCTCTGCTTGATACTTGTTACTTTTGTGTCTCATACAATCAAACCCCCCCCCCTTTGGTTACTTGTTACTAGTTGATATTTCACTTGACTGCATTGATTTGGTGTTTTGATTCCCTTCGTTCGACCTCTACTTACTTGCTATACTCTAGTTAGTGTTTAGGGTTTTATTTGATTTGGCACTACGACTTTAGCCTCATCAATATGCTCGTAGCATGGGCATAGGTTTCCACAAAAGGCCCATATCTAAGCCGAATCAAGTTCTGTGACTTGTCGGGAAATAAGATCGAGGAAGCAATATACAACACCCAACCTAAACCCTTTCGCTCTGGACCTAGGGTTTCACAATGCCTTTTAAACCATTCATCTTTCACCCTCCCAGAATCTAAAGTGTGAGGATCTATTCCAAAAATTTCCGCCCCCTTCCTACCATAGTATTTTAGAATCTCATCAAGACTAAACTTGGCACCCAGTTTCTTACATGTCGTTATTGCTTTCCCTTCTATAGGTAGACCTAAAATCATATATACATCAAGAAGGCCAATAGTGATCTCACCACAAGGGAGGTGAAATGAATTTGTCTCTGGTTGCCATCGTTCGATGAACGCTTCAATCAAAGGAAAGTCGATTTCTTCGTACATCATGTCAGGTAGATCTGACAGTCCAACTGCACCGGGAATCTCTGACCAGTCATTGTTGTCCAATGGCCAATCACTGCTCTACTTTGTTCGTTGTTGTGGCTTCATCGGACCTTTGAACTGCAGAAAAATACAAAAATTAGACTCTGCAGAACATGCATAATATGTACGAATTCAAAAAATACAGTTTCTGCAGAATTGTGCATTTTCTCGCGTTCTGCGAGGAGTGACACCCTCGCGTTCTGCGAGTTGTCACTCCTCGCGTTCTGCGAGAAAATGCACATATTATGCATTTTCTGATAATTCTGCAGAATATGTGCAATGGATTGAAAATAAATAAATAATTAAATTATCTCCCCTTTCTGGATGTGGAACGCAACATGTGCTTCAAATCCCTTAAGCAAATCGGGATCTTCTGGACCTCCAGGTGTGTCATGGGTGAGCTCAGGATCATATTTTCGCTCTTCCTTCTTGGACTTCCTCTTTCTTTTTGGTTTCTGGACCACTTCTTCTTCTTCTTCTTCATCATCATCATCATCACCTTCTTCTTCGTGTTCTTCCCCAACAACTTCATCCTGGTTCTCTTGTTCCATCGGTTCTGGTTGAGGATTGTAAGAAGAAGAACAAGCTTGTCTACTTCCTTGACCCATGTCTTGAGGAACACTTCCCTCACCAAATCCACCTTCCCAACATTGTCCACCAACCCAACTTTGTCCACCCCACCCTTGTCCAACTTCCACTAGAGCATACTGAGGAATGAAATTGTCCCATCCACCAATAGTGCTACCCGATTGTTCATATGGAGTTGATTGTGGTGCACATTGAGTTGACGGTTGTGCACATGAAACAGACTCTTGAGAATAAAGGTCCCAATCATCATTTCGATACCCTTGATATGTATCTACTCGTTCTATCCCACTAGGCACATAACAGTCTTCCCCGACATAACCATGGACACCACTGTACCGCTCTATGGGGCGATAATCAACGTCGGGGAGCCCCTCGGGGAAGAGCTCTATCGGTGTTGTATTCTTTGTTTTCCTTTTCCCTTTTGCATTTTTAACTGGTGGATTTTCTCTCACAGCGTTCCAATTTCTTCGACGGGTTGAACGTCCAAGACGATCCATTACCTAAAAAAATATAAAGTAAAATCAGTATATAAATATAACACGTTCTGCAGAAGAGGAAAGAATTGCCAGTTATGGCAATTCCTCGCGTTCTGCGAGGGCATGACACTCGCGTTCTGCGAGTAGCATGACACTCGCGTTCTGCGCGTAGCATGACACTCGCGTTCTGCGAGTAGCATGACACTCGCGTTCTGCGAGTAGCATGACTCTCGCGTTCTGCGAGGGGTGTAGCGTTCTGCGTGAATTTGCACTATCATGAGTTTCCGACAACAATTTCCGGCGAAAATTCAATATTTTAGCTAAAATACCTATCAATTTAAGTAAATTATCAAATAAACATCAAAACCCTAAATAAAATCAACAACCCTAATCAAAAACCCTATATGGAGATTATACAACCATTCATGAACCATAATTCAAAATCAACATCCACTCATCAACCATAATTCAAAATCATCATCTTTCATCCATTATACAACCATTTCTAAAACAACATTCAATATCAAAACATCATATAATATGCAATTTCCTATACTAACAACATATATTCATCTAGAAATAACATTAGAAAACATAAAAATATAAGAAACATACCTTATATGGAGATTTGTAGTGAAAAAAGGAAGAAGAAGTAGTTTGACGCACCCTCGCGTTCTGCGAGGTGACGCTCCCTCGCGTTACGCGAGGAAACTCCGGGGCGTATTTAGCGAGGGCCTAATTTTAGAGGGCTGATGTATTAAATTAGAGCTGCTTAAGTAGTTGCTTTGCTACCATAAAACATTTAATTTGGGAAATTTGTGTAGCCGACTTTTGCCTGCAATGACCTCTGTCCGAATATCTGCAATAAAATAATAAAATATACAGGCATACCCCAATTTGTGTGTCACTACTACTACTCACAGTGGCTGGTGGCACTCTTTCTCATCCTTTCAACACAGCCCACATTTCTTCTTCCTTTCCCAAAAATCCAATCCTTCTTTTCATAGATTCCACCTTTTTCCATGTACAAAGATCCAGTTTAGGGTTTCTGATAATGCTGCATTGAGGCTACTCTCTTTTTTCCTGCTGTGTATTGAGTGTTTTCTACCCACATTCAACAATGGAGCTTACTACCAACCGAATCTTGGTGTTCCTCATCGCTCTTCTCCTCTTCTCTACTGGGTTTTCATCGGTTTCTGCTTCCACTCGACCTTTCAGTAAGTTTCCTGAAGCTTCTAGAACCTCTCCTCATTTGAGCTTCCTTCTGACATGTGGGTTTCTTGTTTTGCTTTTGCAGAAATTGTTAATGGAATGATCTCAAATGCTGCTAATAAGCTGATGAAATGGGCTTGGTCTCTCAAAACCACCACTAAAACTGGTACAGATCTCCTCTCCTCTCTTCACTGTCACTTTCTTTTGCTGTGTTGATGATGAAATTTGGGGATGATGAGATCTCGTTGATGCAGCGATTTCTGGCCGTCCGATGATGAAGTTTGAGAGTGGTTACACGGTTGAGACTGTGTTTGATGGAAGCAAGCTTGGGATTGAGCCTTACTCTGTGGAGGTTTTGCCTAGTGACGAGCTTCTGATTTTGGACTCTGCTAATAGTAATCTATACAGGATCTCTTCTTCCCTATCTCAATGTAAGTTGGTTTTGATTTTGATCCATTTTTTGTTGTCTGAATAGAATTTTAGTGCTGTGTGATTTTGCTGAAGATACGTATTATGAACAAATTAAAAATTCAATAGTACAGTGACGTTTCTGATCAATTTTAGGTTCTGTACTCGTACAGTCAAATTTTCTTGATTTGTCCTCTCTTTGTTGTTGTTGGAGCATGCAATTCAGTGATTCTACCTAACCCTCTTGTTAGGCTTATGGTATCTGGATAGAATTTGATTTTTGTTTCTAGGGCCTATCAGATGTATATTGGAATTATGTTTCAGCGACCCTAAAATATTGAGGTTCAGTTCTTTGCTGAAGATTCTGATTAATATAGCGTATTTATTCCTACTTAAGATGCTTATATTCTATCTTTCTGGATAATGACATTTAGATGACCTAATCACCTAAACAAGCACTTTTTCTTGGTTTGGTCTCTCTCATTGTGATTCTTTTTATTTTATTTTGGATTGTTTAGACTTAAGAGTCTTTTATGGTTGAAATTTCTGATCAATTAGCTTGTTTATTCTGTCTTAATTCCTTGTTCAAATCATATGATATTTTGTATGTCATGTCCTTGAGAAAATGCAGATACCAGGCCTAAGCTTGTTGCTGGATCAGCTGAGGGCTACTCAGGACACGTAGATGGGAAGCTACGTGAAGCAAAGATGAATCATCCAAAAGGTTTTGCTGTTGATGACAAAGGAAACGTTTATGTGGCGGATACTATGAATATGGCTATAAGAAAAATTACTGATGCAGGTAAAATACAAATCTGCTTAGTTAGCTTAAATAATTCTAAGGATTGCTTGGTTGATTGACTCCTGAATTATTAATGTTGTGATAATTTACAACAGGTGTTACAACTATTGCTGGAGGGAAACGTACTCGTGGTGATCATGTTGACGGGCCAAGTGAAGAGGCAAAATTCTCCAATGATTTTGACATTGTTTATGTAGGAAGCAGTTGCTCCTTGCTTGTTATAGATAGGGGTAACCGAGCTATCCGGGAAATCCAGCTACACTTTGATGATTGTGCTTATCAATATGAAAGTGGTCTTCCACTCGGTAATTTTAACCGAGTCTAAAATTTACATTTCTTTGTTCCTTGCTCAAGTTGTATTGCTTTTACAAAGTACATTTCGTTCGTCTTTGCTTCTGTGTTTTTTCAGGTGTAGCTGTACTGCTTGCTGCTGGTTTCTTCGGCTACATGCTTGCCTTGCTTCAGAAACGGATCTGGTCACTCGTTTCTCCCCAGAACGTGAGTGATACTTAAACTATTATTCGACATATTATAGTGAAAATTATGACTTTTCGAGTTAAATCTAATATGGAAAAAATTGCACAAACTATCACTTGTTTAAGGATTGACTTGGGTGGATTTTGCTTCTTTCTATTCAAACTTTGTTTACTCATTTGTGGGAAATTAATAGATTATGATTTCTAGAAAAGTTTCTAGTAATAATATATTATGAATTCTAGAAATAGTTGTTAGTAATAATAGATTGTGAATTCTAGAAGAAGTTTGTAGTTATAATGGAAAATGCACAGAACTGTCACTTGTTGTATGATTGAATTTGGTACATTTTGCTTCTTTCTATTCAATTTTTTCTTTACACATTGGCTAGAATTGATGAATTCTAGAAAAACTTTGCAATAATACTGAATTCTTAATAATACCTCATGCCGTCTAATTTCAGGAGATGACAACAGAAACAAGCATGCAAACAAGTCTATATCAGAAGCCTCCAAGATCCACAAGGCCGCCATTAATTCCATCAGAGGGCGAAACAGAGAATCAAGAAGAAGGTTTCTTCGTGTCCCTTACAAAGCTGTCTGCAACTGCTTTATCATCTGCAGCTGAAGTTTTAGGAGGCGTGTTTCCATCTCTAAAACGACAACAACAACAACAACAACAACAACAACCTATAAGTTACCAAAATCATAACCCATTTCAGTACTCTCAGGAAAGCTTCCAGGTACCAATGGAAGATCAGCCGCCCTCAATAGAAACAAGAACACCAACCCCCAAAAAGACATACGCCTTCATGTCCAAAGATGCAGACATGATGCAACATCCGCTGAGACAAAGCCGTGTTTTCTGCACCAATTTGGAAGCTGAGTTCCAAAAGCAACAGCAAAATCAAAACCGTCATCAGCAGCATTTTTCTGTTCCTCAGACGTACTACGAGCAGAGGAATGATGAGACCAACATGGTTGTGTTTGGAGCAGTGCAGGAGATTGAGGGACAGGCTAGACCAGTTGTGAAGCCGACCGAGTATGCTGATTCGTTCTATGATCATTCAAATGTGCGGTATCGAACGGGTTACCGTCGCGAGTATTGATTATATATGCATATATAGATATAGTATAGAGGAGGTGAGCAGATTCTGGATGGAATTTTCAAGTGTTGGTATATGGTAGATGGAGAGTTGAGTTATGGTTTGTTAAGTGGTATAGGAATTGTTGCTGATGGGGTTATATAATACAATTCAAGTAAAGCTATGGTTAAATACTCTTATGTGAAGTTGGGGCTTGTTTGGTACCATATCTTGAATCAGGAATGGAACATCAAACTTATAGGCATAAAGTAAGGGTAAATTACATCAATGACCCCCAAACTTTCAAACGTTTTCCTTATTCATCCCTAATTTTCAACTATTATACATTCGTTCCTAAACTATTCTACTTTATACACTATCCATTCTTCCGCCCAATAAAACGTTAAATGACCGTTAATACACTTGGGATAATTACGTTTTTGCTCCCTAAAATTTCTCTCTTTCAAAAAGAGTACCAACTTTTAAAACGTTTTGATTTAGTTCACAATTTTTCATAAGTGCTTGATTAGTACTCCCCAACGTCAAAGTGGAAATTCACCCTTATATTTAAGTCTCAATTAGATAGTGGTGTAAGACACTAATCATGATAAATTAAATTTTCATACACCTAATTAATCATGATAAAAAAATTAGGTATCCATTGAAAACATGCGTTCATGCGTCTCATAATTCACTTGACGTCGGAGAGTATTAATCAAGCATTTTGATAAGTTGAGGACTAAATCAAAACGTTATAAAAGTTGGGTACCATCATTGAAAGAGAAAGAAATGTTAGAGAGAAAAAACGTAATTATCCAAAGTTTATTAACGGACATTAGGATAGTTTATAAAAACGAATATATAGAATACTTGAAAATTTAGGGACGAATAAGAAAAGCGTTTGGAAGTTTACATTTAGAAAATTTTCAAGGTCGTAACATGAAATTAGTTTATGTTTAACCGGTTAAAACAGTAGTTAATCCAGTCAAAGTAAAAGTAAAGTATTTTTTTGCTTGTATCATACGAGTAGTAGTAGTTTGGTTATCTGTATAACACATGATTGCTATGCTCGATCTTGTCCATACTTTCACGTTACTTTGTCAGCAAATCAACGAAGATATACAATAATACACACGGATGCTTTTTTTTAACGTATTTGTTGATTGGCATGATGGCTATACTCAACTCAAGTCTCAAAAAAATTATCCCAAACTGCATTTTTATTTATTTATTTGGAAACGATATGTTTTTGGTTTTTGATAAACGTTCATTGGTCAGAAAATTCCAAAACCCTCATTATCTTAGACACCAAAGCAAAGCAAAGCAAAGGCTTGTATATTTTCATTAATTAACAAGTACATATAAGTTGTCCACACGAAAGATTATACACAAAACCCTTCAAAAACACCTTTCAAAGAAGATGGTAAAAACCAAATGTACAAAAAATCACATATCTACATGTTATACTATAGTGGTCCATGGCGAGGCCATATCGACACTCGAACCGTCGCCCAAGAACTTACCCTTTTTAGACCAAAGCCATATCTTCGAAACCGATAAGCTCTCGTTCTTGCTCGCGACGCTTATCCTCTTACCCTCTTCGTCCGCATCAACCGAAAAACGCCCTTTTCCATTCGCACTTCTTGTAGAGGATAATGCAACTTGCAAAATTGATCCATCCACCACATATTGGTATGACCCCATTGAGTAACATCTTCTCACACCCAAACTGCTATTCACACCCAAATTGGTACTTGCACCCACACTCACATCTGTGCTTCTAAACTTGCCAAGTCTGACAGGGAACACCATTGGGCCTATATTGGGCTCAACCACCTCTCTCAGACCTACCAACTCGACGCCATTGGCGGGCCCAAGTGCGCAAAGGGCCCTCCTACAAAGCGGGCAAGTCGAGTTCGACAGAAGCCACGTGTCGATGCACTCGACATGGAAAGCATGGCTACATTGAGGAACAAGCCTAAGCTTATCTAGCTCAGAGAATTCACACAAACAAACTGCACAGTCAAATGGCTGCTTTAATCCATTGATCTCTTTGTAATTAAAAACTGGTAAAGCATCAATCAATGCTTGATCAAGCCCTGAATCATGAAGCTCAAAGAGTTGCTGCAGCTGTCTTTGGAATGTGTCAGAGTCTGACATGATTTCAGGATGGTGGATTGAATGAGAGGTTAGAAAAGAAGGCTTGTTTTTCATGATGAATCTAACTAACAAATGGAGTAGGGCACAGAAAATGAATACAATTATGAATATCACTATGAGGAATACTATTGTAATGCTAGATGGAGACATTTTTTTTCTTCTTAGAAGATGGATGGAGAAGAAACCATACCTTAAGAATCCATGGCAAGTAGAATAATGACAAAGATAAAGGAGTGATTAAAGAACAAGTTCTAAAGATAGATTGCTTGCAAGGAATCCAAGTGGGTATCAAGCAAATCAGATTAAACTTGATTAATCAAGGAAATTAAATATTGGGGAAAAAAGGGTTTCTTGTTCTTGTTCTTGAAGAGGAGAAAGGTGGGTCTAGTTTTTTTTTATGAGGCTGGAAATTAATGCCTTAAATATGCAATAAAATCTTAATTTGCTGAGTTTGTTGTCAATGTGTAAAATCAAAGTCAATGGAGTAAAATGAATAGAGAAGTGATCTGTTTTTTGTTCACCTAATTACTGCTCTCTCTAATTTTCCAGCAAGTTTGAAAAATAATCACAAATTTGGTGTACCAAGAATGCCCTAACTGATTACACCAAAGCTAAATCCACATACATTTTTACTACACACAACAACAACAATAACAATCAATCCAGTGTTTTTCCGTCGAATTTTGGGAGCCGACATTTACCGATAAGATGTGAACCAACAGGCCAAAGACACAACAGGATATAAACGAAAATAGACAGATGTCGGAACCTGTTATTTCACACCTATAGACTGACGCGTCTGCTTATCTCCTCTGCACATGCTCATACCAATAAAGTCTAGTTTAGTTCCAATTTTTCATACTATATACTTTACTTATTAAATGAGTTACTTTTATGTAAATGGAGTGTGTTTTGTGATCTGTCTCTGTCTATTCAAGATGTCGGAATCTGACAAAGTTTACATTCATTTCTGAACTGTAATGTACATGGCAACTTTCATTTATCTCCAAATTCCATATTATCCGGAAGAAAAAAAGTTGTTAAGAAGAAGCTTTCCGATATTTAATGAAACAATTTTTCGTTTACGCATATATAGAAGAAATATTTCATAAAGTATTATGCTTGTGGAAGCAAGCCCTGACATTTAATGCTAGAAAGGATTCTCACATCGGGTTTGAGTTATAAAGATTGTCCACTATATAAGTTAATGGATTACTCCTCCTATTGCCAATTGGGTTTATCTATTGGGTCTAATGCGCATATGCGCTTGTGTTGTGCGCACCCCGGTCCAGTCCGTGGTTGTCCCTATGGCCCACGAAGTTTCACGTCGGAAGATCCATCACTCTAATTTTGTGTAAACTTAATGTTTGAAAATGAACATGTGTGCACGTTGACGTTGATAGCTCGTAGAAAATTGACATATCATAACAACTCCATAATTAACGTAATTACGTAACCATTTTTTTTGCTTCTTATACTATACGTGACATACTTATATTCAACATGACATGACCCATTTGTGGGAACATTTCGCTCAATTGGGCCTATTCTAATTACTTTAGTAACCATGTTATTGGGCCTCCAAGACCGTTGATAATGACTTGGGCCTTCATTTCTGCAAACAATGGCTTTGGCCCAATCATGCAAGTACTAAATACCATGTTGGTTTCGAAAATACTTAGATCCAATAACTCTTTCGGGCAAATTTTGTGGTTTGTAACCCTAACTGATAGACTCTGTATTTTTTTAACTTACTAAC
Source organism: Oxyria digyna (assembly GCA_029168935.1). NCBI lineage: Eukaryota > Viridiplantae > Streptophyta > Magnoliopsida > Caryophyllales > Polygonaceae > Oxyria > Oxyria digyna. Next base: position 15,542,597 of record JAPVLV010000004.1, on the reverse strand, counting down.
ATTTAATGATGACAGTTTTTTTGTCATCTCTTACTCGATGATAATATTTTGTCACATTGAAACTGTCGTCAAGTATATACGTCTCCAGATATCAACGTCTCTAGATACGTCTCCAGTTAAAATCAAATTCGAGACTTAATCTAAGGATTTTCTTGAGGATCGATCATATGAGGGCAAATTTGTGTGTGCACATTTAGAAACATGTTGAGTGAAATAGTAGGGTTAGCAAATGATGAATGAATATATGGGCAGGCAAGGCAAGGGCAGGCCAGCTAATATGTACGGAGTACTAGTTAGTGAAGGTAGCTTTATACCCCGGGTGGGGTGGCGGGGTATATATATGAGTGAATGCTGTAGCAATAACATGGCACATGCATGCTCTGCTGTCTGTCTTATTAGAGATCTAAAATCTATATGTGGGAATCGAGAAAAAAGGCTCATAAATCTCTACATTCTTAAAGTAGATGTAGATGTAGATGTAATCACTTCTCAGTTCATATAACAATATACTCCACACTATTTCGCCATTCTATTAAATAGAGGGTTTATGACTGTTTGGGGAAATAAGGTTTGGTGTAAAATAATAACCGTGAACATTACTATTTTGTATATGACCTGTAAACATTACTCCGTACTACTTCCTCTGTCCTTAAATGTTAGTCTCATTTGATTCGGACATACTAGTCGATGCATATTTCGTTTAATCAATTTATATATTAGTAAATTTTTTTTGATATTATCAACATACTCAGTGAAATGATTCAAACAAGATCACTCATGACTATATTTTTTTTATTATATATTGAAAGATATAAAGAAGATTCTCTCGGATTGTAAATAGTGTCAAAAAATTTCATGGGACAAACATTATGGGACAGAGGGAATACTATTTTATATGTGATCAGTTAAGTTCACGGGAAAATTTCAAATATAAGGTTAATTGTGAACCTTATATGTGAATTAGTACTATAAGTTCAAATATATAAGGTAGTAATATTCACAGCACCGTAAACTCTTGTGATTAACATGTAATTTATACTATAGTTTGACCATATTAGTCAGACTCTTTCTACATTTAAAATGAGAAATTGTCGAAGCACAAAACGGTAGACTCCTCCTATCATCAATACATCTCACCGGGAAATTGAATTTGAGATCTCTAAATAAAACACTCACAAAAATCTAGTGCTAAATCGATCGCTTAGAGCAAACTAACTCGATAATTTCCTCTATTTTTAGGCTAATATCGAAGAAATTTTGAGCTTAGTTTACCATAGAAAAAATTTCAGTTCCTACCTTTTTCCCTACACAAACATTAGAGAAAAAATACTACTAAAATTAACGTACTTTTGATCTCTTGAAAATAGTATCCAAAACAAACACCAGAAGATCTGAACCCGGACAAAAAACATCACTAGCAATTAAATTCTAACAAAATGCAAACTACCACTATAAAAAATTGCTCATGATCACAAGCTAGGTACATTAACATAAGTTAAATCAAGACTATCAACTACCACGCACTACAAATTACCCATACTAGCAACCGTAGTAGTAGTAGTAGTATAAACAGCATGAAGAAGACTGAGTTGTAGCCTCAACTGCATTATATAATCCGCCGTTCGGAGTAAAAGCTCGTTGTTTCCCATCTCGGTTCCTCCCGGTATCAAGCTCTGCAACTTCTTCACCTTCTTCTCCACCAAAAACGACGTCGTTTTGTTATGCGCTCTTCTTCTCTTCGGAGATCGTCTCTTCTTTGTTGTAGTAGTAGTAATGCTACTGCAATCTGAATGCATTTTTTGGTATGAGATGGGAGAAGAAAGAAAAGATCGAGAGGGGGTTTAAATGGGAGAGAAATGAGTCAAGTTGCGTGGTGTGGTGTGATGGGCATATGGGATGTTGTGTTAAGTGTCAATTAAGTGTGAACTGGCCATTTATCTCTATTATTACGTGCCTTTTTAATTCTGCCACGTTCTGAGTTTTAACATTTGATCATGAATGATATTCTCATAAGAAACAAGACACATAAAAGCATAAAAATTCCATATTAAGTGATGTAGGAAAGTCGGCGACGTGTATCGAAAAAGAAGTCGCTCATCAGAAAGATTCGGTAGGATTTGTGCAAGTTTGACGTCTGATGTCATAGTGACAATTATTATACATTTTCGGATAGAAAATCAGATTGATTTTCGCATTCGGTTCATTTCAAGCCCAAGCCCCCAACAAGATTTGAACATTTTTTGTTCTATTTTTGTTTTGGATTCGCATTAGGGCTTATTTTTTGTATTTAAACACTTTTGGGATGTAGACATTATAGTTATCTTATGATTCCTAATCAAATTCGAGAGTTTTCTCTTTCCGGTGGATTCTAGAGTCTTAGTTAGTGGATTTGTCGCTGACAAATTTGTGTTTCGACTGCTTCATTAAGTTATTAAATTCATATGTTATTAGGATATAGGTCAGAAAACCAAATATTACGTCCCTTTTATGATCTTTTTATTAGAGAGAGGTTCTGGTCGAAGTAAAATTACGGTGTGAAGCATTCACGTTTACAAACAACACGTTAATACTCAGGGCGATTATGGCAATTAACTTCATGTTCACAAAAAACAAAAAATTCACCGAAATTACAAAAACGTCACCGCGTGAATTCGCTTCTAAAATTTCAACTTCTAGTCTCATCCCTCCATTCCCTATATGATCATGATTTAGTTTTCCACTTCCTCCTTTGAGTTATTCTCATAAAAACCTATGTTTATATTTTGTTTGGTTACTTTGATATACGAAACGCCTATATGCACGCGACTTTTTCTCTATATACACGCAATTTAGTGCGCAGATGTTATGCGCATAAGTTAGTGCGCAGTTTTCTTGCGCACAAGGGTATTTTCGGGATAAATGTGAAAATTCTGACGATTTCTGTCAAATGTGTGCGCAGTAACAAAGCGCACATAATATCTAATGCGCAAAAGTTCAGCGCACAACGTTTCGGATTCCCGAACGTGTGCGCTGAACTTGTGCGCACATATTAGTGCGCAGAAGAACTGCGCACAGGGTTTATTAAACCCTGCGCGCAGCAGCTTCTTCTTCTTCCTCCTTCTTTCTTTATTTTCTACTGTAGCTCGACGGCGCCGTTACGATTTCTTCCATTTCCGAGCGTTTCCCTCGTCTAAACACAATTTCGTCAATGGATTCTGAACCCCCTCATTCTTCCGGTCCCGACCACACCACTTTCGTCCCAATCCCAACACCTCCGGCGACTTCCGTCCCAACGGAGCCACCTCCGGCGACCTTGTCCGACGATGAAGCGTTGGTGGATGGAGGTGGCCGGCGGTATGCGACTCGAGCCGCGTTGGCAGCGGCAAACGCTCCTCCGGCGACTATTCCGGCGACTATTCCGGCGACTCGGGTTCCGGAGACACCGCATGATCTTTATTCGGTATAAAATTTCTAAACCCGCTTTTTTCAAATATTTATCGTATTTAATTTTGGAAATTTATTCGTAATTTATTTTTGTAATAATTACGATTCAATTTAAGTTTATGAATTAAATATTAGAATTCGTATCTTAATTGTAATTTAATCGTAATTTTTCATAATTACGTTTAAATTTCAGTTTTTTATGAATTAAATTAAATATTAGAATTCGTATTAATTGTAATTTAATCGTAATTTTTCATAATTACGAATAAATTTCAGTTTTGTATGAATTAAATATTAAAATTCTTATTAATCGTATTTTTTTATAATTACGATTAAGTTTCAGATTATTATGCATTAATCGAATGCCTAATCGAATTATTATGAATTCGTATTAATTGTAATTTTTTAGTAATAGTAGTGATTATTATTTCGTATTAGTTGAGATGTTTATTTTTTAGTAATTATGAATTAAATATTAGAAACTTAACAGTCATAAATAGTTATGACTTAATTGTTAAATTTCTAACAATTTCTATTAAAAAATGTAAAGACTCGAATTTGATTACGAAGTTGCAAATTATTTCCGAATATTTTAGTATGAATTAGTCATACTAAAAATGTAAAAACATGTAGACTATACAAGCCGTCATGGATCAGACGGGCAACACGATGCCCGCACCAGTAGCGGAACGGCTTCCACGTCGACATGATGTGGCAGCCGGTGTGCGATTATCGTTCGAGGCCCTGGAACGATTTTTCGGCACCGGATCACCTGAGCGCCGTGAGCCAGGGAATGAGTACGAGGAGGCACAGCTGCAGCAGCAGGAGATAGATGGTTCGCACATGGAGATGGATGGACAGAGAGCAGATTTCCATGACGACTTAGATTATCCTGGTCGATATGTTACTGCGTTCGACCCTATCGAGCCCACACGAGTACAGGCGCAGGTGACCACGGATGACTATGATATCCAGGACGCACCTCTGTTTCAGGATTTACCTGCAGTGACAGATGCAGAAACGTCGACATCATCTCCTCCTACGGTTGCATCTGCAGAGCCAGTCGCATCTTCAGAGCCAGTGTCGGGAGATTTAGACGACGATGACCATGCCCCACAGACATATTTTCCTTGGCTCGGGGAGTCGATGCAGGACATTTGTCGTCCACGTGCGCCTCACCTATTGTGTTCTTATGAGACGCATATAGCGAGATGGATATGGTCGCGTGGTCCTCTTCCAGGGCCCGCTCCCGATGTACCATTGGTGCCCCCGGTGCAGGTTAGGAAGCGTGCCCGTGCGGGGGAAGCTGTAGGCCGAGGCAGAGGCCGAGGTGGTGGGAGAGGGAGAGGGAGAGGTAGAGGGAGAGGGAGAGGGAGAGGTCAGGAGGGTATTGAGCAAGTTGGTGGTGAGGGTGTTGCTGCTGAGGGAGTCGCTGAGGGGGCTGCAGTTGAGGAGGTTGTTGGTGAGGAGGTTGCGGCTCCAGTTAGAGGTGGTCGTCGTCCCAGGCAGAGACGACGAGTAGGAGATATTCAGGCAGAGGATGAGCCAGAGGATGGGGACGGGGATGAGGCCGAGGCTGAGGCGGCTCCGTTAGATCCGGTATGTTCAATAACATTGATCTGAATGCTTATAATAAGTTATACGTTTCTTATTTACTAACCGGACGCAAATTTTTTTCTGTACTTATTTAGGCTAGGAAGCTCCTGAGGGTGATGTACAGATCTGCACAGGTTCATGATTATGAGCATCATATTTCAGCTGAGGAGGGTACATGGTTCAGGCTTGCTGAGCGTTCTGGGCTGACAGAGCTGCGCCGAGTGGGCATAGCGTCTCAGATCGATGCTGCATTGATTTCTGCTTTTGTGGAGAGGTGGCATCCAGAGACCAACACTTTCCACATGCCATTTGCTGAGATGACCATCTGCCTACATGACGTGATGCAGATCCTCAGAGTCCGTATACATGGTCGTAGCTGCAATTCACCTATGACAGATGACCAGATCTATGCGGCGCTTGCGGACGCTATGGGTCAGGAGGCTGATGACATGAAGGCATGTTATAGCTCAGGTGGCATTCATTTCGGTGCCCTCAATGCTCGGTTGGAAGTTTTGTTTGATGCGCCAGTCAGGAATGAGAGTCACATTGCCACTCTGTATCTCCTTTTGCTTCTGGGCTCGACTGTCTTGGTGGACAGGTCGACAAAGGGTGTCAAGGTCCAGTACGCGGCGCTTGTTCTCAACCATGATCGTACAGGGGACATCAGGACCGATAAGGCGTTTTTGCGTTTTCGCGTATTTTCGATCAACTTTTTGTGAAGGGGAGACCTTATACACTCTTTATATGCCTAATAACACTATTTTGTATAAGCTTTTCAAACATAATCCACATCGATGTGCTAGACCCTTCATATCGCAACTATTTCGAAGAATGAAGAGTATAGTGCGCAGTGGTAGAACGCACAGAAATTTCAGCCATGCGCTAAGGTAAAGCGCACCTATTCTGTAACTTTTTGAATCTGTAACTTTTAGTGCGCAGGTGTAACGCGCACAGAAAATTACCGTTAAAAATTTGTGCGCAGCTACATAGCGCACTTTTAGTTACCGTTATTTTGAATCGGTAACTCCTTGTGCGCAGAAGCAAGGCGCACCGTATACATAAATTCCTATAAAACCAACGGTTTGAAGGTGGTGATTTCTTCATCCATCTCAACTAGTTCATCCATCTCAACTTGAGCAAAAATCGAAGTTTCCCTACTAACCGGTAAATTTTTCTTTTGTTCATTTTTGTACATGCTTTGTTTTTTGTATATGCTTTCATGTTTATAACTAAAGTTTTATTATTTACTTATTTCGAAGAACATAACTACGAATATGGCATCATCATCATCCCCAAGACGTGTGAAGCCTGACCCTCCACAGATAATGTGTACTGGTACAAAAAGGTGTCGCCAAATGTGTAATGTTTACGTTAACAATGACGAAGACATGCCTGACCAGTATGGACGAAGGCATTATGCATGCAATTGTTTCTTCGGAATCAGGTTTATTGATCCAGAGCATACCCCTACTGCTTTACGTGCTATCACGAAATTAATCATCAAGAAAAAGAAGAGTGACAATAGAGTGAAGGTCCTGATGGAAAGGTTTAAGATTAAAGAAAAAGAATTGCGGTTGATGGTTTGTAGTATCGTCTATGCTTCCGACTGCTCTTCCTCTTCTGCCGACGACGCCTAAATCGTAGACATCTAATGTTATGAGCATTGTGTACTTTCATTACGTACTTTCATTATGTACTTTCATTATGTATTCAAGGAAAAAGAAGAGTGACAATAGAGTGCAGTTTTTGCCGACAAGACTTGCTTTTTATTCAAGGAAATAAATTAAGAAATCCAATATGCATGGTGTACTATTGCACTGTCACTCTATTAATCGAGAAACTCAGAAGCTCTTCATGTTCACTCGAGCTTTGAGGTTAGAGTTTTCTACCTCTTTCTTTCATCTCATCGACTCCTATTTTCTCATATTACTTAGTCATACTTGCCTTTTTTTACTTTACTGAAATATGTGTTCCATTGCCTTTTTTACTTTACTAAAATAACAATGCAATCTGATCCATTCATTGTTATATAAAGCACAATTACACTACTACCAAAATAACAAATACGAAACATTAAAAACCAAGGCATTACAAACTAAGAAATTCCAATGCGTCTTCTAATTATTACATGACAATCTCACTCAGTCAGATATGTGAACGGGTTCGGTCCCTCCTTTATACATGAATGGATCTGGTGCCCGGCCATTTGAAATGCGGTACTCTCGATACATCCTCAAATTGTCCCCAAATGTTTCTTCCCACCATTGAATGTTTGGATCTACGTGTTTCTTCCACGAACCGGGAGTATGCGGTAGTGGTGAACCAACCATCAACGCCACCTATATAAACACAATCGACTTAAGACATTAAACAAAAAACTATGATTACACAAGTATCAAGTACAATTGTCTACTTTACCGGTATGAAGTGGTCACGGTTGCCTACGTGTGCCATGCCGAAAATCTGTCGTGGAGGATCAGCGTTTTCTGTTCTACACCTTAGCGGTAAGCAAAAGGTCGGAGCATCCCAACACAATAACACGAGACCAACTTGGTATAGGGTGGCAAACACTAAGCCCATCAGTGGAAAGTGCAACCAGTACAGTTCTGAACAAGGGCTTCTGCAATGGTTAACTTGGAGAATAAGATCCTCCCAAGTACCCGGACTAGGACGACGACGAATAGGCTCGTACAATTCTCGGTTCTGAAGCAGCTCCGTTACCAGCTCACGCCGAATGTTTCCGTACTCTTGTTCTTTTCTTCCCAGAAGTAAGGCCATCGACCTATAACCACAATGTCCGTCAGAACGTACCTGTCTAACATCTGTGATGTATGGAAGCCAAAAATCATCCAAATTGTCAATGCCGAAGTCAACCCCCCTATGAATGAGAGGAACACCAAGTTCTTCAGGGCACTGATCGAAGTCAGTGTAGTTTGATCCTTCAGGCTGTGATAGGTCGGGCATGGGTTGAGAATGCAACTCCTCGGCCTCAATGACCACGGGAAGTGATGTCGTTGTTTGCTCTCTAGGACGACCTGGTCGTTTTGCTCCTGTATTGTTTGCCTTCTTCTTTCCTTTTGATTTCTGCTTTGCCTCCTCCTTCTCATACTTCTTCAGCTCTTCTTGTTTGTGCTCAAAATAACTCTTCTCTCTCGATTCCTCCTTGTCATTTTCACTGTCATCCTCCTCCTTTTTAGGACGACCTGGCCGTCTTGCTCCTGTACTCTTCTTTCCTTTTGATTTCTGCTTTGCCTCCTCCATCTCATACTGCTCCATATCTTCTTGTTTTATGTCATCCTCCTTGTCATTTTCACTGTCAACCTCCTCCTTATCCTTGTTCTTTGCACCCTTTGGCCTGCCTTTTCTTCTCACATTTGTCGGTTCTTTCAAGGTAGTTAGTTCAGGATGCTCCAAGTCCTGATACAACTCACCTAGCTGGTATGCCGTGCTTTTCTTCAAGGTTCCAAGTTCCAACTTGGTGAACATTTCATGGAGTCGCAACTCTATAATGTTCATTCGGACCTTCAGATTTGGGTCGTCTTCTGTTTCAGGAGTGTCATCCCAATGCAAATCCCTCCAGAACGGGTGAATGTCATCCTCAATCAGGGGTGTGTTTGAAATGATAGCGTGTGCAATTTGATGGACGCACGGCAACCCAAGACAGTTCCTCACCCAATGGTCGGTGCATTGTTCAGGAAATTTCCCCGTCAACATGATCTCATAAGTAGCCAACAAATGATCAAAACACCTGTCTGACACTTTGTAGAATAGTCGGGAAAAAATAGCCCTTCCAAGCGGATGCATGTTTGGATCATCAAAATCAGTTGGTCGTTTGGAGAGAGACATGTTCATGCTCGCCCTAATTGAATCAATCTGAAGGAGTACTGAATGATGGATCCGTACGATCACTCTGTTAAAGCCCCCTCTGCTGGAACCAATAATATCTTTCAAAACCTTGTGCATCCCTTCAACTCTAAAAAACAGTTAAGTTGGTAAGTTAAGAAAGTACGCCGTTATGATATAATCGTCTTTAACTAAAAAATATCAATATTTACCTGTTTGAAGTCCTCGTAAGGAAATGAAGCTTATGATCTGTCCAAGCCCTCACTATACTTGTCTTGTGAGGATTAAGCCATGTTCTCTCGACGTATCCCACAAGGCCGCTCTTCCAAGATCTCTTCAACTGTTCGAGCCGCAGTTCATAGGTCTCTTCAGTAGCTGAGCAAAATAGTCCCCAACATTGTCCTGCAAAGGCTTCCACTTTAATTTGTCTCTTTAGGATGGTCGAAGCATGTGCCTCAATGTTGTGTTTGATATGCACCCAACACAACAGATGTTGAACTTCGCTCCCGAAAACAGTCTTTATCCCTTTTATCAGCGCGTCTTCGCAATCTGTCATTATAGCCGTTGGCATCACTCCCAAATCTATGAATAATGACTTCAATTGAATCATTATCCATGTGTAATGATAAATCCTTTCCGCTTTAGTGAATGCATACGCGATGTTGAACGTCTTGTGTGTACTGGTGAATCCAACGATCTCTACGAGCGGCATTTCATATCTATTGAAACATTAAAATATATCACTACAGAACATATATCATTATCCGAACTAAATATCGACCAAGGTATTGTAGAGACTTACTTGTTTGTCTTGTACGTCGCATCGATAATTACCACGTACGGGTACTTCTTCAACAAACGCAACGACTCTTGGTTAGCAAAGAATAATATTGCAACCTCTCCGTTTGTCGTGTCTCTATGTGGGTGAACTACGTAGTCGTGGTCTCGCAAAAACTTAAGCGACCACTGTGTCACGTTTAGCTCTCCGCGATCTTCGTAATTCACCTTCTGCAAAAAGTTTGCAACTTGTCTCCTTGAAGTAACATTACCAGGGTACTTCTCCCTCAATTTAGAGATAATTTCTTTTGGCGTCTTGCGTCCAGTTCCATCTCCCCACCGCCTAGCACAAAGCTCTTGCTCCTCCGTCATTCGACCCATGAATGCATTCCCATGAAAACTAGCAAGTAGCACATGGTTATGCCGACCTTCTATCACACCTAAAATCCATTTTTCTCCTGCGACCCCGGGAATGTTTTTCTTTCGCACTGCCAGTAGCTGAAATCTACACTCACACTTCTTCGACTTCGACTTTCTAAGCCTAGGAACAGCCAACTCTGGATTCTCTTTGTTCACCTTTGGCCTCCCAGATCTTGGTTTTCCAAATCTATCGCACACAATACTTATTTGGTACGGACTTGAATTACGCGTTACCAAAGCTATCACTAACTCCTTTCCTCTATCTCTCGCCCACTCGTACAATTCTTGCGGAGTATCCCAATATTGTGCGGTTCTAAAATAATCCGAATAATCTTTCCCCTATACGTAATTGTAGAGCGACAATTACACTACTACCAAAATAACAAGGCAAAATACGAATCATTACTTTAAACTAATTAGGATATCATATGAAACTAATTAGGCTATCATATGAAACTAATTAGGCTATCATATGAAACTAATTAGGCTAGCATATGAAACTAATTATTCTAGCATATGAAACTAATTATTCTAGCATATGAAACTAATTTGAAACTAATTACGCTACCATATGTTTCAAATTATAACATATTATACTAACCACAAATTCACCACTCGGATCCCAGTCGCCGAACTCTTCGTCTTCTAAGAAACCATCCAACCATTCGTCGTCGTTCGGGTCGTCTTCCTCTTCTTGTGATCCGCTATCCCAATCGTGTTCTTCATCACTATCTTCACAACTTTGATTAATCAACTCTAACATACGAGAGTTTTGATTACGACGATACATTTTGAATGAATTTGTTGGAAAACGAAGAGGTGTTGAATGAATTTGTTGGAAACGAAGAGATTGTGGCTTTATATAGGCACATTTATGACCGTTGTGGTCCAAATGAAACTGTAAAGACCCGTGCGCTAACCATCCGCGCACACACCCAAACCCTAAAGCACCTGTGCGCAGAACCTCAGCGCACAGTTTTACATTTAACGGCTACTTTTTTCAAAAATTTCAACGGCTACTATGTCTGAAGAGTGCGCAGAAACACGGCGCACAGATTCTCAACCTGTGCGCAGTAGTTAGGCGCACAAGGTGTTACAGACTCTGAAAATTTACGAAAAGTACCCGTAATACCCCGTAAAACATGTATGCGCATAAGAACTGCGCACAGATGCGTGCGCATAAGATGAGCGCACAGAATCGCGTGCATATATGCATCGATTCGCGTGCATATAGCCATTGCCTTGATATATAGTTTTGTTTGAGGGATAATGATAAGAAAAGGAATTGATAACATGCAAAGTATTAGTGGTGAAGAAATGGTAGAGGCTGGTTTGGCGCTGGGCTTGGTTGTACAAAAAACTACGCACGTGTATGACAACACTCTATACCATGCGTATTGCTTAATAACGCAGCAAGAATAAGAATTTGGCTGCGTTATCTTCTCCCACACATATATTTACAGGATTCTTATATACCGCCCGGCACTTTATTCAAACAACGCCGGGTCACTCGCGTTCTGCGAGGACACGTACACTCGCGTTCTGCGAGATTAGCAAAAAATTAGGTTAATTACATGCATGCTAATCTCGCGTTCTGCGAGTGCACGTGTCCTCGCAGAACGCGAGTGTACGTGTCCTCGCAGAACGCGAGCTTAGCATGTCAGATTGACGTTGTTGTGCGCCATTACTACATGTCTTGTCCCCACCTAACTATAATAACTACCCCCTTATTTTAAGTATTCCGTAACACCTATTAACCCTACCCTAACACCTCTTTTTATCATCTTTCACCTCTTTCACCCTCCATTAAAACCCATTTTCAAAACCTTAAAACTTCAAAACACTCTAAAAACACCTAAAATAATGGAAGATGAAGAGGAATTCAACAAAGGAGGGAATGAAGATGGTGGTTCATCAAGTTACCATTCAAATGAGGTAATGTTCTTACTTATTTTTTGAAATTTAATTTGTTTTGCACCATTAAGAGCTAAAATGAACTTATTATGTTGTATTTCATGTTAAATCTAGTAGTAGTGGTAAGTGTTGAAGAGATGACTTTTGCATATAATGTCAAAAACTTAGATGTGTTCATGTTTTTAGGGTTTTTATGGTTTTGAATGTAGGAACTCATGTTATGTTAAATTATCCCGTTCAATAACTAGTTTCAGGAAATAGCAACTTCTCGCGTTCTGCGAGAGGAAGCCACTCGCAGAACGCGAGAAGGGCCTTCCTCGCAGAACGCGAGAATTTGCACATTACAGAGTATTAACAGAAGCACTGTGTATAGGTGAATTTTTCTTTGTTCACTGGATTGAATGCAATCCAGTTGAATGACTACACCTACCCCTCGCGGAATACGGTGCCCGTTTCGCCACCGTCATTTGATTTAGGGATTGACGACTTTGGATATTATCATCAACCATCTTTATATGAACAACATGTGCCATCTACATTTGAATTGCCTGTGCCATCTACTTATGAGTTGCCCGTGCCATCTACTTATGAATTGCCATGTACATATGAGGTGCCATCAAGCTATGATGCGTTTGATTCACAATTTGCTAACCCACCAACAAACGTAGGAGAGGAGATGTGTTTTCTTCCCTCTTTACGCACTGCACCAAAGTTTGATAGTCCCGTATGTGAGGAAGAGGTTGTTTCTAGGGATTATTCGGAATATTTCACTACGGAGCAAGTGTTTGCCTCTAAGGAGATTGGTCATTTGTGGGCTTTGAATGTTGCAAAGCAACACAAGTTTATGATCTCTATTGGAAGGACTGTACCAGCTAAACTGGGGCAAAGTGGTAAGATTCAAATCATTTGTGAGAAAGGGGGAAGCCATAGGCCTAAAGGTGTCGGTGTTAGATCAAACATAAAGAGCAAGAAAACGGGGTGTAAATTTCAGTTGAAGGTCATGGAGAACCGGGTTGAAGAGAATTGGAGATTAGTGGTTGTTTGTGGTTTGCACAACCATCCTATTGGAGATAGTTTGGTCGGGAATGCATTTGCCGGGAGGCCAACCCCGGATCAAAAGAAAAAGGTTCGTGAGATGGTACTTTCACATTGTTCTCCAAATCAGATTTACACTGAGATAAACAAGGATCCCGGAAGTTGCACAAAGAAGAACCAAGTGTACAATTTGGTAAGACATATAAGGGAAGAGGAAATGGAAGGTAGAACCGTGGTTCAAGAATTCTTTCACCAATGCAAAGAGAGCAACTACTTCATGGAGTATAGGCCAAGTGCAACGAATCCTTCGATAGTAGGCGACTTGTTCTTTGCTAGCCCCGAATCAATGAAACTCTTAAAGGCGTTTCCATATGTCCTTTTGATGGACTCGACTTATAGCACGAACAGGTAAGTATTTATCATTCTGTTTTTATGTTGTATTTATCTTACTGTATTTTGGTTCCAGGTACAATGTTCCCTTCCTGGAGATAGTCGGTTTGACTTCTACATGGAAGAATTTTGTTGTGTGCGGGGTATGGTTAGAGGCTGAGAGCGAGGATAGTTATTTATGGGCGTTGCAGCAGCTGCAGACGATGTATTTGAGAATAGGAGCATCGCCTACTTGCTTCGTCACTGACCGTGAGATGGCTCTTATGAATGCAACAGACAAGTTATGGCCAAATGCAAAGTTTCTCTTATGTAGGCGACATGTAAGGAAGAACATAGAGGCGAGAGCCAAGATAGCTATGGGCACACAAGCATTGGGGGTTAATATTTCAAATGATTATTATAACGTGTTCGAACAAACCACTGAAGAAGATTACAAGAGTACTTTGAAGAAACTTGAGGACGAATGGCGAGCTTATCCAACCGTATTGAAGTACGTGAGAACGAATTGGCTAAACCGTTACAAAGAAAGACTTGTTTTAGCATGGACGGATAATGTCTTCACTCTCGGGAATAACACAACAAACAGGTATGTTCTGTTATTTATGTCTACCTTCTACATATGATAAAAAGAGCTTCTGTAATGCACACCTCGCAGAACGCGAGGGCATACCATGTGTTTACTCCTTGGTGGCGAAACGCTGAAAGAGATGCTTTTTCTTTGCACGATCTTGTGTCACATCGATGTGCCGCCTTTGAAATGTAATGTTGAAGTTATGTTTTATTCGCTGAATTTGTAATGTAATGTTGAACTGGAGATGGTTTTTTAAATTCTTAAACTGGAACTAATGTCATGGACATTTTCCAGAAAATGTCATTCCTCGCGTTCTGCGAGGATGGTGTCACTCGCAGAACGCGAGTAACACCAACCGTGCCACAGACCGTGCATATCAACTGAGAGCACCCTGTTTCCTATAGGGCAGACTCGCGTTCTGCGAGTGGTGTACACCTCGCGTTCTGCGAGGTTATGCAAAAAACGAACAGAATTGAAGCAACACCAACATATCCCTAAACATAATCCAACAAAATTATCCAATCAACAAAACACCTAAGAAAGCAATCCAAAACACAATCCAAAACACAAAACGAAAGGCTACTCGTCTTCTCGTGGTCGGAAGGGAGCGAGATTTGACATACTTAGTAGCATTTGGGCGTGATATGAATCAAAATCCTCTGGAGTGGCAAACCGATACCGGTCCATGTCATTGTACACCCGGCCAATCACCTATACGCAAGTAAACATTCATTCTATGTTAATATTCGAGAAAAACAAAGACTAGAAACGCAAGATAAACCAAAACAATTAATATTACCTGTCTCTCAGTCATCATCCCAGGGATTGCAGGACGGATATACCTATGGGTCCTCTTGATGTACCAATCCATGTAATCATGGGAGCATTCATGTGGTGCATAGGCAACTGGCCCCATATCATCGAGAGACAAAGAGTGAACATCTCTTGACTCCCAAAGCCATTGGTTGGCGTCATAAAAAACACTATAACACCTAATGTTTTTCAACCTATGAGCTTTGAGCGGTTCGATGACTGGCCTAGGAATACGCTGCACTCTCCCAAATTGTCTGGGACACCTATCAGGCATGTGTGGTTCGGTGATGTCACAGCAAGATAGCACCCCGTGAAATAGAGCGGGAGCAAGCTCAGGATCGGTGAAGTCTTGTGCTCCATACGGGTTCCAACATACCTAACAAAATGACAGAAAAACGCATGGTGAAGTCTGTAAAACACCAGAAACTGCAGAAACTATGACAAAATGCAGGAACTTGCATTTTCTCGCGTTCTGCGAGTGTGCACAAACTCGCGTTCTGCGAGGATGCACAAACTCGCGTTCTGCGAGAAAATGCAAGTTACACCTAATGACTGATGCGTACTCAAAAAATGCAGAAATCCCAGAAAATGCAGAAACTTACCATCTCCGGCATAAGAATATCGAGCGCTCCCCTATAGTCCCTTCCGACTTGCCCCTTCTTCAGCTTTACATTCTTAGGCATCCACCGGTATGCCCATGGTTGCTCCGCTCTCCACCGAGGACGTTCAGTAGGTCGGAAGTGTGGGAAGTAGTTGTAGATCCATGCCTAAGAAATACAAAGTACGTTAAATATGAAAATATATATAAGTATGTAAATTAAACGCTTAGAAAGTATAATACCTGCAACAAGGTGTAACAGAAAGACATCTGCGCACAACCCTGTCGTGTGCATACCCCCAGCTGCCTATACAGATGGGCCAAAGCAGCTGAACCCCACGATATGCCCGTAGCATGGGCATAGGTTTCCAAAAAAGGCCCATATCTAAGCCGAATCAAGTTCTGTGACTTGTCCGGAAATAAGAGCGAGGAAGCAGTATACAACACCCATCCTAAACCCTTTCGCTCTGGACCTAGGTTTTCACAATGCCTTCTAAACCAATCAGCTTTCACCCTCCCAGAATCTAAAGTGTGCGGATCTACTCCAAAAATTTCCGCCCCCTTCCTACCATAGTATTTTATAATCTCATCATGACTAAACTTGGCACCCAGTTTCTTACAAGTAGTCATTGCTTTCCCTTCTATAGGTAGGCCTAAAATCATATGTACATCCAGAAGGCCAATAGTGATCTCACCACAAGGGAGGTGGAATGAGTTAGTCTCCGGTTGCCATCGTTCGATGAACGCTTCAATCAACGGATAGTCGATTGCTTCGTACATCATGTCAGGTAGATCTGACAATCCAACAGCACCGGGAATCTCTGACCAGTCATCGTTGTCCAATGGCCAATCACTGCTTTGCTTTGTCCGTTGTTGTGGCTTCATCGGACCTTTCAACTGCAGAAAAATACAAAATTACACACTGCAGGCCAAATTTACAAAAAATACAGTTTCTGCAGAATTATCAGCTTCTGCAGAAACCAAGCATTTTCTCGCGTTCTGCGAAGAGTAACACCCTCGCGTTCTGCGAGTATGCCACTCCTCGCGTTCTGCGAGAAAATGCACAGAAATTGCATTTTCTGTGCATTCTGCAGAATTTCTGTTAATGTATTAAAAATGCAGAAAATCAATAAATTAGTAAATTAGCTCCCCTTTCTGGATGTGGAACGCCACATGTGCTTCAAATCCCTTAAGCAACTCGGGATCTTCTGGACCGCCAGGTGTGGCATGAGTGAGCTCAGGATCATACTTTGGCTCATTCTTCTTGGACTTCCTCTTTCTTGTTGGTTTCTGGACCAATTCTTCTTCTTCTTCTTCTTCTTCATCATCATCATCACCTTCTTCTTCGTGTTCTTCCTCAACACCTTCATCCTGGTACTCTTGTTCCATCGGTTCTGGTTGAGGATTGTAAGAAGAAGAACAAGCTTGTCCACTTCCTTGACCCATGTCTTCAGGAACACTTCCCTCACCAAATGCACCTCCCCAACATTGTCCACCGACCCAACTTTGTCCACCCCACCCTTGTCCAACTTCCACTACAACATACTGAGGAATGAAATTGTCCCAGCTACCCGATTGTTCATATGGAGTTGATTGTGGTGCCCATTGAGTTGACGGTTGTGCACATGAAACTGACTCTTGAGAATAAAGGTCCCAATCATCATTTCGATACCCTTGATATGTATCTGCTCGTTCTATCCCACTAGGCACAGAACAGTCTTCCCCGGCATAACTATGGACACCACTGTACCGCTCTATGGGGCGATAATCAACGTCGGGGAGCCCCTCGGGGAAGAGCTCTACCGGTGTTGTATTCTTTGCTCTCCTTTTCCCTTTTGCATTTTCAACCGGTGGATTTTCTCTCACAGCGTTCCTATTTCTTCGACGGGTTGAACGTCCAGGAAGATCCATTACCTAAAAAAATGTAAAGTAGAATCAGTATATAAATATAACATTATATAAAGTAAAATCAGTATATAATAAAAATCTGCAGAAGAGGAAAGAATTTCCAGTTTTGTCAATTACTCGCGTTCTGCGAGTACCATGACACTCGCGTTCTGCGAGTACCATGACCCTCGCGTTCTGCGAGTAACATGACCCTCGCGTTCTGCGAGTATACTACACCCCTCGCGTTCTGCGTCAATTTGCACAATCATGAGTTTCCGGCAACAGTTTCCGGCGAGATTTTCCGACGAAAATTCAATATTTTAGCTAAAATACCTATCAATTTAAGTAAATTACCAAATAAACATCAAAACCCTAAATAAAATCAACAACCCTAATCAAAAACCCTAACCCTAATGAATTTCAACATAAAACAACATCCACTCATCCACCATAATTCAAAATCATCATCTTTCATCCATTATACAACCATTTCTAAATCAACATTCAATATCAAAACATCATATAATATGCAATTTTCTATACTAACAACATATATTCATCTAAAAACAACATTAAAAAGCATAAGAGTATTAGAAACATACCTTATATGGAGATTTGAATTGAAAAGAGGAAGAAGAAGTAGGTTGAAATTGAGAGAGATGGTAAAATGAGAAGAGAGCGGCGGAATTTTTTTATGGTGGCTGTAAAAATGGGCCGAGTAGGGTTTTTCCCCTTTTATAGGGGAAAAAAAACCCTCGCGTTCTGCGAGGGGACGCACCCTCGCGTTCTGCGAGGGGACGCACCCTCGCGTTCTGCGAGGGGACGCACCCTCGCGTTCTGCGAGGTGACGCACCCTCGCGTTCTGCGAGGGGACGCACCCTCGCGTTCTGCGAGGGGACGCACTCTCGCAAAACGCGAGGGACCGGGCGTTATTTAGAAAACGCCCGGGCGGTATTTAGCAAGGGCCTATATTTATTAACGCTATATTTACTCCAATTTCAGACGTTTTTCACTTAGACAATCCCGCACACGTATTGCGGGGTCGTAAAAATGTTACGCGAATATATTATGAGATCGTAAAAGAGTTTCGCGAACACCTTGTGGACCGTAAAAGAGTCTCGCAAACGCATTACGAGACCGTGCAAAAATAAATTGGTATACGAACTTTGTAAAAAAGGGTTGTAATACATTTTTGTTGTGATGGGTTTATCCCATTTTCCAACGGGATAGGGTCTAGTTTTTTTTTTTATCTCTTTTAGTTGTTTATTGCGTGCCCATGAACACACATCAGACAACCTTTAAAAAAAACACATATTTGTCCCGCTCCCTTTAATAATTAGTTAAATCGAAATAAAATAATAAAAGATTTAGTCTCGCACCGCAATGCGTGTGCGAGACTATTTTCCGGTTTTAAAATTGATTTGAGTTAGATTGATAGAATTTGACTTGTGAAACACCGGTTGTCCCACAATACGCAGATTGGGTGTAAAAAGTCCAAAAAACGAGTACGACTAGTATTACTATGTGTTTATCCAAGATTCATTCCGTTAATTTTCTCATTTTGAATTGAACAATGCGCAGATCTATATAATCTATTAAAGCTGAGACTTTTCAAGGTTTCTCCTTGATTCTGGCCCCACCACATCCATGTGGCAATTTGTTATTGGTTCTCTTTTAATTGTTTTTATATTTTTATTTGATTTAAAATAAAACATTATTTTCTAATCACTTTTGTAGGTAAATATATATATAAAAATCACTTCTAACAAATTTGACTACAAACTATACTACTAAAATAAAATACTACTTAAACATTTGTTACATTAATGTGTCATATCTTATAATATACACATATTTTCACTTTTTTTAAAGTCCTCACCAATTTTAGCCTTCTGACAAATCGTAAACTGAATGATTATAAATTGATTTAATAATTATTCTTTACTTAAGTTATTGTTTAGTAAATAGATATATCAATTTAAAAAATAATCTTAATCTATTTTATATATCTATCTAATATCTCTACATGTATATTAAAGCAAAGGGTGCTTAAAAAATATTAAAGAAAATGTATTTAATAGCTTCATCAATTCTATGTGCCAAGTACTCATTTTGTTATTAAACCAATATATTTTTAACATTTTCTAAATGTTTAACAAATACGACTTGACTTCTTGATTTATTATCGATTTTTAAGTCTCTAAGATGATTTTTTAATATTTTATGTTGTGTTTTATTAACCGAGTTTTCCAACAAATAATAAACTTAACGTATGAGAACATTTCAACAAAAACTATATGAGGAATCACTGATAAAATTTGTTCTAACTAACTTCTAAACCAATATTTCTTTGGATATAAGTTTTTTGAAGTTGCATTAGAATTTATTATTTATTAGTATTTAATTTATATAACTATGAGCTTTGTTTTCTCGATTTGATTCATGAATTTCTTTTAAAGAAGAGATTTTATATCATTTGATATATAATTTTTTTTCTTTAGGTTATTTTATAAAATTATTAATCAATATAAAGTTATTAGTAGTTTAATAAGTTATCATGAAAATATCAATTCTTATTTTAATAGTTTACTAAAGTAATTATAAAATAATAAGTAGTCTCGATTACCCGTGCATGGCACGGGTCTATACACTAGCTGGGTGTAAAAAGTCCAAAAAACAAGTACGAGTAGCATCACTCTGTGTTTATCCAAGATTAATTCCGTTCATTTTCAAAAATGTCATTTTTTAAAATTTTAAATTGATTGAGTTAGATTGATAGAATTTGGCTTGTGAAACACCGAAATACAACGATCAAAACAATGGGATGATGGACGAAAGAGAGATGATGGACGTTACGGCCACTACTGAGGAAGAGGTTGCTCCGACCGAGAAGGGATTGGCGACAAACTTAGACCAACCACCGGGAACAAAGGATGAAGAGGCAGCGAAGAACAATGCTAACACAGAGGAAGTGACCATGGCTGAAGTCTCTGAGACTACTGAGAGGGTGGGCCAAGTTGGACTACTGGAACAACCCTCGGCAGTCAAGAGGCTTTGGAAAGATTTGAAAACACTAGGAACGCTGATCCCTTATGATGTTATGGCTCGTAAGATCAAAGACCTTTGGAGACTGAAAAGCAGTGTTCGTCTTATTGATCTCCCCAATGCATATTACATGATCAAGTTTGAGTCTACCGACGATTACTATAGCGTGCTTACTCATGGTCCTTGGTCCATCTTTGGCCACTACCTAGTGATCAAACCTTGGACCCCGTCTTTTTTTTTTGGTTTAAAGAGGGACAGTACCCTCGGTTAATTTGTATAAATATGACCCTACAAAAGAGGGTAACAAACAGTACAAAAATCAGTTCAAAGCAATAAACGAAGCCACATTTGGAGAAGCACGTAGGCCTTCCAAACTGTGAGCAAGGTGAATATGGGTAGGCAAACAAGCCATCCAAGCTTCACAAACCAAGATAAAGTGTATGTGGAGAGGCAAACAAGTCATCCAGGCTACACAAAAATCAAACCAGGTGTAAATGGAAGGTACACAGACCCTCCAAGATACACAAAACAAAACAAAGTAAACAAAGTCCAAACACACACAATCAAGGAAACAATAAACAAACAACCAACAAACAAACAAACAGGCAAAACAAAACAAACACTACAAACCCATAACCATGCAAGGCGGGAAACGTTCATGCAGAAGTCTAAAAACACTAACAAAAATCAAACGCACAACGTCCTGCCGAGGAATCCGGTTGCCCTGAAAAATAAGAGAGTTTCGAGCATGCCATAAGTAATAAACAGTAGAGGAAAGGGAACATACCTGAGCCTGGGCCAGACAGTCACGAGTAGAAGCGCGTCTCCGAAGCCAGTGAAGAGAAGACTTGATCGACGAAGCTGTAGCCGGGACCCCAAATCTGACTCTGATCTCTCTCCAAATGGTAGCTGAGTAGGGGCAATCAAAGAACAGATGCTTGTGGTCCTCCAGAGCAGCCCCACACATCCGACAACCCGGGTGAACACCCAAGAACGACAGGCGATCATACGTAGAGAGCTTTCCGAGGTTAGCAAGCCAAAGAAGGAACATATGCTTGGGCGTGTTGTGTCTAGCCCAAACCTCTCTATACCATCTGACAGTAGGCCGCTTTGTGCGTAGAGCCTCATATGCCAAGGAAACCTTGAAGTGGCCGAGCTTGCACCACTCCAAGAGAAACTCCTCGACATTGAGAACCCTACTCTCAAGCTGAACAACCGTGTCCCGAGCATGCAGAATACCCTTAATCAACGGAGAGTCACGCTTGTGCATAGTCCAATCCAAACTGGTAAATCTAAATTGGTAAGTACCCCTCTCATCCGTCTTCCAACCCTCCTTGACCACCTCCAAGAAGTGAGGATGGTCCGCCCACATGTTGAAGAACTTGAAGTACTTCTTCCCCTTCCCTGTATCCCTCACTAAAGAGACAACCCCTACCTTATGATCAGATATGTGCCACTTCTCAAGGAAGCTCGTCTGGCAATGAAACCCAGAGTTGGTCCAAGAGGAGGTAGTAAACACACGATCAATCCGGCTCCAGACCGTATTGTTGGTCCAGGTAAAAGGAGTCTCATTAGAGCAAGGGGCGTCCAAAAGCCCGTGTCTCCTACACGCATCAACCATATCCTTGCACTCATAATTCGAGACCGGTCTCCCATTGACCCTCTCGTGATCAGCCATAACACAGTTGAAATCACCCATAATCAACCAAGGCACAGAAAGAGGCTCAAGCAACGCATCAACACTGTCCCAAATATCCCTGCGAGCCACAACACTATGAAGCCCGTAAACGAAGCAAACACCAAACTCTTCCCCCGTCGTCTTGCAAGTCAGGGCACAACCAATGTGCTGGATAGACATGTTCACAACACTCAGAACCACACACGAGGGATCCCACATCACCAGAATACGAGCCCGGGGATCCAAAGCAAAGTTCTCCACACACTGCCAACCAGGAGCCACCCGGCGGGCCACGTTCTCTATCCTAACACCACCACACTTGGTCTCGTAAAGACCACAAACCTTGGCCTCAACCTCACGGATGACACCTCCTACGCCATTTTGTTTCAGGGCTTGGCAAAGCCCTTGCACGTTCCACGAGACGACAATCATCGGGAAGCCTTAGGGGTGGGACCCCGGTTCCTAAGTGAGTGTCTCGTAGGGATGGCCGACTTTCCCCACTTGTCTGGGGCCGGGAGGGCAATCAACAACTGAGTAGTCTCAAACCTGACCTTGTTAGCTCTAGCCCGAGCCTTCTTGCGCTGAGACTTGGAGAGCACACTCTCCATCTCCTTGGTGCTCTCATCAACCTCGGACCCACTGCCACGTTTTCCCACATGCTCTTGGGATTCACACTCTCCCTCTTCCAAATCTTCATCCGACTCCTCACTCGAGGAAGTGTCCTCGCTCTCCTCTCCGTCCACCCCGGACCCTAGGTCCTCGGTCTCGCTCTCCTCTTCGGCACCAGGCGCAATCACTGGAGCCTTGCCTCGGAAAGGCAAACCTAACACGGTCGAGACATCATCTATGGCACCCTTCCCACTTATGGTACCATCCCTCCTAGCACTATCCTTAGCAATACCTGGGGGTGTCACCTTGGGACAAGCATCACCTGAACTCCTCCCACCTCCCTTCCCTACACTCTTGGCCTTAGGAGTAACCTCGGGGAACCCTCCAAGACCCTTGCCAACCGTCGAGGTTTGCATCTCCTTCCTAGTGGCCTCGGCATAAGTCTCCTTACCTTTTCCAATCTCTCCAACCTTACTCACACCATGAGCCCTCTTAGCCTTAATACCAACATTCTCCTTCTTTTCCTTGAACTTACACTCCTCCAACATATGACCAAACGAGCAACACTCGGTGCAATACTTAGGCTCATTCTCAATCACAAAGGAGAGGGTGACCTTTTCCCCATCATCAAAGTTCACCTCAATCTCATTAGGGTAAGGTAGAGCGAAATTAATCTCCACAAGAACTCTAGCATACGACCCTCTCTTCCTAGAATCCGTGACCGGGTCCATGAAGAGGGGCTTGCCAACATGCGAACAAATACGACTCTCAAGATATCATGTGTCCAAAAATTCCTAGCAAGGCCATTAATCCTAATCCATTGGGGGATAGTAGCAATATCTCTACGGTTAAAAGCAAACTTGTCTGGGATATTCTTAAGGACCATAGGCTTTCCATGAATAAAATAGGGGCCATTTCTAAGCACGTTATCCCTATCCTCTTCGGAGTTAAAATAGAATATCATCCATCCCTCCTCCTCCTTAAAGTGCGCCTTAACCCCCCAAGACCTAGTCATGGTGTTAATCATAAAGCTACCCGGGTGAAATCCTACGTATTGACCTAAGAGGCTCCAACCCCAAATTTCATGTGTAGTAAAACCTTCGGAAATCTTAATGCTAACATTATTAGACAAAGGAGGTTCATAGGATAACTTACCTCCCACTCCGGCATTCATGAAGACCTTCCGAGGCGTCGAGGTCCAAGCATTGGCCTTCGGAACCGAGGGATCCCCGGAGCCCAAAGCGCCTTCCCGAGACCCCGGAACGCCTACGCCCGGTCTTGCCACCTCAGCGTCCGTCTTACCCGTTTTCGCCATGTCACTATCCACCTCAACCTGACATGACACGTCACCATGACACGCCACATCAGCCTGCATAGCCACGTCATCCTTGGCGCCAAAATTTGAATCCACATTCAAACCCAAAATCGAGTTCAAATCTAGATTCCCGCCAACTTTTGGCGCCAAAGTTTGTTGTCTCTTAGAGGAGGGCCCCACTTGATCTTTGCAGCCCTTTGCCACGTCATTCTTTCCTCCAACATTTGAATTCAAACTCAAACTCCCGCCCAAAGTTGGAGCCAAAAGGAGGTAGCCGTTAGGAGGGGTGGTCCCGGGCTGTCCTTTGTGTCCTTGGCCATAGCTTTTGCAGCCCTTGGAGGGGACCACGCATGCCATGGAGCTGCAGGATGTCACCCCTACCAACTCATCCACGCCACCATTGCAGCCCACCAAGCTCCCCGGAGCCACCTCGCCATCACCGGCCCCCTTGCTCGAGGGATCTTTTTGTTGAACCGAGAGCATGGTTGTGTTAGCAATCTTCTTGGCATTCATTTTCCTTCCATTACCATACATTTCAGCCACCATAAGCTCCTCCAAATCCTCACCGGAGCTCTCGTCGGAGAGCTCGTTACCCTCCTTAGCCGCCACTTCTCCACCACTATAATCCTCCTCTTGCAAATCCGCAAGCATAACCTTTTTCAAATGCTTCTTTGCCTCAGCCAACTCAGCCCTTACGGCCTGATTTTGTTCCTCCAAAACAGCCTTAGAACCCTTGTTTCCATCACCCTTAACCTCCAACACCACATCGGACTTAAACTTGCTCTTTTGGAACGAAGGAGAGCCAACCTTCATCTTGTTTTTGCCCTTAGCCATTGCAGCCGAAACACACAATGCTAGAGGCAATGGAGGTGGTTCGAAAGGATACCACCTACATGGAACCAAGGTGGTCGAGAGGAAGCACCTTGGGGAAGAAGAGAGGAGAAGAGGAGAAGAAAAGAGACCGCCGGCAAGCAAGGGAGCCAACCGGAGCAACACCACCAAGGCCGAAGGTTTTAAGGTTTTTTTCCTTGGGAGTGTTTTTACTACTTGGACCCGGTCTTTTGATCCGTTGACTGATGTGGTAGCAACGACGCCGGCATGGGTTCGTATTTCTAACCTTCCGGTGTTCTTTTATGAGGAAGAAATCTTGTTGAACGTCGCTGCGGGAATGGGGAGACCGATTAAAGTAGATAAAAGGACGTTACATGCTGACCGGGAGAGATACGCTAGGGTCTGTGTGGAAATGGATCTAACGAAACCCCTGAAAGGTTCGGTTTACATCAATGGTGCCCGGTATTTAGTGGAATACGAGAAACTTCATGTGATATGTCTGCACTGTGGAAAATATGGTCACCTTCAACCTAATTGTCCCACACTTCCGCTGAATATAGAGAAGAAAAAGATGGAGGAAGAGGAAGGAAAAGCTCCGAGCTATGATCCCAGTAGAAGAACTCCAACGGGGGATGAGAAGTATGGTGGGTGGATGATGCCCAAGGCTCGTCGGCGGCCAGCGAAACAGAATGAATGGAGAAACCCTAACTCGAAAGGCAGGCAAGGATCCGCACCGTCCAAAACCTCCTCGAGATCCACCGGGTTCAAGGTTTTGGAGAACCTGCATGAGGAAGATGGTGGAGTGACAGCTTTGGCCCCAAACTACAAAGGGGAAAGTCAAATGCAAGGCAGAAAGGAAGGGCATGTTGGAAGCATTCTGAAAGAGGATGTTAACGGTCGAAAGCAGGGACAAGGTGACAGAGGGAAGGCCGTGGTTGGTCAGGAGCAGAAAGTGGCAGGCGGGAGCAGTCCTTTCAGAGGATTTGGGGATACTTCTAAAGCCCTAATGAATAATAACCGGAATCGGAAAAAATCGGGTAGAAGAAACAGAAATGGTAGAAATAATGGGCCGGCCATTTCCTCTAGCCCTATCGAAGATTTTGACCTGGGCCCATCTAAACGATCCAGGGCAGTTTATGAGCAAAACTAGATAGTGATTTTGAAGAGAGGCCAATCCATTGAAGATATTGCGGCTCAGTCCTTGGACCCAAATAATAGGCTTGGGCCTTTTAAGGATGGGGAACCCGATATCCTTAATGGGTCTGCTTTGCCCCAAAATCATCAGAGTCCTATTACGGCAGCCGGTACTTCGGATGTGCCCCAAAAGAATGAAGTTATGCAGCAGGAAAAAGAGCAGGCTACTGTTCTGCAGCAGGATAAGGAGCAAGGCACTGGGGTTGAGCCTCAGGGCTCCCGTGCCCATGTTTGAGTCGAGCTTTGTCTCCTCTCCTTGGGACGAGTTTCTCTCTACTGTTTTCTCATGAATTGTGTGTTATGGAATTTCCAAGGGGCGGGTAAGCCCGGGTTTATTAATACGATTAACTATATGGTGAGACGACACCGGATCGATGTGCTTGCTCTCTTGGAGACTCATATCTCGGAGGAGCGTGCGCATAATATTTGCGGGAAGATCAGACTTGGTGCTAGTGATAGGGTTGAGGCTCAAGGGTTCAAAGGTGGCATTTGGTTAATTTGGAACCCAGATGAGGTGAACGTTAGTGTGCGCAAGAAAGACACCCACTTCATCAACGCCCTTATTCAAAAAGGAGAAACACAAGTGCAGTTTTTATTCGTTTATGCCCCTCCTACAGTTCATCGGAGATGTCATTTTTGGAATTCTCTTGCTCAGGAGGTCGCTAGTTGTCATGGCCCGGCCATGGTGGGTGGTGATTTCAATTGCATTGTGGATTTTGATGAGAGACAAGGTGGTTCGGGAGCGCTGCATCCGGACTCGGAAGAGTTCCGAAAAATGATATCCGACTCGAGGCTTATCGACATGGGTTTTGCGGGGCAAAAATTTACATGGTCGAGAGGTAATACCTCGAGTACGGTTATTTCAAAGAGGCTCGACCGCTGTCTTATGAACTTAGAACTGTGCATTAAATGGCCTAATGCTAGTATTCGGCATCTTCCTAAATTCGGGTCCGACCACACTCCGTTGCTTCTCATTTTGGATTCGAAGTGTCATGTTGATAAGAGTCGGCATCCGTTCAGATTTGAGGTTGCCTGGATCACACACCCGGATTTTTTGGCTTTCATTCGGGAGAATTGGAACCGGAACTGTCCCGCAAACGAGGCGTTGGCATCGCTGAGAAGCAAGCTCATCGAGTGGAATCATAAACAGTTTGGAAACGTGTTTATGCAGAAGACTGAGATGCTTGCGGAGTTGGATAAAATACAGTCTGAATTGGCTCTTAACCCGACTGAGGCTCTGTTCGCTGAAGAAGTTCAGCAGCGAGCTAAATTGCAGCAGGTCCTTGACAGAGAAGAGCTTATTTGGTTTCAGAAATCGCTGGAGTCGTGGAGGAAGTATAACAGAGTCCAGGCGCTTGTCAATGATGAGGGGGCGCTGATTACTGAGAGCAGGGGGTTGGAACAGCTGGTCTCGAGTTTTTTCAAGAATCTGTATAAGTTGCCGTTGGAGGAACTGTACCCGATCTCCACTCCTTATGGCAATTTCCCACTGATCGAGCCGCATATCTGGGATAGTTTACTACTTGACTTCACGGATGATGAGATTTACAAGGCCATGAAACAGATGGGGGGATTGAAGGCTCCGGGCCCGAATGGATTCCAACCCGTCTTTTATCATAAATGCTGGGACACGGTGGGAACCTCGGTCGTCAAAGCGGTTCGGGATTTCTTTGCTAGTGGAAAGCTACCGGATGGTCTGAATAACACTTTGATATCTCTTTTGCCCAAAGTTGCTAACCCGGATAAGGTGAGTCTTTTCCGCCCGATTAGCTTGTGCAACGTTTCGTACAAAGTCATTACCAAAGTGTTGGTGAATAGGATGCAACAAATGCTCACGGAGTTGATTAGTCCGATGCAAGGGAGTTTTCTCCCGGGTCGGCTCATTACCGACAACATTGTCTTGGCTCAGGAGGTTGTCCATTCTATGAGATTCAAGCAAGGCAAGTCAGGGTGGAAGGTCATTAAGATTGATTTGGAGAAGGTGTATGATCGTTTTAGGTGGAACTTCATTGTTGATACGCTTCATGACGCAGGGTTCCCCGATAAGTGGATTGAGTGGATTGCGGAATGCACTTCTTCGGCTACCATGAACGTCTTGTGGAATGGGGAGAAAACAGGACTCATCTGTCCCACGAGGGGGATCCGCCAGGGTGACTCGATCTCACCGTATTTGTTTGTTTTGTGTGTGGAACGTCTCAGTCAGATGATTGTTAAAGCTGTGGAGGACAAGATTTGGAAGCCGATCCACATCTCTAGGGGTGGTCCGCCCTTGTCCCACATTCTACTTGCGGATGATATTCTGCTTATGGAGGAGGCGTCGGTGGAGCAGGTCTATGTGATTCAGGAGTGCTTGGATCGCTTCTGTAGGTCCTTGGGACAACGGGTGAATGCACTTAAATCCAAGATCTATATCTCCCCGAATATGGATGTGGCCACGGCTAGAGACATCCAGAGAGCGAGTGGTATTCCTGTGACGAGTGATTTGGGTGTGTATCTGGTCTTCCACTGCTGCACAAGAAAATTGACAAACAGATGTTCGATCCTATGTTACAGAAGATCAATGACAAGCTCTCGGGATGGAGAAGCCGCAATCTGAGCCTTGCAGGGAGACTCACCCTTGCAAAGTCGGTGATCTCTGCGCTCCCTTTGTACACGATGGCTGCCATGAACATCCCGGGCTCAGTGTGTGACCGCATCGATCAGATGACACGTTCTTTCGTTTGGGGTTCGTGGGGCGAGAATAGAAGAATGCATATGGTGCATTGGCACGAGATCTCGAAACCCAAAGAGTTGGGCGGTTTGGGGATTAAGTGTATGCGTAACCAGAATCTTGCTTTATCCGGAAAATTGGCTTGGAAATTCCTTAATGATGAAGATTGTTTATGGGCTCGAGTCCTTAGGGCGAAGTACATTCGCCCCTCCTTGGCCGACCACGCACATCCATCTCCGGCATGGAAGTGCATCAAGACTGCAGTGCGTGAGGTCATCATCAAAGGCTCTGAATGGCAACTTGGAAATGGGGAGACTATTCGGTTTTGGAAAGATAAGTGGTTAGTTGATTCATGTCTTGAAAAACTTGCTACTGAGATTATTAAGCCAATTCTTTTGGAGCACACTGTAGATTTCTTCTGGAGCACTGAGACGGGCTGGCAGTGGGAACTGTTTAGTCATCTATTGCCTTCCTCCGTTCTTCTAAAACTGTCGGCTACGGTGGTCTTGGAAGGGAATGACCAGCCTGATGTTATTCGATGGGGCAGGTCGCAGGATGGGGCGTACTCAGTTGCCTCCGCCTATGAGATGATCCATCCCAGGTGTGGCCTGATCGAGATCGATTCGCCGTTGTACAAGAGTATTTGGGAACTGAGGGCCCAAGAGAGAGTCTGGATGTTTGCCTGGATTATGGTTCGAGGAGGTGTGCTTACTAATGCCGAGAGGCGTAGGAGACATTTGACTGAGGACGACTGTTGCTGTCGTTGTGATGCCGTTCCTAAATCGGCGATCCACTTATTCCGAGATTGCCGATTTGCTTCGGCTGTCTGGGATAAGCTTGATATGCCTCTGCCGTGGAACACGTTCTATGGTTTGAATTTCCAGCAATGGGTTAGAGTCAACTTACTGCATTCTGCGCCGAGCGAGCGTGATAAGCTGTGGGCGAGTTTGTTCGCCACTACTCTGTGGCATCTCTGGAAGTGGCGCAACAATTGGGTTTTTCGGAGAGAAGAGTTTGGTAGGGATAAAGCTGAGTTTTTGATGGGTATTCAGAAGGATTACGGGGAAGCTTGCATCAAGAAGATTATGGCTCCGTCAAGGGCGATGGAGGAGGTTTTAGTTAGGTGGGTTCGGCCTCCAGCCCAGTGGGTCAAGGTTAATACAGATGGCTCGGTTATGGACGGGTTAGCGGCGTCGGGTGGAGTCATTAGAGACTCGAACGACGCTTGATTGACCGACTTTGTCCAGCACATCGGGCTTTGCTCGGTCCCTATGGCTGAGCTCTGGGGCATCGTCACGTGTCTCAAGCTTGCTTGGGATAAGGGATACAGGAGGGTTTGCCTTGATACAGACTCACAATTGGCGGTTCTGTTGCTAAGCAAACCTATGGAGCGTTATCACCCCTTGTTCAGCCTTGTTGCTTTGGCAAAGGGCTTCCTCAGTAGGGACTGGGAGATCCAGTTCCGGCATGTTTACCGAGAAGCGAATGTGGTCACTGATCGCCTAGCTTCGTTTGCTTTTTCTTTCCCCCTAGGGGTTCATGTGTTGGATTTTCCGCCCGATTGGGTGTGTTCTTTCATTTCGGATGATGTGAGGGGTTTTTCTACACCTCGCCGGGTGGCAAAGTAGGTTTTATTTATATATAATCCCGAGAGTGTCGTCTCTCTTTCTATCAAAAAAAAAATACAATGTGTTACAGTGATAGCAATATTAATGTATATATCTATATAATATAAAAGTTGATGGGTTTGAAGAAGTAAAAGCAACATGTACCTGATAAATGCTACTCTAATATTTTAAATTTTTTTTTTACCAAAAAAAATATATTTTAAATCTTTATCCTAATTACCTATTTTCTTAAATGTTAATTCCATCATCAACTAAGAACACACCATCTTCGTGTCCTTCCTCTATCACAATCTCCAAATTCATTCTCATCTCTATCAGGTTCATCAATTCCTTCGTTTCATTCTGACGCCTCATCCTTCCTCGATTAAAAATTAATCTGGATTAATTAGATATTTTTAATCTATATATTGATTCATATGCATGGCCTCAGTAAAACATGTAACACGCCACATGTAACACGCCAAACAACATTGGCCTCAGTAAAACATGAACATCATATAAATACTTTATGTTGCAGATTTCGGTTGCAACCACTGTTGCAATAGTTGTATTTGCATTTTACGAGTTTGTAGAATTGAATTATATCACCGTTCACTCATTTTAAATTTATGACATGTTTAATGACTAACCGCAAACGAAAAACTGTGATTTCCCCGCGCGAAGCGCGGGTTTCCGGATCTAGTCTATATATAAAAGTTGATGAGTTTGAAGAAGTAATGGTAATTTGTACCTAATAAATGCTAATGTTTTAAATTTTATCCTAATTATCTCTTCTCTTAAATGTTAATTACATCATCAACTAAAAACACATCATTTTCGTCTCCTTCTATCAGAATCTCCAAACTCATTCCCGTCTTTATCCCGTTCGTCAATCTCTTCGTTTCATCCCGGTGCCCCCTTCTTCCCCGGTTAAAAATTAATCTGAATGCTAATATTTTAAATCTTTACCCTAATTATCTCTTCTCTTAATGCTAATTTCATCACCAACTAAGAACACATCCTCTTCGTCTCCTTCATCTACCACAATATCCAAACTCATTCCGATATCTACCCCGTTTGTCAATCCCTTTGTTTCATCCCGATGCCCCCTTCTTCCCCGGTTTAAAATCAATCTAGGGAAAGTTGTGGAGTTGCTTAAGGAGATGGGGGATGATGGTCATCTTCCTGATATATCGAATTGGTGAGAATGTGAGGTGATAAGTTGTAATTTAGCCATATACATAATTGTTGTTTCATATACGTGTCATATTTTTATTAAAATAAATAAAAAGAAAAAAAATTTAAATCAAAGAAAAAAGGTCGCTCATCGTCACCGTCCTTCTTTCGAAGATCTTCGTTTTATCTTCATTTCCATGGTTGTCCTCCGACTATCTACACCCTAAACCGCCTATTTACAACATTACACCATATACGAAAATCCGTAATTGCCCCGCGCTACGAATCTAGTCTCTATATAAAAATCCATGAGTTTGAAGAAGTAATGTCAAACTGTACCGGGCCCAATAATTAAAGACCGGACCTGTTAGGATTAATGGGCCATATTAGATTTATGCGTTATCCATTTTTTCGTATGTTCTTTTTCCGCTTTCCTTCTTCCATATTTGAGGTATGCTAATTGATGATATATTTACATGGCCTCTTCAAGTTTCCCACTGCTTTCATATTTCTCCCATCTCCTTCTTCTTTCCTCTTCAATTTTCATTTCCTGTAGTGATTGCTTCTGTAGTTATGGCTAGCGTTGAAACGCCTTCGTCCCGCCAAGTCAATATGCTTCTTCGTCTGTTTTTCTTTCCATCATCGTCTTTCATTGATTTTACCCCTTCGACCTTCAATTCTGTGTTTCTGATATAAATTAGGGTTGTCCACTGCACTACCCCAGAATCGTCGTCTCCTTCCGGCAGCCTCTTCTTCCTTCCTTTCCATGCTCAAACCGCACAGTCCACTTTCTTTCTCCCTTCTCCTCCCCCGCCATCGCTACCACAGTCCGATGTTATTCTTCGTCCGAAGCTTCACCAAGCCAGCGCCAAAAACGGCCAGAGTACATCCGGATCCCGAATAAGTCCGGATTTTCGACACGACTCTCCGCGACGGCGAGCCATCGCCTGCGCCGCCATGACTCCGCAACAGAAGCTCGAAATCGCGCGCCAGCTCACTCGCTTAGGTGTGGACATCACTGAGGCTGGATTTCTTGCTTTCTCTTTTCCTACCTTATTGCCCACCATCTATTCGATTAAAGGTCTGAAAGAGAAATTGAAAACCTTGATCTTTTCAGAGCAAACAATTTAACAAATATGTCTCAGCCAGGCTAAAAGCTTTGTAAGTTTTCAACAACTTCTAGAGTTTAATTGAAAGCCTTGCTTTTGGTTTGTTCCCTTGCCTTTAGCTGCCTGCATTTCTATCCCCATAATCTAGGATTTGCAAAGCTTTTTTCCTTTATCCATTGAAGACAAAGATGGTGAGCCTGAAAGCGGTTACCCTGCATACCTTCGAACGAAGTTCATAACCAGCTAGCTTTAGCGAATTAACATGTGAAGGTATGTTTTTTTTAAACTCTGACGATTCATCAATCTGTCTCTCTTCCGACTCCCTTTGCGTACTAATCTCTTTGCTTAAAAATGTGGGGTAATAAATTTTGCAGGTTTCTCTGTATTGATCGAGTAGGTGAATTGATGACTAATAAATGGAAGGAGGTCATATAGCAAGAGTCCGTACTCAGCATGAGATATGTGGATTCTTTGGTGTGATGAAATTCAATAATTCTTGGTATTTGTTGTATCCCGTTGTCAATTATTTATACATGTTCTTATCTTGATTTTCCATATACTTTTATGTTGCAAGCCTTACATGCATCCATCATTTTTATCCTCTATGAGTTCTATTAAAAATTGTTTTTAGTTCTAGAGGTCTATTGAAAACTGTTGTTTAGTTCTAACGTACATTTCAAACATTTATATAGTCATAAACTCACAGGTGAACATGCTTTTGTCTATTTTTTTGTTCTTACATATTCCTACAGTATTATTTGGCTGAAATTTTCTTGGTTTTCCATATGTACCAGTACTACTTACTATGTTTGTCAAGTGATGATGGTTGGTCTAAGGATGTGAGCAACAACATTGTTTCATGGGAGGAACTTGATGGGTAAGTGTCGTGTTTACATGTTTTCAATTCTTAAAACAATAATGTATGTGTTTCATTTCATTTATACTTTCTCTTGATGTTTGTCATTTCATAGTGGTTTTATTGTTCTATATGTTTGCAGTTTTTTGTTAAGAGCATATAAAGGTGGACTAGAAAAGGCTTTGCCGTATTGGAAGCATTAACAATTAGTCAGAGAAAGCATCCAGTCTAGGTGTATATCTTTCTTGATGTTCTCTGTAACACTAATATGATCAGTTCTTTCATGTGACCGATCAAGTTTTTTCATAATTGAACAGAAACAAACCTGAGAATGTTCAAAGTTATGCTTCTGCTGAAACTGATCTTGTGCCAGAACAAGTTCATACGCAACCTCCACATCTCTCAAGAAGACAAGGTAGTAACATATTTCACAAGTTTTCTTACGTCATTCAACTAAGCATATTGTTTAAATTTTTTTTGCTGCAAATAGATTCTCATGTTGTTTTAGCTATTTTTGGAATGTGTTGGAAAAGGATGAAAGCCAAATGTGTGCAGATTCTCGAGTATCTCTTGATGACATGGACACATTATCGAGTCCCCGTGAAATATACAGAGAATGGATAAATGCTCAACAAAAGAAGGGGAATGTACGATTTTCTCATGATGGAAGGAAGAGACCCTATATTTCTCAGAAAGAACTACTGGTACAAATTAACAGAACTGCTACTATATTGATAGGATATTTGAGAAATCACTTTCTACAAAAGTAACCAATGAGCATCTCATATAATGTTTCATGAGTCATGACATGTACATCGTCACGATTCAAGTGTTTGCTGCTAAATTGCTAATGAAAGATGGCATGTAATTTTTGAGTACTTGGATTCCTTCATTTTGTCAGATCAAAACTCCACCAAATTGGATTGTATTTGGCTAATGTATGACGAGTTTTCGTCTTTTGGTCAGAATACATCAAGAAAACGTCTTTCTCATAGTCATCTCTTGAGTTGTTTATAACTATGAACTTAGTGCAGTTGATTCGAGGATTAGATCAGT
This sequence comes from Oxyria digyna, assembly GCA_029168935.1. Lineage (NCBI taxonomy): Eukaryota > Viridiplantae > Streptophyta > Magnoliopsida > Caryophyllales > Polygonaceae > Oxyria > Oxyria digyna. Next base: position 15,508,144 of record JAPVLV010000004.1, on the reverse strand, counting down.
TTGCTTTTAATCATGTCAACTGTTTCTCTTTCGCTCATCTATAATATGATTTGCTTTATTACAGGATGCCGCCCTTTCACAATGTTGTGGACTCATGTGTCTAATCCTTCCTCTCTTTCCACGATCATCTTACTCACCCCAATATGTTTTATTCTGAAAGGTATGTTTGATTTTTTGTTTGATTATCTGTATTAAAATTTTTATGCTGCCATCTTCTTTTTCTGTTGTTTTTCATACTATTCTTTACTCTCTCTTTTCAGAATTTTCTGCTTCTTTGGAGAGTTTTAACTGGAGATTGATTGTCTTGAATCAAAGGAAATGTCTTTACCATTGAGGATCGCAAGTGAAGTTAGTTTTATTTGATCCAATATTAGCGATTCTTTAGTAACTTTGACAGATTTCTTGCCCTACTAATATCGGCAACCCACTAATAGCAAGGCAAATAAGCTGGACCAACCACATATATGTATCATGAACATATTTGTACATAAACATAAACGTAAGAATTGGACTAAGTCAAATTATGCAACCCAACACCGAAAACAAATCAATTACAAAAAACATGAATTGAACAAGACCACACAAAAAAACACACTTGAACATAACATCGTACAATACAAAGCAACTTCCCTTTTTATCTATTAGGGACTCCCTACGTGACATTATATAAGATCCATTTGATCTCGGTCCAGATGTGTGTTTTGTTTTTCATTACAATCTGTAATTGTTTATGAGTAAAAACTATACAAATTATGATATTGTTAAAGTAGTTATTCAGACAAATCAAACAAGCCTATATGACATATTTTTCGTTACATATTGGAAGCCTACATGTCAAAACCAATATAGAAAGATTCAAAATAGATGGAATCATATATTAAGATCCACATATATAGAGTCTTTGCCCTTTGACATTACAAGACTACAAAAAACCATATAAAGAAAAGCTAAACAAAAGAAAATACATCATTTAGTAATAGCCAAATAAGCATATAAGGGAAAACAACGAACCAAACAAAACGTTGATATTCAGGAAAAACGTAACCGAAGTGTAAGTCTTACAACGCGGGTGGCCATTAATGATATTAAATGAAAGATAATAAAAAAAGTACCCGTTTCATACCCGCGCGAAGCGCGGGTTTCCGAGTCTAGTATATATAAAAGTTGGTTGGTTTTAACAGAAAGTAATGTTAATTAATACTAATTAATGATGTAGGTCTCATTTCTTTTATTTCTTATCTCTAAAATGTGTTTTGTCATTTTCTTAATTGATTATGTTTATAAATCTAACTTTGTTGATATTACATGCAATATTAGAAGATTGCAGATATGATTAGTCTCAATATAATTTTGGGACATATATTTAACAACGTTGAACCGTATAAGAAATCCTTAATTAACTTTGTTGATATTAGATGCAATATTAGAAGATTGTTAATATGATTATCCCCAATCTAATTTTAAGACATATATTTAAAAATATTAAATTGTATACAAAATCCGTAATTGTCCCGCGCTTCGCGTGGGATCCCGGGTCTGGTGTAAATATATATTTGCATTGGAATTAATATATAGAGCCATATGAAACCATAAATACATTCACGTGAATGCATCACCCATTTGATACGTTTTTGGCCTCTGCATGTTATAGCTAGTTCTTCACCTTATCCAACTTTTGATTCCATCTCTTTCGTACGGATCGGATCAGCATATATTTAACTATATATTATATATGTTAGGGAGTACGTACGTACATATTATGAATAAATTAGGATTAATCGGAGAGTTCAATTAAGCTGCATGCCTTGAAGAATTAGTGGCATTCTTAGTTCAAAATATATACTACTAGTTGAGTTCTAGTGAAGTAACTTTTTATAATAAATAGTGGAAAATTTATAAAGCGTTGATCATATGGATCCTACGGTAGAAATGAGAAGTCGTTGATTGAACAATTATATAAAAAGAGAAAAATATGGAAATTGATACATAATTGTGAAGAGTGTTGACATGAACAAAACAGATCATTCGATTGAACAACACAAACCGTTTGAATGAACAATTGAACAATGGTTCGTTGGAACGTGCTATTTCAGTATTTGGAGATGAAGAAGAAAACAAATTAACGCAAGATATAAGATGTTTTTTAATATTAGAGAGTATAATTAAAGGGGAGATTTTAGGAAATTAATTTCCATATATTTTATATATTAATAGATTTTGTTCAGTGAACAGTTTCAACTCTAACTTGATGATCTTTATTGTACTTTCGGAAAATATATTAGTAGTACTTGTTACGGAATACAATTTTGAATTCGTAGTTTCTTAGTCGTAGTATGCCTCTATGTATGTATGTATACATATAGTGTACGTTTGCATGACATGTAATGTTTATATATTTTCGTTATTTTTTTTGTTAAAATATATTTTCGTTATATATTGGAGGATATGAACAAACATTAGGTTATATGGGGACTAGCTGCTGAAAACGACTCATCAAAATTTTAGCTAGCTTGTATTTTATACACATGTAAATGCGTATGAGTTAGTGTGGTCTAGTACTTTCGTCGCATTTCATAGTCTGTATTCTATTATTCACATGCATGTCGATGGTTTTATTATATACGGCGGTTGTATTTTTATAGAGTTTACGTGGATTTTTGGATCCCTGCTAACCGTGGTTTTTTTTTTATCTATATAAACTTTATAATAGGACATTCAGGAATCAAAGAGTAGAAGATGACGTGTATTATTGGTTTACATATCCATAAACCTAGAAAAAATGGCAAAAGAGAAAATAGATTAATTAAAACACAAAGAATTGAATGTCGGATGCTTAATTTGTTCAACCCCCTAGCTGTATATTATATTCAGATTATATTTTTTGGCGTACACTACTCGTCGGTTTTACGGATTGTAAGCTTTAAATAGAACGTTGAAGTATCGAATAGAAGATGATAATACGTTTCATATAGATCCATTATTCAAATGTGTTAAACCTATATATTATGCGGCGGTTTTACGGTTTGTAAACTCCATACATAACGTTAAGATATCGAAGAGTAGAACATGATAATAAGTTTCATATGAATTCACTACTAACATGTGTTGATGGACTTAAATTAACTCCTTAGCTTTAGATTAGATTAGATTGATAGAGTTTGAAGTGGTTTTTCCTATTTAGTTAACTAATATAGCAATTTTTTAGAATTTCAGCTAGAATTGTTGAAGGAGCTAGTGGTAATAGTTTAAATGAATATCTACTTGTAGGACATATGATATATGAAGAGGTGGTGGGAACGGAACGCACATGTAATCACATGCACCTACTTTTATCTATTCCGTTTGATATCTCCATCTAAACAATTTGCTTGCCGACTCTTCTTGCATTATATATATATATATATATATATATATATATATATATATCTAAACAATTTGCTTGCCGACTCTTCTTGCATTATATATATATATAGGGTCCGGTTCCGGTGTAACGGATTTTATGGTGTAACGAGTGGATTGATTAGGAGCGTTGGATGAGATTAAATCAATGGCTAGGATTAATGGTGGAAAAGAAAAAGAAATTAATAGGAGAGAGAGTATGTAATTGTTAGCGGTTAACGTATTTGTAGGATTTTGTGATTTTTTGATTTAAATTTTAAACGTTAAACATGAGAGAAAAAGAGATAGAATGACGGTTAAACAGAGCGATAAAATGACGATTTAATTTTCTCCATTGCAGCCTGAATCCATGTTCACAACATTAACGCTCTTGCTCTTCTTCCAGATCTTCATTCTTCTTGAAGTTTTTAATTCTTTTTCCATTGACGCATGAATTTACAATGTCTACGGAAAAAGTTGATCGTAAAGGTTAGTTCTTGAGAATTTGGGTTTCTTAGTATTCAGTTATGGTTACTTTGCTGTTCGACGAAATCTGCAAAAATCAATGGCTTATGTTGCGCAAGAAATATTCGATTTTGATTAATCGATATTCATGTTTATAGTACAGTTTGTGTATTCGTGTTCTAATGTGAGATATTCATCTTCTCCGGGTGTTCTAATAGTGATATATTAGGTTTTAGGGTTTCCATTACGAAAGAAGACGGTATTATGATATTCATCTTTGTTATTCGTGTTCTTCATCTGAAGTATTAGGTTTTAGGTTTTCCATTACGAAAGAAGACGGTATTCCAATATTAAGAAGACGATATTCTGTTGTTCATCTTTGTTATTCGTGTTCGACTGTAGAATATTCAGTTATAATAGTGATATATTAGGTTTTAAGGTTTTCATTACGAAAGAAGACGGTATTCTGATATTCAACTTTGTTATTCGGTTCTTCCCCTGAAGTATTAGGTTTTAGGTTTTCCATTACGAAAGACTTTTATTCCAATATTAAGAAGACGATATTTCGTTGTTCATCTTTGTTATTCGTGTTCGACTGTAGAATATTCAGTTATAATAGTGATATATTAGGTTTTAGGGTTTCCATTACGAAAGAAGACGGTATTCTGTTATTCAACTTTGTTATTCGGTTCTTCCTCTGAAGTATTAGGTTTTAGGTTTTCCATTACGAAAGACTTTTATTCCAATATTAAGAAGACGATATTCCGTTGTTCATCTTTGTTATTCGTGTTCGACTGTAGAATATTCAGTTATAGGAGTTCCATTATGAAAGAAATTAATGAAAACATAAAGAAGACGATATTCTGATGTTTATCTTTGTTATTCGTGTTCGACTGTAGAATATTCAGTTATAGGAGTTCCATTATGAAAGAAATTAATGAAAACATAAAGAAGACGATATTCTGGTGTTTATCTTTGTTATTCGTGTTCTTCCTTTGATATATTAGGTTATATGGGTGTTCATCTTTGTTATTCGTGTTCTACTATTCAATATTCAGTACAGTTTTTGTATTCGTATTCTAATGTGAGATATTCATCTTCTCCGGCTGTTCCAATAGTGATATATTAGGTTTTAGGGTTTCCATTACGAAAGAAGACGATATTCTGATGTTCAACTTTGTTATTCGTGTTCTTCCTATGATATATTAGGTTTTAGGGTTTCCATTATGTAAGACTTTTATTACATTACGAAAGAAGACGATATTCCGATATTCAACCTTGTTATTCGTGGTATACTGTTGAATATTCAGTTATAAGTGTTCTACTTTTTTCCCAGGTAAAAAAGTGGTCGATGAATGGTCAAGTGATGATTTGGTGACTGGCAATTCAGGAGATGATACGGAGGTTTGCGAAACTGGAATAACAGACGTTGATGAAGAGGATATTCTGTTTAGTCATGTCATGCAGTTGTATTTGAGTTTGTTAACCCGATATTTTGTTTTATATACTTACGTATTCAGTCTTTGCATTCACAAATATGTGTCTCATTTCAGTCTTATGTGATTACAAGATCATGTTTATGCAATTATAATCAATAATGTTTTTTGAATATGAATCAAGTAGAATCTGATATCACCATTTGGTTCTAGATAATTGTCATTTTTGTGTGAATCTAGTATGCTATTTTGTAATTTCATATAGATATTAATATCATCACTTAAAAACATTAATATCATATTCTAGATACATGAACATTGTCATGCAAAGTCGTGAATATCATGTCTAATATTGGATCTGAGCTTGTGTTTGAATCTTTCTCAGTCATCCCAAGAGTGTTATCCTGAATATTACCTAATTAAACATGAATATTAATATTGATTTATAGCTTTTAAAAATGATAATCATGAATAGCAAAACTCCCAAGAGTGTTATCCTGAATATCACTTAATTAAAACATTCATACTCATAGCAACTTGTCGCCAAATGCACTGCAATAATCAAACAATATACACTCATCAATACATCATAATATATATGTACCATCAGACACCAAAACTAAAACTAAACTTACATCGTTTAAGTCTTTGAAAGAAGTTCTGCAATGTACTAAGAGTAAGTTCATCCATCAAGAATGACTCGTTCTTGTGCAACTGTTCTTTCACACTTAAGAAAATAGACAAAGCCTCCTCATGCTTTGCCATCCTCTCTAGTATAACACCCTTCAAAGCCTAATCACGAAGCACAGGACAATTCAAGATTTTCCATTGATCTTTCGTACTATACGAAAGATCAATGGAAAATTGAAGGAACTTACAGGAGCATATGGAGTGTTCGGGTACGTGCTTGGTGAGGAGTGCAGAGGAGAGCTTAAGAGTGTTCTTGTACTGGCGAGAATCGATGGCGTCCCAAATCTGACGGATTCTCCGCTCGGGAATGCGTCGACGACACCGAATTTCGACGCCATTGAATCCGGCAATTAGGGTTTTAGTGGAGACTGCAACATCAAGATCTTCTTCGGCTGTGGTGGAGGTGAAGCCGATGAAGGCGGTGAAGAACCGGAAGCGAGAGCGAGATCCTTTCCTTCAACAACATCAAAAAAATAATTTCCAAGAAGTTGGCTCAAACAATACGTAACATAAGCACCTAGTCAATAAGTTGCCATTATTAATATTGATGGATGTAATAGGAAAATAATAGATATACATCAAATTTGGATCTTCACGACTTCATTCTCAAGAAACCAATTAGAAGGGCGGACAAAATTGATCGGAAGAAAGCATAGATATCTCGCTCCCATGAAGAATTGATCGGAAGCGAGTATATAGTAGTATTTTGGGGATTAATTTTGGAAAGTAAATAATTTAAAATCCCCTTAATTCAGGGATTTTCCCCATGTTTGGGTGTATGCAAGACTATAATGGTAACATGTACCATCCGAAATTATTTATGAGCCATTGATTTAGAGTAGATCCAATGGATCTAATTAATCCACTCGTTACACCGTAAAAGGTTATTACACCGGAACCTGAATCTATATATATATATATATTTATTTACTCTTAAGTAACACCAAGTATACTCCATCTAAATAAACGATTACAGAATTGAGATCGTTAGGGATGATACTATACTATAGTTCGGTAGCGACGGAATTCGAATCTGTATTGTTTGAGTCACAACGTACGTGTATCGTTTCTTATTCTCACGTAAATCTTATTCTGAAGATATATATTTTCATTGATTAGCGAGTGTCCAAAAGAATAAGATTTGTAGATATTTTTATCTTTGATCCTTGATATTGTTTAATTTGTTCATATTTGTTTTTGTTTCATAAAACTATTAAACTCGATCTAATCCAATCCAATGGTAGCGTACGTTTCATTTGTATTCAATAAGGTTTTGCTCGTGTAAAGCAATAAGCTACCTTATTTAGACAAAAATGTCGAGATTCAACGCTTGTATGACTCACACTAACATATTGTAAGTTAATTTTTTTTTGTAAAAAGTAAATTTAATGTTGATTATAGCGAGGACAAAAGCCCTATACAAAGTTAAAAAGGAGCCAAAAGAGCAAGGCCTGAAGTACATTCAACATTACAATAGGAACAAAAAACGCCACAATGCAAGAAAAAATCCACTTATTAGCGCTCGCTTGATATCAAGATAAAAATCGGTTTGAAATGAGAAATTGAGTTGAATATGAGAAATGTGGTTAAGATTTGTAAGTCTTTATGTTTGGTATAGAGAACAAAGAGTAAAATTATGTATATGAGTCATATCTCTAGTTTATTTGAGAATGAAATATAGTGTAATAAGTTGGTATGAGAATGACTCATACTCACTCCATACACCCTTAATTACCTTGTCTATCATAAATAAAAACAAGTTGGCTTATTTTCAGCTTCATTCTCTATATCCATGGTATACAAACAAACGCTCTATTATAACTTACATGTGTGAATTAAACTGGTTAATCGCTGGAAAAAAATTTAAAAAATATATAATTGCCTAAGAGTATACAAAAGTGTTATCTATTATTGTCATTATCAATTTATTTATTAATATCTCTCCTTTATTTTCTCATACTCATCTTTCATGCTCATTATAACCCATACCCTCTCAATACTTGTCTACTATATGTCTATATTTTGGTCATTGATTTTTCTATATTTCTACTTTATCCTACCTCACCCTCTAATATGTCAAATACTAATTATGTTATGTCTATTTTCTTCAAATAATCGTGGTCATGACCTCAACATTCACTCTTTTCGTCTAAAATTCATTTTTTAATAATAATATTTTTTCGTTTTTCTCCTAATGCACCCTAAATGGTACACCATTGTGTACATTCTTAGCCAAACACAATGTCATGGGTTGATTCTTGATTTTCTAAGCAAAAGTCCGGTGGTAATCATACACACCATCAAGTCAAAATATTTGAAATTCTGATTCGGAAGAATTATAGTTTTTACATTATAAGTCAATGAATCGAAAGAACTATATGAAAACTTCTTTAAAAAAAAAAGAAAAAGATTATCTATAAATGGGATTTGGGCTGGTTATTTGGGCCGGTCCATTACTTTTCATTAGAAACCATAAACAACTTATGACACATAACGTTCTTGAGTCCAGAGAAGGTTTTTCATGCATTCTTCGAACTTCCTTGCAGAGATTAGAAATGACACTATTTTTGCTTCAGCTCGGCACATATATCGGGATATATTTTATATCTTTAATATCTCTAATTACTCTAATTATATGCTAAATCAAAATTATTATTTTTTAATATTGTCAATAGTATTCATTCAGACAAATCGAACAAAACCGACACGACTATGTTTTTTCTTATATATTGGAAGAAATCTACAAGATTTTCTCGATTTGTGAATAGCGACATAAAATCAAATAACACTATTAAAATGGGACCGAGGGAGTAACACAATTACAAATCCAAAAAGATTTCAATTGAAAACCAAATGACAATAAGAGAATATCAAACTAATCCATTTCAAAAACCTTCATCTTGCATAGAACCAACTACATTAAGATCATGATGATAATAAAACTGTTGCTGACGATACGTCGAATCGGAGCTACTATTCTCGCCTACTTCCTTCTCTTCTTTCGCCATCATCTCGGTGGACCCATTTGGCGCGACCATAAGCTGATGGGCCCCACCGTAGTCCAGTTGTGGTTGTGTTGGCACAACTGATGGAAGCTTAGACAGAAGTGAGTTAAGGCTATTCATTGAAGGAGTAATCTTCATCATTTGCTGATGAAGGAGATGATCATAGGCGTAATCTTGGGTTAATGACATCTCTGGATAACTATAGCCTGAATATGATGGATGTGGTAGCAACACTCCTGGAATGCTCTCAATGAGGCTTAACTTCTTCCTTAGTGTCACAATGTAGCTCAAATCTTCAACCACCTTGGATTTATCGGGTGTGTTAGGACGTTTTAATCGATCGAAATAACGCGTTTTTGAGCAAGAATTAGAGATGTACCTTTTGCATTGCCCCTAGTTGGATTACACCTTCTCTCACTGCAACTAAGGCTATAGTCTAAAGTACACAAAAACGCGCGTCAAATGATTTTCAAGTCGATCTTGATATATACCAGACTAATTATTATATCGGTTTTTCTATCCTATGCCCTAAGTGTAAATATTAAGTAATCTAAAACCAACTTATGTCCTTAGGGCACGTCTTAGAAAAATCGTTATTATATTAGTAAAAGCATACCTTAATACCAGATTGGAATTGGGATTCCCATGTTCTTGGTTGCTGATAAGGATTTTACATGAATTAATTAGTGATTAGTAACTTTATTTTTGTTAAAACAAAGAAAAATTATAGTCTTACAGAATCTGCCAAGCTATGCCATGTGGATAAGAAGTTGATTTCATGTTCACCAGGGTCTTTGAGTATCCACTTGTGGCTATGATCTGCTGCAACTTTGCCTATTAAACTGCAGAGTAAAATCATATCAACATATATATATACCTTGAATAATATTAAATATTGTGGATTATGATGATTATGTATGTAATAATACCCTTCACCATAGTTATAAATCTCATGGGACATCTTAAAGAAGAGTTCTGGTTGCAAGCCCTGCATAGTGCTGCTGATTTCAGCATTTGTTGAGGCTGCAAAATTGCAAAATCCATCTTCCCACACTAATATCCTGATAATATTCACATAATTAGGGAAATGCCGGTATCGGGTGAGAATAACTTTTAAAATACGAACATGAGAATGATGAACATTTAGTAGTAAATTGGTGAACATTTAATACTAATTCCGATGCACATTCGTTGACAATCTTAAAAACATTTATGTTTTGAAGAACATTCATTTTTTTTAAAACATTTATTCAGAAATTGAAGAACATTCAAGTAAAATCGTATATGTGCATTATTTTTTTAGTACATTTTAATGGACATCAGCCATTCGCACGCTCTTACTTTGAAATGTGTTATCACCCGAACCAAATCCTAATTAAGATAGTTAATATAATATATTAAAGAGTATATATGAGTTTATTAATTGATGTTAATTACCAGTTTCTTCTGTTGCCTCTTGATCTATCATAAGCTCCACCTTGAGTATCCCACCTATGAAAGTAACACCAAAAGAAGATTAATTAATGATTAATATTGTATAATTAACAAAAATACATGTGCTTACTTGGGTGGTGGAAAGTTTCTTGGAAGAATCCTCCAGAAGACTGCATAAACCCAGTGAGAATTAGGGTTGATGCATATACTTCTGAGTGTGTGTTGAAGGAGATGAGTTACTAGCAAAGAACTTTGATTTTCATCCATATATGATGTTAGAGTTTGATATGAGAGAGGTACTGAGAATCATATAGTATAGTTCTTATTTATAAAGGGCTTAGGTTATCGTTTCTTTTTCTTGGTTGTTAGATTTATCAAGAAAATTATATCATGTGGACCATCTTCTATATAGTGTACCACTTTTCATATATGCGTCTGGCATTTGTACACACTTTTGATTTAGCACTAATAATACATGATCAAATTCCGCATTTTTCAGATGTTTTGAGAAATCATATATTTTATAGCTTCATGAATGTAGTGCTTATGACTTCACCTTCTTATGTTTCACTATAATCATATCACATTGTTTGTGAGTATTAAGCATGATAATGGTGGGCGATACTAATTGCACTCGTATTGACCGATCAATCAGTCGAATGACTAGATCGATTTTCCGGCGAATCTAAGATCCGCGTAAAGACGAACTTTGCGCGAAGTTTAGCTCCGACAGATCTGACGGGTTTATAACTCGAAAGATAAGTTTAATCCCGTTTGTGTTATCAGATTATTAACCCGTCGAGTTTTTTAAAATATTATTTCGCGCGGAGTTAAAGTTTGCGCGACTTCTCGTAATGCACTAATGCACATAAATTTGATCGATTAATTGATACCTTGATATATTGGACAAGTGATGGGCTTTTTCTGCATTGCATGCACCCTATTCTTAAAGCTAGCTAGCTAAAGTCCGTACTCTTGAGTATCCATGAACAGTCTTTTATGGGAAGCCATGCCACATTGCCACCTTATTCTTTTCATGATTTTCACAAAAGAATTTTTTTGCTTCTTTTGTCTAATTCGATCGGTCGAAGTCGTTTTATGTGAAATCTCCGGATCCAAATCGAGTACTGTTGAAACATGAAATAATAGGTTCGTTCAGTCTCCAATATGAATTGAACTCGAGACATTTATACTTGAGTAGTGTATTTGATGCGGGGATAAGCCGATGTTGTCCGATCTAGACACCAAACCTCGAACAGAGAAGAAAGGCGGAATTAGAATGAGATGAAAGAAGGATAAGTCGAATGATAGTCCAATTGGAACCAAATCAAACAACGATAAAACCCCTGAACTTAAGAACAAGAACCTTACCGAATGATGAAGAAACCCCAACGGATGATTACAACCAAACACAATGACTATGGTGGGTCAAGGCACCTGGAGGATGCTCTATGAAGTCCCGATAACACCAACCTTATGGAGGATATTGACACACACAAGTACAACTAGGGCGAGTTCAACAACAATGCACAAGGGGCACTCTTCTCACAAAAGCTCTCTTTTGGGAGGAAAAAACGATAAACGCTGTATTCAATATCAAAGTCTGGGTCCCTAAAACAATAACTAAGGCAAACCTTATATAGGGTTCATAAGGATGTCAATTAAAAGAAATAAAGCAATAAAAGTGTTTCCTAAAATAACAAACCAATAAAAGGCATTAAATCCCGAAAACGAAATAAAACAAGAATTCTCGGCGAAAACGTCCGCGGTCGCGGGTGGCATGGCCGCGGTCGCGGATTTGCCAATGTCTCCGCCGCCTTCGTCATTTGGCTCCGAGTGCTCTCGAACCTCAATTATCATAACCGTCTTCAATGGTGGTTCCTCTTCAACGCTTAGCTCTTTAGACATGAAGAAAGCTACTAACTTGTCTAGTTCTTGTTGGACTTCCTTAGCTCTCGAACGAGTCAATGCACCTTCAAACTCGGGAACCGTTGGTGTCGGTTGATGTCCAGATGATCCTTCATCATCCTCCCCTTCTTGAAAAGGATTCGACCTCGAATCATCCAACTCCTCCTCTTCTTCGCCTTCAAACAATGTTAGATCTTGCACATTGAAGGTGGCACTCACTTGATATTCACCGGGAAGCTCCAAGACATAAGCATTATCTCCAATCTTTTTAAGCACCTTGAATGGTCCATCACCTCTTGGGGACAGCTTTGATTGGCGTTTGCTGGGGAAACGCTCTCTCCTAAAGTGGACCCACACGAGGTCTCCCTCCTTGAAGACGACCTTTTTCCTCTTCCTATTTGCCTTGCTAGCATTTGTAGCAGCTACTTCTAGCAATTTAGCTCTTGTCCTCTCATGAATTTCCTTGATGTGATCAACCTGTTTTCCTGCATTGAAATTCACTCGCTCCTTCGTAGGTAACGGCATAAGATCAAAAGGGGTTAGTGGATTCAAACCATACACACATTCAAAGGGACTCAGCGAGATTGGGGAATGGATGGCTCTATTGTAGGCAAACTCAACATGGGGTAAGGCTTCTTCCCAAGCTTTCAAATTCTTCTTAAGAATGGCTCTCAAAAGGGTTCCTAAGGTCCTATTGGTTACTTCAGTTTGACCATCAGTTTGAGGATGACTAGATGTAGAGAATAGTATTTTAGTCCCTAGTTTTCCCCAAAGAGTTTTCCAAAAGTAACTTAGAAATTTCACATCCCTATCACTCACAATAGTCTTTGGTACTCCATGTAACCTAACAACTCCGGTAGAGAACAAGTCAGCCACATGATGAGCATCATCAGTATGGTTGCAAGCAATAAAATGAGCCATTTTAGAAAATCTATCAACAACCACAAAAATAGAATCTCTCCCCTTCTTAGTCCTAGGCAACCCTACAATAAAATCCATATTAATGTCTACCCATGGGGTCGTAGAAATAGGCAAAGGAGTATACAATCCATGTGGTTTAACTCTAGACTTAGCCTTAAGACACTACAAGCATCTTTTCAAACAATGCTCAACATCCCTAAGCATATGGGGCCAATAAAAATGAGTATGCAACATATGATATGTCTTATCTCTACCAAAGTGTCTCGTTAATTCACCCTTATGGGCTTCTTCAACAAGCAATAATCTCAAATAACACTTAGGTATGCATACTTTACTAGCCCTAAACAAGAAACCATCAAACAAGTAAAACTTATCCAAAGTTTCTTTATCTAAACATTGCTTATAAATAGCACCAAAATCAGCATCATTATGATATAACTCCTTGATGTAAACAAAACCTAACACCTTAGAGTCAAGTTGAACAATTAAAGCATGCCTCCTAGATAGTGCATCAGCAACAACATTGTCTTTTCCCTTCTTGTATTTGATAATATAAGGGAAAGTCTCAATAAATTTCATTCATCTACCATGCCTCCTATCAAGTTTGTCTTGGCTCCTAAAATATTTCAAAGATTCATGATCGGTATGCAAAACAAACTCTCTAGGCCATAGGTAGTGTTGCCAAGTCTTAAGTACTCTATATAATGCATACAATTCCTTATCATAAGTAGAGTAATTTAGACTTGCACCTTTCAACTTTTCAGAAAAGAAGGCAATAGGCTTACCTTCTTGCATGAGTACTCCTCCTATGCCAACTCCTAAGGCATCACATTCCACTTCAAAGGGCCTAGTGAAGTCGGGAAGCACAAGCAATGGCGCTTCAGTCAATCTGCGTTTTAGCTCTTCAAACGCCCTTTCTTGAGCCTCCTTCCAAACAAAGGCCGAATGCTTCTTTGTTACCTCAGTTAGGGGTGCAGCAATGGTGCTGAAATCCTTCACAAAACGCCGATAGAAGCTAGCCAATCCATGGAAACTTCTGACTTGGCTGCTAGTCGTAGGGGTTGGCCAATCCTTAATGGCCTTAATCTTCTCCTCATCAACCTGTAATCCCTGGGAGCTCACTACAAAGCCAAGAAATATAACTTTATCAGTGCAAAAATCACACTTCTTCAAATTAGCATATAGTCGTTGTATACTAAGAGTAACGAGTACTTCCCTGAGATGTTGCTCATGCTCCCCTAGGGACCTGCTGTAAATCAAGATATCATCGAAATAAACTACAACAAACTTCCCTATAAACTTCCTCAAGACATGATTCATAAGCCTCATAAAAGTAGAGGGAGCATTAGTAAGTCCAAATGGCATAACAAAACCTCGAACAAAGACATTTATACTTGAGTAGTGTATTTGATGCGGGGATAAGCCGATGTTGTCCGATCTAGACACCAAACCTCGAATAGAGAAGAAAGGCGGAATTAGAATGAGATGAAAGAAGGATAAGTCGAATGATAATCCAATTGGAACCAAATCAAACAACGATAAAACCCCTGAACTTAAGAACAAGAACCTTACCGAATGATGAAGAAACCCCAACGGATGATTACAACCAAACACAATGACTATGGTGGGTCAAGGCACCTGGAGGATGCTCTATGGAGTCCCGATAGCACCAGACTTATGGAGGAGATTGACACACACAAGTACAACTAGGGCGAGTTCAACAACAATGCACACGGGGCACTATTCTCACAAAAGCTCTCTTTTGGGAGGAAAAAACGATAAACGCTGTATTCAATATCAAAGTATGGGTCCCTAAAACAATAATTAAGGCAAACGTTATATAGGGTTCATAAGGATGTCAATTAAAAGAAATAAAGCAATAAAAGTGTTTCCTAAAATAACAAACCAATAAAAGGCATTAAATCCCGAAAACGAAATAAAACAAGAATTCTCGGCGAAAACGTCCGCGGTCGCGGGTGACATGGCCGCGGTCGCGGATTTGCCACTGTCTCCGCCGCCTTCGTCGTTTCGCTCCGAGTGCTCTCGAACCTCAATTATCATAACCGTCTTCAATGGTGGTTCCTCTTCAACACTTAGCTCTTTAGACATGAAGAAAACTACTAACTTGTCTAGTTCTTGTTGGACTTCCTTAGCTCTCGAACGAGTCAATGCACCTTCAAACTCGGGAACCGTTGGTGTCGGTTGATGTCCAGATGATCCTTCATCAATATTAGTTATGATCTAAATATATAAGGGCATATATTTCATTCTCGTTCATCAGTTCATACTTAATTACTAGCTCTAATATTTATCATATCTTTTCCACCCAATATAAATTTTTTTGTTGTTAATATAGTGTTGTATCCCGTGAGAATTGTCTTATCCTACAAATATATACGAATATATGCACATGGGTATATATTTTTCATATATTATTAAATATATGTACATAAAAGCGAATGTGAATGTTGAGAAATGTGCATGTAAACATAAAAACAGGTGCATGTATTTGTAATTCGTAAACATAAAAGAAGATGCATGTATTTGTAATTCGTAAGATAAAAACCATTCTCGGTTTAATATTTTCCTCTTAATATTACTATTACTTCTTACCTTTATGGACATTTATAACAATGCATTATTTAATATGTTTATCATCGATCTTGTAGCTTCACATGTACAGTATTAACACACATTGGTATATGAAGTCGATTATCTTATGCTTGGCTTCTTCCTCGGAGCATGTAACTCCCATTACGGCAAGTAGGGTCGGAAATAATTATTTGGTAAAGAAATTAAGATTTACGTACTATTTCTCCACCATGAGATTGAACGGTCAAAATAACGATCAAGACTTATTTGGTGGGGTGAATGAACATAATGTATGACAACAAAGCATAACAAAATCAGTAAACAAGGTGCAGTCTCGATCGAAGAAATATGGCTTGGATACAATTATAACATTTACTTTTTCGGGGATTCAAGTAGGTTGCTTCAGATCTAGACCGAGGTATATATTATTGACACTCACAATAGTTAATCCCTCTTAATATCAATGATTCAATATGACACACTATCGTTAAAAATTTAACTAGATCTCTAAATAGAACGCTTAATAAGTCTGATACTCTCTCTCCCATAATATAAGTTAGTCTCATTTTCTTTTTTTTAACACTATTTACAAACTGAGAGAATCTTATAAATTTCTTCCGATATATAAGAAAAAACATAGTCGTGTGAGATCTTGTTTGATTCGTCTGACTGAGTAGTTTTACAATATACATATAATTAGAGATATTAACGATATAAAACATACATCGCGACATACGTGTCAAAAGAAAATGAGACTTATATTATGGGATGGAGGGAGTAGTACTAAAATCGCATCGAGGAAAATTCTGGTGCAAACAACTCTTAACGTAAGGAAAACGAACAACATGCGTTCACAAATTACACGTCAATGTTCATATTATGGATAACAATGTTCATAATCTGGGCTATGAAATTTTTTGAACGTTTTCAGTGAAGGACGTGGTGACATACTTGTAATTAGTTCAAAAAATTAGCTCAAAAATATTCATGGCCCAAATTATGAACATTAACCTGTTATATTTGAACGCAAAAAACTTTGTTTTTTATATGTTAAACATTTTTATCACCCCTCCAATCGCATCTACTCAAAAAAAAAATCATGAAAATGTAGTATATTTTATGTAGTTAATCCTGCCAATATTTCATGTTGTCATGCTCTTCTATTTTAACATCTTGTGTGTACAATTTTAATTTATTTTATATTTAGGTATATATTAAAACATGTCATGTGAGTGAGATAATGGGTGGGATATTTGCAGGTTCACTATCCTGGTATGGGAGAAGTGTCTTGGTCAAACTCACTTGTGTTGAATACTTCTTTTCCCTAAATAAATAACTACTCCGTAGTGTAATACCCGTGTCAAGCACGGGGTTCAATATAAAAATATATTTTTTAAAAGTAATTTTCTATTATAACACAAATAAGGTAATGTTTTATTATATTAAATTATTTTTATATTTAAAATGAAGGATATCAAGTAGTTTATACATTATATGTATAAGTTTTTATAGTAGAAACATATTGAGATGATTTTAAAATTTTATTTATTTATTGAAATCAATTGTTGAAATTGTATAAACTATGTATAATTTTCAAGTACTAAAGTTCCAAATTGATATTAATAATCAGAACAAAATTTCAAAAATAATTATTCTTTCACTCCAATCATTAAAATGATGATTTTAAAATTTTATAAATACAAATTATACTATATATCTAAATTTTATTAACAATATTTTTTGAAATTTATAATTGATTTTGTTTAATAAATTAAAAATCTAACAACTCACTTCTAAAAACACTCTTAGAACTTGAAAAGACTTAGCTTTAATATACTCCTTCTGTCCCTAAAAGTTTGTCACATATTGTACTTTGCACAAATCTTAAGAAGAAGT
Organism: Oxyria digyna; assembly: GCA_029168935.1. Taxonomy (NCBI): domain Eukaryota; kingdom Viridiplantae; phylum Streptophyta; class Magnoliopsida; order Caryophyllales; family Polygonaceae; genus Oxyria; species Oxyria digyna. The sequence continues at coordinate 15,490,419 of JAPVLV010000004.1, read as the reverse complement.
CTGACACTTAATAAAGATAAATTTGCATAAGGAAGAGTGTCCAAACCCATTTTTCAGCCAATCAAAACAAAGTTTAAAAAATTAACAGCCAATCACAAACAAGCATTTCATTCACACGGATTACCAATTTTACATGACCTAAATACCCTTACAGTTTCTATTTACAAGTGCACAGCTGCACTAAGGCATTAACACACTATAAAAACCATAACTGAGCAAGCAAAGAGCATTTATTGCTGATAAACACAAAACAGAGCAAAAAAACAGAGAGCAAAAAAAACAGAGCATTTAGTGCTGCATCATTGTCGAAGGAGATGATGACTTCAACATTTATGTACAATGACGCTCAAGATCCTGATGCTGACGACTTTAATAATGAGGAGATGGGGGACTTAGGAGCATAACCAGTTTTTCCCTTT